>CM070766.1:16855704-17448839 GCA_036346245.1 Bonia amplexicaulis
ACCAATTCGTGAAGGGCCTTGGATCTTACATTGCTATGATGATCAAAACGACAACGAAGCATTGGGAGGACAAAATTTCGAATGGAACTCTGAAGAAGATGATATTCTTGGCACCAGAGATGCCAAGAATATATTGGATTTTGCAAGGTGTAGTCAGTTCATACCTGTCTGTACATATTGGATTTAGTAGGTAAACAGCGCAGGCATGCAGAAGGAAAAAAAAAAGGCTTCTCCTGGAGTTAACTGATTCATATAGTAATCCACCTCACAATCTGGCAAGCAAATCAAGATACACAAAATTTTAAGTTCTTATGATGTCACCAATCCGTGGACATTCACTACAGGCAATAGCCATCATACTGTCAACAACTGGTGGAGAATATTCTTATTCCCATGTTGTCGCATGTACAGAGGTACACAAGGCCTATAGCCAAGTTGGAAGGACAAATGGCAGAAACAGGTTAAAAAGGACCAAAAAAAAAGGAGGTCGGAGGAGGAGAGCAATGGCATTTTAAGCTAATCTTAGAAACAAACAGCTGATAAATAGCTCGGACTCGGTACACAATTTAATTACACGGGAGGAGGGTAGGCGGCGCGCTCCTGAAGGGAGGAGGAAAAACCCGACTGGTTTTGGCTGGCCAAGTCGCAACGCACATGCCAAGGGGGGTAGTATAGCGACTGTACAATATGGCGGGGTCTTCATATCAATTTATGCTCGCTCTCACATGAAGTAGCTCAGTGCTTTCTTCTTCCTCGAGCCGCCTTCGCCATAGAGGTCGTTCCATTGAAGAAGTTCATTCATGTTTGCCGAATCGGATGAAACACTCGCGCAAACCTGAGGTAAAGAAACATATTTCGGTTATGCTCCTAAAGTAAGGAAACAGGGATGGGGTTTGAAATGAAGACAAACGGGCTGGACTCACCTGCTCATGGGCAGATTTGAAGTCATCCAAACTAAGGGGACGAATGTCCTCGCTTCCATACAATGCAGGCTCAGGCCTGCCTTCCACTTTTGCCACACTCTTCTCCTGCATATGAAGGAAACAAGCCCCCAGCATAGCATATAAATCAAACAGTCATAATGTCTAACTGCAATATAAGAATTAAAAGGGCATCTAACAGCGAAGTCAACCAAAAACCACTTTATCAAGGTCTTCATTTTACTGCAATGCAGCAAGACAACATGCCTACCTTCTTTTCCTTCTCCAGGATTTCTCGAATGGGGTAATGTGCTGCAGTTACGCATAGATTCTGTAAACACAAGCAACTCGGTAAAAATCGTCCAAATGCTCCCCATCGCTTAGGCATATAAGAAAGCATATCATCATCAAACATACCTTCAGGTCGCTTCCTGAATATCCATCACTCATATTGGCAAGTGACTCCAGATCAGTATCTGGTGCCAACTCTTCTTTTGCCAATATTACTTTCAAAATCTTCTCCCTATTTGATGCGTCAGGTAAGTTTACCATTAACCTATAGTAATAATAATTAACAATCAAATGGTTAGATATCAATAAGCAGCAATTAGATATTCCACTCCAACACGAAACTACAGTTACCTGC
Organism: Bonia amplexicaulis; assembly: GCA_036346245.1. Classification (NCBI taxonomy): domain Eukaryota; kingdom Viridiplantae; phylum Streptophyta; class Magnoliopsida; order Poales; family Poaceae; genus Bonia; species Bonia amplexicaulis. Next base: position 16,857,271 of record CM070766.1, read on the forward strand.
GCGGGAACCTCCTTATGACAGCCTCATCCAGGTCAAAAGGTCTATTTGTGGCACCAAGGACCAGAACACGTTCTTTATCTTTAGTGCGTAACCCATCCCAATTTACCATAAATTCATTTTTCATCTTGCGCATCGCTTCATGCTCCCCAGGATTTTCTCTTCTTCCTAGCATACTGTCAACCTGCCGAAAGTTAAAACATTTATTACAGATTATTGTATTAATAGCCAAATAAATCAATAATGGTAACAAAAGCAATTTACATGCTTGCATACCTCATCAATAAATATAACACTGGGAGCTATTTTACTTGCTAAAGAAAAAACAGCCTTTACATATTTCTCTCCTTCGCCAAACCACTGAAAGTAGACAAAATACTATTTAGCCTTGAGAAGCACATAGTACACATCATTAGTTGCTCTTTGGATGAAATAATTACCTTCGACGTGATGCTTGACATTGATATGTTGATGAAGTTAGCGCCTGCTTCAGTTGCTACTGCTTTAGCGAGCATTGTTTTCCCAGTGCCAGGAGGCCCAAAGAGCAATATTCCCTTGCAAGGCTGCAAGTAAAAGATTGAGAGCAGACACTTTTAAGATCTCAACTTAACCAGAGCAACAGATTAGGAGCAACAGAATTAGGTGGTCAACACAATCCTCGAAATTAAATTTCTAACAGGTATAAAATTAACTAATACACTATTATTATCATATATTAAGAAAGGAGAGGTTGGAGACTTATTCTTGGGAGGCCAAGAGTTTCATCATTCATGCAGAAGTCAGGAAAAAAGCTCCTTCTCTACCTATTAAAATTTTTCTTCCTTCAAAATATTTTGCCATTCTCGATTTAGGAAATTTGGAAATGGAACCCTAGAGAAATAACACTGCCAAATTACCAAGAGCCATAGTGCATTCAGATAAACTCTGAAAGGCATTAGAAAACTAAGCGTCTTATAATTGATTTCACTTTTGTTTTTATGTAATTATTGGTTTGGAGTATATTTCTAGTACTAATAACATGAAATAGAAAAGGCAACATGATATCTTAGCTCTGTTTAAAACAGATGTAATTAATGATCCTCACATCATGGGTTCATGACTTGACCAAAAAAAAATATCTCAATCATACGTGCGACCTACAGTTGAAAAAAAAAACTTACACCCCCATGTGAGAGACATTGTGCATAAATCGGTTTTATGTTACTACCTTTGTTAACTGCCCTTTGCAGAATAATTCAGGCCTTTGCAGAGGGAGCATCACCAACTCCTTTAATGTGCCCTTTACATTCTCCAAGGCTCCAATATCATCAAAGGTGACTCCAATATCATTAGGTGGTATAACATCTGCCAGAAGCCTTTTCTCAAACTCGTTCTCTGTGACAACATCCTAAGAGAAATAAAGTGATATAGAAGCGAAGCACTGGAAAATTCCAATTCTTGAGAAATGACAAGAATGTTTGCAATATGTGAGACAGCAAGTACCTTCAATGATTTTTTTGAGCTCTTGTTATCACTTTGCATGCTCTGTAGCATGTTGAGCCCATGCTTAAGGCTGTCATTCAGAACCATTAAGTTAGCATTCCAAGTAAAGATTGATTGAAAGCAAATAGAGGGAACAAGAAATTGGCGACAACATGACTACCTTTCGCTCGTGAGTACAAGTTTAGCCTCCTTGGAGGTTTCAACTTTATTGTGCTTAAGGTGATAACTAACAGCGTAGCCGACGATCTTGTCCACATCTAAGTTTGGAGCAACAAAAGTTTCAACTGGAATTCTTTAGTGACATATCCTATGCAATCACCATATGTGGTGCACTCATGCAATTGTTTTAGGTTTGGGCACTAAATCAACATTAAAAATTCCCAAAAAGAAATTACACTACCAATGTATAAACTTTCAAGTTCAAATCTATTCTATGTTAAGAGTAATAAAAATGAGAAAAATCTGACAAATAATAAATCAAAAGAAAAGGAAAAGTTCAAATGCTACTATTCACAGCAAACTTGCTTCTAACACATTTTGAATTTGAAGTTGAAATTTAAAGGGTGCTAGAACACTATAGACTACATCATCAAAAAATTAGAATTTTTCATGTTGATTTGGTACCCAAACTGAAAGTTGATTGATGAGTGCACTACAAAGGGTGATTGCAGTTGATATGTTGCATTTGATAAAAGGCAGAGAGCAAAACAAAAAAAAACTCACTTTCATTAGTCAGTGATTGATCTTTGATAAATAATTCTTCAATGCCATTGCATTCAATTCCATTGCGGTTCAGAAACTGCATTATGGAGCAAATTAACAATCACATAGTGGTCTTAGATGCTACTAATATAGATTCCATTCTAAATGAGGATGGAAAAATAGTCTACAAGAAATTAACCATTATAGGCAGAAAAATAGTTGCAAAATTATAAAAGGGTTAATTTATGCATGATTACAGGTGTAAAACACAATAAGAGCATCAAACACATAAATGATCGGTCACTTGAGAATTTTGGCATAAGTGCTGTTTAAAAAGTAACTTGAGAACAAATACTACTTTAGAAGTTACAATGCAACCAGATGGCAGGCTGGGAAGAAACACAAGCCATGAACAGCTCAGGCATCACACACAAGAAGCTTCAGTTTCGATGGAACGTACACATTTTATAGTTGGAAATACAAAGTTCCAAATGATATGCATGAAGTTGTATGTTCTTTGCAGCTTACCATACGAATGCTACCAACGTTGGATTTAGCTTTAAGGGTTTCAACGTCACGATCCAGTTGTTGCTTCCAATCGGTAAGTTGTGCTTCATCCTGAAAATCGTATTATTTAGATTAGAAAGTATACTTAAGCACAACACTTAAATGAGTGTAACAAGGGAAATTATCACCTGTGGAAGCTGGATGGAAATTTTGTTAGGGAAAAGTTTATTTAGATGTTTCATTGCCTTTGGACTTTCTTTGTTCCTTTCGTGCAACCTACTACCAAAGCTATCCTGCATTTGTCAAATAACAATACATCACAACATGGCAAACAGACAGGCAGCATCAGCACCATGAGTTCATAAGAATAGCAAGTGGAACCATATGCATTTAAAAACACTCAAGGAAAAAATAATATAAAAAATAAGTAGAATGAAAATTGTTACCGGGAAAAGGTCAAATAGTGTCTGGCTGCTACTAGCAAACTTGGTAAAAAGAAATCCTCCAGGATGTGCCTACAAGAAAGACAACAGCACCATCTTAGCAAATATTTGATAGCGCTTAAAGATATATTGCTGATAAAGATCAAAGGAGAGGGGATGAAAATGAACAACAGTTCCCCAATGCCAGTTTAGCAGTGTAACACCTCAGAACTGACACTACCTAATGTCACCAAAATTAGCGATCTCATCCAGTTCTGGCCAATTCAAAGACAAGACTCACTCCAGTACAGCACACCGCCATGAGAACTCAACACTACAATTTGTCTAATTTCTCAGAAATAGTATATGTACCTTCTCTTTGCGGCTGTCCATCTGGGTGTGGGATCCTATAATAAGAACACCAGGTGGAAGCAATTCGAGCTTGTTCCTTAAAGATGAAAATGACTCTGTAATTCCAGTGAATGATTTCTCTACATCCTTTAGTAACACTATCAGAGGGGCAGTTTTGCTTTCTTCCGAGATGACCTGACAGGCAATGAAAATCACACTATAACACAAGGCCGATTTATGTTTGTAGAAATTCCAAACTCTAAATAAGAGGCAGTACCTCAATTAACTCAGTCATAGCTAGCCTCTCAACTTCTTCACCAGCAGAAAAGTCTGGGCGAAGTAATTCAGCTGTTGAAACAACAAATGGTCAGCAACAAATAAGAAACTGTAAAAAGTGCCAAACATGTGGGGATTAAGATTTTTGAGCTAACCAGGGCAGAAGAAGCCATGGTCTTCCTCACACAGACCACCAAGATCATTACCATCAAGGATCTGCTTGTCAAATCGGACTCCAATTTTAGATGATCCATTTTCTTCAAAAGCAAGCATCACTCTGCCTCGATAACCATAACTTGGGCCCCTGAAGATCAATCAAACAATTAAAAAAATATATTGAAAGAATATGGTGGCTAACAAAATACATGTGGTCATCAGACAAAAGTATATCATGTTATCAAGCTAAATATGAGTGAATGTAATGGGAACATAAGAAGAAAACAAAATCATGACTGGGTTGTTGCCTTGTTGGCTATTGAAAACTCTTAAGACAAAGTACTATAAAGTGCAATTGAAATGCTTTTATTGATAGTACGAGGATCCGCTGTCCAAAACAGTATTGTACTACGACAGGCCTACATCCATGCATTTAACTAGGTAAAGGTGCCTTTTCTCCAAGCACACTTATAATTTGCCGCAATACATTATCTCTCTGCCCATGAACCAAGTTGTGGCAATGTCTGGCATACTGCACATTTTATGGCGGTCAAATTAGTCGCCACAAGTCAGGCAAATCTTGGTGAGAGTATGTGTCTATGACAGATGGGGTAGTGTGCTAAAAAAGTGTGGCTTGCCACAAGACTGTGGCCAAAACCAAATAGATGCCTAAGAAAGTCAAAATTTGCCTAATGTGAGTTTGGCAAAATGTGGTTATGAACTGGTATATCTCCTCATACCACCCAAACGATAAACATCCTAACAGCACTTCCACAAACATTGCTTACAGCAACAAGGTTCTGATGAAAAATAAGGCAGAAATATAAGCAGCGGATTTTGGCTGAAAACAAAAATAAGAGCACAGGTACCTTTGTGACAATGAGGATTGCTGACCCACATACCTTACAGTATCCCCTACAAAAGATGTGGCAGGGCAATCATGTTTAAGTAAAATATAATTGAACTGGAAAGATTTATTAAATAATAAAGAAATGATAGCTAACCTTCTCTGAAAGTATAGCTCTTGGATGTAGCAGTTGAGGATTCCTGTTTGGGCAAAGATGCAGAAGGCAGAGTGGATGTACCCACAATATCAGCATTCACACTGGAAGTTGGTGCAGCTGGTCTCCTGAAGTGCATGGTGTCTGCCAAGGAACAGCGGTGCTTATGAAGCATTGCCAATTTTTCACCACCCGCCTTATCCCCTGACTTATCAGTCTTGCCAACATCTTTCTGGGATTCTGGATCCTTTGAAGGCGCCTAAATAGATTTTGTTTCAACAATAATAAAGACATTGGGAAATGTAATACTTCAAGGTTTTCTCAAACTTTTGAAAATGCCTATAGTAGTCGGTATCAGTAATACATGGAAAACTTACCCCAGGCAACAAAAGTGAATCGACAACAAGTAGTCTAGCACCAAAATGCTTGGCCAGCGCCTTTATCAATGTTTCCTGATAAATCTCGGAGCCTGATGCATGTTCGCAGTAGAAAAATTAGATGACTACAAAAACATAATCATTGGGACAATTACCCAACAAGCATATGCATTGTCATGCCTCAAGGACCTCAATTAAACTCAACAGAAATAATAAATATGCAATGACAGAAAAGGGTACCTGCTGGACCAGATAACAAAATTCGCTGGTTTATTGATGAAATTTCGGAGAACTGCTTGGTAAACTCCTTCTTTTCCAAGTGTATGAATGCACATGATAAGAGCACATTCTTTGTATTCTCGCTGTGTGAGATGGGGATTGATAAATAATACAAAGGTATAGACGTTCGAAAGAACAACAATAAATAATAGCATGCTTCATTTCAAGGTATATTTGCGTGAAACTGCCCTATCTTGACTAAATAAACTCGATCAAACTCATCTATGGCTATTCTCTAATGAATGCTATGAAGTATGAACAAGTCATACAGAATAACGAACTAGACATACACTTTTTTTGGCAACCTCATATCTAAGTAAAGCAGAATATATGACTGACCTTAGTTTTTTATAATGTAGCATACAAAGAACAAAACATTTGCAACATTTCAGATATACAGCATGCTAAGGCTCAAAAAATCAGAATAAGGGCCAAAACGCCAAAGCACATCAAAGTAACATTAAGTCAAAGCATATCACCTGAGGTAGTAAGGAAAATTCTCGAATGTAACTTCAATATCACTTGGACTAATAATTCCCTGTTTCATCCCATCCTTAAAGGCTTGACATCTGCTTGGAGGTAAACTGGCTGAAGAATTAAGATCCCTGATGAGATCCCTCTGATCTTCAAGAGCTTTAAAAAGATCACCAGTCAAATCGAACTCGGATATAGTTGATCCTGCAATCATCCTCAGAACTGGCCTTATCTTATAAGTTGCAATCTTACCGATTTCCGCACCAAGATGAGAATCAGATCCAAAGCCGTTTTGTTGGCTGGTGTCGTTCGCAACAGCATCAGGAGATATGGGGGCTGCAGCCACATCCATTGGAGAGTCTTCAATGTTAGAATTAACCTCATTAGCATTTTCCCCATTCTCACATTCCTTATCAGGGCTGATGCCACGCCCTTTTGATTTATCTGAAGCAGATGATGCCACAGGTCGCACTCTCTGATTGTTCTCCCCAGCTGATGCAGGTGGCACTGCTGGTAGGTCCTTCAACTGATTAGATATAGATGCTAAAATCTCTGTCCCAGCAACAGCTGAAGTGTCCCCTGTTCTCTTCTCCATACAGATACGCTTGACACCAGCAACTGGGGGTTCCAAAAGGCTCACAGCAGATGATGGCACAGCTTTAGGAACTTTATCATTCAAAGGATGCTGAAAAATCTGTAAGCAGGTAAAGGGAAAAAAAGGAAGGTAACAGATCTGATAGATTTTGCTAGCCCTGAAGTCCGTAAATCTAGACTAATGATGAATAGGATATATGGAAAAGGATGGAAGGAAACTGCATGAACAAGAAATGATAATAGGATACGTAAGCATGTTTGCCGCATGAACTGAATACGACTTCATCCCCTCCTGTAAGGGGAACTTTTGTGCCTGGATTTATGGACCTTCCATTTAACTGGACCATGCCCTTCTTGCCTATAACTTCTAACTCACACTGACCTCCTTGCTGAAAGAAAAAACATCAAAACCCAATGAAGTAATTATAAGCAAGCACCTGACAATGTCCCTTCACTCCTCGCATCACAAAACTGAACCAGAAAAAACAAGGACATACCTCAAGGTGCCGCAGCTTGCAAAGTATTTTGCTAACAGGGTGATCCTTCAACCATAAATTACAGCTTTTGCTTTGACCAACGGAAAACTGAGGGGCACTGATAGGAAGGTGAGGACTCTGTAGTCCATAAATATTTAGTATCAGTATGAAGTAACAGTATATTTCAAGAACTATTCTGCATTACCATAAAAAGGAAATGTAGGGCCAACATTACTGCAAGACATTTTAACAGAGACAACCAATAAAGTTCGTATAAGCATTGCATTTGTTGCTACTAGTGCCTTTAAATGTGACATCTTGGTAACCTCGATTGCAATAATTAGTATCAGCAGATAAACCATAGCCTTAAGCATTGGATCATTGCATAAGAAAAACAGGGAGATACGTACATCAACTAGCTACTAAATTTTTACATTTGGGAGAGCATTCACATAAAGGTTTCCTTGAATTTGGAATTGCCAATGCTTATCATTTCTCTTCATGTCAGCCCCTAACACTTTATGTGTTTGGAGTGCCTAGGAAATCACCATACTGAATAGTGAATACTTGACTCTAATATTTGTATAATTGACTTAAAGCAAACTTCTCTTGCAACCAAGTTTTCCAAAAGCCCTGTTTCAGCAAAGTTCTCCAATTCACGAACCTGTACTAGCAGGGAAATGTTGTCGACCTACTAGAATGACCCAGGGATTTCTGGCACTTCATCGACAAAGTTAACAATCCTACATGCATGGATTATGCATGCACATGAATAGCTAACAAAATTTAAAAATTTATGTTACACTTCAGAATCTCTATCCGTATGCAGGAGGAAGGTCACAGGAGAGAGCAATTGTATCCTCTACTTGTTTTGGTGGGGAGTTTTAATATGAGAGCATGTGTTTAGCTCTCTAGGAAAAGATATTGTGTGCCTAATCTGTTTGCTGTCTTGTTGCATTATCTTCAATTTTTTCATCACTGAAGTGAGCCAAACCACCACACTTGGACCCCTTGCAGTTTTGGATGATAATAATAAAATATGATATAACTAAGACATTTGGCAAAGAGCTTTATCCACCGTAACTATCACTAGTATCTTAACGGATTTTCACCATTCTCAACATGCAAATTTGACCATGGTAACAAGGCCTACTTCTGACTTAGAGAAGAAAACCTACCTAAACAACCAAATGTACTGACAAAACGGTTATTCAAGACAAAATTTTAGCGAGTTCTAATATGTTTGCTGAAAATGTCAATTTCCTACATCCTTATAAAGAGAGGATTCCAAAGACCATATGTCAAGAATTGCTAGTGCTGATCCCTACAGGCTGTAAGCCTGTAACACAACACAAATATCTACATATGATAAATCCAATGTACTGAACCCATCAAGCAGTTAAAAAGTTAGCTCTAAATGAACCTAAGCATTAAATTCAGGCAGCCCCCCATACCATTAACTGCGAACTCTAATCGCTACCAAGCCCTAAATGACAAAACCAATAATATTCACCACTAAACCCTCCAATCAATCTGCAAAACACCACAAACAGACTAAAATTCACCCTAAACAATCCTAAGCATCCTAAAAATCCAGTCTTACAAATCCCAGAATAAAAAACTGCCAACTTTAGCTTCAATTCCTACATCTATACCAATAAGAATTCCCCATTATTGCCCACCAATTCCCTCACCTGTGAGCACTGCGAAAGCAGCTTCGCCCATGGCGCCGCCTGCTCCTGTTGCTGCTGCTGCTGCTGCTCCTTCCTCCTGCGCGAACTCTCTGCCGCAGCAACCGCTGGCTTCTCCCCTCCTTGATCTGCGCCAAAGCATCAAAACCCTAAGAACTCGATTCCAACGCCATCCCACCAAACCCCAGCGGCCAAAAGGCCCAAAAGCCCCCACCTTTCTTCGCCGCCGCGTCCTCCGCCGTGCCGGTGCTCCTCGCGGCAGCAGCCGCCGCCGAATCCTCCTCGGTCCTCCCTGGCGCTGACGCCGTCGGCGACGCCGGAGCCTCCGCCTGATTAGGGGCACGGGTCAGATCGGTTAGCCCGGGAGTCAAATCGGGAGAGGGTTACGCGAGATTCTTCGATCCGCAGGGGGGTCTCACCTTGGGCCGCTTCGGGGAAGGGGCGGAGGAGGACGGGGACGAGCGCTTGGAGGTGGCCGCGGCAGCGGAGCTCCGGCGAGTCTCCACCATGGCGTTCGCCGGGGGCGAGGGTTCTTCTCTCTCCTTTCCTCCCAAGAGGAATTCTTTTGGCTTCGGTTTTTTGCCCCCTTCGGAAATGGTTTTGTTTGGCTTTTTAGTGTCAAAGGAGAGGAAGGGAGAGTGTGCGTGTGTGTGTTTTATAAGATTTTTTATTTTATTCTTCTTTTTTTTTCCCTTTTGTAGTGGCCTATGATTATAGTTACTTGTTACATGATCGCCCATTTCGAACAGGACACATTGTACATCATGTTGTGCTCACATCTGGTACTTATTAAATGTTGTATTTGATGTTGTGTTTTAGTTGTACGTGTTTGGGAAATGGTTTATATTTGCTCTAGGGAATTCGATTCCATCGTAAAAACGCTATTACAGTGAGTTTTGGATTACATGAGCAATGTATGTGAAATTTGAGCTATATCGCGATTGATGTGCATTCCCAATTAGGGTTGTAAACGTGTGGAACTCGAGCGTGCATGAGTTAGGATCTGAGTTTGGGTCTAGGCTCAAGCTCGGCTCGGTCCAAATTCGAGTTCGGGTTGAATAATCTTGATAACATTTAAAACAATTTAATATATATTAATTTTTAACATTAAGAAAAGCTTGAACTCGAGCTCGGCTAAAATAAGCTTGATAACAGTTAAAAATAATTCAACATACACTAATTTTTAACAATAGAAAAACTCGAGCTCGAATAAGATCGATAAAAGTTAGTATACATCAATATTTAAGTTCGAATCGAACCCTAACAGGTTATTTGAGTTCGGCTCGTGGAAGACCATGAGACCAAGATATCAAGCATAAGCTTATCTCGTTTAGAGTTCGAACTAAGCTCGAATCAAACTTAGAACGAGACAAGCTCGAACAGCTCACGAGCTTGTTTTATAGCCCTATTCCCAATACTAATATTGTGGTTACCAAATAAGTTACCAAGCACTATAATGTGTTCCTTTTACTTATGGAGGAAATAAACAATAGTAATTAGAATGTTAAGGGGCTATTAGTGCACCTATTTCTTTATTTTTTAGATGTAATATAAATCTTTTTTGACGTATTCCACAATATTTTCATAAAATTTCTTATCAACTCAATTTCCTGACATCATAGGGCATGTTCTTTTCGGCTGCAGCTTTTGGCTTTCGGCTGAAATTTTTAAATTTTGACTGTTTACGGTACAGATTACAGAGAGACAGATACTCATTTACGATTTTGGCTGGTACAAATGTTGGGCTTTTAACGTGTAGATCGTTTAACTTGTAGACCCCATCTTAAGAAAATATTCCGTTTGAAAGTTAGGTACTGTAGCAAAAGATAAAGGCCCTGTTCTTTTCAGCTTCTAAACGTTGTTTTTCGGCTTTTCTACAGTAACTAGCTTTTAAACGGAGTATTTTTTCAAGATAAGATCTACTAGTTAATTGTAGTACATACTTTACTGACTTCATTTATACCGACAAAAACCGCACGTGAATTTCTTTTACTCTATAATCTCTCGTACAAACAGCCCAAAAGTCACAAGCCGCAGCCAAAAGCCACAAGCCGCAGCTAAAAAGAGCAGGCCCAAAAGCCGTTACTTGTGAGATAAAGAACAGGCCCATAGTTCCTAACTTCTTAGTCGATTATTTAATGTTGCCAGATGTATAATTAAATGTGGTGTTAGCCTATGAAATGACCTCCACAAGGTTATGGGCTCTTTTTTTCAGTTTCTAAAAGTTACTTTCCAGCTTTTCTATAATACTAACTTTCAAACATACTATCTTTTTAAAGTCGTGTCTACAAGTTGATCGTAGTACACACTATAGTAACTTTATTTATATTAGCCAAAATCACACACAAGTTTCTATTAATCCATACTCTTTAATAAACACCCTAAAAACTATAAACCACAGCTAAAAGATAAAAATCTAAACAAAAAGAACTGACCACATTTGTATGTGTAGTGAACAAAAGCTTAAGAAACACGTGTCCTCGTGAAAGGCGACACGTGTTATGTATTAGCTAACTCCTTTGCAATACTAATTTGTTGTATCTTTCATTTTTTCTATGCTAATTAAAAGGTAAAATGCGCAGTTTGAAGAATGTTTTGCACATCATTGGATATTATAAGAGTAAATTAATGCAATTTGCTAATATAGTTTTCAATATATTTCTCCCATAAGACAAAATAAAATACAAATACGGTCGGTTCAATTTGTATTTAAAAACTATTAACACAGAGGGTTAATCGTTATATTGGAACTCAAGATCTTGATAAAATTTCCAAGGAGCAAAGTTTTATTGCTCGCGGAGAAAATACCTTTTAAATCCACAAAAGCGAAGCTTTCGCAGCAGCAGTAAAAAAAAAAGAATTCCGAAGATGCTTGTAAAAAAAAAGGAATGGTATCGTCGAATTAACCTTTTCGAGTGCTGATAAGTCTTTTCTTTTCTACGTACCTTATCCTGATGTGGCAAATGCACCGATATAGTAAGGTCAACCCTACTCGATTGGACTCGTTGTGTTGCTATTTTTACACAAGACCTTTTCATATTCCCCCTCCAATAAAACTTTTAAGTCACATAACAGCGCTCCAACTATCAAGTGTTAAAGTTCTTATATACAACTCTTTTTTATGCGTCACAAGGTATACTTCTCGCTTCCTGCTACAGTAACTAGTTTTTAAACTGTACATTTTTTTAAGACTGGTCTATATATAGATTATAGTATACACTGTATCGAGTTCAGCTATACCAGTCAAAATCATATGCGACTGTTTTTCTCTGCGTACTATCTCACGCAAACAGTCAGAATTCAAAAAATATAAACTAAAAACTAAAATCACAGCCCAAAAGAACCAACTTATATACTACTCTTTTTTTGATGCGTCAGAAGGCATACTTCTCCTTTTCTTTTCTTTTTCCCTCTCACTATCTGTGTTGTTTAAACTTAATTGCTATTCTCATTGTTATTCAATGTGGAAAACACAAGCAGTCTATCTTCCCAGTTGAGAGATGAATTGTGGGCTGCCTTCATGGGCATTCTGTACTGTTCCTTGCAGAGCAGCCAAAATGGGCCGGAATCCCACCCAAACAAATCTCAGCCAATTCCAATCCACAAGCGACAATGAAGTCAAGGCTCGAAGAGGATCGACGGTGATGACGGACGAATCGGGCGAGGAGGAGGAGCTGGACGGCGAGGCAGCGAGCGCTGACGACAACGGTGATGGTCTCAGTGGCGACGAGGAGGAGCTGGACGGTGAGGCGGCGAGCGATGAGAATGACGACAACAACGACGATCTTAGTGGCGACGACGGCGACGCAGAAGGAGCATCAGACGACGACCGACAACGCCGAGCTGCCGGCCGGCGAGGGTGAATCCGGCACAGCGAGCGACAAAGGCGACGGCACGATGTTTCTACGAGGATATCACGACCGAGGCGGTGCCATACAACCACAAGGCCAGCTCGTGGAGTCGCGCCGGAAGCTGCTCACGTCGTCCTATACGCGCGACGTCGAGGTGTTCGAGGCGGACGACGGCGGCTGCGCGGGCGAGTGGGTGCCGATGGCCGGCGGCCTCGACGGCCGCGCGCTGTTCAACGACGAGCGCCTCAGTAGGCAGTGCGTCGATCCGGCTTACCGAGAGGCTGCCGACAATGGCGAGGGCCTCGTCTATTTATGCGACGAGGACACCGTGTTCGACATGAGGTCCCGGACGTCGGTGAAGAGTCTGCGGTGGCGGCCGTCGCCGACGTGGGTTTTCTCGCCGGAGCTGGTGGTTTGACGATCAATTCAGCAGTGCGTACGTACGTGTTTCTTGTAGTTAAAATGCACGGAGTTAAGAACCTGTTATTTTCAGTTTTTAAAAGCTATTTTTCGATTTTTCTAGAGTAACTAGCTTTCAAATTGATTATTTTTTTAAGATATGGTCTACTAGTTAATTGTAATACATACTTTACTGACTTTATTTATATTGGCAAAAACCGCACGTGAGTTTCTGTTACTCTGTAATCTCTAACACGAACAACCCAAAAGTCACAAGCCACAGCCAAAAGCCACAAATCGCAGCCAAAAAGAATAGACCTCGAGGTCGTGAGACATTTTGCAATGGAGAATTGAGTAGGTAAATTAGCAATTTGGCATTTGAGCATTGCAAGCGTTCATGGATGCCAAGCCAAGTTGTTGTGGCGATCGATCGAACGAGCTGGACCACGTACGGCATCCTTGAAATGTGGTGTTGAAACATTAAGATGCAGAATTGAGTACGGTGAGGGTTGGATCAGAAAGATTCAGAGAATTATTGAGCAGCTGACGTGGCAATTCAGCGTGATTAATTGACATCAGGTGGCCGGCGGCCGGCATCCATCTACGGCGCCACGGCAGCTCGCCACGGCAGCCCCAGCCGCGCGTGGCCGGTCACCAGCATGTTGTACCTAATTAAGTATATGTTTGCCAACTGTGAATCTACCTTGTCATCTGAAGACTCGATTAAATTGGGCATGTTCATTTGGCTTTTGGCTACAGCTGATAGATAGTAATGACTGGTAGAAGTGGCTGATAAATAGTAATATATTATGTAAGAAAGATAGTGCAAAGAAAGACACTATAACATTCGGACTGTCATACGGCTTACGGAATTGTAATAAAATAAAGTATAAAGTATGTTACAATATATAAAAGCGTAAAGTAGTGTCTGATAAATAGTAGTATCTGATAGAAACGACTTATAGAAATTAGGGCGTTCGTATTGACTTTTGCTTCTGGAAGTAGAAGGTAGAAGCATAAGGCAATATGAACATATCCATTATCGGTTTTGCTATTGCACAATCGACTAAAATTTTTTTATCTCTCAGTCACCTGAAGTTGCACTCCCAATCACCTAAAATTGTAGTGTATTAATTCCACCTTCCTGAAGTTGCACTCTCAGTCATCTAAAATTGCAGTGTAAAAAGTGACTGAAGATGAAGAGAAAAAACAGTCACCTGTGCAATAGTCACTCCCATCTATTATACCTCCTAGGTATGTTTGCCAACTACAAATGCAAATAAAGTATGCAGCGAACGCAAATAAATTTCTTTTGAAGCATAAAGGGGTACAATTGCAATTTTTGGATCTCGAGGGGGGCCACTAGTTTTCCCCTCCCTTCGCCCCTGGAGAGGATTGCAGATTTTTAGTGTTGGTAGCTGCTAGCACAAATAATTTTGCTTGAATTGATAGTCCCACTACTAAAATGTTTATAGATTGACACTCCGATGGTTTCATGCAAATTAATCGGTACATGTGGGTTAATTTTAGTTATTTTGTTCTCTTGTCAAATGATTGACATATGTTTTATTTTCGGTTGTTGTTGTGGTCATTTCGATGGATAAAATCATACATGTGCATTGTGGTGGCACGGTGGTGTATAACGACAATAGCGTGGAGTTTGAGAGCATGGCGTCGGCCGTGTTGGTGTATGTCACATGGCCTTCATTCGCCGAGTTGGTGGCAAGCATGAAAGAGAAGTTAGGGTGAATGGAACACGGGGTGGGTGTTTAGTTGGAGGGAAGATATAATCTTGGTTCTAGGGCGCGGCCGCTATTGATGTTGCCAATTTCGAATGACCTCAATTGGGACACATACTTGGTGTTTGCTACCGGCTCCCAACTCAAGTCCCTCGACGTGATGGCGGCGAAGGCGGTAGAAAGTGAGCCGCATGAGGTCCCATCGATTTGAACCGATCTCTGCGAGGTGACAAGGATGACATGAAGGCGGAGTATCTGTTACCGGATGTTGTGCACGATGATGGTAACGACCTTCCGTATGCAGACGCCGCGCGTGGCAATCCATCAGAGCCTTTTGGCACAGTGAAAAACCTAATGCAGCGGCAGCCCCACCGGCGGCACAGCGGCAGCCCCACCGGCGGCACAGCGGAGCCCTGTGCGCCGCTCGCTTTGAGGGGAGCCACCGACGAGTTGGTACACGTGTGGGCTATTTATCCAACAACCAAAGTTACCAGATCAATGGTGGTCAGGAGGTCACCCTCTGAAACTTTGTGCTGTTGCAGGGAAAGCCCTGTGTCGTTGGCCTGTTGCCTTCCAAGCGACACCACTTTTTTACAGAGCAGGCGAAAAGGAGCCCTGCAGTTGACCTCCTAGCTACGTACGGCTGGACAGAGGGCTCGGTTGTCAGTGACTTGGTGCAGGCTTTGCTGGTGCGCGTACCGTTTTCTGTGGCCAACTACCTGCAGGTTAGATTGTGCAGGGTGCAGGCTTCCATTCTACCCCATCGATCACTTTCCTTCGTTCTGAAATTTCCCCAATCATTCCAACACCAATGATCCATCCAATGCTTCTCTCTCTTAGCAGTTGCCAATCTCTCTCTCTCTCTCTGTCTCTCTCTCTCAAAGGTGACACTTACTTAGTACTAGAATAACCCATGCATGTATGCATCAATCATTTTGGAGGCTTCTCCTGGTCAAGTTTCAGCTGAAATTATATGCATGGACAGACAGATCGACAGCAGCACAACCTACTAGGGTTAGTTGGAGGTAACATGCATGCGGCTGGCTGGAATGCACAGCTCAAAATGTGCATGCCACGCTCTTAGGACCACGGAGCCATCTCATATATTCTACCAAGAAACGACACTCGCAAGACCCCAAATCACATGGCATTGATCTAGTTGTATCTCAATTGGCTTTCCTAAAAACAATGTTTTTTCTGAAGAGCTTAGTTATATCGGTTTTGCTATTGCTAAAGCGACTGAAATATTTTTATCTCTCAGTCACTTGAAGTTGCACTCTCAATCAACTAAAATTGCAGCCCCCTCCAAAAAATAATTGTAATTTTAGTTGATTAAGAGTGCAACTTCAGTTACACTTAGTTGCACCCTTAATCAACAAAAATTGTAGCTTCCCTAAAAAAACAACTACAATTTTAGCTGATTGAGAGTGCAACTTCAAGTGACTGAGAGATAAAAATATTTCAGTCGCCTTGGCAATAGTCACTCCCTAATTATATATACATGCAAAAGATCGTTGATTGAGAGGCGACCAAAACTAGCTCGACTAGTAACACCGGCTAGGAAGAAGGTTTAATTGTGTACTAACTTCTCCTAACTAGATAGCTAGCTGTCCTTTGCTCGCTCGATCACCGACTTGCAAGCATGGCCTACTTACTTACTACCATTAATTGAAGTGATCACTAGGCTGTCAACGGGGCAGTAGGACGGCCTGTAGGCCCCTATATAAGGAAGGCTAGTCGCCATTGCCATTCCAAGCTGCTCACTTCTCACTACTCAAAGCTAGGGAGAGAGCTAGCTAGCTCACATAGCATTGTAGTATACCATGGCATCAAGCAAGGCTATAACGATGGCGCTGGTGATCCCTCTGGCCGTGGTGGCGATGACCTTCGCGAGCCCGGCGGTGGCTCAGCTGGAGGTCGGGTTCTACGGCGAGACGTGCCCGGAGGTCGAGGAGATCGTGCGCGAGGAGATGGTCAGGATCCTCACCGTGGCGCCCACCCTCGCCGGCCCGCTCCTCAGGCTCCACTTCCACGACTGCTTCGTCAGGGTACGGAACGATCGGCTTGCCTTAATATTCGCGCTCGTTCTTTTGCAGCAATGTCGTCTGATATTTGTTTGTTTTGTCCGTGTGTTCTGCAGGGCTGTGACGGGTCCGTGCTGATCGACTCGACGGCGAGCAACGTGGCGGAGAAAGACGCGCCGCCGAACCAGAGCCTCCGGGGCTTCGGGTCGGTGCAGAGGATCAAGGCCAAGCTCGACGGCGTGTGTCCGGACACCGTCTCCTGCGCCGACGTCCTCGCTCTCATGGCCAGGGACGCCGTCGTCCTGGTGCGTACGCGTCAAATCGATCAAGGCGACATCAGATCACTGCACTTGAGATTATATCTGCACTGATCAGTGATGAACAATCGCGCGTTTGTTTGTTTGTTGCAGTCGAAGGGGCCGTACTGGGCGGTGCCGCTCGGGCGGAGGGACGGCCGGGTCTCCATCGCCAACGAGACGAACCAGCTCCCTCCGCCGACGTCGAACATCACGCAGCTCGTCCAGATGTTCGCGGCGAAAGGGCTCGATCTGAAGGACATCGTCGTCCTGTCAGGTAACTAACCATGCATGCGTGCATAAACATCGATCCTGGCTAGCTAACTAATTCAACTGTGGCTGAGCACCAACCACTTTTACGTGCTAATGCATGGCCCAGTTAAACGAAACAAGTACGTACCACACAATAGCTAAGTAGTTAACACATTTACTTTAAAGCAAAAGTTAAAGCGAGCTCGTACGACTGTAGTCCAACTGGTAAAACATCGACCGTGTTTTTGATTCCCTACTTAATACCAAGATGGGTGTTGATAAACATCATCTGAATATTTTCTTCCTAACTATCATCTAGATTTGTGATCATTAGATTAGAGATCTAACGGCCATGAATTCTCCCCCACCCCCTTAAAAAAAAATCTCGTCATCCTCCAAAAAAAGGGGCCGTTAGATATCTATAATCCAACGGTCACAAATTTAGATGATAGTTAAGAAGAAAACATCCGAATGATACCTAGACACATCCTACAAAGATGCCCGAAACTTTTGCGGTGAAAAAAATATGGAACATGTTTTGACTTTTGATTGCCAGTGGCAGTCACGTTTGGACCAATAGGTTTTTTTTTCAGAAGTTGTGTAAATAATAGACCCTGCATGCTTGTGTCAAGTGCAATTAGACGCTGTATTTACGAACGTAGCCGTTCGTCGTTAATGAACATGATGTGAATCATTTTTTTTTCTTCTCTTTTTAGCCGATTAACGTAGGAATCTTTACTTGTCTCAAAGCGAATGTGATCGTTTCGATATCCGATCGAGCTCCACGGTTGTTCCTTGCTAACGATCGAATGTGTGCCATGAATGGTATACAGGTGGTCACACGCTGGGGACGGCGCACTGCTCGGCGTTCTCCGACCGGCTGTACAACTTCACCGGCGCGGACAACAACGCCGACGTGGACCCGGCGCTGGACCGGCTCTACCTGGCGCGGCTGCGGTCGCGGTGCGCGAGCCTGGACGACAACACGACGCTGGCGGAGATGGACCCCGGCAGCTTCCTCACCTTCGACACCGGCTACTACCGGCTGGTGGCGAAGCGCCGGGGGCTCTTCCACTCCGACTCGTCGCTGCTCACGAACGCCTTCACCAGCGGCTACGTGCAGCGGCAGGCCACCGGGCTGTACGCCGCCGAGTTCTTCCGCGACTTCGCCGAGTCGATGGTAAAGATGGGCGGCGTCGGCGTGCTCACCGGGGCGCAGGGCGAGATCAGGAAGAAGTGCTACGTCGCCAACTGATATGGTTGAGCTCTGATCATGATGGATACGTAGTGATGTGTCTGCTAAGTTTGTGAACTTAATTGGCCATGACTCGTAATATGTAGCTGATGTAGAGTTACCGATCGACCGATTATTGATTTCGTGTTTCAATTGTCTCGTTCAATCATTGCGTGTAATGATTAATTCAAGAGGAAGAGCACGGCCTCCTGAGCCACTCCTAGGGCGACTCAGCAGGGGGCGGCTTGGGCCGCCCTCCAGTAAATCTCTCTGTCACCACGTCCCTCCGTCTGCCATCACGTTCCTTCCTCGGTGGGGCCTTCCGCTCCCCCTCCTTTCCTCTTCCCCTTCCTCCCCTCTCCCCTCATTCTCCCAGATCTACGGGTTCTTTCTCCTGATTTGGTTTTTCTTTCGTGGCTCTTTCTCTCTCTCTAACCGTATCTTTGTTGGTGCCGGTAGGGGTGTGGGCGGTGTGGCTTGCGCTAGCATTGGGCTAGGCAGCATCAGTGCCGGTGGCGCATGAACAAGTGCCACACTGGTGGCATGGTGAAGAGGAGTCCAAGCACAGTAGAAGATAGCTCGGCCAAGCTGCAATGGAGGAGCACGAGCGCCGCTTGGTCCTCTTCGATAGGAGGCCTCCTCTGACCAGGCTATTTCTTCGCCAGATCTACTTTCCCCTGTAGATCTAGTCTGTCCAGTGGTTGTGCGAGATGGTGGTGCAAGCCGGTGGGGGCTTCGGTGTCATCGTTGTTTTGGTTGTGGCAACGCTGTAGGCATCGCTCTGGTTGCTTCAGTGATGTGTGTCGCTACGAAATCAGAGCTGCTGCCCGTCGCGGTGTGATGGGCATCAATGATGACAGTCGACGGGTATCACAGTGGGGTGTTGGGGCACATTTATGGTTGCGGCTTTCGGTCTTGGGCGAGCTCGGGCTTGGCCTGGGCTTGGATCATTGGCTCAATTAGGGCAACACATCATGTGTCACTTTGGATGCTTCGACAAAACTTGTCGTGGCAAAGTCAGAGCTGCCGCACGTGCGGGCCGGGTGTGCGACGAGAGGCTATGATGACACGTGATGGGCGTCGTGGTGGGGTGTTGTGGTGCGTTTGTGCCATCGGTCTTGGGCAAGCTCAAGCCTGGCCTAGGCCTGGGTTGGATGTCATCATCGACTTGGTTGGGGCAGTGCAACAAGCGTCGCTTTCGATGCTTCGGTGATGCTTGTTGTGGTAAAGTCAGAGCTACCACATCACGGGTGTGCGATAGGCGACAACAATGACACATGTCAGGTGTCGTGGTAGGGGCGTTGGGGTGCACGGGTGGCGACAGCTTCAACGGTCGAGGGCGAGCTCAGGCTAGGTGCGGTTGGCTCGTCAGATGACGTCTTTCTATGCATCGGCAAAGTGGCGCACGGGAGAGTCGGAACTGTTGCATCGTGGTGCGTGATGAGATGTAACATAAAAAAATCGGATGTTCAAAAATGCGAAAATTTTAAAACTTGTTAATATATCTTGTTAACATTCGAATTTTTCTTAAATTTATTTGGGCTTTTTCAAATTTTGTGCTATGCAAAATAACACAAGGAATAATACCCAACTGAAAATAACAATCATACTAATAAAAGAACAAAAAAATTAGAAACAATGAAAGTGTTGTTCACTTGTGTTCAATGTATCATGATATCGCGCCCAAAACATAGAGTTATAGAAATGGCCTGAATTTTTAAAGTTGGACCAGCATGTAGAGCAACATTCCTTTTAAATATAGTGTTGAGAGTTATTGTTGTCATTATATCAAAGTACAGCTTGCATTAAGGTGAGAAGATGCTTAAATGAGCTCTTAAACTTGTCAAATTATTTAAGCATCTGTAAAATGGTTGTTTCCATTGAAAGTTGCGACTCTTGTAGAGATGCTTCGTGACGTGACATTGCTCTTTCTCCTTAAGCATCTATCTAAGCGTCTATTGCATTAGAGATGCTCTAAGACAGATTATGTTAGTTAGATTGCATGTCATTCTGGTACCTATGGGCTATGGCTATATATGAGGATTGCTTGTTTCGCAAAATTCTCATGGCTCAATGTAGGAGGTTGGATAGAGTAGGCGGAAACCACACTTAGTAGATATGATTGGAATTAGATTCTATCTGTTAGGGGGGAACTCATCTATATAAGAGAGATACCGTATGCTATCAGAAAAAAGCAGAGAAATAACAAAGTCTTTCTCTCCTCTAAAATTCCTCTCTCCTTCTACGCCGACGCCATCCGGCCATCTTCTTGATGGTATTTACCCTCTATGAACTAAAGTTCATGACAACCTATAGGCTTTCTTGTTTTTCTAATTTCTTCTTAGAGCAAAAGTGAAGCACCAGTTTTTTTTTAAAAAAAACCCCTGGTTTGGCGATGATGCAATCAGCTAACTGTTAGACTATGAGTGGTAATGTGCATTTGAAAGAGATTTGGCACGTATTAGGAGGTCATGGAGCATGTTACATGTGGGTATCACCAAGTAACTTTTGATGTTTCATGAATTTAAATTAATAAAAGTCACGAACTGTAGTTCTCTCCCTCACAAAGCAACCGTTTAGTTAAGCATTTGTTGATTAATGTCCTGTTTTTTTATGGCTTCTAAAAGCGGCTTTTGCCTTTTGCTACAATACCTAATTTCAAACGGGGTATTTTCTCGAGACGGGGTCTACAAGTTAATTGTAGTACACGTTAAAATCCCAACATCTGTATCAACCAAAATCGCAAGCGAGTATCTCTCTCCATAATCTCTGTCGCAAACAGCTAAAATTCAAAAATTTTAGCTAAAAGTCATAAGTCGTAGCCATATCAAACAGGCAATGCTGTTATTACTGCTCATCGCACCATTTTTGTTTTGTATTGTGGGTCTCCATATTTGAGACCATAGGTGCTTAAACATTGTGAATGTGTATGTACATTGATCCTTCTTGGACCAGAAAACAGGGGTTGCAATTCTGCAGCATGAATCAAACAGCCAAAATCGCATTTCAACAAAATACGTCCATGTTTACATTTGTCTTTCCCCATGGGGTCACTTAACCTCAACTGGAGCTTATACCATAGTGTACATTTCATCAGTATTGTCACCTCATTGTCTTATGCTCTGGATTTCTACCGCTTTGATATCATGTCAATGTTAAATTCCAGTTCTTATAGTTTAGTCTCTTATATAAGGACATCATGCATGCCACTAATGTAGACAAGTTATTCATACGTTTGTGTCATTGAGAGGGGCTTGAAAAAGTAAAATTTCAATAGCAGGTGATTGCACAAAAATCATTAGAATATATGTATCAGCATTCTAGTTAGTATCTGTTTGTCAGTTGGACTAGAGTAGATTACATTTTAATGGACAATTACTGAATCGCACCAATAAACCTGGAAGGTATGACATCCTTGTTTATCTAGGATAAGATTGAACGAGTCTGCATGCATATTTCGGGTTCATCAGATAGGACAATTATGCTGCCTTCTGCATTGTATTAAACATTCTTTATAATTAGTTTTTATCTGTTAAATAGCACCTCCCTTGTTATCTAGCAATACAGAAGGATTGAAACAACGTAAGGATTAGTCCTTTGCTTCACTGAATTAAGTTTGGTTCCTTGCAAACAGGAACTAATCAGAATAGTATTAGGCTGTGTTCAATATGGCTTAAGCTTATGGCTTAAGCTTATTTTTGCACTATTCATAATTTCGTCTTTTTCTGAATTTTTGACTTTTTTTAGCTTTTTTATCGGTTCGTTTTTTTCTTGTATTCGTTATGCGTTGTCGTGATGGGCTAACATATTTTTATATTTTTAATTTTTTAAATTTAATTATGTTAAATAAGCGTTTGTCATTATAGTATTTTTTTCAGCCATAAGCTTTCAGTCGAACCGATCACCACCTTAAATGGCCGATCAGCTTCATGTTGTTAGATGATTAGAAGAACCGAGACATGGCACATGTTTTTCTATACAAAATCATCTGAAACATTTCTGTTTTATCCACTTAATTTTTGTAATAGTATTAACGTGCGATGGTGTGATGCCTGGGAAATTACAAAACTCTTAAAACCGAAGGAATGCCGGCCATCCACGTCATCCAGTTTGCAGAAAAGCCCTCGCGCTTTTCGAAATCCCGACGAGGTCCCATCCGAACCGGCTAGTCTTGTTAACATTGAATTTTTCTTAAATTTATTTGGGCTTTTCAAATTTTGTGCTATGCAAAATAACACAAGGAATAATACCCAACTGAAAATAACAATCATACTAATAAAAGAACAAAAATTAGAAACAATGAAAGTGTTGTTCACTTGTGTTCAATGTATCATGATATCGCGCCCAAAACATAGAGTTATAGAAATGGCCTGAATTTTTAAAGTTGGACCAGCATGTAGAGCAACATTCCTTTTAAATATAGTGTTGAGAGTTATTGTTGTCATTATATCAAAGTACAGCTTGCATTAAGGTGAGAAGATGCTTAAATGAGCTCTTAAACTTGTCAAATTATTTAAGCATCTGTAAAATGGTTGTTTCCATTGAAAGTTGCGACTCTTGTAGAGATGCTTCGTGACGTGACATTGCTCTTTCTCCTTAAGCATCTATCTAAGCGTCTATTGCATTAGAGATGCTCTAAGACAGATTATGTTAGTTAGATTGCATGTCATTCTGGTACCTATGGGCTATGGCTATATATGAGGATTGCTTGTTTCGCAAAATTCTCATGGCTCAATGTAGGAGGTTGGATAGAGTAGGCGGAAACCACACTTAGTAGATATGATTGGAATTAGATTCTATCTGATAGGGGGGAACTCATCTATATAAGAGAGATACCGTATGCTATCAGGAAAAAGCAGAGAAATAACAAAGTCTTTCTCTCCTCTAAAATTCCTCTCTCCTTCTACGCCGACGCCATCCGCCATCTTCTTGATGGTATTTACCCTCTATGAACTAAAGTTCATGACAACCTATAGGCTTTCTTGTTTTTCTAATTTCTTCTTAGAGCAAAAGTGAAGCACCAGTTTTTTTTTAAAAAAAACCCCTGGTTTGGCGATGATGCAATCAGCTAACTGTTAGACTATGAGTGGTAATGTGCATTTGAAAGAGATTTGGCACGTATTAGGAGGTCATGGAGCATGTTACATGTGGGTATCACCAAGTAACTTTTGATGTTTCATGAATTTAAATTAATAAAAGTCACGAACTGTAGTTCTCTCCCTCACAAAGCAACCGTTTAGTTAAGCATTTGTTGATTAATGTCCTGTTTTTTTATGGCTTCTAAAAGCGGCTTTTGCCTTTTGCTACAATACCTAATTTCAAACGGGGTATTTTCTCGAGACGGGGTCTACAAGTTAATTGTAGTACACGTTAAAATCCCAACATCTGTATCAACCAAAATCGCAAGCGAGTATCTCTCTCCATAATCTCTGTCGCAAACAGCTAAAATTCAAAAATTTTAGCTAAAAGTCATAAGTCGTAGCCATATCAAACAGGCAATGCTGTTATTACTGCTCATCGCACCATTTTTGTTTTGTATTGTGGGTCTCCATATTTGAGACCATAGGTGCTTAAACATTGTGAATGTGTATGTACATTGATCCTTCTTGGACCAGAAAACAGGGGTTGCAATTCTGCAGCATGAATCAAACAGCCAAAAATCGCATTTCAACAAAATACGTCCATGTTTACATTTGTCTTTCCCCATGGGGTCACTTAACCTCAACTGGAGCTTATACCATAGTGTACATTTCATCAGTATTGTCACCTCATTGTCTTATGCTCTGGATTTCTACCGCTTTGATATCATGTCAATGTTAAATTCCAGTTCTTATAGTTTAGTCTCTTATATAAGGACATCATGCATGCCACTAATGTAGACAAGTTATTCATACGTTTGTGTCATTGAGAGGGGCTTGAAAAAGTAAAATTTCAATAGCAGGTGATTGCACAAAAATCATTAGAATATATGTATCAGCATTCTAGTTAGTATCTGTTTGTCAGTTGGACTAGAGTAGATTACATTTTAATGGACAATTACTGAATCGCACCAATAAACCTGGAAGGTATGACATCCTTGTTTATCTAGGATAAGATTGAACGAGTCTGCATGCATATTTCGGGTTCATCAGATAGGACAATTATGCTGCCTTCTGCATTGTATTAAACATTCTTTATAATTAGTTTTTATCTGTTAAATAGCACCTCCCTTGTTATCTAGCAATACAGAAGGATTGAAACAACGTAAGGATTAGTCCTTTGCTTCACTGAATTAAGTTTGGTTCCTTGCAAACAGGAACTAATCAGAATAGTATTAGGCTGTGTTCAATATGGCTTAAGCTTATGGCTTAAGCTTATTTTTTACTATTCATAATTTCGTCTTTTTCTGAATTTTTGACTTTTTTTAGCTTTTTTATCGGTTCGTTTTTTTCTTGTATTCGTTTGCGTTGTCTGTGATGGGCTAACATATTTTTTATATTTTTTAATTTTTTTAAATTTAATTATGTTAAATAAGCATTTGTCAGCTATAGTATTTTTTTCAGCCATAAGCTTTCAGTCGAACCGATCACCACCTTAAATGGCCGATCAGCTTCATGTTGTTAGATGATTAGAAGAACCGAGACATGGCACATGTTTTTCTATACAAAATCATCTGAAACATTTCTGTTTTATCCACTTAATTTTTGTAATAGTATTAACGTGCGATGGTGTGATGCCTGGGAAATTACAAAACTCTTAAAACCGAAGGAATGCCGGCCATCCACGTCATCCAGTTTGCAGAAAAGCCCTCGCGCTTTTCGAAATCCCGACGAGGTCCCATCCGAACCGGCTAGGCCAACTCTTGCGCCCGATTGTTTTCCGGCCGCTGCTGCCGCTCCACTGCCTCGCCCGCCATCCATGCCGCCGCCGCCGCTCCCTTACTCCCATCCCCCTCCCTCCCTCCCGCCAACCGTGACCAAAACCCTAGTTGGCTCCTCCTCTGGTCCCAGTGGCCTCTCGCACCTCGCTTCCTCCGATCGGCCGCCTCGCCACGAGGAGGTGGCACGGTGGTAGAGCACTGTCAGATCCGACCGTCGACGTCGCTAGATCTCGCCGTCCCCATGGCCACTGCCTTGTCCTTATCGCCGTCTGCCTTCCACGTGGCACCCCCCCACCACCTCCCCCGCGCTGCCATGAAGCCACACAGCGCAGCCCCACGTCCCAGCCTAGCTACAAGGGAGAAGGTGGCGCGGCGGTGGAGCACTGCCAGATCCGCCTGTTGACATCGCCAGTCGTCGGATCTGGACGTCCACTACGGTGGCACCGTTGGTTCACTGGATCTTGGTGGCCTTTCGCACCTCTCCTCTGGGCCGTCTGACGCTAAGTGGTCGCCCGCTCGCTGCAACGGCCGCACCCCTGCTGTCCCCTAGGACGCGCCTCTGCGTCGTCTGTGCTACTGCGGCCAAAGGCCAATAGCGCCACAGCGCCGCCACACCAACAAGAAATCCCTCCGACGTTGGTACTCTCTCACTGGGTACGGTCATTTCCGCCCCTCTCATCATACTGATCCATGATTGCGCTTGTGTGGTGCTGTGATTGATGTTTGAGATGGGAGAATCATGCATGGATGTGAATCACAGAGCTCTTGGATTGATAATGTCTAGATGTTTGTATCCATGCTCACAGATTTTGTCGTGAGAGAGATAAGGTTTAGACATGAAAATTATTTTGCAATTAGAAAGTATCCCCATAGCTCATGTGCAAATTTTGGCTTGCTACTATCAGGCTTAATTTATTTTTTCAGTGGTAAATTGACGTTGGGATTGAGGTGTACCGGAAATTAGTAAACTTCAGTGTGCGGCAGTGGTAGTCTGTGGTTATTTTTTTTTACAATGTTCTCTGCACGGGTTTGCAGCTTTCAGGATTGTCACTGAGGGCCTAGGGGAATTTGTGTTGTTGCGTGTTGCAAAATGTGCTGCTAACTGTTGTGTGGCTGATTCATGCTGCTTCATTGTTGTCCCTGAGTGGAGTTAGTTTCCTAAGGTCAACTATCATTACAAATTTATAGTGATATTCATGTTGCTTCATTGTTGTCCCTGAGTGGAGTTAGTTTCCTAAGGTCAGGTATCATTATAAAATTATGGTGATTCAACGACGTTCTTCGGTTGAGCTTGAAAAATATAGAGCTCAAGCCTAGCATTCTTAAGGTCCAAATTTAGCCTTTTTATGGTCCAAGGTGAATTTGGATGAATTTACTAATAGGAGGTATTGGCATAAGTGAGTGAAATTCAATTGGATTTGTCGTGCGGGCACTGTTTACTGAATTAAATTTGAATTTTTATAAGGTTGATCCGAGTGCTAAATTTGGGCCATTTAGGTAGCAAAATTTGTCGGTGGGAACTGGGAAGTTTGTTTGGCATTGGTGATATAGTGGTTGGATCTACAGTGTGGATGTCGTTAGCTTGTTGTCAAGCCATATTTGAAGAATTTCGCATTAGGTTTTATACAATTTTGCTATGTCCTCTGCAGGATCTCCCCTGAAATGGCCATACACCTCTTCGTTGAATGCTGCTACACAAAAATAATTTGGACTCTCATCGATTAATGGATTACCTCGGACTCCATCGACCCAGCTTCTTGGCACACCGACACCACCATTTGACATTGGTGGGAGTCCGTTGTTGTCAAACCAGATGTACCTCGCAAACCTTTAGCTTCTTCAATGATGCTCGTCACTTGAAAAATCTGGAAAGAAAGAAATTCTCGCATTTTTCGTGACGTAGACGCCTCCCCATCCTCCCTCGCAAAAATTAAGGAGGAGTCTCAAACTTGGCTTTTGGCCGGGGCAAAAAACCTAGCGAAGATCCTACCTAACGCTGTAACGCCTTAATTCTTCCTTTCCGGGTGTGGCTTTTTAGGTTGCTACCCTCTCTCTCTGATTATAAACTCTCCTCTCAGCTTTTAATATATGGCAATGCTTCTGCCCATTCAAAATTTTTTTGCTATGTTAACTGTTTTTTTTGTCTTTTGTGGGCAACCTGCTCTTTACTAACCGCCATTTGTTTGCTTTGTTCTTAGAACAGATTCGCGTATGGAACATGAAATCAGTGAGTAGAGACACTGAAAATGACGATTCCAGCCAAGGTTACTGGCTACAATATGGGACCATTTCGGATCAGCAAACTGTGTGAGATGGGCCACGCATAGCCGCTATCTTGCTTCAGGATCAGATGATCGGGTTATCCTAATTCATGAGAGAAAAACTGGTTCTGGAACATCTGAATTTGGAAGTGGAGAGCCTCCAGATGTGGATACAGCATTAGCAAACCAAGGAAGAGTAATCTGATAACCAATATCCCCATCCACTGGGGCAGCAAATATAACTGCTTTGCTATTTGCTTTGTGGTTCTGCAGAAGAACAACCAAAGAAGAACTGCTAATGCAGCTGAAACAATGCCGCTGGCGAGGAGCTTCGAAATTTTATCATGTTTCATTCCAGAAAAGGGGCCTTCTCCTTCACGTGGCTTCCGAAACGACATCACAAATATCCCACCTTGGCTATCTGTCTTTTCATTTTCCTTCTTTTGAGTTTTCCCAATGATACTGCTACCTTTTGTCATACTTACGTTTGCTTGTGCTATACATTGACTTCACCCCATCATCTCCACCGAAACATGTTGCTGAACCTGCAGATCCACCTATGTCTATAACAAAAAAAAAAAAGGTATGCCATTACTTTTTAGCATCATAGCATTCTTGCCTGTACGTTGCTTAGATATAGACCAATTATAGTCTCAACAACTGGACGAGCCCTTCAAACAAACCGAGGAATAAAAAAAAGTCTTCTTTTGATCAAAGACCAATCGAAGAACTGGACCAGCCCAGAGACACGAAGTGTTCTACGCTTCTCAACAGGAGGTACCAAAGCTTTCTGCATTAACACCCTCCTTGCGTCTTCCTTGCCGTACAGCCTTCAGCATTAACTGCCACATCATCATGCACAGGTATGTTTGCTGAGCCTCGTATCCAGCAGAGCGTTTCGCAGGACCCCTATATTATTTAGGGCTCTTCGTAGCCAGGTACTTTGCAGACCATGCTATCCAATACATGTAAATTATGAATCCTATGTTTGCTTCCTGACTTGCCTTTGCTGAAACAGAGCCATACAAAGCTAGCGACTCTATGGTGCATTAGGCTGAAATAAACTGATTTATAACTAAAATTACATTTAGCTGACTGAAATTACATTATAGCTGATAATAATTTATTTTTGCGTAACTAAATTTTTTTTAAAAAAAAGGTTAACTCATCACGAATAATACAAATAAATATAAAAAAAGAACCGATAAAAAAGCTAAAAAAATAAAAATTTAAAAATAACGAAATTTAGAAATAGTAAAAAAATAAACCAGCCGAGATATGAGCGGAGCTATAATCATTGCCGATGTTACGTGACGTGTACAGATCGACAGTTGCACGCAATTCGTACGTGTATCCATGTACCTTGGAAATTTCTGCAGTTATCCTCAATGCCCTATTACTCAGTCCTCATCCTATCACACTATATATATGATTGTACCATATTAGTGTTATAGAATTAAACATGGACAGTACTTCATATTTAGTAAAATAACCAGTAATCTACATTAGGAATCCAAGATTACATTATTTAGTAAAATAACCAGTAATCTACATTAGGAATTCAAGATTGCATTGAGAACCAGATTACCATGATTTTCAAAAATCACTTTTCTGTAGAAAAGGGTACCTATTTTGGATTATCAAGGGAAAGGAAATTTTTTTATTACACTTTTATCATTTGCTTTAATTTCTCATAGTCAAAATTTGAACTATTTGAATTCAAAATCCAAATAAAATTTTTTTTTCTTTCAAAACATGAATTTCAAAACCAAAATATCGAAGTTTGAATCCTAAATTTTAGAATCTTAAATTTAGGCAATTTAAATTTCAAGATTCAAATTTTCAAGTTTGGATATTGAAATTTCATTTTTTAACAAAATCTTAAAATCTAAAATTTCACATTATGGATTTCAAAAATTCATGTTCCAAATTTTTAAATTTTATAAATTCGAATATTTTAAATTTCGAACCCCAAATTTTAAATTAAAATTTTCAAAACTCCAAAATTTGAACTTTTGAATAATAAGAATTGAATTTTTGAATGTTGCAATTTTAAATTGAGAGAATTTAAATTGTAAAATTTAGCTTTCAATATAAAATTTATAAATGTTATCCTTCAAGGTTTCAAATTTCAAATCATATAATTTAAACTTGTGAACTTGTTGGTTTGAGTTACGAAATATTTGAACTATTGAAAATCATTTTGTAGTTTCTTTCAAACCAACCAAATATTGAAATCTTAGATTACTGGTAATATGTTACCAGTAATCAGATTGAGTGGAATATTAGATTATAAGGGAATATGAAATTTCACATACCAAACGCACCCTAACTTGTTGCTCTTCACCTCCATGCTTGTCCCCGAGCCGATGCCGCTCAGATCTGGCCGTATCTGAGCTAAGTATTGTTTGTACAAATATTGCACTATCAAACTAAGTGCAATTCTTTGTATACAATTTCAGTTTAAAATGAGTGCAAGTTTGTAATCTCGGTTCGTTCAATTTTTTTTTCATTCAGGGTTCAACTAGCTTAGGCTTATTTGTGTTTTGGTTATATGCTTTATTGTGTATTGTTATTTTTATTGTTAATGGTATCATGTACTTTTCATGCTGTACATCTAGGGGCGGAACCATGATTTAGAAATAAGGGATAACGCTAACGACAACAAAATTCCTTCAAATATAGAGAACTATAGTGCAAATTTATCCAATCATAAGGGGGGCCTAGCCCCTGTCAGCACCCCCTCCCTCCCCCTCTGTATACATCTGCTATTTTTCAAAAATTATAGCACTGGTTACCAATTTTGAATGATCATGTGCAAACTAAAAAATCATATGCAACTATCATGCAAACTAAAGCATCAGTATATAAACTACGGCATCAGTATATACTTAGTAAGGTAGGTACCCGCGTGTTGCTGCGTCGTATATACAGTGCGATCGATATCGACAGATATGGAGGCTCTGGGGCTGGCTGCGAACGTCGCGCAGGTGGCCGGCGTGGACGCGTTCAGGCTGATCTCGATGACCGTGGAAGCTGCGAAGACGGTTCGCCGGAACAAGAGGGCCTGCCTCGAGCTCGCGCGGCTGGTGCAGCAGGTCGGCGACCTGCTCCAGGCGCTGCAGGAGCAGCCCGGGGTGACGGTCATGCAGCGACCGGAGACGAGCGAGCGTGCGTCCTGGTCCGGTCGTGCCAGAGCGGAGGCTACGCCCGCAGGTTCTGCGCGGGCAAGGAGCAGGCCGGCCGCCTCCGAGACGTGCAGAGCAGGATCAGCATCTACCTGCAGCTCTTCCCCATCATCAGCCACATCGACAGCACGCGTCTCCTCGTACGCGTCATGGCCGACGGCGGCGGCGGCGCCACTCTTCCGCCGCTCTCCGAGGTACGATCGATAAGCATGCTTTGATCGCTTAGTTTTGCGCATTCGATCGTACGCAATTTGCTTAATCGATGTTACTATCAAAAGGCTTTCAGTTTCAGGACAACAGCTACCTGAATGTGTGGATGAATATGAGCTATTTAAGAATGAAATCAAGGTCCTTCCGGAGATTCAGCATGCAAACATAGTCAAACTCGTGGGATACGGATACACGCAAAACGGGAGCCTGGAGGACGTCATTTTTGGCATGTCTTCCCTCTGAAATCTTTCAAATTTCAAGTCCATTTAATCTTGGACAGGTTCTGATTGATCACAAATTGAACTTGCTCTCTATATGTAGTCGCTGATGATCTAATTTGCAGGGCGCATGAGAGCAGGGTTGGCACTTGACTGGCCGTCGCGCTTCCGAATAATTGAAGGGATAGCACACGGTGTAGATTATCTTCACAACCACTCTTGGATTCGGATATGAACCCAAAGATATCCACAGAGACCTAAAACCAAGCAATATTCCCTTGGATTCGGATATGAACCCAAAGATATCTAATTTTGACTTGGCTGAAATTTTAACTTCCGGCGTGGACAGACAGAAAGCTGACCGTGTGATAGGCTCAATGTAAGATGCTATATTGGCGGCCTGGCGCCATGTACTACACCCCCTAAAAAAAATCCATGAACTCTTTTATCCCTTCTGGCTTGTCTGCAGAATAACTGATTCTGATTGTCATTGATTTTTTAGTGGATTTATCGCTCCAGAATATATGCGCGAAGGCGGTCAAGACGGATGTGTATAGCTTTGGTGTCATGGTCCTGGAGATCATTCGCGCGAAAAGATGGACTCAATCGATTCAAGAACGTTTCTACAGGGATCTGTTAACCTGGGTACGTATCGTACGTAAAAACATCTTACCTTGGAGTAGTTTTCTTATGAAATTTCCTGCGCAATCAAACAAGAATGTTCTTATCAACTTAGCAGTGAAATGCAGATGCAGCCTCTGAAATTTGCACATTCAGAGCTTCAGACCGTAACATAGCCGGATCGTGTTTACACTTTACAGTGGGAAATTTATAGGAATATGAATCATCTCTACAGAAAATTGTCGATTATATATAACGATGGTATGTTTTTTGTTACAAATGTGGGCAATATTTTAATTTCAAGTTTTAGTAGGAGACAAATACAATAAACTAATGATGCAAAACTCACAATTAACAGCAGACTACTCATCATACTTCAGATTATACTCAATTAACAATATAGTAACCTTATTGCCGCCCCGTGCAGGTACTCTCCGCGGCAACGGTTCGGAGATACCCGCTCTCCCTCCTTCCAGGTGCACGCCGGGAAGAAAGGTTGACGAGGTTCAGATGACACAGTACTCGAGCACAGAAACACGGGAAGAAGGAAATGGAGGTTGTGGGTTTCTCACATATACTCTAGACGTCTCCAGTCATATAAACAGACAGACTGATAACTGACATGATTAAAGCAGTCATTTACCCACTGGTAACTGACGCATTCAACCAGTCATTTATCCACCGGTAACTGTCTATCATCAAGACCCAATAAAGCCTCAAATTCAAACGTTTGAATCTCATTCAAACACAGTGAAAGAGGTGCAGAGTTTAGAAAAAATAGAGATGGATTTGATCTGCCCAGTAGCGCGCCACGTCACGGGGGTCATCGGGGGCTAGGCCGCCCCCATAACAATGGCCAATCGGTAGCAGCGACAATAGAGTTGACAAAGTCAAAGTGAGCCGTGGTGGATGGGGACCATGATTCGGGCGAGATGAGTGCGGAGGTGGCAGGAGGAGGTTACGCCTATGGAAGAGGCGGTGATAGGGGCAAATGTGGTGAGAGGAGGGGCGACAATGCGTGAGACAGACGGTGGCGCCGATGCCAGGTTCGGTAGCGGGAGGTTGGATTTGAGAAGACTTTATAGTATCCTGGAGAGCGGCTTGTAGATGCTGCTTCTACAAGCTAACCTGTTCAATTCAGCTTCTAGAACCTAAAAGTCGAAAGCCGAAACTGTTTGAAACGGCCCCTAAAATGCAACTACTATAAATGGAGTATGCACATTGTACTACAATGCATCGCTTATTATAGGGTCTTTTCTTTTTAGCTTGTAAAATCTGTTTTTCAGCTTTTCCATAGTAAATAGCTTTCAAACAGAGTGTTTTTTCAAGACGGATTTACAAGTTGATTGTCTACACACTGTAGTAACTTCGTTTATGTTGATCAAAATCGTACGTGAGTTTCTATTACTCTATAATCTCTCTTATAAACAACATAAAAGATATAATCTACAGGTAAAAGTCATAAATCGAAGTAAAAAGAACAGGGGTATATATTCCTTGACACTTGACATTCTTTCACCAACTCCTTCCGCCATGAAACAAACAAACATTGTACTGCAAATCTCTAGCAATAACAAGCTTGTCAAGTAATAAATAGAACTGCAAAAAAAAAACAGCACAATATTCCAACAAGTTTTCCATTATAATGTGTATACAATAAATTGTGTAACGCCCCCATTTCTGGAGACGGTACGGAACTCCGTAACCGTACAAGAATGAACAGTTACAGAGTTCGAATTAAAGCGATTATCACAACAGTACATACACACCATAAAGACTTCCCCCATTTCTGGGAACGGTACGGAACTCCGTAACCGTACAAGAAATGGGGGAGTTACAAATTGGCCATCATCTGATTATTGAGAAATGCGGTAAATTAATCAAAGCACTCAACTAAATGTTCATAATTTTAACCTAATGCTTGTGATGGCACCCATGCTCGCAACCGCACCCGGAGCCCGAGTCCGACCCGTGCCCGCAATGCGACAGGGACAGCGACACGTTCTTCGCCACCTCGGCGATCGACACGGCGGCGGCGGCGCCGAGCGCGATGTACACGGACATGTGCACCTGGCTGCGGAAGTTGCCGGTGCCGTCGGCGCAGACGCTGACACGGTGGCCGTAGGCCGAGCAGTAGGTCATGTCCCCGGCGGCGAAGGCGGCGCCGGCGGAGGAGTAGAGCAGCGGCTGCACGGCGGCGTCGAGGAGATGCAGGAGCACCTCGGATATGATGTCGGCGTACTTCTTCTTGATGGTCAGGAAGGTGGCGATCGCCTCCAGGCACGCCGCGATGGCGTTTGCCACCACCAGGTACCTGCACGTACGTACGCATGCACGCCCGTAAAACCAAATCTCAGATACGTTATACGTACAAATACGTGTGTACACGTGCACCTGGCTAGAACAAGAAACGTTTGTATGTACGTACACGAAGGGACCGAAGTCGCTGTAGGTGACGGTGTGCGCCGGGGCGCCGTACTGGCCGTAGTTGGTGCCCTGGCTGGCCGTGGCGCCGTACTGGCCGTAGTTGGTGCCCTGGCTGGCCGGGGCGCCGTACTGGCCGTAGTTGGTGCCCTGTCTGGCCGTGGCCATGAGAAGCGCCGACGCTACCGCCAGCGCTATGACGGCGATGCGGAAGGCGAGGTTGACCCTGTTCAGGCCCTGCGACTCGCACTTCTCCTCGTCACACATTGTCGATCGAGGAGGAAGTGATCGAGAGAGGTGAGCTGGGACTTGGAATAGCTAGTAGCTAGCTCAAGAGTTGATACTTGAGAGTGCGTATTTATACTGCTATATATATAGAGCTGGGACTTGGAATATGTATGGGCTCGTTTTGAGGGGAGCCACCGACGAGTTGGTACACGTATGGGCTATTTATCCAACAACCCAAGTTACCAGATCAACGGTGGTCAGAAGGTCGACACCACTTGGGCCTTTGTGCTGTTGCAGGGAAAGGCCTTGTGTCGTTGGCCTGTTGCCTTCCAAGCGATCAGCTTATCAGGCCCCAAAATCTCTGTTGGCCTGTTTGTTCTGTAGAACCACTTTCCTTCATTCTGAATCTTTCCCCAATCATTCCAACACCAATTATCCATCCAATGCTTCTCTCTCTCTCTCTCTCTCTCTCTCTCTCTCTCTCTCTCTCTCTCTCTCTCTCTCTCTCTCTCTCCTGTTCCAAAGGTGACAAACACTTAGTTAGTGCTAGAATAACCCATGCATGTATGCATCTATCATTTTGGAGGCTTCTCCTGGTCAAGTTTCAGCTGAAGTTATATGCATGGACAGTTGGAGGTAGCATGCATGTGGCTGGCTGGAATGCACAGCTCAAATGTGCGCGCCACACTCTCTTAGGACCACGGAACCAGCTGATTCTACCCAGAAACGACACTCGCAAGACCCCAAATCACATGGCATCGGTTGGTCACACGCTGGGGACGGCGCACTGCTCGGCGTTCTCGGACCGGCTGTACAACTTCACCGGCGCGGACAACAACGCCGACGTGGACCCGGCGCTGGACCGGCTCTACCTGGCGCGGCTGCGGTCGCGGTGCGCGAGCCTGGACGACAACACGACGCTGGCGGAGATGGACCCCGGCAGCTTCCTCACCTTCGACACCGGCTACTACCGGCTGGTGGCGAAGCGCCGGGGGCTCTTCCACTCCGACTCGTCGCTGCTCACGAACGCATTCACCAGGGGCTACGTGCAGCGGCAGGCCACCGGGCTGTACGCCGCCGAGTTCTTCCGCGACTTCGCCGAGTCGATGGTAAAGATGGGCGGCGTCGGCGTGCTCACCGGGGCGCAGGGCGAGATCAGGAAGAAGTGCTACGTCGCCAACTGATATGGTTGAGCTCTGATCATGACGGACAAGTATGCAGTGATGTGTCTGCTAAGTTTGTGAACTTAATTGGCCATGACTCGTAATATGTAGCTGATGTAGAGTTACCGATCGACCGATTATTGATTTCGTGTTTCAATTGTCTTGTTTAATCATTGCGTGTAATGAGTAATGCAAGAGGAAGAGCACGGCCTCCTGAGCCACTCCTAGGGCGACTCAGCACGGGGCGACCCAAGCCGCCCTCCAGTAAACCTCCCTGTCACCATGTCCCTGTTGGAAACGAGTCACTCTAACTCTCGCGAACGGAGGGAGAAGATGAACAATAGACAAAATAGATTTTCCCGGCGACGAACGCCTGTATCTTGGCTTCTATTATTCAAATACACGACTCGGGACACTCTAAAACACGAGCCTACACGGCCAGTTTATACCCACGGCGATGCAGCGCCCATGCACCCACTTCGCGAGCTTCACGCGCACGTACGCATGGCAGCCTGGACGACCTGGTTTCACGCGTTCGTGAGCCACATACTCCTCCGCATGAACGGGTCTCCATCCTTCTCGCATGGCGTGCTCCTGCATGCGCTCAACCGGCAACGACTTGGTCTCTGGACTCGATCAGCCTGCACCTAAACCTCGACACACATACGTCGAACACACACGCACGCACGCGTTCTGACCCGGAGCACACACCGGTCAGGTTTATTTCCAACAATCTCCTCCTAAACCTGAACTCGCCACGCGCTCTGCCCTACAGAAGCGTCGGTCGGCGGCGTCGCCAAACAGCGCCTCCTCCTTCCTCGGCTTGGTGCACTCCCTCGAGAAGTGGCCGTGCTCACCACAGTTGAAGCACTTGCCTTTTCCGGAGCTGCGTCGACGCCTGCTAGCGCCTGATGCGACGCTGCTCCCGCCGTCGTCGTCGTCGGGGTCTTCCTGGCCGCCGCTACGGCCTCCGCTCTTCTCGCCGTCGCCACGGCGCGTACTGCGGCTGTGCGTGCGCTCCTTGCCACGACGTTCGCGCCGGCGAGCCTCCCACTGCTCCTCCGTGAGCAGCAGCAGCCCGGCTAACCTCCATATTCTTTCCATGGAAACTTATATCCACTTGGTTGGCATGGTCCCAATTACAAATACTACCTTCTAGCAATATCTCTAATGTTTACATGCAACTTCTCAATTAGTTTTCGAAGTCCAGAACTGACAACTATATAATCTGGATTGAGTCCAACATTATAGTTGTTTTGCTCCATGTTACTGGCTCCAGTTCCAACTGTTTCTAGAAGAGATTGGTTGCATTGTGTTCGTGTTGGAAAATAAGATGATAATGTATTAGTCCTCTTTGTTTTGTATACATAATTTCTAAATAGAAAATGCAAAACACATAGATTCAATATTTCAAATCATTTTCTTACGCAAAATTCAGATCAAGATGACATTCAATATTTCATGTTATTTTCCCATTCAAAATTTAGATCGAGATAACATTCAATATTTCAATTCATTTTCCCATTCACAATTCAGATCGTGATAGCATTCAATATTTTAATTCATTTTCTCATTCACAAATCAGATCAGGATGGCATTCAATATTTCAATTTAGGAAGGGAGGAGTAGGGACAAGGGAGTACCGGAGGGGGCCAGGGTTGGAGGTGGGCCAGCAGGCGCTGGAGGTTAGAGCGGATGGAGGGAGGCAGCACTGGACAACTGAAGGGAGGCGATGGCGCTGGCGCTAGAGGGAGGCAATGGTGATGGTGCTGGAGGGAGGAGGCGCCGAAGGGAGGCGGCATTAGAGGAGTGGAGGAAGGCCGCTGGACTGTTGGAGGGTGTCGGGGTCGGGCGAAGCGAAGGGTTAACCAGGGGGCGCTGTGGGCCTATGGCTGCTGGCGCTATGGCCTATGCCGCATCGGGTTAGTCTGCTAATTATTGATTTTTCTTGGATCCATATTAGAACAGTAGCACTGCTAATTTTTCTGGGTCTTAGGCTATAGTCTATCTAGCCCGAGGTCTAGATCTGCCTATGCTTAGAAGGAAATTAACGAGGATAAGCACCGGATTTTTCCTTTTTTTTGTGGCGATTAAGAGAAGCACTATTAGAGCTGCACGACTGCCACACCATTAGCAACATATTTATATATTGGATGTGTGAAAATAATACGTGGAAGATTTGTCTTAAAAAAATCTTTTCATAACTACATAACTTTACTAGTTTTTATAAGTTTACGGCAATAAAAAGACATATGGATGTGCTGCCAGTCCATTAGGATTCAAGTCCTAGATTTGACGCTGAGAATACATGCAGGCGGCGCTTCGGCGTCACGGTGTTAAGCTTTTTCCTTGTCTTCTTTTTCCTTTTTATCAGTATTTTGATTTTATTTTTCGTAGTTAGAATCATAATTTATGACATGCCCGAACCCTACAGACACCATTCATTAGACTAAACTAAAGCGTCATTGGCTGAATTAGTTAAGAGTAGTTACCACGTGGCACCATGCAGAGCCATCATTATCTCATCGTCAGGTAAATAATAACCAATCTAAGATAAGCAAGACTGCAGACGTAAAAATAGTCCACGCGGCAGTACAATGCGTGTGGGCACACAGCCAGACAGCGACCGATCATCAGAGAAGGAGAGAAATCGGCACCTCACCTACCATCTCGCCGCCTTGCCACCTAGTCCTTGTTGCCTCACGCCTTTGCCGACTGAAAAAAGCTCAGGTCCACCTGATCAATATGCAAATCTCTAAATTTCTCTCAATTCGTCCAATTTATTTTAAGAACAGAGGCTAAATTTATGAGTTAAGATTTCAATGCAACGATTGTAGATTGATTTTTATCGAATTGTATGGTTAAGACTTAGGATTTTAATTTTATTTTTTGGAACTTCGGCCTAGCTCATTGCAAATCGGACGTAAAATTGTCGTATTTGACCATAATGTCAAGTAAATAAGCCACTGGACGTATTTTTCTATTATATTGTTCTTGAACTGTTGAACACACAAATATCGAATTAACTTTTTCAATTAATTGATGATGATTCCATGAATAATATACTTATTTTGCTATGTGGAGAAACAAGAATTGATGAAAATTATCAATGATGTTGTGGTTATCACTTTATGAACTTGAAAAAATGTAAATACTAAGAGGTAATGCATTAACTTACATTTGATCATTCTACATTTTTTACTTGAATTTAAGTAGTTTCATTCTCTTTTAATAGGCTATTGAGGTTAGATGCCGATCAACTTTTGTATATAGTTTTGCTTTTAGTTCCTTCAATTCTCTTTTAATAGGCTATTGAGGTGAGTCATAATCATTTTCGTTCTAGTTCGATCCTGAGTCTAACATTAACTGACAGTACTTTCCCAGCTTTATTCAATACTTGTAAGACGCGCTAACCCATTTTTAGTACTTTCCCAGTTTTGCGTAGAGGTGTCACCGACCGCATCAAGCGCTGCATCCACAAGATGCAAGGTAGTTTGGTGAGATTAATTGTCTGAAAAGTTTTAGTGACAAAGTAGTAAGATCGACGCAATCATCTCACAGAAATAAACTAATAAGATCAGTGACACCTCTACGTGTGTCCGGTTAATGATGCAGGAGTGATGGACGTGGCAGCTGCTGCCTCCACGAACGACCAGTTCAGAGTGACAGTCAGGTCCGGCGCCGTCGACATCCCTTCCTTGCTGGAACAGGTCAAGGAGAAGCTCAACCGCAACGTGGAGCTCGTCACGCGGGCGGCCAGGAAAGACGCCGGCGGCGGCAGATGGGACGACGTCAAGGTCGACAACTACAAGGGCGCCGCTGAGGATGGCGGTGACAAGCAGAAGCACTGCAGGTATGCTAGTGGCGGCGACGAGATCAAGAAGGAAAAGGCGGCGGCCAACAACACGGGCATGAACCACGCGCCGACGTCTCCGTACGCCTACTTGCCGTTCGCGGTGGCGCTGGTGCCCATCGCCACCGATGGTAGCAAGTACCAAGCACCGTCACTACCGTACAGCTTCTTGCCATACACACAAGACCCTCCCCGCAATGCCCAACCCTACCAGCACCGCGTGCCCAGCCCCGCCAAGAAATACGACGGCGGCGGCGACAGGAAGGACATCGGCGCCAATGATGACGACCGTAAGACTGAAAAAGTTGCTGCCGATAGAGGTTCTGACAAGAAGGAACCGGAGCCCACCGGCGGTGGCGAGACAAAGGACAGCGACAAGACGGCCGTGGCTGCGGGCGCCGGTAACGTCACGATCGGCGTGCCGGTGCGCACGGTCAGTGCACGCATGCACGAGCTGGTGCCGCCACCGCCGTACGGCCACTGGCCGTATGCTCAGAGCACCGGTGGCTGCTACCACGACGGCGCCGGTGCCCCATCCGAGGCCGCCGCCTACTACCACCACTACTACTCGCCGTACCCGTACATGTTCAGCGACGAGAACCCCAACGCATGCTCCATCATCTGAGCTCGGATTTCGAACGGTTCAGTTGAATAATATGGGCCGTGTTGATTTTGAGGATCTAATGGGCTGTGTTGATAATATGGGTCTAGTAATTGGGCCTTATTAAAGTGTTGTTCTTAGGCATCACATCAGTGTCTTTCCTCAAAAAAAAAAAAATGGGGGTCATGTTCGTTCCGTCGAGACGTGGGCGCCGACTTGCCAGCCGGCCGCCGAGCAGCCAAAATGTTCTCTCGGTCTCGCCGCGCGGAAGCAAATCCAGAAGGCGTTCGCCCTTCACGACAAGGGCGCGCGAAGTTGCCGCGCGGTTCCACGGATTGGCCCAGGTCTCTTACCGGAAGCCCGGAAAAAGTCCAGCCTTGCTTGGCGGTGTCCTTTACAAGGTACGCCTGCCTCTACGAACACAAGGTGTTTGTGGAAATGTTCGCAAGTATCCGGCTTCTGTTCCTTGTCTGCGAGGCAGTGGCGTTTGCTGGATCTTGGATCGGTCAGTTATTTCCTGGGCATCGAGGTGAATAGCATAGCTAATGGTCTTGTGCTTTCCCAACATAAATATGTCTTAGATCTGCTTAAGAAGACAGATATGTTACATGCCAAATCGGTTTCAACACCTATGGCTGTAGGAGAGAAGTTGAAGAAATCAAATCTCAAGGCAGGTTATTGTCTGATAAAGAAGTGAAAGATGTAGAAGTGCAGTAGGAGGGCTGCATTATCTGACGCTAACAAGGCCAGATATCTCATATAGCGTCAATAAGGTTTGTCAGTTTACGCAAGAGCCGACTGATGAACACTGGACAACTGTGAAGAGAATTTTGAGATACCTCAAAGAGACTGCTAAGCATGGATTAGTTTTCCAGCGTTCGACTTCTTCATTGCTTAGTGGTTTTTGTGATGCTGATTGGGCAAGATGTGGTGATGATCTTTGGAGTACAGGAGGATATGTTGTATATCTTGGAGCAAATCTCATCTCATGGAGCTCTAGGAAACAGCCCACAGTATCGAGATCCAGCGTAGAATCAGAGTATAAATCAATTGCAAATGCAACAACAGAAATCATGTGGATTCAAGCTCTCCTAGGTGAGCGTGGTGTCTCATTGCTACAGGCGCCTTGTCTTTGCTGTGATAATCTAGGGCTGTCTGTTTGACTGCGAATCCTGTCTTTCATGGAAGAACAAAGCACATCGAAGTCGACTACCATTTTGTTTGTGCAAGAGTTGCACACAAGGCGTTGGACATCAGGTTCATTTCTTCGCATGATCAGGTTGCAGATGTGCCCACCAAACTGCTAGCTTCCTGGTTATTTCAAAGATTCAGAAGCAATCTAAATGTAGCTTCTTCACATCCATATTGAGGGAGGATGCTAGAAGTAATGGATAAATTGACGTTGGGATTGAGGTGTCCTGGAAATTAGTAAACTTCAGTGTGCGGCAGTGGTAGTCTGTGGTTATTTTTTTTACGATGTTCTCTGCACGGGTTTGCAGCTTTTAGGATTGTCACTGAGGGCTTAGGGGAATTTGCGTTGTTGCGTGTCGCAAATGTGCTGCTAACTGTTGTGTGGCTGATTCATGCTGCTTCATTTTTGTCCCTGAGTGGAGTTAGTTTCCTAAGTTCAACTATCATTACAAATTTATAGTGATATTCATGTTGCTTCATTGTTGTCCGTGAGTGGAGTTAGTTTCCTAAGGTCAAGTATCATTACAAAATTATGGTGATTCAACGACGTTCTTCGGTTGAGCTTGAAAAATATATAGAGCTCAAGCCTAGCATTCTTAAGGTCCAAATTTAGCCTTTTTATGGTACAAGGTGAATTTGAATGAATTTACTAATGGGAGGTACTGACATAAGTGAGTGAAATTCAATTGGATTTGTCGTGCGGGCACTGTTTACTGAATTAAATTTGAATTTTTATAAGGTTGATCCGAGTGCTAAATTTGGGCCATTTAGGTAGCATGGTTATGTTTTTACGTGTTTAGCTGACTATATGTGGCAATGCTTCTGCCCGTTCAAAAAAGAATTGCTATGTTAACTGGTTTTTTTTTTTTTTGTCTTTTTTGGGCAACCTGCTCTTTTCTAACCGCCATTTGTTTGCTTTGTTCTTAGAACAGATTCGCATATGGAACATGAAATCAGTGAGTAGAGACACTGAAAATGACGATTCCAGCCAAGGTTAC
The DNA here is from genome assembly GCA_036346245.1 of Bonia amplexicaulis. Taxonomy (NCBI): domain Eukaryota; kingdom Viridiplantae; phylum Streptophyta; class Magnoliopsida; order Poales; family Poaceae; genus Bonia; species Bonia amplexicaulis. Next base: position 16,899,666 of record CM070766.1, read on the forward strand.
TGGCTACAACATGGGACCATTTCGGATCAGCAAACTGTGTGAGATGGGCCACGCATAGCCGCTATCTTGCTTCAGGATCGGATGATCGGGTTATCCTAATTCATGAGAGAAAAACTGGGCCACGCATAGCCGCTATCCTGCAGATCCACCAACAACTTTTTAGCATCATAGCATTCTTGCCTGTACGTTGCTTAGATATAGACCAATTATAGTCTCTACTCTCTACTCTCGCACCAACAACTGGACGAGCCCCTCAAACAAACCGAGGAATAAAAAAAAGTCTTCTTTTGATCAAAGACCAATCGAAGAACTGGACCAGCCCAGAGACACCAAGTGTTCTACGCTTCTCAACAGGAGGTACCAAAGCTTTCTGCATTAACACCCTCCTTGCGTCTTCCTTGCCGTACAGCCTTCAGCATTAACTGCCACATCATCATGCACAGGTCAGCTTATAATCATTGCCGATGTTACGTGTCGCCGACAGGTCGACAGTTGCACGCAATTCGTACGTGTATCCATGTACCTTGGAAATTTCTGCAGTTATCCTCAATGCCCTATTACTCAGTCCTCATCCTATCACACTATATATATGATTGTACCATATTAGTGTAAACATGGACAGTACTTCATATCTTCAGATCACATATAGAATCCATGCGTCAACGCTGTTATACAAAGAACGCGGCCACACGCCATAAACTGGCCCGTTGCGTTGCGTTGTGTCATGGCTTTGACTTTTGCACGTTGGGAGTGTGAGAAGTATCTTCCAACAAGCGAGGAGGAGAGGCCGCGTCAACCCCAACCTCCTCCCCCTTGACGTAGCGCCCCGCGAACCACCGCGCCGTCCGCCGCGCGATCGGCAGCCACCGCCTCCGCGCCCTCTCCTCCTCCGTCAGCCTCTCCCTCACCGCCGCGCACAGCCGCGGCAGGCTCACGATCTCCGACACGGACCGCACCCCGGACGATACCATCCTCGCCGCGGACGCAGCCGACACAGGCTCCCCGGCGTCCACTGCCTCCGAGCTGCTGCAGCCGACGCCGCCTCCGCAGCCTCGCCTCGCGCCCATAACCCTGGCCTTGCTCTCCAGCAGCCGCTTCTTATCCATCTCCTCCTTGATCGTCACACAGACGATGCCGCCGTCGTCGCGCTTCGGCTCCTCCGTAAATAGCCGCTCCTGCGCGTCGTCGGGGGAGGGGAACCGCCCGCTCGACATGGAGCGCAGCATCTCGCCGTCGAGCGCGATGAGGTCGGCGGAGTTGAGGTCGCTCCACCGGCTCTTGTACAGCACGTCCGACACGATGATGCGGTGCTTGTGCCTGTCCAAGCACTGCGCGTGCGTGGGGGCCTGCTCCTCGAAACGCGACGACGGCACGCGCTCCACGAAGATGTCCGGGAGGTCACGGCCTGAGACGGCGGAGCTAGGGTCGGGAGCGTCGAAGCGGTCGGAGGCGCCGAAGGCGAAGCGGGCGCTGGCGGCGTACTTGAGGCCGAGCGAGGCGTCGTCTGCGTCCACGCGCGTGCGGCACAGCGGGCAGCTCGCGTTGGACTCGAGCCAGCGGTCGACGCAGTCGAGGTGGAAGGCGTGGCGGCAGCGCGGGAGGAGGCGGAGGAGGTCAGCGTCGTCGAAGCGGGCCAGGCACACCGCGCACTCCAGCCCCTGGCGCGCCCCGCGGAGCGCGGCGAAGCGGAAGAAGGGGAGCGACTCGATGACCGGCTTGGCTACGCCGGTGGGTTGCACCGCGTCATTGCCGGCAACGTTGGCGTCTGCGACGGGCGGGGCGGTGGTGGGCAGGGGAGGAGGGGTGGCAGAACTTGGCGTACATGAGGAGGAGGAAGATGAGCGACAAGATGCCTACAACGATGGACAAGCTGGGCCGGAAAGAGACCTTGATGCCGACTCCCTCGGGCGTCTCCGGATCAGCCTCGGCGGCGGCCGGCTGCGCCGCCGCGACGCACGCCATCGTGGAGAGGAACAAGGCGAGGAGAGGGAGGCGGGCCATGGGGAATTCGGCTAGTGGAAGCGTGTGTCAGTGTCGGGGTGGGGTGTGGAAGGAGGACGGAGAGGAGCTGGCAGGCGCAGAGACGGCACTGCCGTGGACATGGACACGGCCAGCTCCGGTGGTGTTTGGACTTTTGGGTTTTCTTGTACCATCCCGTGCGACTGGAGGCAGCTGCGGTGGGTGGGTGGGCCCCACGCCACGCATGATGCAGTATATCCTATTTTATTTTGGGGATTCATGTTAGGGGTTGGTGGAGTCCTCTAGAGATTCTCGAAAATATTTCAGTAATCCAATGAGATTACTTTATTGAGTAAAATAACCAGTAATCTACATTAGGAATCCAAGATTACATTATTTAGTAAAATAACCAGTAATCGACATTAGGGATCCAAGATTACTTTATTTGGTAAAATAACCAGTAATCTACACTAGGAATCCAAGATTATATTGAAAACTATATTACCATGAGGGGGTCTAGCCCCTGTCAGCACCCCCTCCCTCCCCCTCTATATACATCTGACATTTTCAAAAATTATAGCACTGGTTACCAATTTTGAATGATCATGTGCAAACCAAAAAAATCATATGCAACTATCATGTAATCATTCAATTGGTTATAATCTTACCTACAAACTTGCAAACAGTTTACATTGAATTTTCGGTACTGTGGTACATGCAATTTTAGTAATAGCGGGGTGCACTTTCAATTTTCTGTGAGAGTTCATCTAGTTTATTGTTATTTTTTATCTATGTTAGAATAAATTTTGTGTTTCAGTTTTCTGTCAGGGTTCATGAAGTTTATTGTTATTTTTTTGTCTTGGTTACATATTTTTTTTGTTTCGGTATTTTTTGTTTCCTTTTCTGTTTGAGCTATGTCTGTGTTTCGGTTAAAAGTTGCTTGTGTTGATGGCTGATGCGAATCAATCGACGGAGACTCGAAAAAAGGTTGGGAAATCAAAAAGAAGAACAAAAAGATGGCTCTTGCTCCTGTCCGAAAGTGAGGAGAGAAGTTGCAGGAAATGAGCAAATCCCAGTAGGCCCAGAACAGACCCTAGGCTCATTTACCGCCCAACAGCGAGGATCCGAGGCCCAGAACAACAGGCCTTCGAGCAAATATAGGCCCATTATTGGCCCATCACAAAATCGGCCGACATATGAACATGCCACCGCTACATTCGCCCAAGTCTAGAAAGACAAGTCATTCGACAAGTTCCAATCCAACCCATGATACTTCAAAAGCATAAATGCATGAGATGATTTGTGAATTTTGTGCATGCTAATGAGACGATGTGTAATGCTATTGAAATTGTAATTAACAAGTTCCATCTTAGCTATATGGCAATTGAACTTGACTCAGCACATATATGCCTGAGATTATGAGCAAGACAAAATATCAAATTTATCTAGATTAAGAGTAGACGGATCTGAAAGTATCGTGCTGCATGTTTATTCAACGATATATATGCAATACAGGATCTAAAAAGGAAAGGATTTCCATTTAACTATGATTGGCATGGTACGCATAAAAACATAGCTGCTTAGAGCAACAAAAATACACAAGTTTCATATAAAATCATGCCCCATGTGTCAGTACACAAAACTAAGTCCGTCCTTGCATACTACACAATCACTTGGAACAACAAAATCGTTCACATTCAATCCGGGTATAGACAACAACATACATTAAAAACACAAATTCATATACTCGCTAAAGCCCTTAGCAAAAGAAGGCAAAATTTTAGAAATTCAAAATCCCACCGGTCTGACCTCTGTGAGCTAGCAATCAGACCTCTATCGACTAGCGATCAGACCTTTAGGCGGTGAACAGTAAAATCAGCACGATTTCAAATACAAGAATCCATGTAACTTTTGATTTGATGATCCAAATAACTTGAAACTTGATATGCACCTTTTTTAGGATGTCACAAACCTATCCCAATTAATGATCGAGAGAATTATTATCAAAGTTGTGACTTTTTTATTTGAAGGAATATTGCAGTAAAATCGGACAAAAGAGGGAAATACCGATCTGCTCCTACTCATGAGTCCTAAATGATTTAGGTAACCTTACATGGGTTTCACATGTCATGACAAGCTAAGTCATGGTACAAATTCAACCCAAAACACCCATAAAGAGCAAAACTCCAAAATCACCTCTTTTTTGAGAAAGCCAAGTAAACTTAAGAATTTCCTATAGTTTATGCCTACATGGATAAGACCTTATCTTCAGAAGATATCTTCACCTCTTACACATCATTGGCACCAGAAAAGATCAAGAGGAGAGAAACCCAAACAAGAAAGTCAAACAAGTCAAAATCACAAGAGAGAATCTATGGCACAACTCACTTGGGTAACTTGGATATGAATATTTTACAGTCAATCCCTCAAGATAGCAGAGCTTTAAGCCTAGAGCACATACACAAAAAGTGCCAACACAAGAAAACCATAACCATAGAAATCTTGGAGAGACTTACCTCTCATAGCTCAACATATGGCTTATATAGTGGAGGCTACTTACCTCTCACTTAACCTGGATCACACCACTTACGCATGGAGAAACCCGGTAACCAATATATAAACGGGTTTTACATTACACACGCTTGCACGTTTTTCAAATCGTGACTTCCAAAAGCTCCAATAGCTCGATAAGACATTCCATCTACAAAGATATGACCTAAACTATTTAGCCCAGCGTCGTGGTTTTGCAAACCGTCACTTTATCCGGTATCAAACAATTTTTCAAATTGCCATTTACTAGTCTTCGTGATGATGAGATGCCAATGACTTTGTCTCCAAGATCTTATGCCCGCGTCAAGGACGTTATCACTTGAAAGGTCCAAGTCCCATATCACACTAACATCACACCATAGTCTGTGATGCTCAATGCTTGCTGTCAAGATCGTACATCTGATCTGAGAATTGTCACTACTTGAAACGCACAAGACCAATTAGCGCACCATATATATGCATTACCTCCTCATGATCCTTGTCTTTCTCTTATACTTCTCGGCTGAGATGATGCTCTACCCAGACTTACACGATACCCACGACCACCAAGCCTCAGTCTTGCCTTTAGCCGCAATCAATCATCAAGCACCTGCATGCCAAAGACAAAGCAATCGATCTGAGTATAAATGATATGCACTTGACTCTTAATTAGCAAAACATATGTATTAATCTATGTCATGACTAACCCTTGTATAGAAACACCATGACTAATATTGCATAGACACACCATGACTAACACCAGCACGAACCCTCGTAATGGCTAACACCCAAAACCAGAACCAAATAGCAACTGGACAGAGGGTCGGTCTAACCGCGACTAGTAAGCCGGTCAGATTGCCGCCTCTGGTTGGTTTGACCGTACCCTCACAACAGACAAACCGTCATTCCAGATTGGTCTGACCGATGCTACCAGAAAGCATAGGTCAAATTGCAAAACTACACAAATCAAACCGAATTAACAAAAGCAAAGTACAACTTATCACTCTCATGGGTTGCCACCATATGTTCTTACACCCCATAAAAGTTCATTACATTAGTCTAAGCAAAATACTCCGGTGCAAACAAGTTCGTTACATTAGTCTAAGCAAAATACTGTGGTTCGGTCGAGCTAACTGGGTCAAACTGCGGCGTGCAAAGTCGGGTCCAAATCGGCAGCGAAACTGACGTTTCCCACGGGTTGAAAACTGCAAAAACTGACTTAAAACGGAGGAAAAGGGGTTTCAACCATAGAATGCTACTGTGTGAATCTAAAATTTGGAGTAGTATAGTATTTTAGATTCACACAGTGCAAAGTCATAGAATGCTACTGTGTGAATCTAAAATTTTTTAGAGGAGTATTCTATGATTGACAACCAATGGAGTAGTACATCATGAATTATCCCTTTGGATATTTTCGACCAAATGAATGGATGGATTACGACCAAACTTAGGTCCAAATGAATAAATCAGTGAGTACCCCATGTTACTCCACAGAAAGTGACTGAATTTAAATTTATTAATTTGATCGAGTTTTCTGAATAGAAGCAATATATTTTTCTCTAGGTGACATTGATAAACAACGATACTAGGCCGTGCCTGGTCATGGCTGACCTGATACAAATGGCATTTTTTTTTGAGGGACAACTGGCAATTTGGCAGTTGACTGACTCGAGGATAGGCGTAAATTGCGGAGAAACCATTTTGCTAATGCACAGATGATTGGAATTTTTTTATCTATAGTCATTTAAAATTACACTTTTAATCAACTTAAGTTACAACCTTCCTCTAAAAAAACACCTGCAACTTCAGATAATTCAGAGTGTAACTTAAAGTTGCACTCTCAATCAACTGAAGTTGCAGCCTCCTTTAAAAAAACTCGCCTGCAACTTTAGATTGTTCTCAGTCACTTAAAATTGCTCTCTTAATCAACTAAAATTACAGCTTTCATCCAAAAATACACCTGCAGCTTCAGGTGATTCAGAGTGCAAGCCATCTTCAAAAAACTCACCTGCAACTTCAGATAATTAAGAGTATAATTTTAAATAACTGAGAGATAAAAAAATTTCAGTTGCAAAATGGGCACCGCCGTAGAGAAAACTCGCGCTTTATTGACTCGGGGAGAGGTACGTACGCGTTACGTTGCAACTGCTCTGACAAAACCGTCAGACCGAGAATCATCAGTATATAAACTACGGCATCAGTAAGGTAGGTACCTAACCGTGTGTTGCTGCGTCGTGTATACAGTGTGATCGATATCGACAGATATGGAGGCTCTGGGGCTGGCTGCGAACGTCGCGCAGCTGGCCGGCGTGGACGCGTTCAGGCTGATCTCGATGACCGTGGAAGCTGCGAAGACGGTTCGCCGGAACAAGAGGGCCTGCCTCGAGCTCGCGCGGCTGGTGGAGCAGGTCGGCGACCTGCTCCAGGCGCTGCAGGAGCAGCCCGGGGTGACGGTCATGCAGCGACCGGAGACGAGCGCGCCGCTGCGGGAGCTCGAGGAGACGCTCCGGCGAGCGTGCGTTCTGGTCCGGTCGTGCCAGAGCGGAGGCTACGCCCGCAGGTTCTGCGCGGGCAAGGAGCAGGCCGGCCGCCTCCGAGACGTGCAGAGCAGGATCAGCATCTACCTGCAGCTCTTCCCCATCATCAGCCACATCGACAGCACGCGCCTCCTCGTGCGTGTCATGGCCGACGGCGGCGGCGGCGCCACTCGTCCGCCGCTCTCCGAGGTACGATCGATAAGCAGGCTTTGATCGCTTAGTTTTGCGCATTCGATCGTACGCAACTTGCTTAATCAATTTTCTAATTTCAGAGGAATGAAGATGAACTAGTGCTGCCGTCGCTTACCAATACTCATCTCAGGTCTCTCTCTTTGTGTGAGACTGAGAGTGGGTGATGCAACTCTATGTCTTCTTCTTCTTTAAAGATCAACGCAACTCTCTGTCTGTTTCTTTGCAACAGGTTTCAGAAGTTCAGTTTTTCTCAGTTGGTGCATGCGACCAATGACTTCTCGTTTGAACAACAAATGGAACAAGGCGCCTTGTCCACTTTATACAAGGTACTTGTGCTTACGCATGCTTCCTTTTGTGTTTTGCAAAACACAACTAATCGTGGTATGCACTTGTGCAAATATATGTTTAAGGGGAATTGCTAGACATCACGGTTTTATAATCATCTGAAATTCAGATTCTGAATTCTGAAGTTACTTCTGTATGTTTACACCTTAATTTTCAGGGTCGACTACACGGGAGTGATGTTACCATCAAAAGGCTTTCAGTTTCAGAACAACAGCTACCTGAATGTGTGAATGAATATGAGCTATTTAAGAATGAAATCAAGATCCTTCCGGAGATTCAGCATGCAAACATAGTCAAACTCGTGGGATATTGCGCTGAACGAACCGAGAGGGTTTCGGTCTACGAATACATGCAAAACGGGAGCCTGGAGGACGTCATCTTTGGCATGGCTTCCCTCTGAAATCTTTCAAATTTCAAGTCCATTTAATCTTGGGGCAGGTTCTGATTGATCACAGATTAAACTTGCTATCTATATGTATCGCTGATGGAGTGATGATCCAATTTGCAGGGCGCATGAGAGCAGGGTTGGCACTTGACTGGCCGTCGCGCTTCCGGATAATTGAAGGGATAGCACACGGTGTAGATTATCTTCACAACCACTCTAGGCTACGCATTATCCACAGAGATCTAAAACCAAGCAACATTCTCTTGGATTCGGATATGAATCCAAAGATATCTAATTTTGACTTGGCTGAAATTTTAGCTTCAGGCGTGGACAGACAGAAAACTGACCGTGTGATAGGCTCAATGTAAGATGCTATATTGGCGGCCCAAAAAAAAAAATCCATGAACTCCTTTATCCTTTCTAGCTTGTATACAGAATAACTGATTTTGAGTTCAATTATTTTTGTCATTGATTTTTCAGTGGATTCATCGCTCCAGAATATATGCGCGAAGGCGTCTTCTCGGTCAAGACGGATGTGTATAGCTTTGGTGTCATGGTCCTGGAGATCATTAGCGCGAAAAGATGGACTCAATCAATCCAAGAACGTTTCTACAGGGATCTGTTAACCTGGGTACGTATCGTGCGTAAAACATCTTACCTTGGAGTAGTTTTCTTATGAAATTTCCTGCGCAATCAAACAAGAATGTTCTTATCAACTTAGCAGTGAAATGCAGATGCGGTCTCTGAAATTTGCACCTTCAGAGTTTCAGACCGTAACATAGCCGGATCGTGTTTGCACTTTACAGTGGGAAATTTATAGGAATATGAATCATCTCTACAGGAACTGTCGATTATATATAACGAGGGTATATTTTTTTTGTCAGGCATGGGCCGACGTTAACAGGACATCGTGCTGCGGCACATATCTGGCGCGAAGGCTCAAGGAGCTCGTCGATCAGTCGCTGCACGGCGTCTCGTTCTGCAGCGGGGCTCTCCCCCACTGCCTCTCCTTCCCGGCGAGGAGGCGCGTCCTGTCGCAGCAGAGGGGGATGAGGAGCTGCGTCCGGGCGGCGCTGCTCTGCATCCAGGAGAAGCCGGACCGCCGGCCCGCCATGCCGGAGGTCATCCAGGTGCTGAGGAGCAGGAAGGCGAGGGTGCCGCGCCCGCACCGGTCGCGCTACACCACGAAGAGCTCGCTGTACGCCGGCGACAGGAGCGCCGCCGCATGAGCCGGCCGGTGGATATTGGCATACTGTGCTGTGCTATTTGAACACAAATTCTTGTCGTTCTTGGATGTGTTTGGCAAAGCTCACACCAAACATCAGAGAATTTTTTTACAGGCCGGTATGGGCCGATTTTCTATTTTACCGGCCCAATCCGGTTGCATTACACACTGGGCTCAAAAAATTCAGCCTAGTTTAAATGAAAGAATGGGCCCAACTGGACTATTCATGTTGCCTTTTTGCATTATGTAGCTTTTGGCCCCGCTGGTCTTGGTAAAGGGTAGCTAATTAATTACATGTGTAGTGATCATTCTACTGATCTTTTCACTTGCTTTTTTATAGAGAAATGCTATACAACATTCGACTATTTTTCAAGCTAAAAATAGTCAGATGATCTGGGAGCGTTGGATCTCTATCCAACGGATCCACTTATATAGGCACCCCCTCCAAAAAAATATCTCATATAAGCACCCCCTCTAAAAAAAGATCTAGAACGTTGGATCACCATCCAACGTTCTAAAATCTGACTATTTTTGCTTTCAAAAATAGTCAAATGTTGTATAGACACTTCCTTTTTTATATGACTTGCTGGTTTTTGAGGGTGTTGTGATTGCGATATGTAAATGATAATGCCTAATCCCATAGAAATCAGTCTAAGGTCTCTTCCCTGGTATTTAGTTTAATCAGAATTGGGTACGTAAGGAGGTCTCCCTCCACTGATTTTGTCGTTTCCAATTCTCTCTGCATAGCCTTGATGCAGCATGTGCTCTGCATTGCATGTGTTTCTTTAACGAACCTAATATTTATGCATACAGTGAGGCACTACGGCTGTGCACTCATAATTGTTCCTCCTACGTTGGTAGAGCTTTGAATTGTTCAATCAGGTCACTAGCAGAGCAGCGCTTCCGCCTCTTCGTGGCAATGCTTCGGCTGACCTGATTAATATATATTTTTTTCTGAAGCAGTGATAGGTAGGGGTGGAAAATGATAACGAATTCGTTTTATCTGATATTTGTATCTGAGAAAACAAAAATATGGTAAGTAAAATCCGTATTTGAGAATATTCATATTTGTATTCAAAACTATTCAATTTGTATTCGATCCGTTTCCTATGCCAGCCGAAATTCGTATTCGATTATGTTATATAAATTTATTCTATCGAGATTTGTTATAGAAGTTGTAGAAGAATATTCGTATTTGATCGAATTAAGTACATATTCAATTCGTATTCGTTATGACATTTAATTCGTATTTGCATTCGAGAATATTCAAATTTATATTCGTATTTGATACTATTCGATTGTATCTGATCCATTTTTATCCCTAGTGAGAGGATGAGCATGGGCCTGGCTAGTTGGTCAAAACACTGATAGAAATGGTCAGAGGTCTCTTTCATGGCGTCTGGGTTCAGTAGAGTACGGCCCTGTTCTTTTTAGTTTCTAAAAGCTGCTTTTCAGCTTTTCTACAATAACTAGATTTTAAACGGAGCATTTTTTAAGATAGAGTCTACTAGTTAATTGTAGTATATACTTCACTGACTTCATTTATATCGTCAAAAACCGCACGTAAGTTTTTGTTACTCTGTAATCTCTTGCATAAACAGATAAAAGTCATGCCGCATTTAAAAGTCATGGCCGCATGACCAAAAAGAACAGGCCGTACAATATGTATGAGGTCTGGGCCTCTGGGGTCTGCTCATCTTGTTGACGAAATGGAGCACATAAGTTGGAAAGCTTCTACCTTTCAGCGCCGGCTGATGGTTCGTTCAAATGTCTGTGTTGAATGGTGCTCATATCGTCCATGCATAAGTGTAGCTCTCAAGGTAAAAATCAAACCTTGAAATCTTGGCCATGCAGGGTCAGCCACTCATCCCATTGGACAGATAAGGCTAGTAGCATTATTGGATCAGCTCCACGGTTTTAGCTTCTGGAATTCTTAATTTCGTTTTTTCTGTCCTTTTTGTTTTTTGTTTTTTGTTTTTTTTCTCTTATTCCTTTAATTATTTCAAAAGATATAACAGTATTTTTTCTATTTTTAATTATTATTTTATTTATTTGATTAAAAACCTAACAACTACTTACAGTATATTTACACAGTCAAAAATATATATAAAAAATCAAAAGCCGCGGCTTATAAAGAGCAAAATCAAATGCATAGAACCTTGAAATTTCTCGAAAACTCCGTAACTTTGGTGCCCACGCGTCGACGACCAGCTGCCGGGAAGTGCCACTGTTTTGTCGTACGTCAGTGGTCATGCGTCGTGAGGGGCCAGTAAAAGCTCCTTTCATTGACCCTGCTCTTTTAGAATGTAACGGAAGATTTTTGGCTGTGGCTAATAATTTATATTTGTAATTTTTAAAATAGTAGTGGATGATAGAGACATAATTTAGATGATGTAGATGTTTTGAACTCGGTAAGCCATTTAAAGAAGTAATTCTGAAAAGCTGTTTAAAAAATCATCTTATTTATTTAGTTTTTTGAAAAATCTAAACCCAAAAGTAAAAAAAAAAACAAAAGAATAGGGACATAAATAGCACCTCCTGTCCCGAGCAATTCCTGGATCCGCATCCTGTCAAGTTTGTTTCGCTCTTGTTTCTAGGTGAGTACACCGAACTCGTGCTCCACCGATCATGGCGCTGTGGGCCGGGCTGGGGCAGGCTGCGACCGTGGCACAGGTGGTCGGAGTGGACGCCGGCGGGATCATCTCCATGATCCTGCAGGCCGTGCGGACGGTGCGCCAGAACATTGAGGAGTGCGAGCAGCTCGCGCGCCGCGTGGTGATGATCGCCGACCTGCTGCCCTACCTGCAGGACCCCGAGGTGATGCGGCTGCCGGTGGTCAGGAGACCGCTGGACGGGCTGGAAGACACGCTCCGGGAGGCGTACGCGCTCGTCGCCACCTGCCAGAAGAAAAGCTTCGTCTACCGCTTCGTCATGGCCGGCAGGCAGGCCGAGAGGTTCCGCGACGTGCAGGGTAGGATCGACTCCTACCTCCTCGTCTTCCCCTTCATCAGCCACCTAGACATCACCCGCCGCCTCGACCGAAACTACAATGCTCTGGCGCTCCCAAATGGCTCGGCCGTTGCGACATCTGCAGCCTCCCATGCAGTTGGTGCATGGTGCGGAGGAGTTCACTCTGGCAGAGCTCGCGGTGGCCACCGGCGACTTCGCCGCCGGCACCGAGATCGGTGTAGGCATCTCCGGGAAGGTGTACAGGGGCAAGCTCCGCGACGGGCGGGAGGTGGCCATCAAGCGCTACGGTGCAAGGAGGTCCCAGGAGAGCGCATTCCGGAAGGAGCTCGCCGTCCTCTCCCCCCTTCGCCACAAGCACATTGTCCGCCTCTTTGGCTTCTGCGAGGAGAACGGCGAGCAACTGGTAGTCTACGAGTACCAGAAAAACGGCACGCTCTACGACCACCTCCACACCGAGAGCTCCGCGCCGTCGCGATCGCCGGTGACGGCGTCCTGGAAGATGCGCATCGAGGTGCTGCTGGGCGCGTCGCGGGGCATCGAGTACCTGCACTCGTACGCCGCTCCGCGGGTCATCCACCGCGACATCAAGCCGTCCAACATCCTGCTGGACAAGAACTGGGTGCCGCGCGTGTCCGACTTCGGGACCTCGCTCGTGTGGGACGAGACGGAGGAGGACGCGCACCTGGCCGAGGACCCTGTCGGCACGGTAGGGTACATTGACCCTGAGTACTACGGCCTCCACCACCTGACGGTGAAGAGCGACGTGTACAGCTTCGGCGTGGTTATGCTGGAGGTGCTGACGGGGAAGCGGGCCATCTTTAAGGACGATGGGGAGAACGTCGTTACGAGCGTGGTGGACTACTCAGTGCCATGTATTATAGCCGGCGAGTTGGGGAAGGTGCTGGACATGCGCGTGCCGGAGCCGAGCCAGAGTAATGAGATGGAGGCGGTGGAGCTGGTGGCGTACACGGCAATTCACTGCGTGCGGCTGGAGGCGAAGGACCGGCCGACCGTCGCAGACATCGTTGCCAACCTCGAGACGGCCGTCGCGCTCTGTTGCCCGTGATGAACCCGATTCGGATCAATGTCAAATTGTGATGGTAACATTGGTCCTTGTGAGACCATTCAGATGTCAGGTCCTGGTTTGTAATGCATTATTGACAATCATTACGAGGGAGTTTGCTTCGTTGCAAGTTTGGCTAATTGTTTTCTTCGGGTCTGTGTCTCTGGTTCTAAGAGTACCACTCAATTTGAGTGGATGGTGTGTCTTTCTGATCCTACGAGGGCTATCTAGGGTCTGTTCTTTTCGGCTGCGGTTTATAGTTTTTAGTTGAAATTTTTGAATTTTGGTTGTTTACGGTATAGATTACGGAGAGACAGATATCCACTTACGATTTTGGCAGGTACAGATGTTGAGCTTTTAATGTATAGATCGTTTAATCTGTAAACCCCGTCTTGAGAAAATACTCCATTTGAAAATTAGGTACTGTAGCAGAAGTCAAAAGCCGTCGGCTTCGGAACAAAAGAACAGGCCCTAGGTGGACATGGACTAATTTTCATGTATGTTTCTCCCGGGTCCTAGGAGGACTAGGGGTAGATCTAGCCAAAAGATCATTAGGGTCACCACCATTGTACCATTGGGTCATCTCTACTCATAAACAGTAATTTTTATAGGATTATGAGAATTTTATTAGGGTCGCATGACCTCAATAACTACATACTGGATCCGCCCCTGAGAAGCACTATCCGGGTGAAGGAGGACTAATTTGAGTAGACCAATTTCCTAAGTAAGGACTGCCTTCAGGAAGGAGGGCCATCCTCCTTGATGTGGTGGAAGGTCTATCAACACTATATTTATATACCGAGAAGTTTTTGAGAGCGTGTGAGTTGTGGTTTGTGTTAATGGCTTTCGGATCGACACATATATGTTGTATGATGTATGTTTTAACTAACGTTAGTTAAGTGTATGATACTTATACTCAGACATGATTTCTTGGTCTTTGCTTATGTGTAGGTTGCTTGGAGGACGATAACGGTCAAAGACGAGGAGACCAGGACAAAGTTAGGAAAGTTTAGATCCAAAATGGTCGTGGTTATCGTGTGTGGTCACGTGACTCAATCAAGGATGAAGGAAGACAAGAAATATGAAGAGGTAAGTTGGTGCATATGGTGCGCTAAATGACTCTCGAGCCGGTTCAAGTGTAGTGGCAGTCCGATGGCATCCGGAAGCGGAAGAGACTTAACGACTACTTGGCGAGTCATTGAAGCATCAAGGCTATGCGTGGAAGCATGCGGATTGCTTCGAAGTGAAGGAATATAATAGATAAGGTCAAGAGCATTTTAGTAAAGTGCCAAATACTGAAAAATCTTAAAGTGACAAACTGATCCAGCAGACTTTCTTCAGACAGTTGTCGCAGGGGCTAGGGCTATCTTTGCACCTTTGCCTGTTGTACTGTTCGCCAAACTGATCCAGCAGACTCTGACTACGACATTCAATCTGAAAAAAGAATCATTCATAAATTGTTGAATGCCGAAGAATTTTCAACTACACGCTTCAAGTGAACCGCAGATTTACCTTCAGCTCGCAATATGCTTGCATTTTCTTTGCTTGCTCCATTGCAACCTTGAAGCTCTCGCTCTCGAAGTTATCTGCATTCCTCAGCATGCACACGACACGGCTGAAGTCTTTCTTCTGATATAGCACGACGCAATGTGCAGGAAGATTGTCTCTTCCTGCTCTCCCAGACTCCTGATAGTAGCTTTCTATCGATTTCGACATGGTGTAGTGGATAACAAAGCACTGCATGGTGCAATATCAGAATGAAAGTTGCAGCTACCAACAAAAGGACAGAAGTATGTGCTAACTGTTATGAATATTGTGTGTATATTGATATGAGACCCAAAGGGTCATATATATAAGAGTACAAGAGAGGATATACTACCATATAGAGATAAGACATATATTGAATAACAATCCTACTCTATCTCTAATACCTTATCTCTAATACCCTTAACACCCCCCTCAAATGCAAGGCGTATGCAATAGCATTGCATTTGAAAAAGGGTTAATACTAAAACAAGATAAATCCGAAATCCGAGTCTTGATGATGTTGTCGTTGTGTGCAGCCTTGGAATAAACTGTCAAATCAAGCCGAAGAGGAATAGATAGAAGCATGACGGTGCAGATCGAAACCCGAGACGGCAAGTCGGCGCAGAGCACAAGAAGCGCAACGGAGGCGCAGTGCAGAAGAAGCGCGACGGCGGCGCAGAGCACAAGAAGCGCAACGGAGGCGCGGTGCAGAAGAAGCGCGACGGCCTTAAGGCGGCTGCTGTCATGCAAAAGAAAAATTCCTACATTTCTATGACTAACAATAAATTTGTGGACTCGCACGGCTGAGACGAACTAAAAAATTAGAAACTACGGATTTTAGATGGACGCAACGAAAAATTTATGGGAAAAATAACGCGAAGACCGACTCAAAAGAAAATTGATACTCGCGAAGAGGCCGGATCCGACCGGCGGAGAGGCCGGATTCGACCGGCGGAGAGGCCGGTTCGGCGGCGAAGAGGCCGGATCCGACCGGCGGAGAGGCCGGATCCGAGCGACGAAGAGTCCGGATCCGACCGACGGAGAGACCGGATCCGACCGACGGAGAGGCCGGATCCGAGCGACGCGGTACTGAAAAGTCGGCCATGAAACGAACTCCGCACGTCGCCGGCCGTCTGGGCGTTGGCCCGGCGTGGAGACGCCTGCGGAGGCCAGATCGCGGACGCATGCATGGATGGATACTGCGGACGCATGCATGGAGAAGTTCATGCATGCATGAGATATCCAGATATCCATCCATGCACGCATACGTGCAGTATCCATGCATGCACATGCACGACGCGAGCATCCATCCGCTGGGATCAAGGGGTTCGTGGAGTTCCCGAGGGCCGTCCGGTGCGGCCGCGAGGAGAGGGTGGATCGGCGTCCAACCTCGAGTGCCGTGGGCGCAGTGCTGGCGTCCTCATGAGGCACCGGAATCCGGCCGGCGGCATGGGGCTCGTCGGCGCATCAGAGAATCTGGTCTTGTAATGCACTAATGCGAGGTGGTCTTGTGCACTAATCCACCCGGCAAGCTCGACGAGGACGAGAAGGTCCCGAGAGGGCACGTCCCGATGGCTGCGAACGCGTGCTGGTGCCGGTGAGGCTGCTCGGGGACCCCTGCATCGCGGAGCTGCCGCACATGGCGGCGCAGAGGTACGGGTACGGTCAGCAGGGCCGCCAGGGCGTGCGGCGGATCCCCTGCGACGCGAGCCACTTCCGGCGAGTCGTGGACTGCGCGCTGCAGAGAGCCGATCCAGGCGGCATGAGGCGACGACGCGATCCAGCGACGTCACAGCAGATGGCGGCGGCGGCGGCTCGCCGGTGACGGCCAGAAAACGTAGGCGCTGCCCCCGGCGGAGATAGATCTCCCCGGGGGCGCGCAATGCGGAAGCGAGCGGCGGCTAGGGTTAGATCTAAACTTAGAGCTCTGATACCCTGTTATGAATATTGTGTGTATATTGATATGAGACCCAAAGGGTCATATATATAAGAGTACAAGAGAGGATATACTACCATATAGAGATAAGACATATATGGAATAACAATCCTACTCTATCTCTAATACCTTATCTCTAATACCCTTAACACTAACAATGACTGAAAATACGCACCACATCAGGCTTATCTATCCCCATGCCAAAGGCTACGGTAGCACAGATGACTTTGACCTATCCGCTGTGCCATTTTTCTTGGACACTGGTTCACTGACGAGCCGCCAAGCCAGCATGGTAATGTGCACATTTTATCTTGTACTTATCCCTCAAGAATTTGGCAGTGTCTGCACATTCATTCTTCGAGAGACAGTATACAATACCAGACATGTTCATGAAACGCTCTTTGAGGAGATCACCCAGCTGCTTCTGGGGAGTTCTCGTCTTGCCAATCACCTCATAATTGAGGTTCAGTCTGTCAAAGCTCACCTTGAGTATCACAGCATTCGGGATCCTCAAGGTTCCGAGGATGTCCTGCAGATTCCATCCAAATTACAGTTAGCAATTTCCGCTCCAAGCTGTAGTGCGGGAACAGGAGGAAGGTGTACCTTACGGACAGATTCAGTTGCTGTTGCAGTTAAGGCAATGATTGGAACTCTAGGGAAGTTCTGTTTGAGGCATCCTCTGGTGTAAGCCTCGCAGGATCTCCATAAATGAATAGTTTCCGGTCATTCTTTCAGGAGTGACATATAGGAGTTTGATGGACGCTGTGCCACTTCTGCAATGAGTTGAGAATATGAGTTACAAAACAAATGGTACATGATTTGTTTAATGCGTATATTGCAAGGTATATAGCACGGAAAAGTCTGCAATAAGTGTTATGAATATTGTGTGTGTTGATATGAGACCCAAAGGGCTATATATATAGGAGAGTACAAAGGAATATATGGTAGGGATATACCATATAGAGATAAGGAAGGAGATATAATAACAATCATATTCTATCTCTAATATATTATCTCTAATACAACTCTAATACCCTTAACACCCCCCCTCAAATGCAAGGCGTATGCAATAGCATTGTATTTGAAAAAGAGGTTGACATTAAAACAAAATAAATCCGAAGTCCGAGTCTTCATGATGTCGTCGTTGCGTGCAGCCTTAGAATAAACTGTCAAATCAAGCCGAAGAGGAATAGATAAAAGCATGACGGCGCAGATCGAAGCTCGAGACGGCGGTGACGGCGGCAAGATGCACAAAAAGCGAACGGAGGCGCGCAGCGAGAAAAAGCGGCGTTACAAGCTCGTCAAAGAATAGAGCGGCGGCTGCTGCCATGCAAAATAAAATTCCTACACTTCTATGACTGACAATAAATTTGTGGACTCGCACGGCTTGGACGAACTAGAAATTAGAGACTACATATTTGGATGGACGCAACGGAAGACTCAAAGAAGGATAATTAAAGACTGACTCACTGAAACGAACGGCGTGGCGGCGGTCGGAGTCGAGCGGGTCGGCAACGGCCGACCTCGGGACGACAGATTCGACAGAGCGACGGTGGAGTCGAGCGCAATGCACAAGAAGCGCAACGGAGGGCGCGGTGTGGAGGCCGGATCGGCGGCGAAGAGGCCGCGCCTCGGGCGGAAACCGGAGGGCGACGAGCACGGCGAAGCCATGCGGGTAAGCGATGGTGGTCGCCGCCGATCCGAACGAGGACGGCAGAGCAACGGCTGGAGAGGCCGGAGTTGGAGGCGAGCGACGACGGCAGAAGAGCCCGGAGACGAGGAGGCGGCGTCGGCGCAACCCAACAAGTTTTTTTTTTTTACCGGTTGGTCCGGTTACAAAACCGACCGAGCCATGCGCGGTCATCACTCGCGCGGCGAGGCGGTTGGCGTCGGCGTGGACAAAGTGAGGCCGAGCTCGATGGCGGCGGCGGTGTCCATGGCTGGTCGGGGAGCAGCGAGCAAAGCGGCGCCACGGGTGAGCCAAGCATGCAGCGCTTGTGGCAGCAGAAGGCGAGGAGCACAGCGGCGGCGGCCTCGACGCGGCCGGAGAGCGCGGAGAGGCGGCGCGAGAGGGAGGCCGGCAGGCGGCCGGAGGAGCCGGCGAGGCGAGGGAGCGGGCGCGAGCTCGCTCACGAGCCGTGGCGCGGGCGGTGCAGAGCGTGAGGAAGCCTGAGGCCGCGAGGAGCCGGAGAAGGAGGCCTCGAGGAGCCGGAGGAGGAGGCCGGCGGCCCGGCGGAGGCGGAGGAGAACGGCAGATCAGGCCAAAGGCGGCCGGATACGGGCCGAGCGGTGCGGCGACGGCCGGATCTCCGACGGATCCGGCGAGAGACGAGCAGGAGCACCCCCGCGACGAGCCGGAGCGGGAGGAGGAGCGCAGGGGAGCGGCTGGTTCCAGATCCGGAAGAGGCGGCGTGAGGATCATGGGGAGCGTGACCTCCTGGATCTTGCTGGTCGCCGCCGCTGCCATCATCCGGTACGGAGAGGGAGAGCGCCTCGATCTGCTTGACCTCGCTTGAAGTGGACGCACCGCGCCAGCTGCATGATGGTGGCCGGGGGGGGCCGATGCTAGATGAGGAGCGGCATCTCACACTGCAGAATTCCTGGACCAAGGGTCAAATTTGCACAATACGTTGAAGAAAAGATGGCCACCCCCAGGAGAGATCGATTCTCCCGGGGGCAGCGACAGCGGAAGACGAACGGAGGCTAGGTATAGAACCTAGGCTCTGATACCATGTTATGAATATTGTGTGTGTTGATATGAGACCCAAAGGGCCATATATATAGGAGAGTACAAAGGAATATATGGTAGGGATATACCATATAGAGATAAGGAAGGAGATATAATAACAATCATATTCTATCTCTAATATATTATCTCTAATACAACTCTAATACCCTTAACAATAAGGTACACTAGAGATCAAATGACAAAGTGTACAGACATGAAATCATGTTTACCTAAGCTCTTGGATAACTTCAGATGCCTGTGAAGCAGCTTGCTGAGAATTCAAGAACGCTGCTGGTATCCCAAACTTGAAGGTTAGTGCCACAATCTGATCCTGGATAAGTGACAATAATGGGCATACAACAACAGTAATACCTGGGTGCAATGTTGCAGGGAGCTGCAAGAATAGTTATTCCATTGAAATTTCCAGGTCTTGACACCAAGCAAAGTTAACAGAACAATGCTGAACAATATAAATTTACTGACCTGATAACACAGGCTCTTCCCACCACCTGTTGGCATAAGTACAAAACAGTCCCAGTTATCCATTGCAGCCCTGCAAGCTTCATACTGCAAGGGCCTAAAACTTTTATTGCCAAAGATGACAACATTTGCAAACTTGATGTCATCTAGACAACAAAGCTGTTCATAACCCAGAGTTCCTCTCTTTTGATGAAACACATTCGGGATCGGATGCCTCTCCCTATTTGATGTTGGGGTTGTGGATTCATATCTATTGATCCCTTTGGTCACCTTCAAAATAAATTTTTGAAACATCAGGATCAATGCCTATAAGACTAGCAGCAGAAAGGCAAAAAAAACTTGGAAACCATAATAGCATGTTCACATATTGTATTTATGCAAGCTCAATCACCTTATACAATTATATTTTCTTCAGAAAATATCCATCACATTGCAAATTAGAAAAGTGATGATGGTCTGCCAGCCAGACCACCATCTCCTCAAGAGAATTTCTTTCCCTACTACCCACTTAGAGTGCATTCTGAAAAGGCTTTTTTTAAAGGCTAGCTTCTTTTAAGCTTATGGTTTTTCGCTTACGTCACTTTTAATGCGGAGTCTGTAAAATGATTGTAGTAGACACTGTATCAAATTTATTTATATCAATTAAAATCACACGTAAATATCTCTCTACACTCTCTCGCCAACGGTTAGAATTAAAAATTTTCGTCTATTCCTGCTTATCCCTATCTGCTGTCCATCTAGCTAGATATCTGATTAACCGATGGATGGAGTCCATGAGAGGCGGTTAAGTAGAGAGAGAGTAATACAGAGACAGAAACAGAGAGGACGTCTGCGATCGCTGTGCAGAGAGAACGGAGGCCTAGCTAGCAAGCTGGCATGGAGCCATGGAGTAGCGTTGTCTGTACCTACCAGTGGCTCAGCTCGCAGCACTCACTCCAGTCCTGCTACTTGTAATTTGCTGTCGGGTAAGAACAGTAGATGATGCAGCTAGCCTAGCCTAGCATGCACGGCTTGAAAATTCCGTGCTGCTGCAGTAATAAAAGAGGAGTGCCATACCCTCCTCCTCCGAGCCCTTGTCGCAGGCTACTCGAAGCCCTACTGGCCTAGAGGTGAGAACGGAGCTAAGCTAGTGATCGTAGCAGGGGAGGAAGAAGGCGGCGATGACGATGATGATCGCACGGAAAGGGAGATCTCTAGCTCCCATGCGTGCGTGCGTAGGCATGCTTGCTGCATCGCATCGCATCGATCTAGGAGCTACGAGGCTACCGTCAGATGACTTCACTCGCTCGCCGCTGTGGACAGGGAGGACGTGCATGGGGAAACGGCGGCCGGCCTCTGCTCTGCCCTCTGCTGCTCCGTGCTGCCTTTCTTCTCGGGCAAAATTCTCCCCTCCCTGGGGACTAGCGATTAGCTATAGCCAAGGCACGCCACTCGCCTGGCCTGTTGTTTTCCTTCGAAGCCGATAATTTTTAGCTTTTGTTACAATATCTAACTTTCAAACGAAGTATTTTTTTAAAACAGGGTCTACAGGTAAAACGATTTACACATTAAAAGTCTAACATCTGTACCATCCAAAATCGCAAGTGAGTATCTATCTCTCCATAATCTGTACCGTAAACAGCTAAAATTTAAAAATTTTAACCAAAAGCTATAAACCGCAGCTAAAAAGAACAGACCCCTCAATGCATGTCGTCTCTCTCTCTTCCGGCTGATCTCTCTCTCTATCCACCGTTACTCCGTGCAGGGACGGGTCGGGCACTGAGCTAGACCTTCAGAAAAAGAGGCCAAGAAACGGCGCGTGTAGCGTACAGATGTACACTGTCTGCGGTTCAAGGAAGAAACCATTATTATAGGTTTTTTTTGTTTTTTTCAAAAGCCAAAATAAATAGAAAACTCCTTCAAACTATGTGCCTGATCTTTATAGTTGTAACTTATAACTTTTAGCAGAAATTTTTGAATTTTAGCTGTCTGCGATAGAGATTATAGAGAAAGATACTCGCTTGCGATTATAGATGATACAGATATTAGGCTTTTAACGAGTACTACAATTAAGTTGTAGACTTCATCTTGAAAAAAATACTTCGTTTAAAAGTTAGATACTGTAGTAAAACACCTTCAAATTATGGACCTATTTTTTATAGTTGTAACTTATGACTTTTAACTGATATTTTTAAATTTTAACTGTTTGCGATAGAGATTATAGAGAGATACTCGCTTACGATTATGGATGGTACATATATTAGACTTTTAACGGGTACTACAATTAAATTGTGGACTTCGTCTTTAAAAAACACTCCGTTTAAGAGTTAGGCACCATATAAAAAGTCAAAAGCCGATTTCAAAAATCAAAAAAAAATAGAGCCTACCATCTGCTGTCATTTTAAAAAATAGAGCTAAAAATAATCAATGACAGTAAAAACCATCCACGACTCAAAGCAACGTAGCGAGGTGAGACACGCTCACACACCAGCTGAGACCACGCGCAGTAATAGCGACGTAGGCTGGCTGGAATCGTACTATACTGGTGTGTAGAGTAACCACCCGGTCCGGCGCACCACATCAGCCGTACGATTCCGGCTGTCGGAGGTGGGGCCGAGCTGCAGCGGAGCACGGGCGGCGAGTCGAGCTGAGATCCAGCGGGGTCCCACCTGTCATGGGCTCTGCAGTGGGCTGTGCAGTCACGGAGGGAGCTCTGATGCCACGTGGATTAGTAGCAAGCATTTTGCTATGCTTGCTACTCCAGTAGAGCATGTTGATACAACACTTAAATGTAACCACCTTCGTCGTCACGAGTTGTTTCGTTGATACTGTGTTTCTGGTCTAAGGGAATGGGCCTTGGGAGCTGACACTGACAGTAATTCGAAACCGCCTCTACATTCCTTTTCTTTGATAAGGTAGATTTATGAGGAGCAGAGGCCCTGTTTTTTTTTTTAGATTTTGAAAGCTGTTTTTCGGTATTTCTACAGTAGCTAACTTTTAAACAGGGTATTTTTTAAAAATATGATCTATTAGTTAATTGTAGTACATATTTTACCAACTTTATTTATATCGGTAAAAACCGTACATGAGTTTCTGTTACTATATAATCTTTCGTACAAACAGCCCAAAAGTCATAATCCGTAGCTAAAAGTCATAAGCCGCAGCAAAAAAAAGCCCAGAGTACGGAGAGGAGCTGGGGTTGGTGATCCCAGCGGACTATGTTTTGAGCTGCTGGCTCACTTCGGTTAAATTTGAAAAGTCGTGAACTTATGGTGAAATTGTATTGTAGTGGCTGAAATGTCACTGTAGCTGAAGATAGCTTATTTGACGTAATTAAATTTAAAAAAATTAAAAATATAAAAAATATGTTAGCTCATCACGGACAATACAAACGAATACGAGAAAAAAGAATCGAAAAATCTCAAAAAAGTTAAAAATTTACAAAAAAACGAAATTTATAAATAATGAAAAAATAAGTTAGAAGCCGAAACAATGAGTGTTTGGGAGCATGGTACCATGCAAGGGAATGGGCCTTGGGAGCTGCTACGTACTCCTATTTCGAAAATGAGTGAGTAGCTAGTGCTATAAGTTAATTTATGAGCCGAGGCGAGCTGTGATGATGGTGTGATGTGACTCGCAACGGCACTCGAATAAACAGAAGGCACAGCTCAGCTCAGCACGAAAGGCTCCTGGCCTGGGATGATAGAAAACTAGCGGCGGAAGCGTGGGTACCGGCGAGCTAGCTATCACGTAGATGGTAAGTAAAAAAATCTACAATTCATGAGAGGATTTTTTTTGGAAAAATCAAGGGTCTATATGTAATTCTAAAAAAACAAAGGTTTTTTCTGCGAACACTCAAGGATCCATACATAATTCCGAAAAAACCGTGGGATTTTGTCATCCCTGTAGACACCATTTTAAAAAACGTACCATTTAAAAATTAGTTACTACTACAGCATGAGGGTTAAGCCAAAGCTAAAGTCTAACCGAACCCACCCCATATATGACACCATAGCTACTTTTTTCCCTTTCAAAATTGGCTCTCGTATGTCTATTTTTGCAAATCTAGTTTTCTTAGCTATAGGCAGGAGGGGGCCGGTGCTCGATTAGTGTTAAGTTGCTTAAATAGTGATAATCATATAACATAATACTTAATTAGTGTTAATCATGCTTAAGTTAATGACTAATTAAAACACGCCGATTTGCTGTTACTCGATAGTTCATCTATTGAGCCAAGGTCGAATACCTGCTGAGCTGGGTTGCTTGGTAGGTGCTACAGAGCTCTGTTAGCTCGGCAGGACCTGCCAATCTATTATAGCGCGGCAGGTGACATGTGTCTACGTCTTGTGGCAAATTTTTTTAAAAAATGGCTACAGTGCCATATGTGAATAGTTTGGGGTGTCCATGCCCTAGTTTCCGGCCACCCATTCCGGTTCCATCCATTTGCTCGCTTCTATCAGTCCAGCTTTGCCGGGTTGCACAAAAAAAGGTGGGTTTTTTCGGCTACAGCTTATAGCTCATGGCTATGACTAATTGCTTTTAGTCCCAACATAAGCGTTCGTACGAACGAACTAAATACCGATAAATTAATAAATCGCTTCGAAAAGACGACAAATAGCTATTTTGTTTATTTGTTTAGAAAAATTATAGGTTATAAATAAAAAAGAACCCATCTGAAGTAAGTGCACAACAGCAGCAGCTTCACTCGACAAGTCCATTTCCAATTTGTTACGAGCGACACCATCCACCTGTGCTGCAAATTGATCCAACGGACACTCGAAAGAGAGAACGTGGCAGCGGCATCACAGCTCGTCTCTGCAGAAAAAAAAATTCCCTTGCGTTCTGCTGGACCCATCTCCCAGTGAGAGTATCATGACTTTTCAGATCAGAGAGGACCACCCTGCAATTACGCAATCCACGAGGGCCGGATCTTATATATCATTCTCGGGAAAACGTACTGCCCGAATAACCCTGTAATGCCCTTTAATTACACTTACACCCCTTGCCTACGGCAAACCATCAAACACACCCTCATTTCCCAACCCTGAAGGGACCGAATGGTAAAACAGCCCAGATGTTAAAACTCCCACCACTCCCCCGCTTCGCCCGCCGCACCAACCAACGCGCAATGGATGCCGCCGCAGACGCCGACGCTACTGCCACCCGCGACGACCCCCTGGCCGGCGTGGACAGCGCCTGCCCTACTGCCACCCGCGACGACCCACTGGCCGGCGTGGACAGCGCATGCTCCACCCCGTTCGTCAGCGCGCCCTCCAGCCCCACCCGCGACCCTTTCCCCGCCCACGGCGCCTGCTTCTTCAGCGCCCCGGCGAGCCCCACCCGCGGCGCCGGCAAGGAGTTCGGCTGCCTCGACTTCGACTTCGACTTCTCGTCCCGCTTCCCGTCGCCCTCGGCCGCGGCAATGTCGTCCGCCGACGAGCTCTTCCACAACGGCCAGATCCGCCCCGTACGGCTCTCCGCGATCCTTCTCCAGCCCCAGCCCCTGCAGCCGCTGGCGGCTGCGCAGGCGCCGGAAGCGGATGCGGCCGTTGACGCCGGCGCGGAGGCGGACGAGCGCGGCCGCATCCGGAGCAGGTCTGTGCACCGGAAGGCGCGGTCGCTCTCCCCGTTCCGCGCCCACTGGAGGCCCCCTTCTCCCGCGCCGGCGGCGACGCCCGCCGCGTCGCGCTCGTCCTCCTCCTCGTCCACCGCTTCGTCCGCATCCTCTTCCTCGAGAAGCTCCCGCCGGTGGGGGTTCTTGAAGGACCTCCTCCACCGGAGCAAGTCGGACGGCGGCAAGAACCGCCACCTCCACCACCCTGCCCCTCCGCCTCCCCCGTCTTCCTCCGCAGCGCCGAAGAGAAGCCCGTCTCCGTCTCCGTCGCCTGCGGCCGGGAGGGGGAGAGGCACAGGGAGGAGCTGGAGGAGATCAGCGCACGAGAGGCTCTACGAGGCGAGGAGGGCGGAGGCGGAGGAGATGCGGCGGAGGACGTACCTGCCGTACCGGCAAGGCCTGCTGCTCTTCGGCTGCATCGGCCTCGGCTCCCGCAGCTATGGCGCCGTCCACGGCCTCGCACGGGGTCTCAATGCCGCCGCCGTCTCCTCCAGGTCATGACTCGTGACCCGACAACCACGGACCACAGAGACTCCCATCTGCATGGACGGATTTGCTTCACCATTGCTGCTGTTCTTGGAGCTGGAAGCTTCTTGACCTGTCAAAATGTGGAGTGTTCAGTGGCAATGTAGTGTCAAGAACTGCAAAATTGCATACAAAATTAGCTACTAGAAGTTGTTTTTGCCTTTTATCTATAGTTCAATGTATGAATTTTGGGTGTAGTAAACGAGCTTGTTTATCTAGAGATAATTAGTGAAAAAGTCTAGCACTACCGCTCAACTTGTTCTGTGTAACAGCAAAGGACTACAAGTCAACTGATCCTTTATTATTGTTGTTTGTAAACCATGAAAGGTTGCAACTTATTACGCTTTCTATCCTGTCCTTCAAGTTTGTGAAGTGTAGTTCTTATTTTACACTGTGTTGATGTTCGCAAAGTGTTCTCTTGAAGGAGCTGGAAAGTGATTCCTGCAGGTTTTACTGTTTGTTTTTTCAGTAACTGTAGTAACTCAGGCTTGTAGCGAGTAGATGCAAGCTGGAAATGGACAAAATGGTAGCCACTAAAATTTAGTGGCATGCTTTTCTTCGTTCATCTTAAAAACCTCCTCTCTAGTTTATACGTTTCCATTCCTTCCTTCCACAAAGTTTTCTCTAGTAATAAAGCAGTTTTACGTGGCGAGTATTTTTTGTAAGAACCGAGGAAACAAACAGGACATATTTAGGTGGCTAGTTTCTCTGAAAAAGAAAGCTGATTCCGAAGACCAAACAGTTGAAAGACCAAGAGCTGCATGCCTGAGACCGTTCTATGGCCTGTTTCAACTGGTTTATTACTTAGTTTTTGGCTATACGCTGAAATGGTATTGCAGCGATCATTAGTTTTTTTTAAACTTAAAAAATAAAAATTATTACATCATCACGGATAAATAGAAAGAAATAAGTGGAAAAAAGAGAAAAACCTAACAAACTTAAAAAAGCCAAAATAAACATAAATTAGAAGCCGGCACGTTCTAAAAAAGCGAGCCTAAAAGCCGTGTTTAAAACACGTTGGCTTTATTAATGTGTTTATTTTTCTTTGCATATTCATAGAAATATGATTATGTTTTCTTCTTTAATTGAGTATCCGCTGCGGTATCGTTTAAGAAAACAAAAGGGAACAAAAACCATGTTTTAGAAAGAAAAAAAACCATCGGCCAAATTGGACGGTCAATTTTACCTCAATAACAATAGAGATTAAGCCCCGCTCAGTTGGGCTGAAAAACTGTGGCTTATAGCTAAAATTACACTGTAATGGTTAAAATTTTATAGTAGTTGAAGGTGGATTATTTGACGTAATTAAATTTAAAAAATTTAAAAATAGAAATAATATGCTAGCTCATCTCGGACAACATAAACGAATACGAAAAAAAGAACCGAAAAAACTAAAAAAACAAAAAATTTAGAAAAAAAATGAAATTTATAAATAGTAAAAAATAAGCTAAAAACTGAAGCAAAACGTAACATCTTCGTTTTTCTTGATGATTTACTATGCATGCATTGGAGTTGGGACTGCAGGCTCAAGTACATCTCACGTGACAGATGACATGTCGTTTTATCTCTTTGCTCCTCGGGGTCAGTAATTTTATCAAGACAAAACATGGAGGCATGTTCTATTTTAGCTTTAGGTTATAAACAGTATTTATAGAGAAAATGGTAGAAAGATATTCGAATGTTATTTTAGCTAATATAAATAAAATTACTATATTATATATTATAATTAATTAGTAAATTTTATCTTAAAAATACACTCCGTTTAAAAGGTAGATACTATAGAAAAATTATTTACAGTAGAAAAGCAGTTTTTGGAAACTAATACGAACAGATGATGAGATTAATCATCTACTGTTTACTATGCGGTGGTTTTACCTCCCACGGTAACCGAATAAATGGACTCGCAACTCGCAAGCAAGTCTTATATGACTTGGCAAACAGTCTAATAACACCAGGAGCAAATGCCAAACAACGCATAATCTATCGTGTTTAACTTAACAACCCTAGCGAAAGATAAGTTACCTCTTTTCCGTTGCTGGAGGCTTGCAATTTGGATGCCTGTCCCCCATAAGTTCTTCAGCGCTGCATGCGTGTGCTGCAAAAAGTCGCACACTTAAAAGTAAAGACAATATGTTATACCCAGCTACCGTTTAGAACGTGGGCATTTCATACGATTCTAGTAGAGTTACGTTCTACCATTTTGTAAAATTCGTGCGAAGTGTTTATAGAATTCCTTTTGTTCCAGATATGCTGAAATAGTTTGTTTGTCTCTCAGTTTTTGAATCCATTCAGCAAAGAGGGAGAGAAAGCAGCTTGGTGAAGCAGTGGCCATACCACTTTTTGTGGAGTTGACAACTTTGGTAAAGGTCACAGTAGTCGTGCAGCTTCATCTGAACAGTCACCAACACGCAGCAACTCTCTCCCTTCTATACGAGAAAAGCTGAAGCTGAAGGGTAACCAAAAGATTTGTGAAGTGAGAATCGAGGCCTGTGGATGTCTGTCACCATCCCCATCTGCTCCTTTCCGAAGCAAGGCATGGCACCATGAATACAGGCCGATGCAGGATGAAACGAAAGGTGCCATGCCGTGGTGTGTTCTTCTGCTGGGAGCATCTCCTGGTTTATGCAGGCAGGAAAGGAGAAAACATGTGAGTAGAAAAGAATTTACGAATGTATAGTGATGTAAACACAGAACTTACTACCGTTTCTTCGAAGCAAGGATAGTAACGGTACAGGCAGCACGCAAAGCGGCCGACAAAAGAATATGCTTATTGCTGTTATTTTGCTCTTTAACAATTTCAACCTGGACTCCTTGAGAGAGAGACCGGTGACTTTCGCTAACCGTGTGGACTTTGAGCCTTTGACTGGAAAGGGAGCTTCATTTGCGTGCTTCTACTGATAATGAAGAAGGCATCTCCAGAGACAGCCTTCAAGGAAATTGCCCACCAACTTTTCTCCCTGCTCTTTATCTCACACATCATATTTGCAGCTGCTTCTTGCCTGCTTCGCATAATCCTGCAAAAGGATTCAAGCCAAAGCGTGCCTATCATTGCCATCACACAAACAGGAAACACACAAAACTTTTTAACATTCTTATGGGTAAACTTTGCACAGAAAAAGCTCGCTGACCTCCAATAGCAAGAGTCTCGTGCACTGGGATGACACTAAAAGAACTTGGGAATACATTATGCTGGTAGTACTTTATTGTTAATTGCAGGGCCACATTCTACAGCATTTTAATCTTTCATTCCTCTCTTTTTGAAGCTCACGATTATATGTTACATGATTGTTCATATTTTATCAATCTAATATACTTGTGACAAATTAAGAATTCCAGTGGACCAGATATGGCACCAATCTAGAGTGCATATCTCCTACTGGATCCTCTGTGGCTGTTATTCAAAGGACATATAGCCGATAAATGATACTCGCTCCCCTGGACCACTGCCATTCGAGCAGGGGGGGTCAACGGCTGTCGCCCCCGCCTGGCCGCCTCCAGCGTCGCCGCCGGCCTACACCGCGCAACCGCCGCATCAATCCCCAGACGGGGGAGCCCATGTGGTCCCTGGCAACATGAGGCGCCATATAGCTCCTGGGAGTGAAGAACTAGCAAGTTGATGGGCAGTAGATAAAACAATGCACACAGAAAGAAATGCCAGTGCCCTCCCCCTACGCAGCTGTGGGGACCTGAAATGCATCAAAATGAGAGCAGATTAGAGGGAATCCAAAGGTGGGTTGCACGTGAATGCGATTGTGAAAACAAGAGTATCTTCTTTCGCTAAATTGAAGAATCTTGGCAACTAGGAAGCGATAATATATGGGTCATTTGCCATTAACCTGTGCAGTTGTATAAACATATGGTGGAGGAGCACTCATGGTAGGGCACTCTAGATGATTTTACCTCTGCCATCTGATACTCCTAACTTCCTAAGTATTTAGGCAAGTTTTTGGATAAATCATCTAATTGGCTTGACAATTCTGTTCTTTTCTCTGTGAGGTAGAAAAGCTGTGAAATCCGAAAAAATATTCTAAAATGTGCCAAACTACACCACACCTACTTCAGTTTGTGTATTCAAATTTTTCCCAGCAAAAAAAGGCGATCAAGGTTGTTGCTGTCACAGACTCACAGTAGCATTCCTGACGGATCCTTGTGTCGTTCACTTTAAAAAGGACAGCTCATAGATCAAATATAACATGTTAACCTCAAGGACACATACTTTTATGGGATTTCAACTCTTGGGTTCTGGAGACATAGATCCACATGTCAGCAGCACCGATGCATAAATATGCACGGTACAATCATAAGAGCTTCAGGTTTTGGCAACACAATGCATAAATATGCACAACTGATTGTAAAAGAGCTTCGAATGGAAAGACAAAGAGCAACAAATGCCACTTTCCCCTTTGCCTCTTCCATCGCTTTTTGCGGTTTTTAAGATCAGTGGGGCAACAAAATACTAGGAGCAGAGAAAAGAGAAGACAGGACAAAAATCACAAGGCCCAATACCGGAAATTTCTCATGCTTCTAGGCAGCATCTTTTTATTTGTTTTCTTTTTGTTGGAACTTCAAATTACCATTTTGAGTTGTCCATGTTAGAGGAGCCCACAAAAGGAAAATGCCAAGGTTGGTGCTAGGCCCGGTATGTGTATAGGTCTCTGTGAAAGTTTGTTTCTTTGCGTTTGCCTTCTGTACACGTCACAGCGTCAGATTTCCTCCATTATATGCTTATAACATGATACAGCCTCTATCTAGTTGCTTTCAGGACCCCCTTTTGTGCCCCCAAGTAATGCTGAAAGAGTGACCAGCCTGCTGTCTGCATAGACAACATAAACTGTAAATCCAGAACTCTGAGAATTCCCTGCACTGGAACTTTCAGAAGTTCGATCTTTAGAAATCATTATCTATTTTTGAGCAAGATAAATCAGGCTTTTTTTTTAACTCCTTACTCCTTAGGTGCTTAGGAAAAGCACCCATTGAGAGAGTAATAGTTAGGATGTTACTTATAGAAATTGTGAATTAAGTGTTTTCTCACTATGTATATTTTACATCCATACGATAGATGCAATCAATGAGCAAGGTGACGCAACTCTCCTTTATTGATGACTCCCAAAACCCAAGTCAGAGAAACTCTTGACAAAAGAAAAAGAAAAAGGGAACCAAAGAGAACACTAGTAGTGCACAATGAAACTCTAGGAAGTTCAATGTTTTAGCAGTTTTCCCTTTCTGCTGAACTGAACTTTGGATGCTCGTTACAGGAAGAATATGA
Organism: Bonia amplexicaulis; assembly: GCA_036346245.1. Taxonomy (NCBI): domain Eukaryota; kingdom Viridiplantae; phylum Streptophyta; class Magnoliopsida; order Poales; family Poaceae; genus Bonia; species Bonia amplexicaulis. The sequence continues at coordinate 16,930,926 of CM070766.1, forward strand.
TACATGTAAAAAAGTTGTATTTAAACCTTGGGGGAAAAACATCATTATTTTCAGCAAATGAAAACCAACTCTAAAGTTATAAAACAAATGAAGATCCATACTAGGAAGCATAATGCATGCTCAAGATGGCAGGAAACTAGAACGGACCCAGACGACTATCAGCATATGTCAAGCCTCTATAAACATGTAGATGTAGTAAGGAGAAAAAGGATTAAGGGAGAATAGCACAAGAGATGAAGAGAGACATGTTCTAAAAAACAGTTCTTTTATTATATACATCGCTGATATATAGATTGTATAGTTAATATGTGTAACAGTGACTTGGCTAGATTCAGGAATAATTAAGCTTTATTGAAAGTATACAATATTCAAATTGAATCGGCTAATGTGCATGACATGTTCAATGAACAACCGTAGCTATTGCAAAATTTCTGGCACCCTCAAATTAAAATTAAAATTGAATTTAAAAAATAATATTTTCCCTATAAATTAAAAATCATATGCCATTTGATAGTTGACATATACAAACCCAACCAATACGTATCTCAAATTCATACTTAAATAATGAAGTCTACTAATGTATGCAGGTACTTCTTAGTAAGCTGCTCCTTGGGGTTCATTACAGCATGATGGAGTTGAAAATATCCAAAGAGTGAGACTCTTATATCCAACTGTACATTAGAAGATTGGCACTTCACTCTTTATCAGACTGTAAGGAAGCTTCCAGGATGACCACTAGCAAATGGTAGTAATTAAATAACATCTTCCAGACAAATCCTTTGTGACCCTATCTCGTGGTGCTTTGAATTTTTCTGTATATTTTTCAGAAGATGAGCTTGATTCAACAACTTTGCAAGGTAAGAATACTTACATAAACAGAAAAGAAACCAATATACATGGGCTTCATTCAACATTTAGTAAAAGTACTCAGAATAAGACCATAAAAATGTGATTTCACCAGAGAAACAAGGACCTGATTGCAGCTCAAAAAATTTCTCAATTAAAATTTGAAATGGATGTGCTACCCATCATTATCGTCCAAATGGTTGGAAACTAAATATATAAAATTCCAAATATTGAATGGCATAGGACTCCAGTCTCCATGACAAAAAGGCATTATTCACATTTCTTCTTTCTTGTGAGTTAATTGTGTAATGTTGTGGGATCTCCATAGACCCATCAAACATTTTAGCAGAAGCTGAATGTTACATCGTGTTATTTCAACAATTGTATCAATCAAGGTGTCTAGTGCCTCCATTGCTCTCGAATTAACCATGAACATATATACAGTATTGGGTATACAAGTCTGTAATGAAAGAATATTGAGCAAAGCTATCACCTATCCAGTTACCATTCTACAGTAAATGTTGAAGAAACGCAGAACACATAAACATAGCTGGAGTGATTACCTGCAAAACCAGCCTGCGATCTCTTGATAAGATTGGCCAATGTATGGAGCCTTCCCCTTATAGGCCCTCTCTGAAGTTTTACCCTCCCTGTTGGAGGTGTATTTCCACAGAGTTGACTCACAATACTAGCATGCATTTGTCAACTAACACTCGGCTTCTTCGATTAAGCTCTGCCCTGGAGCCTTTTGCACACTCGTCCTCCTCATCAGTCTCCTCACATCCCCTGCCTCCTCCCACCGTCCTGTTTCTGCATAAAGATTGGCCAACAGCACATAGTTCCCTGAGTTCCACGGTTCAAGATTGATAAGCTCTTTCAGAGCCACCTCGGCAATGCTGATCCCAGAATGGGCACGGCATGAGCTTAGAAGTGCACCCCATATTGCAGCATTAGGTCTCATTGGCATCCTTTGAATCAGCGCATGTGCCTCCTCAAGAAGGCCGGACCTTCCAAGTAAATCCACCATACACCCATAATGCTCAATTCCCGGCTCAATCCCATGCTCTGACTGCATGGCCTGGAAGATCTCCCGCCCAACATCCACCGCCCCAGCATGTGCACAGCAACCAAGCACCCCCAGGAAAGTCACTGCATTAGGCTCCTCCCTGAACCTCCTCATCTCTTGGAACAGCTCAATTCCCTGAGTTCCATGCCCATTCAACGAAAACCCTGAGATCATTGTGTTCCAGCTCACCACACTAAGCTGTCGCATCCCCTGGAATACCTCCCTCGCGCTACCAACATCGCCACACTTGCAATACATATCCACCACCGCATTTGCAACATGCACTGTCCTATCTAAAAACCCAGTCTTACGGGCATACTCATGCGCCCACCTCCCTGTTCCAGCATTACCTGTCCTCCCACAAGCAGGCAGCACCGCCGCGAGGGTTCCATCATCTGGCGCCACCTCGCCCTTCCTCACCATGTCCTCAAAATACCACACCGCCATGTCGTCCTGCCCACACCGTGCACACCCCGCGATCATAACATTCCAGGAAACCACGCTTCTCCTGGAGCGCTTGTACCGCTGCATTTCATCAAACAGGTGGCGTGCGGCGCGAATATCCTTGCCTTTGAAATAGGCCGTGATGAGCGTGTTGTAGGCCACGGTGCACTTGCTCCTCTGGGGAATATTATCGAACAACACGCGTATGTGGGGTAGAGGGTAGGGCTTGAGGAGCGCGAGGGAGATGGCGTGGTGGGAGAGGAAGCCGAGGCGGAGGAGGAGCGCGTGGAGGGCGGAGAGGAGCGGGAGCGACGAGGTGGAACCGAGGAAAGGGAGGAAGGAGAGGTGATCGGGGGCGTGTAGGCGGCGGAGGGAGGAGAGGAGGCGGAACGCGAGGGGCGGCGAGGAGGCGGAGAGGGACTTGACGGCGGCGTTGAGGAGTGGGAGGGAGGTGGAGGTGGGGAGGAGGAGGCGGAGGAGGGGCAGAGTGGGAGGCGGAGGGAGGAGGAGGAGGAGCGCGGCGAGGAAGTGGTGGTGCGGGGAGGAGGGAGGCAGTGGCGGACGGCGAAGGCGACGAGCTCGAGCGGGCGCCGCCGGGCTACAGGGGAGTGGTGCAGGAGGTGGAGCAGGCGGCGCTCCGCGGTGCGGGGGTGCCACCCGTCGGGGGTGGTCACGGCGGTGGAGTGGGGCTCGCCGGCGGTGGACGGCATCGGCGAGAGCGCGGGACAGTTAAGAGGTTCGGAAGGGTGTTGATTCGAGATTGCGCGGGGCCGTGCCGTGGCTGCGTGTAATTCGTGCAGCTGCAGCGGGTGATACAAAGTGGGCCGTGGAGCGCGCGGCGGATCGGCCCACTGGCCCAGAGGGAAAGCCCTTCTGCGCGGTCGATCCCATCACCGTCCGATCGTGCTTTGAGATTCGTGAAAGTCAGATCGGACAGAGATGGAGGCAGTCTCCATCTGGAAGTGTAACAACTATCAAGAAATTTCAGTCGCTACCTGCCTGGAAGTGTTACAACTATCAAGAGATTTCAGTTGCTACGAATCGGTGACTCCGCGACTTAGGTCTGGCTGAAAAGCTGTGGTTTTTGACTGAAATTACACTGTAACGATTGAAATTTTACTGTAACTGAAGGTGTCTTATTTAGCGTAATTAAATTTAAAAAAATTAAAAGCAACACGGTTGGTAGGGGAGGCTATGCAGAAGTGTATCAAGACAGATGTAAGAAAAATTAGATAGTTTCCCATGGATAACTCATAACATGGTTGGTAGAGGAGGCTATGCACAAGTGTACAAGGGCATTCTATTGATGGCCAATGTGCAGCTGTTAAGAGACTGGCAAAAAGGCAAGCCCAGTGAGCAGAAGGCGAAAGAGTTCCAGACAGAACTAGGGGTCCAAGGGCATGTCCGCCACCCAAACACATTTCGTGCGATTCTAGTTTTCTCTCGTACCGTTGTCTGAGTGTTCTCACAAGAGCATCACTGCATGATGTTTTCTTACAACTGGAACGAACTGCCTGCACTCTGTACATTATTCTTATTTCTTTAGCTGTAAACAACCTAAGTCCTAATCACAAGCTGACAGGAAAGTTCATAGCACGGACTCATGAGGCATGAAACCGACACTTTGGTCCTCACAGTTCGAGCTTGCTGGCGAGGTACCAGGAGTGCATGGCCAGGCTGCCGAACGCCATGATGTTGGCCAGCGACGACAGCCCGTGGATCATCCCAAACTTCTTGTTCATCGCCGTCAGGGCGGGGCTAGTCTTTGCCACCTCTGCATTCTTTGACAAACCGACCTCGCTGCCAATGCCGAGGTCCTTCTCGATCTTGTGCCTCTTCATCATCATCTGCACGACATAAGCAAAGGAAAATGTAGAGTCCAAGAAGAAACACGTCCGACAATTGCATAAAGCATATGTTCTTCTGAGTTCGACAAGGATCCCATCCTCAATGGCTAAAATCACACTAGAGTTGTTTTCAGCAACCAATAAAATTCGCAAACAGCATAGCTCAAGATCCCGTCCTCAATGGCTAAAATCACATACTAGAGTTGTTTTCAGCAACAAATAAAATTCGCAAACAGCATACGCTGAGCTCCACGTTACGACTTAAGTGTCCAAAAGGTCTGCATACAGGGATAGGATTTATTGCGAGCATTGCTTGCTCGCTTCATTAATCCAAAACTATGCTTCTGAAAGTAGAACAAGACAATTACCACTTTTAAGTCTAGAACTAGCCATGCTTATTTACTTTCCCAAGGCTAAATCGCTAAGCTGATTGGAAACTAAACAAAAGGGAGCATGTGCTCTTGTGTCAAGCGCTAAGTAGTTTATTGGCTCGGTACTATTGCGTGCAACCTACGAGGCTATGACAGCCAGCTACCATGTTACTTTTGTTCATTAATGAAAACGTAATAAAGGAAAAAAAAGAATTTCAGAATTCCTGTGCTTGCTGCAAGGAATTCTTAATCCAAGACTGCATGCCATGACAGATCTACCAATATTTTATAAACTTTGACAATATATATATTTTTTAAACCGGACACCTTTGACAATATCAAACTATATAAGACGAACATTCACCAATCACTGCAATTGTCATCTAACCGAAACTACCATATCATGCTTTTCCCTGTAAGTAGCATTAGACGAAGGCAAGAATGGTAACATAAAAGAAACTAAAGAGTAGGAAAAAAGGATTTGACCTCGATGGTCATGGGGGTGAAGACCAGAAGATTGGACAGATCAAAACCAAGGGCGGCGGTAAGGAATCCGAGCTGGTAACGCTCAATGGTTGATGCTGTCTTCCATGGGTGGAGGTACGCAAATGCTGCTACCGATATGGCCGAACATGCCGATATCAACATGAAGTAGGCTGGGAACATTTTCCCCTGCAGAGTCCCAAACTGGTGCCTCGGCAAATACCTTCATGTTTAAAAAGATTTCACCAAAACAATGTCAATGGCTTGATACTAATTTTTTTGACAAAAGCTTTATACTAATTTTTGATAAAGGAATAGGCAACTTTGTGCTTATGGTTTCAGGTGGACTTCAGTTCTTACAATAACAAAGTAATATGTACCCTGTGTGTAATACAACATTGAAGGCACACTTGAACAATCCAGTGAAGATGTCCCTTTCTGAAATGCGCATCAACTTACACAATAAATAAACAACCAAACTTGCTTGCAAAGCACCATAGCATTGGCGTAAAACTGTCAGAAGTTCCAGTAGCAAAAATGGTAACCTAAGCCTGTCAAAGAGAACATCCAGTGCTCCAACATACTAATTAATGAGAAATCTAGCATCTACGAGCTCTCTAGATTCCGAATATAGAGTACTTCAATGTTTCCAATTTATAGATTGTGCGTGTTCCTTCCCAACACATTATACATCGTCTGAAAAGACATGTTTTTATGCTAGCAAACATACATATATGCAATATTTACTACAGTAAAATCCTAAAATGTAGAACGTGAGAGAGTTGCCGAGGACCTATGGGACTACAATTCTAGTGCCAAATATATCTGCTTGTCACAAAGAAAATTGCAATTTGAGCATAGTGAAGACCTACCAAATCTAAGGGGAAGCGCCCAGTTCTGCTCAAAATCTGAAACTATTTACAACAGGGGAGCGCCTACTAAATCAAACAACAAAGGGTATATACTGCAACTACTACCGCAAACAAGCGCAATAATAACCGATTTAACAAAACCAAAATTCCTACTGAAACGAAGCTGAGAGGTTTAACCGAGAGGGATCAAGTGGTGGTTTTACTTGAACATGACGATGCCTCCGATGAAGGTGACCCAGAGCGCGGTGCCCCACGCGGTGGCGAAGCAGAGGATGTGGGCCAGCCTGGCCGCCGCGACGCCCGCGCCGGAGCGGCCGGAGCCGCCGAGGAGCGCGTCCGGCGCGAAGAGGACGCCGGCAGCGAGGAACGACACCGCCGTCAGGAACCGCGCCGCCCACCCCATCGCGCCTTCCCAGCTAGCTCAGGCTAGGGGTTGGGTTTTCGGAGAGGGGAGAGATGTGCGTAGGAATGGATCTCAGCTGAGCAAAGTGGGAGAGAGAAAGTTTGGCTGACGCCGGTGCAAGCAGCTGGACTTTTTTATCCGGTTTTCGGAGCGGCTTGTTTAATCTTTTTATTTTTATCTCGTTCTAAACATAAACTAGGGGTTACAGATATATTATACTTGTATCTCTTACATTTCCTACTAAATATCTCTATTTTTTAGAAGCCACTTCTTTCGACTACTGCTATTTATTTTCAGCTAAAAATCTTAAACGGTAAAAGTCATCAACCATAGCTAATATGACCAAGTGCTCATAGAAAGAACTCACTTATCCTTCACTCTTTCCTCCATTTTTCACTTATGTTTCTTCCCTCTTTCCTCTATTCCCCCCTTTCATTTGTTTTTTCCTTTTTTACTTGGCATTAGCACTTCAAGTCCCTTTTAGTGGGGAATTTCACACGGCGAAAAATCCAATTTTTTGATATTTGCTATGAAATTTTACACTGCGAAAAATCCTCTAGACAGAATCATATATGGTTTTAACTAATATGGTGTGTAGGAGTGCTTAATTGTACCAACAAATTCATAACAGAAGCTTAATTTGATAGGGTAAATAGTTGGGCAATAACAGTTTATCCTTTCTGTGGAAAGTGGAAGAAACTCATGTTGGGCAATGTATGCAACTGTTTGTGATAGTAAAATGTTTCTATTTCAAGAAGACAAGCCAATCTTCACAGGCCAGCCAGTCAGCTCTCTCTCTCTCTCTCTTCAAACTTCAAAGAGGAGGAATCAGCAAGGAAGAACTTTAGTACATGTGACAGAAGACTTGACCTCTTTATCTCCTTCCAGAAACAATAGCTTGCAGAAATTTTGCTCTGGTCGCCTAATTCCTCTGTCTATCTTGTGATGCCCAATCCAACCCAGGGCCCGAATCTAGTGTTTCAAGCTTCAGAAAGTACGACTCTTCCTGGTGCAAGATTTCTACAGGAAACCAATGGGTAGCTGGCCCTATACAAAGGAACAACACCTGGTTTTGACCAAACAACAGAAACCAAGATTCAAGAATTCATCGGCCATGAGTTTTTTTTCTTCTCCAGTCTAGAAGCTCAGAGTAGAACATGAGGTCAATTGACCATTTATAGCTGCATTTCTTGACTAACTCATGAAATATACTAGAACTAAGCTAATTTGAACGACGAGACAATAGAAATAAAAGACGACATCTTTTTCCACACTCTATCTAATGTTCTTATCATTTTCACGGCGGAGGGCTCGGCGGCGACGGTGCATTCGAGGCACGTGCAGGACCACATCATCGTGGAGCGGCGACGGAGGGAGAAGATCAACCAGAGGTTCATCGAGCTCTCCACCATCATCCCCAAACTCAAGAAGGTTCATATTTATTTCACTTTCTTTCTTGTTTTTTTCTTTGATTGATTATCTCTTCTTTAATTTTATGATTTTCATTACTCCTCCTCCTCATCTTCTTCTTCTTCTTTAATTTTATGATTTACATATATTATTTCACTTTCTTTCTTTCTTTGATTGATTAGCTCTCCTTTAATTTTATGATTTTCACTTCTTCCCATCCTTCTCCTTGTCGTTGTCTTCTTTAGTTCCATGCTTATTGTTAACTTTCTTATCAAAGAGAGCTAGCTTCTCTTTAGGTTTATTAATCTCCCTTTTTCTCTCTCTATTTTTACTAGTATAAAGTTGCCACCGGAGAAGGTGAGACTAAGCCTCACTAAGTTCCCCCAGTGGCCATGCCCCTGCATGTGGCATCTTGTGTCAAAACATTTTTGTAGCAAGTTAACATGCTTATATGAGAATAGCTGGTTACACTTCTTCACTGAAGATATAACCTATCTGTGCTCACTAACACACTTCCATCACTCGCCAGAGAGCACAGACTTCAATAGTAAAATATGCTGACAGATATGAAGAAACAATGAGACTCTTTGTATTTCTTCCGGTTCAGTTGTTTGCACTTCAACAATTTCAATAATCAGGTGCCATTACAATTCCTATCTCTACCTTTGCAGAGACAGTGGCGCCATGACAATCCCGAATCATCGTCAATACCCAAATGATAATTCCATTCTTGAATGCTGAATCCTATGCTTTGCTAGCTTCTATACCCCAAGTTGTTCAACTCCGAGCGTGACTGAGTGGGCCAGCTCGCCGATCATGAGGGTGTGCTCACCGACGGGGATCCTTCGGACCCCGTTCCGGTCGGCGACGCTGAGGCCGTTGCAGACGTCGATGCCCATCTCCACGCGGGCGACGCCGCCGGCGGGCACGTGCACCTTCTCAAACGCCACCAGCTGCCGCACGGGCGCGCCGTGCCCGGCGGCGGCGGCGGCCGGCGGGGCGGCGTACACGAGCACGGTGTGCGCGCCGTCCCGTTCGCCGACGTTCTTGACGTCGACGTGGATGGGGATGCTGAGTCCCTCGCACCGCGCGTGCGCGACGCGCACGGCGGCGCGGTTTGGATGGGCCGTCGCGTTGAGGGAGGAGGCGGCGCGGCGGCCGGTGAGGCGAACGGAGAGCTGCGCCGGCGCGTGCGCGAGCGAGTGGGTGAACTGGGTGTAGCTGAGCCCGTGCCCGAATGGGTGGATCGTCGGACCGGTGTAGAATCGGTACGTCCGGCCGGGGTAACCCTGTGCCGGATCGGCGCGCATCGCCATGTTCGTCATTGGCACCTTCTGTAGGTAATCTTGAGGGTACCATGTCACCGTTAGCTTCCCTCCTAAAACAATTTCAATCCAAAACTCCAAATTAATCTTCTTGTCATCTAAAAATTTGATTTTTCAATTGCTCTGAATGATAAGAACTTGTTGGAGTGTACCTGGGTTGTGCTGACCGAAGATCACGTCGGCGATCGCCTGCCCGCCGGCCTGGCCGGGGTATCCGGCCCACAGGATACCGGCGATCCTCCGGTCATTCTGCGCGAACGCAATGTCGATCGGCCCGCCGGACATGAGCACGAGGATGACCGGCCCTTTCGAGGCCTTTGCCACCGTGGAGACAAGCTCGGCTTGGCGGCCAGGAAGGAGCAGGCTTGCTCTGTCCAGTCCCTCGGCCTCCACCTTCTGATCGAGGCCGGCAACGATGATGGTCGCGTCTGCACGGCGGGCCGCGTCGACGGCAGCTGCGATCGGCTGGTTGCCTTGGCAGGCCACGTCGGTGCAGCCCGCCTGGTGCACGGTCTGCACGTACTTGCCAATACCCTGCAGAGGCGTAGTGTACCTGCACGCTTTACCGGCGTAGTTCCCGATCATGGCTACGGTGGCCTCGGAGTGCGGGCCAACGACGGCGACGGTGCGGTGCGCGGCCGGCGAGAGGGGCAGGACGGCTCTGCGACCGACCCTGTCGTTCTTGAGGAGCACGACGCTCTGCCGAGCCGCCTCGAGGGCGAGCTCCTGGTGCGCCGGGGTGCACACGTGCTGCGGGCCGAGGTTCCCGAACGGTTGGCTCGCCGGGTCGCCATCGTACATCCCGAGCCGCATCTGCACAGTTACGGTGTTGGTGACGGCGGCGTCGATGTCGGCGTCGCTCACCTTCCGCTGCGCCACGGCGCTCTCGGTGTACTGCGCCAGGAACGGGCCGCAGTCGAGGTCGAGCCCGGCCCTGAGCGTGGCGGCGACGGCGTCCTCGCGTGTCCTGGTGTAGTGCTGGTCTCTATAGAACACGTCGACGGAGTCGCAGTCGGAGACGATGTAGCCGGCGAGGCCCCACCGGCCGCGGATGGTGCCGCGGAGGAAGTCCCCGTCGGCGCAAGTCGGCACGCCATTGACCTGGTTGTAGGAGCACATGACGCTGGCGGCGCGGCCGTCGACGACGCAGGAGCGGAACGGCACGTTGAAGGTGTCCTCCAGGTCCTGCCGGCTCACGACGGCGTTGAAGTGGTACCGGTCGGTGCCGGCCCAGTTGTCGAGGTCGTACGCCGTGAAGTGTTTGCAGCAGGCGGCCAGCTTCAGCCGCGTGTGGCCACGCCGGCCGCCGTACGGCTGCTGGAGGCCCCGGACGAACGCGGCCGCGTACCGGCCGGCGACGGCGGGGTCCTCGCCGGGGGTCTCCTGCCCCCGGCCCCACCGCGGGTCCCGGAAGATGTTGACGTTCGGGCTCCAGAACGTCAGCCCCGCCTGCCCGCCGTTGTACATCGCGCGCGCCTCGTCCGACACCGCCTGCACGTACATACACCGTACGTACATGAGTACAGATACGAAAGAAGATACGTATGCCAGTGAGCAAATACATGAACAATTAAAGGAGCAAATACGTATGTCGGTTGAGTCAGAATCGATCAGAGCATCACAATTTCACAAGAGGGATTGCACGGGTTACGAGGCACGATCATATCTTTGCCTCTGCAATCACATGGCTGGACGGATCATGTTCTTGCCGCAGCGTCGCACGTGAACGGTGAGATGCTGCATATTGAGGTGCTCATTGGTGTGATCTCGTGACCCAAATTCTTTCTAGCCATTTTTATTGTTGTGTCTGCTCTGCATCATTGGTGTGATCTCGTGATCCAAATTCTTTCTAGCCATTTTTATTGTTGTGTCTGCTCTGCAGGTTCTATCTTTTTGGAACTAGAAATGCAGATCGGAGACACAAGTCTAGCAAGTTGCTCAAAAGTAGATCTGCAACCACTACTTGACCTTGATACAATTGTTTATCCTGACGAAGTTAACAGTGTCACTTCTTGATGCAAGTCATAAAGCTATGTTGTTCTAGAGCTGACGAGTAGCAACAATGTCAATGCTTAAACACCAACCACTCTGGACATTAAGTCAATGAACTAGTACATTTACATCCTATGAAATGTATTGGAGGAAAGCAATTCTTTATCCTAGGCCTACAAACGGTTTCATTCAACTGTCAAAGTACTGTACCTACCTATAAGTGAAGCCAAATAAGACCATTATATGCATTCACGGAACATGATGGCAAAAATTTCGATCCATACCACTGAATATGATGGAAAATGTTTTTGTGCAGCCAACTTTGCCAGCTCTTCAGTGATGAAGGAGGTTGCAACCGGCAAACTTAAAGATGAAGGCGAAGTGTACAAGATATTAGTTAGATATGTCAAATGAGAATAAAGGTACTGCGATAACAACAACAGTACAGCATAACTCTGTCCCTGTATATGAATGGCTCCATGGCCACCTTTCAGAACGGGCATCGCCTTTAATTGTCTTTTCTTATACGCGTCACTTCAATTCATTTCACATTCATAAATGTTTTTCTTTCAGTTTGGATAAGAGTTCAGACAGAGTGGGCTAAAGTTAGATTTGGCTAGGTTGGCTTGCACATGGTTGCACCTTGTGCCATTGGCCAACCAGTAGTCACACTAGGAATTCCACCATCTCCTTCCCCTCTGGAATTGGACACTAGCTACTTAAGCAGCTAGATCTGTCACATCTGTGTGTTATCACTTTGGGATTTTGGCTCCTTGATGACCAAAAGTGGCAGCAAAGTGTGCATGCTGTTGGATTGATTTGGATTGATTAAAAGTTCTTCAAACCTAAATTAAGCTCATGTGATAATTTCTAGTGTCTTGACGAGATGCTAAAGCCCCCTTGTCGTGTAATTTTTGGTCTCTTCTGCAGATTACCTGGAATGCTTTGGCACTAGTGGGACATCGAGCATCAGGTGATCATTATGCTTTGAACTAACTGTTGTATGGCATCAGGTGATCATTATGCTTTGAACTAAATTGCGTAAAGCTGAAGCGATGAAACAACAGAGTAGCACTACTGAATGCAGCATGAGTCTTTTTGCAATTTGCATTACAAGCCATTTTAGTTACTACCAAACGCCACTAAAATCATAGTACTCCTTTCCAGGTTAAAAGCGGCCACTTGCAAAAGCGCATATGGATCAGGATCTATCCCCTTTTTCCTTCCTCATCATAAACACACATGCTGTAGGCTCCACGCCAAAATAATTCTCTATCCATCCGTCAGATGCTGCTATTGCTGGGCCAGTAATAACACAGTGCACTCTTCGTAGGACACTCGTTGGTCAGGTCTTAACAGATGAAGCCTACATTGCTCTTCATTCAGTTAACATGCAGACATTCAGGGTTCTTCACTAGGATGAAATTTGAGGATTTACATGATCACCCCCATTGTCAGGTGGATCAGGAATTGAAGGTAGTGTTATTAGTTCTTGCTGGTCACCTGATTGTCTACGTAAAAAAGAGCTAATACGCCGACGAGGAAAAAGAAAGATGACAGGCACAAGGCTGTACTTGGCGTAGAGCCCGAGACACAGTGACAGGCAAAGGGCAGCAAGGGCGGGGCGCAGAGACATGGGACTCACATGCACGCAAAACAACAGAGAGAAAGCGAAAGCCGGCACGCGCGTGTTCGAGCGCGCGCTGCGGCGGCAGCGGAGAGCAGGTACGTACCCGGCCGACGAGCTCCCAGAGCGAGGCGTTGAGTGACGCGGCGGTGCCGATGACCTGCGGGAACGCGGTGGCGCCGGGGAACGCGCCGCCGAACCGCACCCCCGGGCCCGTGTCCGACACGCCGTGCAGCGCCTCGGACCACCACTCGTACCCGGCGATGCCCAGCCGCGGCACCCCCGCCGCGTTGTTCACCAGCAGCCGCACCTTCTCGGCCCGCGTCAGCCGCGCCACCAGGTCCCGCGCGCTCCCGCAGCGGCAGCGACTGCCGGCAGAACGGCAGCGACGTCGCCGGCCCGCCCGGCCCGCACGCGAACGGCGACCGCGCGCCGCCCGCCAGCGCCGCCGCCCCGGCCAGCAGGAGGAGGAGGAGGCGGAGGCGCCGCATGGTTGGTTCCTTTCTTGCAAGGTGTTTGTGGAAATGGAAGGGGAGGGAGGCGGCGTGCTTATATAGCCCAACTGCACAAGCAAAACTGCAAAAGGCCACTCCGTGTTGCAACCACCGCAGGACGAACACAAGAAATGGTTAACCGGCTATGCAAAGAAAAGTATTTTGCAAAACTATTTAGGATTGCAGAAGTTATTATTTGTATATTTTTAGTGGTAGCATGCACATTGTTAAAATACGGATTAGTATCTCGAGTATGCAGAGAAAAGTATTTTGCAAAACTATTTAGGATTTCGGATGTTATTATTTGTATATTTTAGTGTTAGCATGCACATTGTTAAAATATGGATTAGTATCTCGAGTGTTGTAACTGCTGGTCTCTTGCTCTTGTTTGTGCATGTGGGAAATAAATGATTTTTTGCAAGTTTTTTAGAGCTCTTTTACGGTACGTTTAAATAAAGATAAGCTATTTAATCTTTATAATATAATAATTTATATTTATTAAGATTTAATTATACTGTTATCTACTTTACTAATAGTAAAATCTTTAACTAGATAAAATTACAAAGAAATCGTCCAAGGCGACTGCGGCCAAAGATGGGGTCGCGGCCACCTTTACCACTACTATTCCTCGCGGCTCGCTTCGCTTCCTCCCCCGTAGCATGAGCAGCCATGGATCGCAAGGACACCGCCGCGGCGGCGCCTGCGCCTGTGCCGGCGGAGGCGGCGAGGTGGGGCACATGGCAGATGGGCTCGCCCGCGGTGGCCGGGGCGCACTCGGAGAACTACAGGCGGCGCAGTGGACGGTGGCGAGAGGAGACCAGGAGCTGCCGCCGTGCGCCATCATGGGGGAGCCTGTGGCGGTGCGGCGGCCGGAGAGGGACAACCCGATGGAGCACATACTCGACTTCTTCAACGATTGGAGCCGCAAGGCCGAGGAGCTCGCATCCAACATCTGGCTCAGCCGTAAGCACTAACCAATCAAATCCAGCCTCTTGTTCTGCTCTAGTTAAGCTGGTTCTTGGTCTAGCAAATTTGTCGGGGATGATGGCCAAAATTTGGGCTTGATTCAGTAGCTTAGCTGTGAATCGGCTGAATACAAGTTGTGCTCGTGAAATTTGTTAGTGTTTTTGGAAGAATCATTCGATCAAGTATGATTAGTCACAAGGACAAATGCAGACAGAAAGGAAAGGAGGAGGGATCATCAGATAGTGTACTGTATTGGGTTTCCGCTTGGGGCAGATACTACCGAAAGAAAAAGGGTTAAAAAAATAAAAAACTATAGTACCTCAATAGATCAATCATGAGATTTTATTTCTACTACGATCCATATAATGTACTGTAAAAAAAAAATCTTTTTTTATTGTTACTGTACTGTGAGTGAAAGCTGTTGGGTGTTGGATTTCGGTGATCTCTGCAGCAAAAGGCAGGTGAACTGGTAAAAGTGGTGTCAAGGACAGGGCACAATTACTTCTGTGCTGGTATTCAAGTTCTACTACCACTAGTCTTTTGTACTGATGTCAGGACTAATTTTAAAGCATTTGGATAGACAACCTCTTAAGGATTAGCCAATGAACACAGAGGTTAACTAGAGACAAACATATCTCTGGTTAGTACCCAAAACAGGATTAACCAGTGATAGAGATTAACTAGGGACAAATCATACCTCTGGAGTCTGGTTAATACTTAACACTCAAAAGAGGCTAAGATAAAGGTCGTCGTAAGATATTTTATGGTTTAGCTACAACTGTATCTATTTTGGACTGTCCAGTCATAGGATCCATCGTTTTGTTCAGGGATAAGTGCTTCACGGTGATCATCATAGCGTGTTGATTTTTTTTAAATATGCAATGACGGCATGCTTTCAATCATAAAACTTCTTTTAGCTTTTTTTGTGTTGATCTATCTTGTATTTATGATGCAAAAAGGGGGACTATCGATCGACTTTAGCATCACATTTGTGAAAAGAGGCGTTCATGGCATGCGAGGACCGGACCGCTTGCAGAACGGAAGGCTAACCCTCCATCCACACGTCATCCGACTAAGACGCTCGTAGTACGCATGCAACAACTCTGCGCACAAAGCAATCCAGAAACTTATTTTTTACTATTTATAAATTTCGTCTTTTTAAATTTTTGATTTTTTTAAGCTTTTTTACCGGTTCTTTTTTTCCTGTATTCGTTTGCGTTGTCCGTGATGAGCTAGCATATTTTTAGCTACAGTAAAATTTTAACTGCTACACTGTAATTTTAACCATAAGCCATATCTTTTCAGTTCAACCAAGCAGGGGAATGGAGAAGGGATATTAGCGGTGTACTTTGCCGAGTTTCATTTCACACCCTGTCAACACGCACTCATCTGGTTCTTCGTGTGTTCTTGCAGCTGGTGATGCAAATGCCATCTTTTATGTCAGTTTTAGCGGGCAACCAACCTCGAGCGGCGTACGGTTTTCTCCAGCCAGCGGCTGTTCAATACGCGGATCAAAAATGTCTTCGATTTCACCTAACGCCTTTACAACCGTAGTTCATCGCAGCGAAATGCAACATGATCAGCTCGTAAAAGCGGTTGAAAAATCGCTCGTACCATTAAGAAAGCAGAGTAGCAGGTTGATCAGCTTGGAATTACTTGTCGTCCGGGTCAAAGCGAAGGATAGGATACCGGTAACCTCTACGGACGTATTGCTGGCTACTTTCTTGACACTGATCGATGAGATGAGAGAAAATGGAGAGAGAAAGCAGAGTGTCCATTGACGAATCGGATTGGATGAGTAGATCAGCTGCAGATGTTAAAAAAAGCAAGGAGGATGAAAACGATGTTCAGATGACAACAAACGAGCAGCCGCAATTGTGAGGTTAATCAAACTAAGCGTATCTTTCAAGGCTCTGTTTCTACCGATCCATCTCACTTTCTTCCAAACCCTCTCTACTTCTTTGCGAATTGTTAAACGTTATTGATTTTTTTTTTAAAAAAAGTATCAACCTGTAACTTAGTGCAAGGTATTTCTGATGGCAAAGAATACCTAATCACAGCCAGGAAGACAGCATGACAGGATGTATATTATTCCTCCTTTCTTTCTTACTTTCATGATGTGTCACCACTTGAGGTGAATTGTCGGTGGCTTTCAAAGGCATGGCCTGTTTCTGGCCTCTGACAACTCTCTAGGAGAGGGGAGAAAGTGAGAATGGCCTTATGACCAATATGCATCCTTTTCACTTGAAGCTTTAAGGGTCTGTTCTTTTTTACTGTAGCTTATAGTTTTTTTATTGAAATTTTTGAATTTTGCGTGTTTATGTACAGATTACGGAGAGACCGATACTCACTTATGACTTTGGCTGGTACAGATGTTGGGCTTTTAACGTGTACTACGTTTAACTTGTAAACCCCGTCTTGAGAAAATACTTTGTTTGAAAGTTAGGTACTGTAACAAAAAACAAAAGTCGACCAGTTTATGACTTATCAAACAGGCCCTGATTCTTGAATGGTCCCTTTTTTGCTAGCTCATAGTACTATCCACTTTGGAGGCGTAGTTGGTAGTATGTGTTTATGGAGTAGTGTCGTAGTATTGTCAAAGTAAGAGAACTACTACTAGAGAACTGGCTAGTGTATGATCTTTCTGCTGAAAATACTGAACAACTATGACATTTGTCTGGTACTTGGTAGTAAACTACAAGGTGGGTAGGGTTAAGTCAGTGTTCACATATTCTACACTAGGCAGTAGGCACTAACGCATGGCACCGGAAGCAACCTACATTTTATTTGGTCGTGTGATCTAGAATTTTTTATTATTTAATCCATTTATTATTATTACTTTAAAATTAATCCATCACAAACTTTATTTTCAATTCTGACATCTCTAGCAACACCAGAAGTTCTGTCACGTCACCCATAGAGGTGTGGCCAAAACTAACACGCAAACCCTCGGCCGCGCGCTGTGCCAGCATAGATGGCTTGCGTGGCCTCTGTCACGCCGTACGTCATGGTGTGACAATCTCGTATTGTTACGCCATGAGACTTGGTGTGACAAGGGTGACTTAAGTGCGGCCGCCGCTCTAGCTCCAGATGCTTTGAAATATACTGATGGTCAAAGTTGGAAAAGTTTGATTGCAAAGGTTACACTGTGTCAAATAATTATGAACATAGGTAGTACAATCAGTTTGGAAGTGAGCCCTAGTGGGTGTGGTGCCAGATTTATGTATTCACATTTTGGCCACGCGTGGCCAAAGGGGGTCAAAATTGAAAATAAAGTTCACGACGGATTAACTTTAAAATATTTTTTTTAAAAAATTAAATAATAATACAAATTCCAGGATTTAAGCTGGACTCCGCATATTTCCCTCAAAAGAAAAAGAAAATGGACTCTGCGTAGCAATCTAGGCTGGTTGGTTGACAGCACTCTGGTTATTATTACACTTAGGTTTTGAGTTGCACTGTCAACAGAAAATGATTGTACGTTTCCAATTCACTGAAAGTTGAAACCGAACTAAATATGAACAAAAAAAATATCAGAAGTATTTACAGAAACCTACACAATTCTATGCCCAAACAAAAATATGGAGAGGCCTCCACATTTCTGCCCAAAACATCGAGAGGATACCACATCTCCACTTCCCAAGGCTTCAGGTTGCGTTGTTGCGTGCATCTGAAACTCTGCATCACCTCCATTGATGGCCGTACACGCATTAGCCACTTGCACCACCCAACTGGGACTGAACTGGATTGCTTCAGTCCATGGAATTCAGCAACTGCACATGTAGATGTAGGGTTGGTGGGGAGGCCATGCAGCAGAACGAGTGGTATTGACTGTGGGGCCGGGTACTGAAACAAACTACACACAGAGAGCTGGTGAGGTGATGGGAACAGTGAGTCCATTGCAAATTGAGTCATGGGCTGATTGGCCTCCCCGATCGGTGATGACACACCTTGACTGAATTTTTTTTCTGCATCAGCAATGATTGTGTTCATGTCTCTTTCTCCTCCTGCTGCTGCTTAAGGATCAAGATATCGATGTATATCTTGAGGAACAGGAAAAAAACACTTTAATGGATGTATATGTTGAGGAACAGAAACAACGTGCTTTCCATAGCTCAGCTAGAAAAAGCAAAAGCAAAATGCAGGCAACCACCTGCACTGTATTGAACAGATTATCTGTACTCAGGATTGGCTCAGATCAGATGGTATGACCTATGCCATTGCATTTTCTCATTGTCATCCCATTAGATTCTTGTACTGACCCTAGTTTTGATAGGTTCTGCAAGCGGGATGTCAACCACTGATCTTCTCTGAACACTTTAACCTTCCTCATACAGTCGTACTCCATGTATACCGCGTTCCTAATTTACCAACTGTAGTCTGTGCTACTAGCAAAGCTGCAATGGTTCGTTAGGCACCTTTCTGATGCAGGATTCAAAGACGTGAACTTGCGCGCACAAGGACTTTTGTTTTCACAATTTTGGAGGCAGTATGCTAAGTCCATGTGCCAACTATGATTAAGCAATAGATTTAGTTAACTGATGGAGGTGTAATGCTGGGCATTTTGTATGTATGTGCGGTGTGGAGCTTGTCAGTAGTTCCAACTTCTAGTTTCAGATACTCTTAACTTATCAACGTTTCATCCGATGATAGTCGATACTCAATTGTATCCTCTTGTGGTGCCTTTGAGTTCATTGCTCTACTCTTCAGCCCACCTCTTACGGTTTCTGAAACTATAATCGAGATTTGAGTTCATGCATCTACTCTTCAGTCCTCTTATTTCATCTGAACTGTTTTGATTTCTTGACGATTGCAAAGCCATTAATGAGCATTTACATCTCAAGACGAGCAGCAAATCCACTACTGATGTATGAAAGCAAGTCATTCATCACATACTACAGAATCAACAGAACCATTCTGATCTCTTTGCCCAGGTACGCGTCTACATTGCCATCGTCTGAATGACCAATGCAGAGCACAGCGAGGAGAAGAGGGAGGCGTCACCTCAGCTGAGCTCGAAGACGGCAACGGGTCCCGTGAAGAGCTAGACCATCTCCTCCCGCTCCGTCCGAGCCTCGCCGAACGGCTCTATTCCTTCTATTCCATCGCCGAGGTGGGGGGTGAGGGGGTTCGGCGCGCGTGCCAAGCCCTCGACGATTTCCCTCACCGGCATGCCGCCGAGGTGGGGTGTGGTTCACGCAGGAGCCGCTCGCATCAACTGCTCTCTCTTTGCGCCTTCGTCCCCGCGCCAGTCGGCGCCGCTCGCCGGAGCTCCGCCGCCGTCGGCCTCCCTTCGTTAGTCGTTTACTTTTCCTCGATCTCGGCCGCCTATGTTTAATCGGACGGTGGATACATCCCATTTCTTAGGCCGTCATACTGCCGTATCTGGCCCATAGGCCCTTCACTTCTGTGATCAGCCCAATCGCATCTGAGAGGCATTATTTAACTGAATTCTCCAAATATAAGTCCGATGCATATATCTAAGAGACATATTGTTTAAATAATATTTAATAAAATTCGACTATAGTTACATCACTTGTATAAACCTTCCTATTAGAGATAAATATAATATAGTCTTATTAAATATTATTTATAATATATCTTACTGTATAAGCATGGCCGCCGAGAATAACTGCATGGTTTTCATCCGCTTCCATAGTAAACTAAAATGTGAAAATTGGGATCCTCCAGCTGATTGCAGCGGTGAGACAGAAAGCCTGATCCTAGGATTCGACGAGACTAGGAAGGAAGCCCCACATTCTCCTAGAAAGCTCCCTCTCCATCCTGTTTCTTTCACCTGCCAACTTCAGACTGCCGAGGTAAGCTGAATCAGAACCGGCGTCACGAAGCTCAGGTGAGATCCTCCGAACATTTCTTGATTCAAAGTTCCCAGTTGAGATACAAAACGACCTGTTCTCTCTCATCTCTGATCTCACCCAGAACAGGAAACAGCAAGGAGAGCTAAGGCCTGGAAGCAGCAGATAGGCAGGAGCAGCCATGGGTACCATGAAGTTTTGCCGTGAATGGTAAGAGGGTCCTCTGTGTGCTTATTACCTTTCTTGCTTTGCTGATGATAGATTCATGGACGAACTCCTCTTTGGGCAGCAACAACATGCTGTATCCGAAGGAAGACAGGGAGCAGCAGGTTCTTCTCTATGCCTGCCCGAACTGTGACCATCAGGTTTCTCAATATTAGGCACCTTTCCTCCTTCCGTTATCTGTGCAAAGATTTGGAATTATCTTTCAAGAAATTCTGCCAAGAATTTATAGCTTCAGTGCTACAGATGTACTGCTACTGAATGTACAATCTCGTGTAATGCATTGAAATGGAAAACGGCTATGAGCTGAACTAGAATTGGCTGACACAAAGAGAAGAAGAAGCCTTCAGTCTGCGCTTCTGCTCATATGCTAATTAGCGTAGGATGCAAAGAAAATTCCGGCTTTCAGTTTTAACTAATAGTCTATTTTGAAACTAAAAATTAACAACATTATGAATCACTGTATCATATGAAATTCTGGATGTCAAGTGTCACACGGTCTGAAGCATTTTCCCTCCAGGAAAAAAGTTTGATTGAAGCTTGGATGGTAGTAATCCTAAAATTCAAAGCTTAGGTGATCAAATGTCGTTACTCGTCAGTGCCATAATACGAAAATTGTACATGCATCCTGCTCACCTATTTACTCCAAGACAGTGGCATTATATCTCGGAGTTTCTTAATATAAATACAGTTGCTGACCTTGCAATCGCCTGAACTGCAGGAGGTAGCCGACAGCAACTGCGTCTACCGGAACGTGGTGCACCACACCGCCGGATAGCTCACCCAGGTGCTCCAGGACGTCTCCGGCGACCCGACCTTGCCTCGCACCAAGTCCGTCCGTTGCGCCGCCTGTGGCCACGGCGAAGCTGTCTTCTTCCAGGTACATCCACAGTACTTCAGCTCTTTTCAGAGTTCAGACATAACAACCACTGAAAGTCTGAAACTAACGACAATCTTTGTTCTTGCAGGCCACAGCGAGGGACGAGGAAGGCATGACGCTGTTCTTCGTGTGCTTCAACCCGAGCTGTCTAGTGTCTTTAATTAGTGAACAACCTCAGGTGGTTGTCTAGTAGTTTATTGACAATTTCTATCCACTTTTATTTTCTATAATTTTAATGATTTAATATACACAGATAACTCTTCAATGTGTTTTTTCCTTACATTAAACTAGCCGGATTGCCCACGTAATTGCGCGGCTAGCTATTAGAATTATTATATATGACTAAAAATATAATTGTATTTCTCATACTACTTTAATAGCCTCATATACATCTGATTAATTTGAACCGTTATAATCTAGACCACCACAATCGATGGTACAGGTCTTTCTCTTTTTTTCTTTGATTTACGTGATAAATTCTAGCCTTTGAGAGAGAACATGATGGCTTCTTTTTTTCTGCTTTGAGAGAGAATATGATGGCTTCTTTTTTTTCTGCTTTAATAATATAATAGATAAATAGATAAATGCCCACATTTCTTGTCGGGAAAGAAAAAAATATATTTTAATATCTGTTTTATCATAATCCTCACTTTGAGACGGTTCTTGTCTAAACGGAACTCTGGCTTCTTTTCTCTACTTTAATAATATAATAGATAGATAGATAAATACCCATATTTCTCTTGTCGGGAAAGAAAAATATATATTTTAATCTCCGTCTTATCATAATCCTCACTTTGATACTGTTCTCGTCTAAACGGAGCTCTAGAATTCTAGGGTTAGGGTTTGTTTGGATAGGAAAGGATTGGACCCTTCGGATCGGAAGATGTGTACTCCATCCGATTCAGTATACTTTGTGTTTTTGACTTATATCAGCTAAACTTTATAATCTTCGATGAATAATATTTTTCCAAATATTTAGATTCATCATATTTAAATGACTAGCTGAATGTCCGTGCGTTGCTACGGATTTTAAAAAATTATAGAACATATTTGTATGCATGTTCTAAAATTTTTTACCACCCGTTAGTTTCAGAACATATAGTATGATAAAATTTTAAAATCCGTATTAACGAGCATTCAGCTAGTACAAAATTAAGCACTGGATGAAAAATACAGCATGTACTCTACAATGCAGTTTAGATGAAATCCACATTGACCACTAAATCATGGAAAGAAAGATATTTTGATGGGAAGGTGAGAAGATTCAGCGCATGTCTTTTGGGGTCATATGTGAGCGCTGTCTCTTGTGAGAAGGGGTGGGAGAGGCCGGACCAACCACCAACCCTTCTTTTATAATAGTAAAGATATTGTTAGATTTTTTCAAAGTATTGGTTTCTAGATCCACTTTTGGCTTTCGGGCCACCCTACGATGAGGCTTAAGCGGCCTAGATGCAGAGAAGGTTGTTTCGTAAGTGGCCCTTGCAGTTTGTTGCGAAGAAGAGTTCGCCGGCGAGGATGCAAGCCGCCAGAGCGGCGCGACCTAAATCCAACATCCTAAATAGTATTTCAAAATTTTTTACTTCACTAGCAACGAGAAGCTAACGAGATCAAATTTACTTACTGATAAAGAACTCATAAAAACGCGAAATCAAATGGAGTTCAAATCCTCTGACCCGGTCAAATTTACTCACTGACAAAAGAAAGTTTTCACGAAACATATGAAAAAAATCTGATCTGATGAGATCCAAATCATCACGAGTCGAAGACCTGGAGTCAACTGGTCAACTCTAAAGTGAGTACCACATTGATCTGAGCTCACCTGCTCAGACCAGCTACCTATCATCCTCCCTTCCTTGCAGCCCCCGAGTTGTCGCCTTCTATTGCCGGCGATGCTGCGCTTCTCCGGTCTATCTCGCCATCGCCGCGGCACGGAGGTGCCGCCTGAGGTTTCCACGACTTCTGAAATTAATCATTGCTTCGCCTTCGCTCGTGCATGGATCCGCACACCTACTGACTGACACAGTGACACTGTCACACGCGCGTGTATGTAGCTTCCGGTCTGGCGCGGCCGCGGCGGCGGTGACGACGACGGCGACACGGTTCACCCGAGCGTCAACAAGCGGATGAAGCGGTTCACGGAGTACTCGAAGCGCGCCATCCTGTACGAGTTCCCGCTCGCCACGTCGCTGCTCGTCCACCGGACGGCCACCTTCGCCCGCCACCCGTGCGCCAAGGTCGGCATCATGCTCCTCTTCGCCGCCCTCTTCCTGGACCTAATGGCAGCGGTCTACCTTGTCCTCGTCGGCGCGGACGAGCACGGCCGCGCGCCCGCGGGCTGCGACCCGCACGGCGTCCAGGTCTACATCTCCGCCTTAATCCTCATGGCCATGCCCTACTTCCTGCTCCTGTCGCTCAACGGGCAATACGCCTTCCTCGCCATCGCGCTCG
Source organism: Bonia amplexicaulis (assembly GCA_036346245.1). Taxonomy (NCBI): domain Eukaryota; kingdom Viridiplantae; phylum Streptophyta; class Magnoliopsida; order Poales; family Poaceae; genus Bonia; species Bonia amplexicaulis. Next base: position 16,954,438 of record CM070766.1, read on the forward strand.
TGCCGCTCCTCTTGCTCGTCTTCTTGATGTTACGCAAGGAGTGCCGCCACGGCGCTGACGCGGGCGAAGAATTCCCGCGACAGCGCGACGAAGGCGGGGAGATGAAGATGAGCTACGAGGACTACGACGGCAAGCTCAAGAAATTGTTCGACGCCTCGGCCGCCGTCAACACCATCGCCGGCGGCGCGGGGCTGATGGGCGCCTTCTTCGGCTACTCCAACAACTTCTCCCCGGAGCACGACATCAGCTTCTCCGAGAGCCTGCTATTCCTGACCATCATCGCCGGCCAGTTCGTCATGCTGGTCACCACGGCGCGCCCAAGGTTCCGCCAGCAGTCCTCACCGCCGAGGCTCGCCAATTTCCTGGGCCACTTGGCGGAGGGCCTGACGGCGCTGCTCTCGCTCAGCGCGCTCGCAGGCGCCGCCGATTTCCTCGGGGGCCTCGCCCTGCTCGGCTTCTCCCTCGACTTCCTCGAGCTGGCCTTCTTCTTCGGAGCCAAGTTTTACAGCGAGGAGGCCGACCGCCCAGACGAGCGGCGCCCCGACGCAGAGGCGGGCCACGCCGGCGAGCGGCGACCCGACGCCGACGGGCAGGCGCGGCTCGACAGCCTGCAGTTGCTGTGGCTGTGCGTCATGTACGTTTGCTTCACGGCGCTGGTGGCTCTCTACTCGGAGCACGCCGGTAAGACGGACCTCGGGTTACGCGACAGGGCCAGGGTGCTGCTCTACTTCTCGGCCTTCTGCTGCTGCAAGCTCGACGGCGAGGGGATGCTGCCGCTGCTGCCGGCGGTGGGCGCGACGAGAAACCGTCACTCGTGGTGGGGGCTCGCACGTTCCGCCGTAATGGGGCTCGCCGCGCTCGACGGGCTCTGGCGAATTGCTATGTTTCTCAATTATTAAGAGCCCTGTTGGTGTTCTTCTACACGACAATGCGCTTTCTGGGTTACTCTAACAATTTTGCCGCGAGCGCCGCCGCCGTGTCCTGTCCGGCGCTGAGGCCTGGAGTAGATGTACGGAGAGAGAGGCTTCGAAGGAGGTACAACCGAAGACCCGAAAAGTCTACGGGTCAAAAGTCAGACCAGCTACGTACCTTCCTCCTTCCTTCGTTGCGAGCACGGTTTCCCTGTTCCCTCGGTGTCTCTTTCTCCATTATTTGCAACTTTAAGAGTGCAATTTTGTTGGCTTGTTGCTCGAAGATTCCATACCATGTGTTTAGATTTGGGTCTTCACTGTTGGAATTGTTTTAGAGCTACGGCGATTTGATGGTGCTTTCAGATATGTGTGGTTTTAGGGGGAAATGATGTGCTTCCGGTGCTAGATGTACTCTACTATTAGCGGTATCAAAAATGTTGTATATATAGGGTTACAAACTTACAATGTTGCAACCGACCGTACGAAATTAGCGTCTAGATCGGATATCCGGACACTATCAAATCTCATTAATTTGGTTTATACTTGATCAAGGAGACTTTGAAAATGATCAATGTAGAGATAACTAAATTTGGTGTTTTAATCACTATTTAGATATGTTGCAATTTGAATCGTTTGTACGATAATTATGGAGGTTTTGCCAATATTCAATTTTTAGAAGTTTGATAACACGCTGATGGTAGTTAACATAATATTTTTTGGAACTTTTTATTCATTATTGAATGTTATGTTTCAAATATAAGTTCGAGATGAATGATTTAAAGAGCAAGGAGTTAATTATCTGCATAGATAACACAATATTTAGTATTGCAGGTGCCATACATTCTAGTTATCACAGCTCAATACGAGGAGTTTATTGCAGAGATTGTTTTTGCTTTATTGATGACACAAGAGTTGCTTTCGTCTAAATATTTTTCTACAATAGCAGTTTTTAACTATGTCATGGTATTTAGTTACATTTGAAGTCAACAATTTGATATACGTGATGATCACATATGTAATTTGCTCTTCAACAGACATTGTTTGTCAAGTTATGTGTTCAAGGTGGACCATATAAAAATCCCTAAGATGAGTTATTCATATAGTTATCCAACGGCATAGGAGAAACATACGGAAAAGAATAATCCAACCTTACTTATTGATTAGTTTTATAGAATTTTAACACATGAGAATCATTAATGGTAGATTATGATTTGAGCATATTTGATATTCGGTTACAGAAGCGAATTCGTCTCAAATAGAGATTTGTTAAAGTGTGATTCGAATTATGTTCGGTTTGTTTCTGTTTATAACACAAAGTTCTATTTCTATCTAAAACCCCTTTTGTAATCAATATAAATATACTCTTGTAGTCCATAGAAAAAACAGGAATCTCATTGTAATACCTCTCTATATAATGATTTTTATCTTCGTGCGTCCATAGTTTTTTTGGTAAGGATTTTTTCACGTTAAATCCCCGTCTCCTTTTTTCTATCTATTTTTGCCATGTGTTTTATATCAGAGGCCAATATGATGTAGCCCCCAATTAATCCTGAGCAATGTTCATCTTTTCTTTATACTCCTCTACATCGAGAAGGTGCCATTATATATATGAAGGCTTGCTGTGGTGATCCATACTGCTAGGATTTCATACAATTCCCAGAACGCATATACGGTCGCGCTATCTCTCTCTTTCTCTCTCTACTCGACGGCGGCGTTGATGGCGAGGACGTTGCTGGAGAGCTGCGAGAGCACCTTGTCGTGGTCGGCCATGAGCGGCTTGAGCCCGTCGCGGTCCAGGAACCCGTTCTCGCAGGTGTCCACGTCGGTGAGCGCCGAGTCCAGCATGGTGCCCGTCGTGCCCTTGTCCCCGCGCTTCAGCGCCGCCTCCGCCGAGTCGAAGTTGGTGTTCATGTCGTCGTACAGCTCGAGGCAGTCGTTGATGGCGGCCTTGGACAGCTTGTCCGTGCCGGGGTCGTTCATAATGTCCGTCGCCGCGTTCTTCGCCTCCACGATCTTGGCACGGACGGCGTTCATCGCCAGCTTCAGCACGCCGACGCCGTCCAGCTGCGACGGCGGCGCCTCGGGGAGCTTGGCGATCGACGACTCGCATAGGTCAGGGTAGTCCGTCTTTTTGCACAGGGTCTTGATCACCGGGCTCAGCATGCCCAGCACCGGCTTCGTGATCATGTCCGATATCGACTGCACGTTGACCGTCGGCTTCTTCGGCGCGGCCTCGCCGTCGGATTTCTCCTCCTTTGGTTTGGCCACGGTGGCCGCCAGCTTCTCCAGCGTGGACTCTTCGTCGTCTGGTTTGTCCTCCTTGGACTTCTTCTCAGCGTATTTTTTCTGGGCGGCGTCGTCGTCGTCGGAGGATTGGCTCTTGCTCCTGGATTTTTTCTCGGCGGCGTCGTCTTCCTCGGAGGATTGGCTCTTGCTCCTGGATTTTTTCTGGGCGGCGTCGTCTTCCTCGGAGGATTGGCTCTTGCTCTTGGATTTTTTCTCGGCGTCGTCGTCGTCCTCGGAGGATTGGCTCTTGCTCCTGAATTTTTTCTCGGCGGCGTCGTCTTCCTCGGAGGATTGGCTCTTGCTCTTGGATTTTTTCTCGGCGGCGTCGTCGTCCTCGGAGGATTGGCTCTTGCTCCTGGTTTTTTTCTGGGCGGCGGCGTCTTTCTCGGAGGATTGGCTCTTGCTCCTGGATTTTTTCTCGGCGGCGTCGTCGTCCTCGGAGGCGTTGCTCTTGCTCTTGGATTTCTTCTCGGCGGCGGCGACGTCATCCTCTGATTCTTGGCTCTTGCTCTTAGATTTCTTCTCCTCCTCGTCGTTCTCCGAGGCGTCGCTCTTGCTTTTGGGTTTCTTCTCGGCGGCATCGTCCTCGGAGTTCTTGTGCCTCTTGCTTTCCGATTTCCTCTCCGTGGCACTGAGAGCGGCGACGTCGCCCTCGGAGCTCTTGTGCCTCTTGCTTTCCGATGTCTTCTCCGTGGCACTGAGGGCCTCAGCGGCGTCCTCGGATGTGTCCTTGCTTTCGAACTTCTTCTCGTGGCGCGAGACGCATATCGCCGACGCGAGAGGCGCGGCGGCGAGGAGGAGGAGGAGGAGCGCGAGAGCGAGCTGCGTCCTCATTGTGATCCTCGGAGACATCCGGACAGGGAGGTGGCAGCGAGGAGGGGTATTTGAATGGGGAGGGAGAGAAGGGGATTGGCCGCGTTTGGCGGGAAATGAGAGCCGGTAACACGTGTCTAACCCACTTGCTTAAAAATTATGCGTCTGCCGTGAAGACAGGAGCGGAACGAGGGGACGAAATGAAAACTCACCTTAGACCTGTTTTTAACGGTTTGTAAAAGTGGCTTTTAGCTTTTGTTATATTACCTAATTTTTGAACAGATTATTTTTTAAAGACAGGATCTACAAGTTAATTGTAGTGCACTTTAAAAGCCCAATATCTGTATCAACTAAAATCGCAAGCGTTTATCTTACTCCGTAATCTCTGTCACAAACAGCTAAAATTCAAGAATTTTAGTCAAAAATCATAAGCCACAACCATATCAAACAGGCCCCTTGTCAGGAGACTCGGACTTTACCTCATTTTGCTTTGCTAGATAAAGGAATTACTTTTTTACCACTGAGTTCTTCCATTGACATGTGGATCCAGACTCCACCAGTCACTGAAAGAACAAGTGGCACAAAACCAGATGGGGGCACAGCAAAGCTGTTCCTTTTGCATGGGCCTCTTTGGAGTTTACTGGTGAACATTCAGGTATGTGCATTCTGATCCTCCTGGGTTCAGCACAAATAAGCACATACGCATGTCTCAGAAAGTACACGAGACGCCTTTTTTTTTTCAAAAATCTAACAAAATTTCCATTATATGGTGTAATAGATGCAGGATACAGACTACAGAAATTCTAGGCCTTCCTTGTGCTGCTCAAGACTACAGAAACTCTAGGCAACATGATACAGGATACAGACTACAGAAACTCTAGGCACTCAGCTGCTTTATCAAAAGCAGCAGCCTCTTTAGCCATAAACGATGAATACGCTTTGCTGTCTGGATAATCATAAGGGAAGCATGGCATCTTGAACTGCAAAAAGGAGGGGTCAGTGTATTAGTATTAAAGATATTTCAACGAAAGCTGAATCACAGTTGCTCAACCTTCAGTATCATCCCTAAGGTAATAAATTTCACTGTATTTTAACTACAGCATTTGTTCCACGTATTGAATGGACAACAGATGACAATGCTTAACATACTACTGCACCAGGAAGCTAATTCAGCAAAAGCAATAACACTTGCAAGAACCTAAGGCATGATCATTAGCTCGTTCTCCTTGTATTACACATACAATACCTTTGATGCAATCCACCGTCTCTCTTTGAAACCAAATTGGATGTGCACCACGAGAAACTAGAAAGAGCCAAAAAGGCTTTACCCAACTCAAAGGTAGAATAACGGACCACCTGTACATGCATTGAACATGAAACAATAAGACAGCATCACATTAAGAAGATGACATCATGATAGAATATAAATAGCACAGCCCTATTAGTTTTGTAATATTAGCACACCAATCATGAAACAAACCATTGCTAGTCATACATTATATAGCAATTAATCCAGCAAAAGTCATAAGTTATATACAATTACATTATATAACTTTTGTTGCATTATATACCAATGTAACATCTTCAAAGAAAAACACTGTATCTTACCCTAGAGAGAGCGCTCCTTCTTTGGCATGTTTCAGAAGAACAACAGGGCAGGATCTGTGAGGCCTAATCTAAATCCTAATCCTTGATCAACAACATGAACACCTAATAAACAAAAGTGCGGAAGCGTGAGTACACATACCCGAACCGAATGAAGCCATGAGTGTGAAGTAGGGGCGCAGTTGGTGAAGGAGACGGCGGCCGTAGAGGTCAAAGCACATAACTCAACTGATGGCTATGATTTGATGAGACAAGCAACCAAGAGAAGTGCCAAGAGGTGTTTCTATTGTTGTTCCTCTTAAACCCAAGTCTTGATGCATCCTGGTCCTTGTGTTTGCTATGTGTTGTGCACATTTCAAATCTTTGAATATGAAGTACACATACAGATTTACTTGAAGTCAAATGGATGTGCTTTAGATAAATAAATGAGCAGCAACAAAAAAAGCAAGCATTCTACAGAAATGTTACTTTATCCCGAAACTAATAAGTTGCAGGTCACAGCTTACAGAAGAACATAGATGAAGCACCTGTTTCTCACATGCAAATCTTATTGCATTAAGCCCATCATCAAGAGCAGCAGGATGGATCCATATCCATAACTGGCGTCGTAAAAAACTGCAGCCTCCTTCATCGAATCTGTGAGAATTGGCCAGATCTCCTTCGGACTCCAACAATTTGAGAATGAGGGGACAAAGAAGCATTTTCTATCTGCGATGAGACCTAGGCTACTAATCTTCTGATCATCATTTTCTATCTGCCTACGTGTTTTTCTTTGCTTCTCCCTGATTGCCTAAAAGACAAAAAAGAAGACTACAGTTTTCCGTTAGAGTGCAAAGGCTGAGTTGATAGCTATGACAGCAATGGCAACAGAGCTTACTTGGTTGAGATGGTTACTTATAGTTTTGGAGTGCTTGTGATGGGACTTATGACTCTTTTGTCTAATAATATATGTGCTATTAGTATTGCCCATGACTCGACGAAGCATGAGCTCACCAAGCATATTGATATGGATGCTTCATGCATTCGCTCACTGGTGTAGAAGAGAGTACTTGCTTTATAGTTTGTGCCTTCAGAGTTACAGATTACTGACTTCTTCATAAAGCCGCTGACTAGGGTTAACATTTGTACTTTCTCTCTAAACTCAGTGTGTGTGATATCTAACATGAGTTTTAAGAGAATGTTAGAATAGAAATTCTTTTGTATTTTTTTTATATATATGATATATTTCTTTATAATATTCTCTTATACTTATTATATATATTATCTGTTGAACCTCATAAATAAATACGATATTCGTAACATTGACGAGAGTCACCAACTACAGCCGAAGACCCGAGAGTCCACGGTTCACCAACTACAGCCGAAGACCCGAGTGTCAACGGTTAACTTGTAAATGTAAATACCATATTGATCTGGCTAACCTGCTCAGACCAGCTGCCTACCTTCCTCCCCCTTCGTTGCAGTCCCCGAGTTGTCGCTTTCTATCGCCGGCGATGTCGCACTCGCGACGGTTGCTGCCACTCACCACCTCCGATGTATCTCGACGTCGCCGCGGCAGGGAGGAGCCGCCTGAGGTTTCCACGATTTGTGAAATTAATCATTGCTTCGCCTTCGCGCGTGCATGGATCCGCACATCTACTGACTGACACGGTGACACTGTCACACACGCGCGTGTATGTAGCTTCCGGCCGGGGGCGGCGCCGGCGGTGGTGACGACGACCGCGACACGGTTCACCCGAGCGTCAACAAGCGGATGAAGCGGTTCACGGAGTACTCGAAGCGCGCCATCCTGTACGAGTTCCCGCTCGCCATGTTGCTGTTCGTCCACCGGACGGACACCTTCGCCGGCGACGTGTGGGCCAAGGTCGGCATCATACTCCTCTACGCCGCCCTTGTCGTGGACCTAGTGTCGGCGGTCTACCTCATCGTCCTCGTGGGCTGGGCGCCCGCGTGCTGCGACCCGCACGGCGTCCAGGTCTACATCTCCGGCTTAATCCTCATGGCCATGCCCTACTTCCTCCTCCTGTCGCTCAACGGGCAATACGCCTTCCTCGCCGTCGCGCTCGTGCCGCTCCTCTTGCTCGTCTTCTTGATGTTACTCAAGGAGTGCTGCTGCGGCGATCAAGCGGGCGAAGAATTCCCTCTACCGAGCGACGAAAGCGGGGAGATGAGGATGAGCTACGAGGAATACGACGGCAAGCTCAAGAAATTGTTCGACACCTCGGCCGCAGTCAACACCATCGCTGGCGGCGCGGGGCTGTTGGGCGCCTTCTTCGGCTACTCCAACAACTTCTCCCCGGCGCACGACGTCAGCTTCTCCGAGAGCCTACTGTTCTTGACCATCATCGCCAGCCAGTTCGTCATGCTGGTCACCACGGCGCGCCCAAGCTTCCGCCAGCAATCCTCACCGACGAGGCTTGCCAGTTTCCTGGATCACCTGGCGGAGGGCCTGCCGGCGCTGCTCTCGCTCAGCGCGCTGGCCGGCGCGGTCGATTTCCTCGGGGGCCTCGCCCTGCTGGGCTTCTCCCTCGACTTCCTCGAGCTGGCCATCTTCTTCGGGGTTAAGTTTTACAGCGAGGCCGACATCCCTGACGAGCGGCGCCCCGACGCAGAGGCGGACCACGCCGGCGAGCGGCGCCCCGACGCCGACGTGCAGGCGGGGCTCGACAGCCTGCAGATGCTGTGGCTGGGCGTCATGTACGTTTGCTTCACGGCGCTGGTGGCGCTCTACTCGGAGCACGCCGGGAAGACGAAACTCGGGTGGTGGCCCGACAGGGCCAGGGTGCTGCTCTACTTCTCGGCCTTCTGCTGCTGCTGCAAGCTCGACGGCAAGGGGAAGCTGCCGCTGCTGCCGGCGGTGGACGAGACGAGAAACCGTCACTTGTTTTGGGTGCTCGCGCGCTCCGCCGTCATGGCGCTCGCCGCGCTCGACGTCCTCTGCCGTATTGCCATGATGTTTCTCAAATAAAAGCCATATTTGTTGGAAGTAATCTTGTCGAGAAAGGAGTCCGCTTCATAGTCGAAGTCGAGCATGAGTCGTAGTTGTACCTGAGTAGAAGTCGTAGAATTGGATATAAAAAGAGTGGTGTCATGTAACCAGGAAGTGTGAGAAAAGAGGAGGAAAAAAAGAAAAGAAATAAAGAGAAGAGCGATTTGACTCTGAAAAACTATCGAGTCTCGACTTCGTTGTGTGCTCGTAGATGTGGTTATAAACGACTTACGACCACGGCAAGTAAAGGTTCATAGACATGATTGTAAAGTATTACGATCACGACAACATAGCAGAAAAGCGTGATCGTAAAGTGTTACGATCACAGCAGAGAAGGTTTGAACGTGGTCGTAATGTGCTACGACCACGACTGTGAAGAAGTGAACGTGGTTGTAGGGTGTTACAACCATGTTGTGAAGTAGTGAATGTGGTCGTAATGATGTTACGACCACAGTGAATAGTGATCGACAGAATCACTGCGTGGTCGTAGGAAGCTACGACTATGGTGATCGTAGTCGAAGGAAGGCCAACGCAGCGGCGTTGAACGTAGCCGTAACTTCAGCTGAAGTTTACGACTACGAAGTCGAAGCAGCGAGAGGTGATCGGAGGGACTACAACGTGGTCGTAACGACCGACTACGTGGTCGAAAATCCGACAGAGCGATCATAACATCATAGGAGGTGATCGTAAGGTCTTGGGAGCAGTCGTAAAGTCCTGGGTGCAACGCTGATTGTATCCTTTTCAATAAGGCTCCGTCCGGAGAGGATTACCATAATCTCATTTCGTCTTAAGATACACTCACGTCACGTTGGGCTAAATGCTTTTCAAACAACGTTGCAAGCGGAGGTTATTATTGTGTTAGAAATGGTTACCGTAGGAAAAATAAAATATGTTAAAGTGAATTATGCTTTGCCAAACAATGTATTATATTTCCGACAACAGGTTCGCTACACCTATAGGCTATTTTCGACAATTGAGTGTGCCTAAAAAAATCAAGTTTTGTGTTTGGTTTCTTCTACATGACAATGTGCTCTCTGGGTTGAATATATCTTATAAACATACAAATAAGCAAATTGGTGAGTATTGGAGCTTATGCCGCGACTCCAAGAAAGTAAGTAACCACTTCTGACATTTTTCCGCTAGAACCGCCGCCGCGTCCGTGCCCGGCGCAGAGGGAGGTGCAACACCGGCGAGTCGTCGTTGGAACATGAGCGGGACGTGGTGGTGGTGGCCATGAAAGGGAAAGAAAAGCAATGTTGGACCCATGGCCAAGAATGGCGGTGGCTATCTCCCATGGTGGTGGCGCTCATGCGATGCTCCAGCGATGGCAACTGCATAGTAAGCATAGTTATTAGACCCGACCCGACTGTGGTGTCGGGTACCGGTTGGACCGCGTGTTATATTTAAATTTGTTTAGTATAGTCGACAATCTTACGAATTGTAGAAAAAAGCCAAGCCTCACACAAAGATTTTAAAAATGAGAAAATGGATTATCTTTATTGTTATATTAGGATTACAACGTGCTCTTGTAGAGTGATTATAAAGGGGATGTTGCTAGCCCTAACTTTGCTATTTCTTGCCTCCATCGTCTAATACTTGATCTTGTATGTCTTCTTCTATTTTCGATTTTTTCCATTCGTCTTCTCTCATAAGGCTTAAATAGCTCCGAAGGGGTGTCGGTTGTCCTACTAGAATAGGCGTCTTGTTGATTCCTCACGACCGGATGAGCAAGTTGTTGCTGTTAGTAAGAAAGATCTAACAAATAACTGTTGATTGGTTACTTGACAGTGAGAGAAGATTGTAGCAACAACTGTGAGATGTTTGTTGTCGGAGGCATAAGGCCAAATCATCGTGCGGTTATTGGAATTAGGGACACATATGTCATATTTCACCACACGGGAGATTGACTGATGTTAAGCCCAGTTATCGAATCGTATGATCTTCGAGTAGTGGCTGGTCGAGTAATAATCCTCCAACTAGGGGTACTTGGGCAATAATCCTCCGACTATGGGTACTCAGGCAGTATTGCTTGAAGTGATCTATGGTCACAATAGCTTAGAGAATTAATTACATATTAAAGTTGTATTTAATAGGTTATTCAATATTTGTCAGGTAGCTCTTGAACTTTAAGTGAATTCATGACTTAGAATCCTTTGTTTGGAATACAAGTTGGAAGGTCTTTTTGATGATAGTCAATAAACATAGAGAAGTTTTTCATTTGAAGTTAAAAAACCAACTAGAAGAGGAATGGAACAGAAGAGTTCATATCCGTTAGGCACAGTTTTCATAACCATTAACTTTGGTTGTGAGGAAAGCCTTTATAAATTGAAGAGGTACCAGTTGATTTTTATGTTTTCCAAAAAACCTTTCGAATTCCTCATATTTTCTCTATTTTTCTGCACCTTAGCGTTCTTTTCTTCCCTAAATTCCCTTGATCACCCTAGATCCAAGATATTCACAATGAGAATGTGTGGATTTATCACCAAATGGGCAAGGTCTGAACTAGGATTAAAGAAATAGAAGGCTTTGGAGGATGTGAGATTGATCCCCAGTCTAGTTTTGATTCCATGTTAGTCGGCTTTGCGCAAAAACTTTTCTAAATAGTGACAATGGTGAGATTTATGTGTTCTAGGCATTCATAGAATGCGGGTTCAGAATCCCGACACAACCCTTCTTATTAGAGGTGCTTGAGTTCTATGCAATCGAATTAGTGAATCTAGCACCCAATTCGATTGCCATACTTAGTGTTTTTGTGTATCTGTGTGAGGCGTATCTGGGGATGGCCCATGAGCTGTGATTAATTCTTCGCCGCAAAGTTGTAAGACGAGCGTGTGGTTTGACTGAACATCTCATTCAGAGAGAGGCGACGTTCAGTAGTGAAGAGAATAAACCCGGCCCCCTTCTTCTTCCATGGTGAAAGAAGTTAATTTGGGACCTCTCTCATGGTGAAAGAATTTTGGAATAACTTCTTTTTCCAGAAAACAAAAAAATGGAACGCATATCCATAACCGATTTCTTCTTCTTTTTTGATAAAAGATACTCCGATTTCCATTAAAGAAATCAAACAGGTCCATACAAGAATCCTGGTTTAACCGATAGCAAAGAGAAAAGTGTCAAAAGCAAACAGGTGCATGCTAAAGGCAAAGTTCAAGCTTAACTTATATAATTCATCCTAGTGCAAAGGTAAAGAGAGCAGCAAGGAGCACCCTTCCTCTCGCGACAGCCGGGCGAAGATGCAGCGAAGCGCGGCTGGGGATGCACTGGTGAAAGGTGCTGCAAAGATGAGATTGCTAGCTTCAGATCCTAATGGAAATGGCAGTTGGCATTGTGAGTGACGGGAGCGATCGAGCAAATAGGATGATGGTTCGTCGGCCCCCATCTTCTTCCATGGTGACTTCCAAGAGGAGCTATGGCCGGAGTTGAGTTGTAACACCAGAAAGCATCTGCTTGCTTCTCAAATCTCAAGCCTGAAGCTTTGAAGTGCAGTTCATCTTGAAACAAGAAGGCTAGACGCTCGTGACATGAGAATATGAGATGATACTGGCAGTCCAATCCCTACCTATACAAACAAGCCCTAAATGGAAACTCAATGGTGATCGAGTATCTACTTTGGAGATTATCGGGTTTGATGCATTGGCCGTGGCAGCATACAACAAATGAAAAGGACAAGGCTCCATGGGAGCCTCTTGTTGGTGGTCGTCCACTGAAGAAAACATAAGTCACTGACAGGGTACAACCATCGAGCATCATCCTCAAGACTATCTGGTGCAGGATCAACAGAAAGATGTCGACATTGGCAACTTGGAATGGCAGAACAGCCCCCAAATGTAACTTCAAAATCAATAATCGGCATGTGTCAAATGGTAACAAGAGCAACTGAAATGGTTCATGCTTTGTGTTCGCTGAAATTGAATTGGAATTTTGAAGTTATAAATTAGTAACAAAGCTACCATCTAGATTCCAACAGAAGGCCAAAAGCAAAGGCGAATTGCAAACTATTGGGCATACAAATTAAATAATAATAGCCTGTGAAACCATAGTTATCAGAAATGAACAAGCATGCAGCTCACTGAGTCAGCGTAGCCATTTGTATATGCAGAACCTGTCGAGAAATGTATAAAATGAAGGTTTGCTTGCTCAAACATATCTCTGGAGGTCTGGCCATTTGAAATTGCATATGAGATTTCCAGAGCACGGTAAAAAAGTTCATTCCCACATTTTTCGATATCATAATACCAGTAGCCATAGAAGAAACATACAAAGGATGAAATCAACAATAAGACAGGGCAAAATCAAACTTGAAAGCATAATAACGAACATATATTAGATAGCAAGCAATTAACGAGGATACACCGGCATGTATTTGCAAAGAGACACCTAGCATCGACAATATATAACATCATGAATTATAGCATAAGCAAGCAACCCCTCTATTTTTTTTTTCGCTCCTTTTCTTCTTTTTTTTTCTCAGAGACCGAAGGAACGCCATCTGAGTCTCTGTTCTTGGATAACATACCGAGAGTACCATGTTGCTGGAGGACCAGTGCTGTACGCTCACCGTTTGCCCGGGGACAGAGATGATGTAGGAGCAAAGGCCTCAGTTTTGCGGGATCCTGAGGAAGTCAAGATAATAGAACCCATCTTGATCTCGCAGGCGGCCCTCCCCGACGACGACTCCGGTGCTCGGCTCCTTGATGTGACAAGATTCGCTACCGAACGTGACGGCGAGGCCCCGCCGCGCGAGTTGGCGGACGGATACGAGAGTAGATCCAGTCCCCAGGTCGGGGACGTGGCGGACGTCGGGGATAGCGAAGCGCGGCGTGTTTATGGAGCCCACGGCGACGACCGGCAGGTCCTTCCCAACGCGTCTGCGGAAACTAGCGCCGCCGACGCCGTTTTCCGGGGCCCTTGTTTCGGAGAGCAACTCCGCGCTGCCCGTGGCGTGCTCGGCGACCCCGGAATCGAGGATGAAGCCGCATCCACTGTCTTTGGAGTCCTCAGGCGCTGCTACTGATTTCAGATCGTTGCTTCTCGGAAGAGTGCCTTCGATTCCCCTTTGATGGAGATGGACACCAAGGATCGAGTAAATTCCTTGAGGGTAAACGAATTGGGGAAAAAAATAAGGGAGGGGATTCGAGCGACGGGAGTACCTGTCGGGAGAGGGATCGGCGGGTCCATCACTCTTTGGTGAGGGCGTCTGGGAGGGATGCGGCATGAGGGAATCGAGTAGGGAACGGACCGTGGGCGAAGACGAAGGCGGCGGCGACGGTGCAATCTCTCCCTGCACTCCTCTTCTTCCTCGATGCAGTGCGAGATCAGAGGGATAATTGCACCTAGGCCCTTTAATTCCGTCCTATTTCCACACAGTAGTTCTCTGACAATACCAATCAAGTAGTACGTTTTCGTATCACCCGAATCTAGAGCTGTCCAAATGGACCGGGTCTATCCAGAACGCACCACGGTCCCAAGACTCAGACCCGGCCCATTTACTGCACGATCGTGCACTGGCGGAGCGCGACACTGCTTGCTTTCAATCGGTAGTGCTTTACCGACACAAGACTGATCCGCCCTGACTCTAAGCGGACCGTCTTACCAAAGACCAAGACGCCTTACCGCGTTATTTCAAAAATAGTTTTTTACCGTTGGAGGAAAAAATTCGAAAAAATAGCAAAACATTCGGAAAAAATCTGAAATTTTTTCTATAAATAGGGGGCATCCGGTCTCTATTTTCCACACCTCAAACCTCACTCTCATCTCTCGGTTTAACTGTGAAAAATCCGAAAGTGTTTGCGCAAATTTGGTGAAAATTCGGGCAAAATTCCGAAAATTCAAAAAACTTGAAAGCTTTTTGTAGGAACTGCAAAGGAGGTAGTAGTGCTGCCTTATTTTAATTTTTTGGTACTATTTATTGGTTTAATAGTAAGTTAATCGTTCTTTCATATTTGAATTTGCAGTTGATTTAATGGAGAACTACGATTTTGAACTCTCCGAATTCGGCCCCTCGGCGGAGGATATGCAACCGATTCAGCAAGCGTATCCATCCGCGGAGGATATACAACAAACTGGAGATGCCCCAGTGGCGCAGGGTCCTCCAATCGATCAATCTTCTGCTGACTCAACAAGTACATCCACAACTCAAAGCACGAGTGCAAAAAGAACAAGAGTCAGTACATCAGTAGTTTGGAATGATTTCGACAAGAAGTTCAAGACCGACGATGATGGGAATTCGGTGAGGTATGTTGTTTGTAAAGTTTGTGGTAATGAATTGACTGCAAAATCTTCAGGTGGGACGGGTCACCTACAACGACATGCGACAAGCTGCAAAAGAAGGCAAGGAATACAAATGCGCCAGACACAGCAGCAATATAACCCCGACGGCTCGGTACGTATATGGGAGTACAACCCAGAGGTAGCTCGGGAATCTCTTTGTAGATTGATTGCTTCTCAAGATTTACATTTAAATTTTGGTGAGTCAGATGCTTTTCAAAAATATATTAGGAATGCTCATAACCCTCGATTTAGTTCTGTATCTAGGCAAACAACAACTAGAGATTTAATTAAATATTATAACAATTCTCGTGATAAATTGAAAGAAATGTTTCATACATGTACATTCTCTATTGCTTTGACATCCGACATATGGAGTGGTACAGCTAGAGAAGATTATATTAGTGTTGTTGCTCATTATGTTAATGATGACTGGATAATGGAAAAAAGAATTATAGGATTTAAATTAATTAATGTTTCACATAATGCTGAAAATATTTCAGAAAGTATTATTAGAGTTGTAAAAGATTTTGGCCTCGCAGATAAGATTTTTTCTATAACTTTAGATAATGCAGCTGCAAACACTAGAGCTATGGAAATTCTTACTTCTATGTTTAATTCTTATGCACAATCTTTTTTACTGCATCAACATTGTGCTTGTCATATTATTAATCTCATTGGTTCTTTGTCTAGAGATTCTCGTGCAGGTGCAGATACACATTAGTCAGGAGGAGGAAGGCGGCAAAGCACTGGAGACATATTAAGCTATCTCAACAGTGATAGCATTAGCTTTGAGCAGGAGTTGAACATCCTCTCATGGTGGCAAACCCAGAAAGTATCATATCCAGTGCTATCCATATTAGCACGTGATGTGTTGATGTTCCGTCTCTGGTCTCCTCGAGTCGACATTCGATCTATCGGAAGAATAATCGAGGAGAGACGAACAAGTCTCTCCAACGAGATGGTCGAAGTCCTTATGATCGTCAAAGACTGGGAACAAACTGAATCAAGACTCCAACATACTGCGGATAATAGAGATTTGAAAGAATCTTTTGAGAATTTATATCTCGATAGCAATGATTATGGTTTTCAATATTTTTCTTCACATGTAGTCATTAATGAGCTTTATAGGCTGCACTCTTTTTTCTTTACCAAGGTTTTCTCAAGTTGAGTTTTTACTTGGTAAAATTTTTAATGAGGTAGTCATCCCATGTAATTTAATAAGTTAATAAAGCTCATTATGTCATTGAAAATATTTATTTTCATGATTAACAATGTCTACGGTTTTCTATAATTTTTCTTTTTTTTCATTTTCTACAAATTTTCTATAGTTTTTTTATTTTTTTCTTTTTTCGGCTTAACGGGCCCTAACGGGCCGTACCGAGATCGGGCCCATGCAGTGCCGGCCCGGCACGACCCGTTTATTACACGGGCCCTAACGGGCTGTACCTAAACGGACCGTACCGAGGCCGGGCCCATGCCGTGCCGGCCCGGCACGGCCATTGGACAGCTCTACCCGAATCACCACTTCCATCCCTGCGCTGCTACTTCTTTCTTCTTCTTTTTAAATTGCGATTCACTTTCATCCTGCTACTAATCAGCAAATTGCCCGCCTTTTAAAGGTTCGTAGTGCACCATGGCGTTTGTACTTTGTAGATATTGGACGATCTCTACTATGTTGCTAAATGCTAGTACAAGAATTTAGCTTGGTAAAAATACTTTACACTTTTACATGAAAATCTAACAGTATTTTTTTCTTTGGTCAATATTAGATAATTTCAGTTACATTATTAAGCCAGCGTCAAAATAATCCGACTACATATCAGCACGGCTAGCTGACATGCGGGGTCCCCCTTGATCTCCTCCCGTTCAAGGCGGAACGGTTGCACAAGAGATCCGAGAATTCGATGCACGAAGCACGGCTCGGTCCACTTCACTCCACGGCTCCGAAATTCCGAGGAAGCTTTGCCAGTGTCGTGGAAGAGGAACCTGATCTGCAGGGCACCAAAGTTTTCCCATGGAGGTGCTGGCTTAATCTTTCGTTCGAAAAGCAAAAGAAAAACTAGTAATAGATTGTAATCGCACGATCTTCCCTGTGCCTTTTTTATCTGGCATGCTTATTTCGGTTTATATAAGCCGGCTTATGTTTCTGTCTTTTAGCTTCTTAATTTTTTCTGATTTTTTTTACTTTTTTAGATTGTTTTGGTTTTTTTATATTTTTTTGCATTGTCTGTGATTAGGGATAGCAATCAGGTGTGGCGGGCACGGCTAGTACAAATCCATACTCATGTCCCGCGACCCTTATTTACATCTACGGATATACCCACGAAGGACAACAGACTAAGAACCTCGTCTATACCTGTCGCCCCGTGAACATGCCCATCTACCCACAGAGACAGGAACTTTCAAATGCAATTCCCATCATCGTCGGTCTTGAACTTCTCGTCGAAATCATTCCAAACTGATGATGTACTAGTTCTTGTTCTTTTTGCACCCGTGCTTTGGGTTGTGGATGCACTTGTTGAGCCAGTAGAAATGGATCGATTGGACCCTGCGCCACCGGGGCTGTCGTTTCTTCTGCCTCTCCAGTTTGTTGTATATCCTCCGCGGATGGATATGCTTGTTGAAACGACTGCATATCATCCGCCGAGAGGCCGAATTCGGAGAGTTGAAAATCATATTTCTCCATTAAATTAACTGCAAATTGAAATAGTAAAGAACGATTAACTTACTATTAAACCAACAAATAATAGCAAAAAATTAAACCAACAAATAATAACAAAAAATTAAAATAAGACAACACTATTACCTCCTTTGCAGCTCTCACAAAAGTCTTTGAAGATTTTTTAATTTTCGGAATTTTGCCCGAATTTTCACCAAATTTGCGCAAACACTTTCGGATTTTTCACAACTAAACTGAGAGATGAGAGTGATGTTTGAGGTGTGAAAATGGAGGCTGGATGCCCCCCTATTTATAGAAAAAAATTTATTTTTTTTTCGAATTTTTGGCTATTTTTTTTTCGATTTTTCCTCCAAACGGTAAAAAAACGGCTATTTTTTGAAATTTAGCCGGTAAGACTGACTGTTTAGGACCGTTGGGAATTGGGCCATCTTTGGTAAGACACGCCCGATTTCTTAACGGTCGTCTTGGCCGCCGTCTTGCCGCCCTCGGCCCGAGTGCGGCCCGATCTGGCGTCTTGCGTCTTGGGCCGACCCGTTTGTTGTTGTCACAGTGCATAAGCGGGCGGGGTCTGATGCCGAGCCGTGGTGCGGCCCGGTAGGCTGGCCCATTTGGCCACCACTCTCGACGACACCACAATACAAAAGGCGTAGTGTGCTAGAGGTGGGTGACGATTACAATTTTGTGATATTTGTTCAATTCCCTCCTGGCTACTTTGTCAAGAAAGATAAGCCAGTGGCGAGTGTTCCAGATGCAGAAATAGTACCAGGAGGTTCTCCATCGGCTGAGAATCTGCCAGAGATTAGGAGGTTCAATTCTTATTACTTGCACCACTCTGATGGGAGCAGAATTCAGTAAGAAGAACTCGATTAAGAAGAACGCATTCAGTGATGCAATACAAGAACAAATAAGAAGAGGGGCCGGGCGGGAGGAGGCTTACCAATCGTAAGGAGGGGCGATGGCCGGGAGGAGGATGGGGGTGACGGTCGGGCGGGATCTGAATCTGTAGGCAGTCGTGAGGAGGGGCGGCAGCCGGGAGGAGGATGGAGGGTGACGGTCGGCTGTGATCTAGATCTGCAGGCGACCGTGAAGAGAGTGGCGGCCGGGAGGAGGATGGGGGCAGCTGCCGATGGCTAGGATCTAGATCTGCAGCGACCGTGAAGAGAGTGGCGGCCGGGAGGAGGATGGGGGCAACATCGATCGGACCGAGATCCGGATCTGTAGGCAGTCGTGAGGAGGGGCGGCAGCCGGGAGGAGGATGGAGGGTGACGGTCGGTGGTCGGGAACTGGATCTGTCGATGTGGAGGAGCGGCGGCAGGGTGGGCGGAGGGGCGACCGGGTAGGGGGCGGGCAAGCGGCAGCCAGCTGGGTGGAGGATGCAGAGGGGCTATTGAGGTTGGCCAACTGCACCACACTACTTGAGATGAATTAGGGACGGGGTATAGGGGTGGGTTGAAATCTATTAGGGTATAAATGTGAAGTATTTAACCTAATTATATATACATGTATGTATGTATTTATATATGTAGTACTTAACCTAATTATTAATATATACATATATGTATAATATCCGTACTAAATATAAAGTATTTGTAAGAATATTTGGGTGTTTAGCCGAACAGCCATGACCTTAGCTAGATCTGTCCCTTGTCAGTCTGTCATCTCTACTAGCAAAGTAGCAATAGGTGAAGCACAGCCCAAAGTAGCAATAGGCCCGTGCTTTGGGCTGGCCAAAAAAGTACAGCCTAAGTCTTAGCTCTACCTTCAATAGGGAGAAACTGAACCGACACAGTAGATGCAGTTTTGGAATTTATATGCTAGTAGTTCTCTTGGACTGTCTCATGCATGACCCGTGAAAGCAACGCAGCGCGTACGATACTATTGGGCTCTTGGCTTTGGTCTATGCTAACATCCAGTGAAGAAGAACTACGGTCACTACTACAGAAAATCGTATTACAGACGATTCAAAAATATCATCATAGATGGTTTTCTAAACCGTCTAAATTTATGAATCAGTGATAATCGAAGGTTATCACAGACGGTTTTCGAACTGTCTATGGTGTAAATATCACATACGATTTTTAGTTAAAAACCGTCTGTGATATATGATAATCACAGACTATTTTTAACTGTGATAGGTGATATTAGATCTAAATTGTAATGCAAAGAAAAATAAATTTCATTACTAACCATATCTAGAGCAGGAAAGTATAAATCTTCAAAGCTCAATCTCTGCCTGCTCCCACAAAATTAATTGGTCTGAAATCGTCTAGCTTGCCTCCTGAGCGAAAGAGTACAACATCAGCTTAGATCTGGATCGAAATGAAGGCAGATACGATTCTAAGCAACACCAAATGTCTAGCGGCATTAACAGAGATACAGATATGTCGAATTGGGTGACAAAAATGTGTCGGCTTGGGAATTTTATGGCCTTCGTCGATTCCAATGTAGTTGTGGGATCTTGGCTGTAACCGAAGCGCGCTTGGGACACAAGCAATTCGGTGGGTCATTGGTGGGCGAATTTGGCCATGGGCAAGGGGATCAAAAACAAGAGAGGAAGCCAGAGCTTGTGGGCTTTAGCGGCAGCCAAGCATTTAGCGCAGATTATACCTACACAGTAATTGGTTTCCGAGGCCCATGGCCTCGGTTTGTACTTCTGACCCTGTTTATTTTGTGCACTATTGCTCTCTCAATACACTAGGCAGACCTCTTGCCAAATCCTTTCAAAAAAAAATCCACGAGATATGGGCCGCTCTTATTAGCTTTGGCTAAAACCAATACAAACGTCTCAACTTCTATAAACCATTTTTATCAACCACTACCATTAGCCATTTTGCGCTTTCGTATGATGTAACACATTATGTATTTTATTATATCACAATTCCGTAAGTCACATAACGATTTAAATGTTGTAGTGTCTTGCGTTGCATCGTTGTTTCCTCTCTTTTTTATATAATACACTCAATAAAAGACTAAACACCAATACGAATATCTAAACTTCTCTAAGCCGCTTCTATCAGCTTACTATTATTTATCAATCACAGCCAACAGCCATCAGCAAATATCAATACGAACAGGGAGCAAGTCCATGGCAGTCAGAACTCGTCCAGTTCCAGAAGATTGGATAAGATTAAGTAAAACTTCACCCCGTAGCCATGGGATCAAAAACCAGCTTAGAAATTCACAGTAACTTTGCATTCGATAAAGGGTAGTCCAAAATAGCATGCTACACTACCAATCAGTAAAATATATATGAAGGACCAGATCGACTAAATTGATCAAGTTACATCATAGCATATGACCATAAAAATTCTAGATTGATTATAGCTGCACATATACGCCAGAGTCACTGGCGAGTAAACCTGCTAGACAAGACTGCCAGTTAGGATGGTAAACTATTGTTTCAAGAAAGATAGCATAGTAAATTGGTGGAAACATCGTAAGCTACAAGCTGTTCAAATTCAAGCATTATACAAGTTTGCTCAGAAAGAGGGTAAAAAAATCAGACCATATAATCTGTGAACTCAAGAGGAATCAACAACAAAACAACCACACAACCAGATGTAGCTAACCTAACTCAATGAACGATGCTGTGTCAAATAAGCACAAACACATTCAGCTAAAAAAGGAACAAAGCCGTAAATATGTTGAAAGCAAAACAAATTTATAGGCTGTAGCCTAAAAAATAAACTCAGGATGAAAATAGACCCATGACCATACGACCATGACCCATAGCATGGTGAATCTCTAGTATGGAAGAGCAGTATCACAAGAAAGTAGCATTAAATTCAAAACAGAGCCAAATGCGTAAGCTGTCAAATGATAAATCAGATGGAAGTCATGGAACTCATGATTTAATCAACTGAAACAGGAAAATTTCATGACCACAGAAAATCAGTTCAGCATCCAGTGAAAAATACACGTCACTGACAGGGCACAACCGTCAATCATCATGTTGCTGTTCTTGGATAACATACCGAGAGTAGCATGTTGCTGGAGGACCAGTGCTGTACGCTCACCGTTTGCCCGGGGACAGAGGTGATGTAGGAGCAAAGGCCTCAGTTTTGCGGGATCCTGAGGAAGTCAAGATAATAGAACCCATCTTGATCTCGCAGGCGGCCCTCCCCGACGACGACTCCGGTGCTCGGCTCCTTGATGTGACAAGAATCGCTACCGAACGTGACGGCGAGGCCCCGCCGCGCGAGTTGGCGGACGGATACGAGAGTAGATCCAGTCCCGAGGTCGGGGACGTGGCGGACGTCGGGGATAGCGAAGCGCGGCGTGTTTATGGAGCCCACGGCGACGACCGGCAGGTCCTTCCCAACGCGTCTGCGGAAACTAGCGCCGCCGCCGCCGTTTTCCGGGGCCCTTGTTTCGGAGAGCAACTCCGCGCTGCCCGTGGCGTGCTCGGCGACCCCGGAATCGAGGATGAAGCCGCATCCACTATCTTTGGAATCATCAGGCGCTGCTACCGATTTCAGATCGTCGCTTCTCGGAGGAGTGCCTTCGATTCCCCTTTGATGGAGATGGACACCAAGAATCGAGTAAATTCCTTGCGGGTGAACGAATTGGGGAAAAAAATCAGGGAGAGGATTCGAGCGACGGGAGTACCTGTCGGGAGAAGGATCAGCGGGTCCATCGCTCTTCGGTGAGGGCGCCGTGGAGGGATGCGGCATGAGGGAATCGAGTAGGGAACGGACCGTGGGCGAAGACGAAGGCGGCGGCGACGGTGCAATCTCTCCCTGCACTCCTCTTCTTCCTGCTGTGGTGCGACAATTTGGAGCATTTTCAGTAATTTATTGGGATAATTGCACCTAGCCCCTTTCTTTTCGTCCTATTTTCACACATTAGTACTTTGTAGATATTGGACCGTGCTTCTCATTTCGGTTTACTTATTTCGTACTGTCAGTAAAATTTTTAACTTAATTAAATTAAAAAAATAAAAATAGAAAAATATATGCGCAGGCGACGCCTACGCATATATTTTGCACTTACCAGCGACGCCTACGCCCTCAGCAACCGGAGCAACAGGCGCCAGATCACGACGCGACCACGCCATCGTATATGCGCAGCGCCAGCTAGGTTCCTTGTTAGTTAGTTTGTTTCCAAGATATTAGGAATTACTTGATTTCCTAATATTCTTAATTATCAAGTGTTAGGGCTGGTTAATTGTTATGCCGATCAATATAACCCGACAATGGAATTGTGTAGTAATCATCTATGTTTTAGTTGTCACTATGTGCTAACTTGACGTGGATCAAAATATTTATAGGTAGTGATCGGTTGGGTTGAATTATTGTGGTCTATGGTTAAATTTTACTGTAGCTGGCTGAAATTACATTGTAGCTGATGGTGGTTTATTTGTCATAATTAAATTTTAAAAAATTAAAATAGAAAAAACGGGTTAGCCCAGCACGTGTAATGCAAACGAATACGAAAAAAGAATCGGTAAAAAAAATAAAAAAAAAATAAAAAAGACAAAATTTAGGAATAGTGAAAAATAAGATCGATATTAGAACATCGACAATATTCTTATTCGAATTCGTATAAAAATATGGATGCGAATATAATATGAACTTTTACCATTCGAAATGTTATTTTATCCGGTTCATCTGTATTCGCATTCGACGAAGCAAAATGCATATTTTGTTAACAATATAACTAATTAATTTGGCAAGTTTTTAAATTGAAAGTGAATTCGTGTTTCTTTAGGTAAGTAAATGAATTAGAATAATTAAATGTGATTGTACGAGGATAAAATATCGCTAATATTTTTATATTACATAAGTTATGAAGATATCTGAAATTGACTGAATTGAGTAGATATTTGATTTGAATTTGTATTCATTACAATATTTGATTTGTGTTGTATGTGAGAATATTCATATTTATTTTCGTATTTATTTACAAAATATGGATATACTTATGGTAAGAACACTGTTTGACTTGCATTGATCCATTTTCACACCAAACTCCAGCTGTGGGGGTGGTTTCTCTCGAGTTTACCGACTAGTAATTAACCGCCACGTCTCACCCAATTCCAGCTGTGGGGGTCGGAAACGTGGTTTTTCTCCAGTCTGCCGCAGTAATCGCGCTCGCCCGGTCGCCCCCTTTCCGTTTCCTCCCATTGTGAATTACATGCGTGTCATCTGCACATCTGCATTTGGCGGAGGAACCGAGGCTGATGGACATCTAATATTACCAATAAGTACTTTATATTTTGTGACGTACTGTCTAATTATTACTATATTAAATTTTACTTTTTACAACTGATATAAAAATATATTATATTATATTTATATTAGGATAAGGAGTCCTACTTCTCAAACGGCCGATAAATACGGGGAAGTCGCCTCCGCTTCGCCTCAAACTTTTTTTTTCGAGGGGAGAGATTTGAATAGGCGGCGCCATGATCGTGTACAAGGATCTGCTTACCGGTGCGTGGTTTCGGTCCCCTTGGTTTTCCCCTAATTTTTTGGGGGGATTTTTGGGTTGTTTTTTGGTTGGGTTTTGTGTTGGCGAGTAGGAACTTGGTGGCGCCATGCTTAAATCGGCTCTATTATGTGTTCCAAGTGTTAGAATCGAATCGAATCGAATCATCTGTGCTAGTTTTGGTTGCCGATCCGCGATCATTAAGATAAAAATTGCGATTTGTCCGCTTGGTTGGGCTCAAACCATCAGATCTGCTTGTGGGTTTGGATTTGAACTTGATTTGTAGCGTAGACGCTAAGCTCTGCGGGTTGGATTTGACTGCATCTGTTGTGTTTGATGCGTTGCAGGCGATGAGCTCCTGTCGGATTCGTTCCCGTACAGGGAGATCGAGAACGGCATGCTCTGGGAAGTCGATGGCAAGGTATGCGCGCTCATCTGGATAGGCGAATTCACCAGTGCTATGCTGCTGTTTATTTGGTTGTTATGTGCCGTGCTCGATTAGATTAGTGTAGCAGAATTGTGTGGAATACGGTTAATTGGGACGTATTAGTTTGATAAACGCTCGACCTGGATCTGACACTCGTTATATGTCAGATTGTTGACTGTTTAATTGCTTAGTGTAGCTTATTTGTGCATAGTTAGCATAGTTATGATTTGTCAGATAATTAAGGCTAGATTGAAAGTGCCTGTTTCTACTTCTGTTAGGCATATTTTGGTTATGCGCCTTTTGCAGTGTATGCTATGTTCATATATTGTGCACCGTTGACCTTTTTAGCGTATAAGTAGTAACAATGTTTGGACAACCGGACTTGCGTTTAGGATTTTAGTAATATTGTCTGATGCCACTTAAACATATGTTTGTATTTAGCATATAAAACAAAGATTGTGCAAATTATTAGGATGGGTGAAGCGATCTGTGTTTCCTGTCAATACTAATGGATGATTCGCCGGATCTGCTTGTGAACAATAATCTGGATAGTTTCTTGATTAGTCATTGCTTGTATATGTCAGATTCGGAACGTTGGTATCATGCCGTCCAGATCTAACACCTGTTTGTTGATTACACTGTGTGAATCTGCTGTATTAGTTTGTTTGGTTATTTATATGATGTTGAACGCTTGCAGTGTGTCGATCAAGGAGCTATCGATGTGGACATTGGTGCCAACTCATCTGCTAGATGGTGAGGACGAGGGTGTTGACCATTCACACTATTCTTTGCTGTGTGTAATTATTGAATTCTTCATGTAATGCACGAATCTCAGTTTACAAAAACTGGAATAATCTTCCTGTGTTTGGCGTTGGTATAATTCCATTTTTTTCCTGCTTGTTGATTGGTTTAGTACTTGTCATTTTCTGCTGATTTCTTATGATAAGGTCGACTATGTGTTGCGGTTGGGTTTTGTTGATCATCTGTGTTTGTTGCTGTTACAGTGATCAAAAACTGTACCATGCCCTTTGTGATGGAAGCAAATGGGTCTTTTCTTTTCAGCTTCTTTAGAAGCTGGTTTTTTTTTTTGTTTTTTTATAGGAACTAGCTTTTAAATGTAATGTTTTTTTCAAGGTAGTGTCTAAGTTAATCGTAGTACAGTATATTGGTAAAAACTACATGTAATTTTCTGTTACTCTATACTCTTCTCATGTTTCACTTCTAATAATTCAAAAGTTATAACTTGGATTTGCTATGATTTCGTTTTAACGTGGTGGCAATTTTTTGTTTTGCCTACGGTGAAAACAGGCATGAATCCAAGCTGTTTGCACTAGTCGCACCACAATCACTTCCACCTGGAGATTCACCCGTGCCGGTTCTTTGGCTGGATTCAGGCGCTGCCACCCATGTGGTGGGTGATTACAAAATCCTTACCAACATTCGTGATCCACCAAGCAAGATGGTCGTCACGGTGGCAGATGGCTATCAGCATCTCGTCACTAAGGTTGGTGTCATCCAGGCACCAAACATCAACATTTCAGACGTGTACCTTGCTCCTGGGCTTGAAACGAATCTCATAAGTGTGCGTCAGCTTGCAAAGAGCGAAATTGTCACCACATTCTATAAGAACTACGCAGAGCTGTGGCTTCACGGGGAGCGGATTGGCGGCGCGATCGTCGACGATGATGTGTCCTTGTACAGACTGTACTTCTTCAAGCCCAAAGCATGAACGGAGGCGAAGGCAAGCTTTTTTTTTTTCAATAACGAAGCTGCTTGTTTGATCCAGTGGCAGAGTGCGCATAGAATTTTGTGTCTCTCTTGTGATGCATAGGCCACTAGTGCCTGTGGTTGGTGTAGTTGTGTAGGCTTTTTCACGAGTACTCCGAGAAGCGCCATGTTGTTGGCCCTGATGCAATCGTCTTCTGCGCACTTAATCAGAAAACGGCGTGATTGTAGTATTGTACCATTGCTTCCAAAGTTTGCCCGCTGCAATGCTTCTTGAGCCAGTTCGCTGTATAGTAATGCTCCATTGGAAACTCAATGGTCATCGAGTATCTACTTGGAGCTTATCCGGTTTGATACATTGGCTGTTGCAGCATACAACAAATGAAAAGGGCCTTATCTGCGCCCCTCCAGTCTGCAGCTGAATATAGGTTGTTTTGTATCGCCAACCATGCAAAAAAATTTGTATTTCCTAGGAGCCCACCTCGTCCATATCGATCAAGTTACACCATAGCATATGACCGTAGCTGCACATATAAGCCAGAGCCACTGGCGAGTAAACCTGCTAGACAAGACTGTCCAAGTTAGGATGGTAAACTATTGTTTCAAGAAAGAAAGCATAGTAAATTGGTGGAAACATCGTAAGCTACAAGCTGTTCAAATTCAAGCATTATACAAGTTTGCTCAGAAAAAGGTAAAAAAAAAACAGACCCTATAATCTGTGACCTCCAGATGAATCAACAACAAAACTCACCACCACACAACCAGATGCAGCTAACCTACCTCAACGATCGATGCTGTGTCAGATAAGCACAAACATTTACATTCAGCTAAAAATGGAACAAAGCCGTAAATATGTTGAAAGTAAAACAATTTCTAGGCTGTAGCATAAAAAATAAACACAGGATGAAAATAAACCCATGACCATGACCCATAGCATGGTGAATCTTTAGTATGGCAGAGCAGAATCACAAGAAAGTAACATTAAATTCAAAACAGAGCCGAATGTGTAAGCAGCCAAATGATAAATCAGATGGAAGTCATGGAACTCATGATTTAATCAACTGAGACAGGAAAATTTCATGACCACAGAAAATCAGTTCAGAATCCAGTGAAAAATACACAAGTCACTGACAGGGTACAATCATCATCCTCAAGACTATCTGGTGCAGGATCAACAGAAAGATGTCGACATCGGCAACTTGGAATGGCAGAACAGCCCCAAAATGTAACAACTTCAAAATCAATAATCTGCATGTGTCAAATGGTAACAAGAGCGACTGAAACAGTTCATGCTTTGTGTTCGCTGAAATTGAATTGGAATTTTGAAGTTATAAATTAGTAACAAAGCTACCATCTAGATTCCAACAGAAGGCCAAAATCAAAGGCGAATTACAAACTACTGGGCATACAAATTAAATAATGATAGCTTGTGAAACCATAGTTATCAGAAATGAACAAGCATGCAGCTCACCGAGTCAGTGTAGCCATTTGTATATGCAGAATCTGTTGAGAAATGTATAAAATGAAGGCTTGCTTGCTCAAACATCTCTGGAGGTCTGGCCATTTGAAATTGCATATGAGATTTCCAGAGCACGGGAAAAAAGTTCATTCCCACATTTTTCGATACCATAATACCAATAGCCATAGAAGAAACATACAAAGGATGAAATCAACAATAAGACAGGGCAAAATCAAACTTGAAAGCATAATAACGAACATATATTAGATAGCAAGGCAATTAACGAGCATACACCGGCATGTATTTGCAAAGAGACACCTAGCATCAACAATATATAACATCATGAATTATAGCATAAGCAAGCAACCCCTCTATTTTTTTTTCTTGGAGACCGAAGGAACGCCATCTGAGAGTACCATGTTGCTGGAGGACCAGTGCTGTACGCTCACCGTTTGCCCGGGGACAGAAATGATGTAGGAGCAAAGGCCTCAGTTTTGCGGGATCCTGAGGAAGTCAAGATAATAGAACCCATCTTGATCTCGCAGGCGGCCCTCCCCGACGACGACTCCGGTGCTCGGCTCCTTGATGTGACAAGATTCGCTACCGAACGTGACGGCGAGGCCCCGCCGCGCGAGTTGGCGGACGGATACGAGAGTAGATCCAGTCCCCAGGTCGGGGACGTGGCGGACGTCGGGGATAGCGAAGCGCGGCGTGTTTATGGAGCCCACGGCGACGACCGGCAGGTCCTTCCCAACGCGTCTGCGGAAACTAGCGCCGCCGACGCCGTTTTCCGGGGCCCTTGTTTCGGAGAGCAACTCCGCGCTGCCCGTGGCGTGCTCGGCGACCCCGGAATCGAGGATGAAGCCGCATCCACTGTCTTTGGAGTCCTCAGGCGCTGCTACTGATTTCAGATCGTTGCTTCTCGGAAGAGTGCCTTCGATTCCCCTTTGATGGAGATGGACACCAAGAATCGAGTAAATTCCTTGCGGGTGAACGAATTGGGGAAAAAAATCAGGGAGAGGATTCGAGCGACGGGAGTACCTGTCGGGAGAAGGATCGGCGGGTCTATCGCTCTTCGGTGAGGGCGTCTGGGAGGGATGCGGCATGAGGGAATCGAGTAGGGAACGGACCGTGGGCGAAGACGAAGGCGGCGGCGACGGTGCAATCTCTCCTGCACTCCTCTTCTTCCTCGATGCAGTGCGAGATCAGAGGATAATTGCACCTAGGCCCTTTAATTCCGTCCTATTTCCACACAGTAGTTCTCTAACAATACCAATCAAGTAGTACGTTTTCATATCACCCGAATCTAGAGCTGTCCAAATGGGCCGGGTCTACTCAGACCGCACCACGGTCCGGCACTGTAGACCCGGCCCATTTACAGCACGGTCGTGCGGGCGCTGGCGTGACGCGCAGCGCCTAACGGCTCTAAGCGGTAGTCTTGGCTTACCCGAGACGCCTAGCCTGCTTATTTGAAAAATAAGTTTTTTACCGTTGGGGGAAAAATTCTGAAGAAATAGCAAAACATTCAAAAAAAGCTGCAAAGGAGGTAGTAGTGTTGTCTTATTTTAATTTTTTGGTATTATTTGTTGGTTTAATAGTAAGTTAATCGTTCTTTCATATTTGAATTTGTAGTTGATTTAATAGAGAACTACGATTTTGAATTCTCCGAATTCGACCTCTCTACGGAGGATATGCAACCGTTTAAAGAAGCGTATCCATCGCGGAGGATATCTAACAAATGGAGAGGCCCCGGTGGCGCGGGGTCCTCCAATCGATCAATCTTCTGCTGGCTCAACAAGTACATCCACAACCCAAAGCACGAGTGCAAAAAGAACAAGGGCTAGTACATCAGTAGTTTGGAATGATTTCGACAAGAAGTTCAAGACCGACGATGATGGGAATTCGGTGAGGTATGCTGTTTGTAAAATTTGTGGTAATGAATTGACTGCAAAATCTTTAAATGGAACGGGTCACCTACAACGACATGCGACAAGCTGCAAAAGAAGGCAAGGAATACAAATCATGGACACGGTGCAATATAACCCCGACTACTTCAGACGTATATGGGAGTACAACCCAGAGGTAGCTCGGGAATCTCTTTGTAGATTGATTGCTTCTCAAGATTTACCTTTAAATTTTGGTGAGTCAGATGCTTTTCAAAAATATATTAGGAATGCTCATAACCCTCGATTTAGTTCTGTATCTAGGCAAACAACAACTAGAGATTTAATTAAATATTATAACAATTGTCATGATAAATTGAAAGAAATGTTTCATACATGTACATTCTCTATTGCTTTGACATCCGACGTATGGAGTGGTAGAGCTAGAGAAGATTATATTAGTGTTGTTGCTTATTATGTTAATGATGACTGGATAATGGAAAAAAGAATTATAGGATTTAAATTAATTAATGTTTCACATAATCTTGAAAATGTTGCGAAAGTAATATTAGAGTTGTAGAAGATTTTGGCCTCATGATAAGATTTTTGAATTTTGGCTATTTTTGAATCCCAGATAAAAAGCTATTTTTCCAAATTTAGCCGGGTAAGACTGACTGTTTAGGACCGTTGGCGTGGGCCATGCCAAGCCGGCACGACCCGATTTCTTAACGGGCCGTGCCGCACCCTCGGGCCAGCGGCGATGGGAAGAAAAGCGAAAAGGAGGAGGAGAGAAAGAAGAAAAGAAAGGAGAGAGAAGAAAATGGGTGGGGGCCACATGGAAGTGAGGGAAAAAATGGAAAAAGAATGAGAAGTTTTAGCAATTTTGGAATTTAGATTTGAATTTCTAATTTCATATTTAAGATTATTGATTTTATTTAATCTTTGTTACAAATTGTATTTATAAATTTTTGAATGTCCAATTTCTAGGTTTTTATATGCTAATATTCCCAAAATGTGATTTTATATTTTTAACTCAGGTTTCTCCCTCCTTATGCTGGATCATCTTTTCAGATTCGTATTTAAAATTTATAGTTTTCACATCATTTGCATATTTCCTTTTATGGTTTTACTAATGTTTGTTTTGTCTCTTTCATAGATTTCCAATTAGTGAAACCTCAACCAAAACTTAAGAGACACCATAAAAATCTAAATTCAAATAGAATATATGGCAAAATAAGTCACAGGTTTTATATTTTCAAATTTAAAATTTTAGGATGTTACAGTAGGCAGTCGTGAGGAGGGGCGGCAGCCGGGAGGAGGATGGAGGGTGACGATCGGCTGGGATCTAGTTCTACAGGCAGCCATGAGGAGGGGCGGCGGCCGGGAGGAGGATGGGGGGCAACTGTCGATGGCTAGGATCTAGATCTGCAGGCGATCGTGAAGAGAGTGGCGGCCGGGAGGAGGATGGGGGCAACAGTCGACGACCGAGATCTGTATCTGTAGGTAGTCGTGAGGAGGGGCGGCAGCCGGGAGGAGGATGGAGGGTGACGGTCGGTGGTCGGGATCTGGATCTGTCGATGTGGAGGAGCGGCGACAGGGTGGGCGGAGGGGCGACCGGGTAGGGGGCAGGCAAGCGGCAGCCAGCTGGGAGGAGGATGCAGAGGGGCTATTGAGGTTGGCCAACTGCACCACACTACTTGAGATGAATTAGGGACGGGGTATAGGGGTGGGTTGAAATCTATTAGGGTATAAATGTGAAGTATTTAGCCTAATTATTAATATATATACATGTATGTATATATATATGTAGTATTTAACCTAATTATTAATATTATACATATATGTATAATATCCGTACTAAATATAAAGTATTTGTAAGAATATTTGGGTGTTTAGCCGAACAGCCATGACCTTAGCTAGATCTGCCCCTTGTCAGTCCGTCATCTCTACTAGCAAAGTAGCAATAGGTGAACAAGTTTGGTCACAATCAGTTAAACATGTTGACTACTTGTATATCTAAGCGACGAAAATATTGAGCTCCCGAATTTATTTTCTCCACAGATGAAGACCTGGTACATACGGGCATTGCTCTACACCTTTAAGGCTTGAACTGCTACGTTGGGGGGCATGTCACTGTTGTTTTGACCGTACGTAGTACCCTGGAATGTTCGGAAAAGAAAAGGGTTAGGAACACAAGTCCACATAAACAACAGAAACAGAAAGATGTTGTCATTTACGCTCAAAACCTCCGTACGTTTCAGTCCTGACAAAAAAATGTTGAGCGTCGCCGCACGCAAGTCCACATAATGGAATGTGGTTGTTGAATCCGTCCAAATTAACTTGCTCACCTGTCTATCACACGTAAGAGCTCACCTGGAATGTTCGGAAAGAAAAGCTACACGCCGACGGTGATCATCAACAAGCTGCTGCCGTCACGGCCTTGACATTAACGCCCTTCCCAGTCATCTGAGCGCACAGCTGCATGACACGGCTAGCTGACATGCGGCTAACAAGCTCTCCACACGCGGAAAACTATAGGCACGGCACGGCACCGCAAAGTCTCTCTACCACGAAACCAATCCCCTTTAGAGATACCTTCTAGCCGTAGATTTTCTACGGGAATCACACGTCTCACTCACATGGGCCAAGGCACGCTGCTGCTGCCGTCACGGCCTTGACATTTAGGGATACCTTCTAGCCGTAGTACTTGAAGAGCACTTTCTTCTGAGTGGGGCCATCCAGGAAACACATTTTCGGCCAAAATTCGCCGAATTTTGTTTTTTTTGTCCACCCAAAAAGGGCTAGTTCGATCAAAAATTTGGCATGTCTTGAATTTTTTGGCCTATCACCGACCTACACACTACCACATTGTTACTATGCCAAAACAAGATTACCAGGCCCATCCAACCCTCACAGTTTAAGTCATGTACTTCTTGCTAAGCAAATTAAGAAGCGAGTGAATAACAGAGAAAGAAGAAAAAACGTGCATTATCACAAAAAAAAGTTTCTTCTATATTTATTCGTTCTCCACTCGTGTGTGTTTAATCCCTTGGTTGTGCCAGCAGAGGTCCACACTAATGTGAGCGCTCTCTCCTTCATCCTCGACAACAGCGTGCTAGGTCTAACGTGATCAATGGCTTTGTGGAGATCCTCTTCAAATCCGTTAGCGCGTAGGTGCTGCAAGTTGCCGACTTCTACCCGAGCTTGCTTTCTGGGATGCAATAAAGAGCTAGTCAAGGCTGTGGGTCTACATGGGACACTGTATTTGTAGGCTACATGTTGTTATATTCTTGTCAGATTGTATTGTGTTTTGTCTACTAGTGTGTATTGTGTTTTACCTAAACATGTTTTCCTTTTGTTGCTCCTTCTTTGTCCCTAACAGGACCAAATCGTATTTAGTTTGGCATTTTACTTTTGCTGTTCCGTCTCTGTACCCAACGGGACGAACTCGTATTCAGTTCGAATTGTTTGTAAAGTTTTTTTTCCTTAATTTTCTTACTCTGTCTCGAAAGGGAGCAGACCTTCCTTGATTTTCCTACTCTGTCCTGAAAGAGAGCTCTGCTCTAGGTGCTATTCCAAATATTTAAATCAATATTAACCGACTCGTATTCAGTTCAAATTACTCTATCCCGAAAGAGAGCTCTGCTTCAGATGCCATTTTAATCTCAACCATTATAATTTAGACCCACATTAATTGATGGTACAGATCTTTTTTTCTTTTTCTCTGATTAATATGATAAATTCTACCCCTTAAGAGTGAACATGGTGGCTACTTTGATTTCTGCTTTAATAATATAATAGATGATCGATGATGCCTTGACCTAGCTTCCATCAAAATGGATGAAATCAAGGAATGCTAAAGCTATATCAATTGATGGTACAGATCGTTTTTTTTCCTTTTTTTCTGATTAATGTGGTAAAGTTTATCCCTTAAGAACGAACATAATGGCTGCTTTGACTTCTGCTTTAATAATGCAATAATATAATAGATGATGATGATGTCATGAGCTAGCTTCCATCAAAATGGATGAAATCAAGGAATGCTAAAGCTAGCTGCCCACCAAATGGAGTCAATCAGATATCGGCAAAGAGGTCGTAGGTGCTGGAGTCAACGACGATGAGCCTGAGAGCGGCAACCGCGGCGGCGACGGCGAGGACTGTGAAGCCGACGACGTTGAGCCAGTGCCACGACTTTTGGAGGGGGGAGAGCTGGTGGCGCTTCACCACGAGGTACATGTGGTTGGCGAGGACGAAGGTGAGGGGGAAGGTGCTGAGGGCGCCGGTGAGGCTCATGAAGTCGCCGAGGAAGGGCAGCATCGCCGCCACGAGCGTGTTCACCGTCAGGTAGCCTCCCCTGACGCCCACCCTGAAGATCACGTTGTGCACGGCGAACGGGCCGCCCCGCCCGCTCCCGAACCGCGTGTCCAGGTACTCGTACATCGGGCTCGCGAAGATCTGCCATGCCAAATCATGTATGCATTCTTCTTCAGTATCACAACTAATTCAGAGAGATCGAGCTAGTATGTAGTGGCTTACATGCAAGGCTATGACGGTCTGGAGAAAAGCCGAGAGATTGGCGACGGCCTTGACCCAGACGGGGCCATTCACGTTGTTGAGCAGGTAGCTCGACGTGGAGGAGCCGTACGCCCAGTAGCCTATGAAGATCACAGCGTACAGGGGCAACGAGCCCCTGTACACGGTAACTCTAGGAGAGATCGCGAGGCGTAACGTCATCTCCTGCCGACCAGGGTATGCGTTTGCCGTTAGGGGTGAAAACGGATCGGATATTTTCCGCTGGATCCGGACGGATACGGATACGGATTGTGTCAGATCGGATTTTTTTCGGATAGTTCTCGGATCGGATACATATTTTTTATCAGATACGGATACGAATACAGTAAGCTTAGTATCCGTCGAATACGGATACGGATAATCCGGATAATACGAAACCGGATATCCGAGATTTTAGCCCATAATGCTAGAAGCCCAGGCCCATTCCAACTCATGCGCGATCTAGCCGTCCATCTCACCCACCCCATGCGATCCAACCGTCGGGCGCCGGTTTAGGCCTTTAAGCTTTAGGTTTTGCCCTGGGCGTCGGCCGCCGCAGAGCCCCATCTCCACTCTTCAGTCTCCAGTTCTCCGGTAGCGTGCGTCGTTCTGCGCAAGCGCCTCGCTTTGTTCGGTGCTCGCCGCCTCGCCTCGCTTTGCTCGCCGCCTCCTCCGCCGGCTACCTCCACCTCCTCCGGCCGCTGCTCCGCCCGCCTCCGCCTCTTGCTGCTCGCCCGCCTCCGGGCCGCCTACCTCCATCTCCGCCGGCCGCCTGCTCCGCCCACCTAGGTGATGCAGCTATTACTATTGCATTGTTAACTAAGAAATAGGTGATGGATCTGCACATAAAGAATTTGTTCACCTAGTGATATTGCATAAGAATATTTGAGCTAAATTACACGCGATGGAGTTCAGATGAGTCTCATTGAATTGAGTTAAATGTCGTATAAAGCCCCAACAGTCTATTTAACCCAGACTATGAATCTGCAGAACTATAGAAGTCAATATTAAACACAAGATGCCAAAACAGTTTTTATGGATCAATGAGATGTTAGCTATTGAATTTTCCAGATGCTATTTAGTGAAGTTTGCACACTCCCGTGATGTCACGTATGTTTAATTATTTACGGTACCAGTGCTTCTGAATGTTATACTTCATTTTCATGAAAAGTTGAATCCCCAGAATGGTTTAGTACGAGTTATATACCATAAATTGCGAATTCTTATTTGTGCATGCATGATTAACAAAATGTGCCCTTACTGCAATCTTACTGCTGATTAAACAAAAATGTGCAATCTTATTTGTGCATGCATGATTAACAAAATGTGCCCTCTGTATTTGTGCCCTGAAATTGATTGTGTAACATGTTGCTAGGTTCAGTTTCATTTTGTTGTGCTTTTATAACTTTATCATCTTATGTAGTTATGTTATGATCGACTATTGGGTATATTTTCATTGTGGATGAAAAGACTATGCTTGTTTAGATTTCATGAATGTTTTGACAAGATGAACTATTTACGTATTTTCGTTAATTTTAGATGTATAGTTTAAGGGGTTTTCATGTTCCGATAAATATTCATAACCGTATTCGTTTCGATTCGTATTCGATCCGTATCTGTATTCGATATTATCCGTATTTGTATTCATATTCGAGTTATCCGTATT
Source organism: Bonia amplexicaulis (assembly GCA_036346245.1). Taxonomy (NCBI): domain Eukaryota; kingdom Viridiplantae; phylum Streptophyta; class Magnoliopsida; order Poales; family Poaceae; genus Bonia; species Bonia amplexicaulis. Next base: position 16,990,132 of record CM070766.1, read on the forward strand.
CGTATCTGTATCCGAAAAAAAATATGAAAACAAATATGGTAGAGACATTATCCGTCCGTATCCGATCCGTTTTCACCACATCGAAATGATACCAGCAGTTATAATATAAAATAAACTATCCATGAAAAAAAGCCATTAAGCATTAAAAAAACCAACCGAGACCCGTTATATGTACGGTAACTCTAGGAGAGTTCGCGAGGCCGTAACGTCATCTCCTGCCGACCAGGGTATGCGTTTGCCGTGATTGAGACAGCCATCCCTCGAGGGCGACCGAGTGAACGCACGCATCGAGGGGGCTACAGCTGAAGTTATGTCCACGTTCACCGCCTCCCGCTGCACTTCCTTCAATCACGATCGATCACCGTAGTCGTAGCTCCTTACGACCATGTAGTGATTCTGTCGACCGCTGTGGTCGTAACGACTTACGACCCGTCTACCCCGCTGTGACCGTGGTCGTAACTCCTTTACGACGACATCTTCAGCACTGCGAACACCTCCGCTCTCGTCGTCGTCCTCGGCTCTGTGGCCGTGGTCGTAACAGCCTCTGCTCTAGCGGACACCTCCGCTCGTCGCCCTGGTCGTAACTCCTTTACGACCAGGTCTGCTGCTCCTGTGAACGCCCTCCGCCCAATCGTCGTGATCGTAACTCCATTACGACCACGTCTGCGACCCCCCTTCTCGCCGTGGTCGTAACTCCTTTACGACCACGTCTGCGAACTTCTGTTTGCCGTGATCTCACCGACAGCCTGCGATCGCACTAGTCGCCTCCACTACGATCACACCGACCGCATTCGACCACACTGGCCGCCCATACCGATCGCCTATGACCACGCTGGTCGCCTCCTCCGACCATACTGGTCGCCTGCCTTCTCTGCGATCACGCTGATCGCCCATGACCACGCCGGTCGTTCCATGCTCTGCACCTCCTCTACGACTTTATCGCCTCCACTCGGACACTCGGTGTTCCTACGACCACACCGGTCGCCCTCCTCTCGGCACCCTCTCTTCGACTACATCTTGTCAACTCAGTGCATCTCTCTTGGTACAATGGCTCTGCCTTTTTATACTCTGCTCTTCGATCACGAAGCGGACTCGACTACGACTCAGATTCAAAGTTATACTCGATTACGATTATGAACTCTGACTCCGATAGAGATGTACTCGACCACCAACTTAAATACGACTTTAACTACCAAACTAAAAACAAGATTACAAACTCTAACATACTACCAACTAGTAGACACTATATTTATAAATTTGTTATTGTAGAAAAATAGTTTTTAAAAACTAATATGCACATGGCCTAGCATTGATAGGACAAAAACCACTAACATTGACCGTGGGCAACGGCAGCGGCGACGGTGCAATTACTCCCTGCTCTTCTTCCTGCTATGATGCGACAACTTGGAGCATTTTGCAGTAATTTATTGGGATAATTGCACCTAGCCCCTTTATTTTCGTCCTATTTCACACATTAGTTCTCTAACAATACCAATCAAGTACATTTTCATGTCACCCGAATCACCGCTCTTACCCCTGCCTACTTTTGTTTTAATTGCGATTCACTTTCATCCTGCTACTAATCAACAAATTGCCCCCACATTTTGGGAGGCCATCTTTAGCCCCTGCTCAATATGGCTTAAAGCTTAAGTTTATTTTTACACTATTTATAATTTCATCTTTTTCTGAATTTTTGATTTTTTGAGCTTTTTTGTCGGTTCTTTTTTTCTCGTATTCGTTTGCGTTGTCTGTGATGGGCTAACATATTTTTTATATTTTTTAATTTTTTTAAATTTAATTATGTTAAATAAGCCTCTCTTAGCTACAGTGTTTTTTTCAGCCAGCTACAGTGTTTTCAGTCATAAGCTTTCATCTTTCAGCCGAACCGATCACCACCTTAGATGCTACTCATTTCGGTGTACTTTTTATACTGTAGTTAACTTATTTTATACTATAATTTTTGATGTAATTAATTTTTGATCAGCAGGGCAACAAAGTTTTTCCATGGCGGATATTTCGTTCAAAGAGGAAAAGAAAAACTAGTAATAGATTGTAATTGCACGCTATTCCCTGTGCTTTTTTTTATCTGGCAAGGCTGTGCTCATTTCGGTTTATATAGGTTGGTTTATGCTTCTGATTCGTTAATTTTGTTTTTTTCCTGGTTTTTTATTTCTGGTTTTTTTTGTTTTTTGTATTATTTTGTATTGTTCGTGATGGCTATTTTTTTTATTTTTAAATTTAATTATAGCAAACAAATACCAGCAGTTATAATACAAAATAAACCATTTACAATAAAAAAGTTATAAAACGTTAAAAAAAATCCAACCGAGACCCGTCATATGTACGGTAACTATAGGAGATATCGCGTGGCCGTTGGCTGGCCGCAACGTTTGCCCGGGGACAGAAATGATGTAGGAGCAAAGGCCTCAGTTTTGCGGGATCCTGAGGAAGTCAAGATAATAGAACCCATCTTGATCTCGCAGCCGGCCCTCCCCGACGACGACTCCGGTGCTCGGCTCCTTGATGTGACAAGAATCGCTACCGAACGTGACGGCGAGGCCCCGCCGCGCGAGTTGGCGGACGGATACGAGAGTAGATCCCGTCCCGAGGTCGGGGACGTGGCGGACGTCGGGGATAGCGAAGCGCGGCGTGTTTATGGAGCCCACGGCGACGACCGGCAGGTCCTTCCCAACGCGTCTGCGGAAACTAGCACCGCCGCCGCCGTTTTCCGGGGCCCTTGTTTCGGAGAGCAACTCCGCGCTGCCCGTGGCGTGCTCGGCGACCCCGGAATCGAGGATGAAGCCGCATCCACTGTCTTTGGAATCCTCAGGCGCTGCTACTGATTTCAGATCGTTGCTTCTCGGAGGAGTGCCTTCGATTCCCCTTTGATGGAGATGGACACCAAGAATCGAGTAAATTCCTTGCGGGTGAACGAATTGGGGAAAAAATCAGGGAGAGGATTCGAGCGACGGGAGTACCTGTCGAGAGAAGGATCGGCGGGTCCATCGCTCTTCGGTGAGGGCGCCTGGGAGGGATGCGGCATGAGGGAATCGAGTAGGGAACGGACCGTGGGCGAAGACGAAGGCGGCGGCGACGGTGCAATCTCTCCCTGCGCCTCTTCTTCCTCGATGCAGTGCGAGATCAGAGGGCTGACGTGCTGTGATGTGACAATTTGGAGCATTTCCAGTAATTTACGGTGAAAACAGGCATGAATCCAAGATGTTTGCACCACAATCACTTTCATGTGGTGGATTCCCCCGAGCCGCTTCTTTGGCTGGATTCAGGCGCTGCCATCCATGTGGTGGGTGATGCCGAAATCCTACCATAATAGTGCACCTTGCAGAGCAGCCACTATGTTGCTAAATGGTAGTACAAGAATTTAGCCTGGTAAAAATAGTTTACATGAAAAATCTATCAGTATTTTTCTCTATGGTCAATATGAAATATTTTTCAGTTACAATATTAAGTCAGCTAAAGGTGAATATGAAATCTATCAGTATTTTTCTCTATGGTCAATAAATAGTTACCGTCATATGTACAGTAACTATAGGAGATATCGCGAGGCCGTTGGCTGGGCGCAACCCGCGAGGGATTCTCTGACTTTACGCTGTAAAGTCAGCGTAAAGCCCCTCCATTTGATGATCAACGGCCCAGATTGGCCCTAGCATTTTTTGATTTCTAATTTTTTTTATTTTAATCTTTTTCTAGTTTTTTATTTTTTTTTATATTTCTTTATATTATACGTGTTAAAATAACCTATTTTTAAATAAAAATAACATATTTTTATTTAAAAAATAAATTATTTTAACACAGATAATATAAAGAAATATAAAAAAACTAAAAAACTAGAAAAAGATTAAAACTAAAAAACTAGAAACTAGAAATCAAAAAATGCTAGGCCAATCTGGGCCGTTGATCACGCAATGGAGGGGCTTTACGCTGCGTATAGTCAAACGATACGCCCTTGGCCGCAACCGGGCAAAAGGTGACAAGAAAAGAGAGAGTGTGACCAGTCTATGCGTTTGCAGCGATTGACCAGTCTATGCGGTGCGCGGACTATCACGGTTCACGGACGACTATTCAGGCAACTCCTATCGGGACATCCTTGGAGCTCTATTTATACACTACACGCATACTGCTGGGCGTTGGTGCATCGGTTCTGCAGTGGCGACCTTGACGGACGGCATGGCGGACGACAGGCTGCCCGAGAGCTACGTCCGCCCGGACGAGGCCATCCCCGACGAGCACATCCCCGTCGTCGTCCTCGCCAACCCCAACCGCTCCACGGTCGTCTCCCAGATCGGCGCTGCCTGCAGCTCCCACGGCTTCTTCCAGGTCCCAACAACATCTCATTCCATTTCTTTCTATTTTCATTCCGTGCTGCAACAAGATTCCTCGGGATATTGACAGAGAAGGGGTGGAGCTGAGCTGACTCCGTGTTCTGTTTTGCTCACTGTCGTCTGTAATTCATCAGGTGCTCTACCATGGGATACCTGTAGAGCTCATGCCGCCAGTGATGGCGGTGGCGCACGAGTTCTTCCGGCTACCGCCGGAGGAGAAGGCCAAGCTCTGCTCCGACGAACCGGCCAAGAAGATGCGGCTGTCCACCAGCTTCAACGTGCGCAACTGGCGAGACCACCCCCGCCTGCACCACCACCCGCTTGAGCAGTTCGTCCCGGACTGGCCAGCCAATCCACCACCCTTCAGGTATCATCTTCCATTACGTGCTCTTCCTAGCTTGCTTGTAAAGACTGCAAGCTCTGCACATTATCTAGAACCAACTGGCAAGTGGCAACTAAGCAGCTTCATCGCTCTTCTGCCCATACCAATTTTGAATTTGGAAATCACAATATTTCATCTTCGTGCGTCATACTGGTGACTAAATCTAGTTCTGCTCTTGGTCAGGCTGAGCGAAAGAACACAGCTCAAGTCCAGTGGTTACGGTGAAAACAGGCATGAATCCAAGATGTTTGCACCACAATCACTTTCATGTGGTGGATTCCCCCGAGCCGCTTCTTTGGCTGGATTCAGGCGCTGCCATCCATGTGGTGGGTGATGCCGAAATCCTTACAAACCTTCGAGATCCACCCACCGAGATGGCCGTCACGGTGGCAGACGGCTCTCAGCTTCCCATCACTAAGGTTGGTGTCATACAGGCACCAAACATCAACATTCCAGACGTGTACCTTGCTCCTGGGCTTCAAATGAACCTCGTAAGTGTGCGTCAGCTTGCAAAGAGCGAAATTGTCACCACATTCTATGAGAACTACGCAGAGCTGTGTATAAAGGGGGAGCGGATTGGCGGCGCGATCGTCGACAAGGATGTGCCCCTGTACAGACTCTGCTTCTGCAAGCCCCATGCCACAAGTTAGCTGCTTGTTTGATACGGATGGGAGGATTCTTATCCAATGGCAGATTATGCATAGAATTTTGTGTCTCTTGTGATGTATAGGCCACTAGTAACCTCAGGCCGTGATGCAATCGCCTTCTGCGGGCGTGATTGTAGTATTGTACCATTGCTTCCTTGGCCAGTTCGCTATAGGCCCTGTTCTTTTCAGCTTCTAAAAAGCTGATTTTCGACTTTTCTATAGTAACTATCTTTTAAACGGAGTATATTTTCAAGATAAGATCTACTAGTTAATTGTAGTAAGAACAAACAAACAAAGGTAAAATTCGGAATATCTAAGCTAACTACCATGGTAGAGATCCTCATAAATCTTCAAAGAAGACTGAGCAAATGAACAAGTTAAGAAAGGGAAGCACAGTTAAGATTTGGCTGGTCTTTCATTTTTTCTTATGTTCACTACATAATTAAGCTTATGAACTAACAGGTGCTACTGCGGTGAAAATCTGAATATTCTAGCAAGGTGAAGCTTCCTAGAACCTACATGTATCGAATAAAAGACAGTTACTAAAAAAGTGAGAATGCATATAAAATGGACTTTAGAATACAATACTTGTAACAGAACAACCAACAATATCTTCCACAAATGCATAGTATGTAACCATTAAACATAAAACTGGCATAACTGAAACATTAGATTATATTTCCCTTCCCTGTTCCGCATTCTCAAATAAGATTGGCATGCTTCTGGATCTTCACCTGGTGGAAGTAGATATATATCATAAGTTTCTTCATTGCTTTCTGTTTGACCTTCACCAAGAACAGCTTTGATTTGATCGGGTGTCAAGAGACCTTGCTGACTGCAAGCGTAGACATTGAAAAATCGGGTCATCTCAATAAATCATAAGAAAACAATTTAGTATTATAGCTATCCTATTGGTGACAAATTAAACAATCAGCCATCTTGCCATCAGAAAACAGTAAGATTACCAGGACATGTATGACAAAACAAGAGAATATTATAATTAAGTTAGGCACTTAGGCTTATGTTTGGAATGTACATAGGATTTTGGAACCCTGAGAAAGGGTTGAACCTGTTGATAATTCTTATATTCACTGTCTGCAAATCTTGCTCGATGAAAGCCTTGTATCTGGAAGCGTGACAAAAACAAAACTTTACACCACATGCTTACCAATATCTTTGTTTGAATCCCAATTAAATGAAGAACCAATGAAGCACTGATTCTCAATATAAATAAAGTGTTGGGCTGCCCGGATAGCATTCACATAAGCTGTATATATGCTGATATCAACGAGTACATTCTTCTCACAAACAAGATTTTGTGATCCAAAGCAGAAGTGTTAGTCAAAAGCACAAAACCAACAACCACAAATGTAATGTTGCTAGATGGTAACTATATTTCAGGTACCTTCAACGTTGCTCCTCATGGATCCTTAGGAAATCCGTTGGCAGAGTTTGTCAATAGACCGAAACACCTAAATATCAAAGTGAGAGGGTTCAATGCACAAAAGTGGAAACAAATACAAACTTTGATTCTCCAACTACAGAATACTATAAATACCTGAACATGCCATGTCTCTGGATCATTGTCGCAAAAATATATTGCATCATTAATGCTTATAATATCAGGTATTCTTTCAATCCTAAGAAGTGCATCATCATATGATTTTGCCCACTTTTTAATTCCATGGCATTTGGATGCCTTTAACGAACGCTCCTGAAAGTTTTGCAGAACATCACAAGCAGCTGGACCATCAATCTTGGAATGCAAGTCATGCCATGGTTCCCTTGGGCCACAACAGTGGCAGACCCAAAACCAAATTTTAGGGAAGTTAGTGGGACATGAATAGGTATGCAATTCGCCGGATCAACGATGATTTCATCAGGACTAAAATCCATCCGAGCCTTCTTTACTTGATTCAAGCTCTCATTGGTATGAGGAGTACTACTTGTATTGCTTGAAAAATATTTATGCAATATTTATTTCTCCATTTCTTGCAACTCTACGAATCGATAAATGACAATATATAAAACTACATTACCAAATAAATTCATCAATCATAATTGCGCAAATTAAAAATTAGATTTGTGTTTTAAATTTATACCTTATGGCTTTAGGTCTCTCGGACAGCCTGGCTTACGGCTTCAGATCATCAATCATCAGAAGACCATAGTCGGCAGGCAGTCCACTCTCCAGCAGTACTAGTCCACAATCACCGGGCACTGGCTCACCGCACGCACAGCACACGACACTCCACTGTCTCCACAGTCCACACCGACACACACACACAGTGAGTGAGAGATAAATAGATACAACGCTAGTACACTACAACTCTACAAGCAAGCAGTGGTGCAGTGGCCTACTGGCCTAGAAAATATCTATACCAACTCAGGCACTAGGTGGGCGGCGACTCCAGCTCCAGCCTCTAGGCAGCCTGCAGTCCAGTCTGACAGTCTCCTCCCTAACTCCACTAAGACCTATTCTCATGCCATAACCTCCTGAAATTTCTCCACGATCCACAAGACTCGGCAAAGTTATTGACTCAGACTGTGACCGCTTCAGTAGACGCTCGAACTGCTACAATACTCTTAAGACTGCTACAGTAACCTTAAGATTGCTACAATGCTCTTAAGACTGTTACAGTAAGTTAAGACTACTACAGTACTCTAACTTCTTATTCGACTCGATGCTTCGATTTCTACAGCTTCTACGACCACTGTAGTTTACGACCACACTCGTGCTGTGGCTCTTTGCACGTTGCAGATATTGGCGTCTCCGTCCGACCGCTTCTCACAGCTCAGCATGCACTCTGGCTTAAGCCTCATACTTGTACGTATCACATGTATTGTTGTGCTCTTCTTTTGGTGCCACACACTTCATACTTGTACATATCACATGTATTGTTGTGCTCTTCTTTTGGTGCCACACACTACTATCATACAAAGACCTATACAACGCAATCACTACATGCAAAAGACTAAAGTAAACATGCAGATACAAAATTTATCAAGATTAGTATCCAACATTAAATGGGGGGCAAAAAAAGGAACCGAGCAAATTTTTATGGCGTACTCATATAAAATGGAGAAATTTGATAATTTGCCCCACCTTTGTTTGCAAACTGCTCATTTGCCCTATAGTTCATATTAATTGATTATTTGCCCTATCTTTCAATTTCCAGTTGATCATTTGCCCTCTTTGCATTTCCAAACCATTTTCTATTTTGGCAAAGATAAATTACTATGAGAAATAACCAAACTGCCCCTGCTTTGAACTAAACAAAAGTCTACAGCTTTCCACACCCGGACGCAAGAACTCACCAGGGATTCAGTGGGGTTGGCATTACCATCTCATCTCATCTGGCGCACGCAAGAACAAGAACACACGACCAAGAGAGGAGCAGCAGCAGCGAAGGTTTCCCTTTCCTGGTTTCCTTCTCGGTGCGTCACTGAAATTCCGATCTTTGTCCTGTCTACCTGCGCCTATCTATCCATCCCCCTCGCGACTCGCCCCACAGGAGAGAGGGAGAGAGAACGCAAGGGAGGAAAGAGGATGAGGAGGGAGGGGTTTCTGCAGTGAAACTACATGCAAATTGTTGCGTGAAAAGGAAAAAAAAGAGATCGGTTTGGCCATCATCAAAAAGGTAAGTATGGCTTTTGTATCATCGTATTTGCATCATAAAGGACAATCCAAAACATGTTCTGTATAGACCTATTGACCGTAGCCTACAACCGCAAGTAAAAAGTACTTGCTGAGTATTAACAATGTCGCAAGTATTAACAATGTCCTCTTTATGCAGCTTTAATAGTGCAGAAGTACTTACCAAATACAATGCTTGTACTCAAAACAGTTGAGCGTCTATCAGTGAAAAAACAACTCGTGCATTCAAGGTTGGAACAAGTCATTTGCCATTTCTTCGCCTTGGATTCTTGATTGGAATATGTAGTCGCATAAGTTAACGGAATGTGTTTCTTTTCTTTAGTGGACACCTTTCAGAGATTGCAAGACAATGGAAGAGAAGCAGGGCCAGTTTGGTTATTTCCTATAGTGATTTACTTTTGGCAAAATAAAAAATGGTCTGAAAATGCAAAGAGGGCAAATGATCAACTGGAAATTGAAAGATGGGGCGAAATTTCTCTATAAAATGTGCATGTAACAGTGTTTCTAACCACAAGAAGTGGCATCTGCACAGGACCGCTAACATTACTTACAGCGACACTAACAAATTAGAAATTACCCCAAATATTTCACCAGAAAACACTGCCAATTACTTAATCGATAATTTGGACCTAGACTCCAATACCAAGCCCTAAGTTCCCAGATCGAGACTTCAACCATCGCAAAACCCACAAAGCTCCCGGCTTTGAGCAGGAAACGACCAGATTTATGCAGAAAGATCTCAGAAAGGTGGCGCCTTTGGCCCAAGAACACTGACTCCGAGCAAAATTTGCGCGACTTGCAGCTAAATGAACACATGGTGTTGGAAGCCAAGAAAGGTGGGGGTCGGAGCTCACCAGTGGCGCGCGGACGAGGATTCCGGCGGCTGGCCGTGGCGGGGCTCCCCCGGCAGCCGCGTCCATGGCCGGATCGAGCCGAGCAGGCGAGGAATCCCCTTCGATTTGGCCTCGGGAAGCGGAGAGGCTTCCTCCTCTCTCTCTCCCTACGAAGCCAGAACAACCCATCACGGTCCACCCAGCACAAGAAGGCAGCACGAAGGAAAAAGAGGGGCAGAAAAGATGGGCCGGGAAAGGAAATCGACAATCGCGGGGAACCGAAAGGTGAACCAGGAGGCCGGCTAGGCATCGCTAATCGGAGGAGGCCCGAGAGGAGAAGCAAGAGGAACAACCTTGAGTCTGCACCAATGAAGCCAACGGCGGTGCCGGCACACCGACCTCGGAGAAGCGGCGCCGAGAGCAGGACCGCGGTGTGAAAAGAGGAAGAAGCACCACGGGAGCGAGGACGGCCAACCGCAGCAGGGAAGGGAGTAGGGGGCGCCGCGAAAGGCAGGCCGTCTGCACTGAGCTCGGACAGCGCGCAGGCAACTTGGCGACCTGAGCAGAGCTGGGTGGTGGACGCAGTCTGACGGGCGCGGGGTGGCACACCGCGCGCGCACGCGGAGCGGCCGAGCGTACGGAGTGAAGGAGAACGTCGGAATTCCTTCCGTCCTTCGCTCATAAGTTCTGTGATTCATTGTTGCGGGGCTAAATTAGCTCCGTAAGACTGAAACGATGAGACATTAAGAAATATCACTAAATAGTACTTCTCAGGGATTAAAGGTTTTATTAACAGAGAAAACTCTTTTTTTATTTTCAAGGACTACTTTCTCCAACCCATAATATAAGTCTAAAATCCACTACGTACACAGACCGAGAAGACATTTAAAATTTTTAAAAATAATATCATTAGAGCATACATATTAGGGGTGGATATCAAACCAGCTCTGCTCATGTAGGATCGTTAGGGCTCGGCTTGGCTCATTACACTAACAAGCTAAAAAAAGCTCGGCTCGATTCGTTAGGTGGAATATACAAATTGATTTTTCTGAAAAGCTCGAACTCAACTTATTATGCTCGTTAGGTGGAATATGCAAATTGTCTTTTCTGAAAAGCTCGAGCCCAACTCGTTATGCTCATTTGACTTTTGAGTGTCTTTAATCTTTCTTTTTATGTTTCAGATTTATTTTTCTGAATGGTAGGTTTTATGGTTTCCTTTTCATATGTGAAATTAACAGAGAAAAGAGTAATATGTACTTTAATAATACATCTCAGTGACAAAAGAGATGCGAAAATTAGCATGCATACATACATACTACTGCTGTATTGAGCTGTTCACACGTGATGGGTCGTATTCAGTTCAAATTGGTTTGTAAAGTTTTTTTCCCTTCCTTAATTTTCCTACTATGTCTCGAAAGGGAGCAGACCTTCCTTGATTTTCCTACTCTGTCCCGGAAGGTAGCTCTGCTCTAGATGCTGTTCCAAATATTTAAACCAATACTAAACGACTCGTATTCAGTTTGAATTACTCTGTCCCAAAAGGGAGCTCTGCTCAAGATGCCATCTTAATCTCAATCATTACAATTTAGATCTACATCAATGGATGGTACAGATCTTTTTTCTTTTTTCTCTGATTTATATGATAATTTCTATCCCTTAAGAACAAATGTCAATATAATAGATGATGATGATGTCATGAGCTAGCTTCCATCAAAATGGATGAAATCAAGGAATGCTAAAGCTAGCTGCCCACCAAATGGAGTCAATCAGATATCGGCAAAGAGGTCGTAGGTGCTGGAGTCAACGACGATGAGCCTGAGAGCGGCAACCGCGGCGGCGACGGCGAGGACTGTGAAGCCGACGACGTTGAGCCAGTGCCACGACTTTTGGAGGGGGGAGAGCTGGTGGCGCTTCACCACGAGGTACATGTGGTTGGCGAGGACGAAGGTGAGGGGGAAGGTGCTGAGGGCGCCGGTGAGGCTCATGAAGTCGCCGAGGAAGGGCAGCATCGCCGCCACGAGCGTGTTCACCGTCAGGTAGCCTCCCCTGACGCCCACCCTGAAGATCACGTTGTGCACGGCGAACGGGCCGCCCCGCCCGCTCCCGAACCGCGTGTCCAGGTACTCGTACATCGGGCTCGCGAAGATCTGCCATGCCAAATCATGTATGCATTCTTCTTCAGTATCACAACTAATTCAGAGAGATCGAGCTAGTATGTAGTGGCTTACATGCAAGGCTATGACGGTCTGGAGAAAAGCCGAGAGATTGGCGACGGCCTTGACCCAGACGGGGCCATTCACGTTGTTGAGCAGGTAGCTCGACGTGGAGGAGCCGTACGCCCAGTAGCCTATGAAGATCACAGCGTACAGGGGCAACGAGCCCACGGTGAACTGGAACCACAGGGCCTTCACCATGTTCTTCACCACTGGGGGCCGTACCGTTGCCTGCAACACCACTCCACTTGTTAATGATCGAGCTCATCATGACAAATGCACAATCTGCATGCTCATCTATCTATGGACGGCTGGCTCACTTGGATTTCTGGCAGCATTCCAGTGTTGTAAGCAAACACCAGGCTTGCAGAGGCGCCTATCGTCGTAAAGATCCTGCTAGTCTTGTCTCCAGGAATACTGTAATCCCGGGCAGTCGAATGCATCCCTGCACAAACCAAACCAAACCGAATCGAATCTCAGTTTCAGTTTCAGAAACAAACCAAGAAAAGAAAACCGGGTTCCTTTCAGTTTTCAGTGCTCCCATCATCCCGTCTATCAAACACTGAAAACAGCAACGACGGCCAGTTCAACAAGCTAGCTAGCTAGCAATTTAGTAAAGCATGATGCAGTGATAGATCACACATACCATCTTGGAGTGAGAGCACAAATGCTGCGACGATGTAGATGAGGCTCAAAACTGTGGAGAATCCCAGCCAAATCCTGAGAGCTGACAGGTAAGGAATTCCGAATGCAAAGAGAGCGCACACAAAGCCAGACACTGCTATGCAGTAGGGTAGCTTCAGAGCACCGTCATCCCTGAAGAGGACATATGTTGCCTGGATCGATGCGCAAGATGGATGAACGCAAACAAAATAATAGGAATTAACGTTTGGTGCCATGGAGTGAGTGAATTACTGATAGTGAGTACCATATGAGTAGTAGTAGTATATATATGTATACCTTCAAGGCTTGGCCAGCTAGTATGATGTATCCAGTGTTGATCATGAAAAGGTTCACATACTGCAGTGCCCATGTAAGTCCGTACATCTTTCTGCCTGCGTGCATGCATTTTTGAAGGAGATTAAGCCGATTGATTTCATTCCGATCGAAGAGGAATGACGGAGGAGTAGCACGGACCGTATATGTGGCCTGCAAGGTCTCTGTATCTGATGTGGCGTTTGCCGCCGACCTCATGGAGGCGAGCGAGGAGAGCATTGGCGTACATGGAGATGGCGGCGGCGAGGAGCAGGCCGCAGGTGCCGGCGGCCCAGCCGAGAGGGACCATGAGCGAGCCGGAGTAGCCCAGAACGTACGCACTGTTCACCCCCGTTGTCAGCACGAATCCTGCCTGGTACCAAGGATCTGCTCGACCAAACCAACCAAACAAGGAGAATCAAATCAAATCAATCAATCAATCAATCAGAAAGGCATCAGATATTCACGTCGATCCAGCACAGCAGTATTTCTGACCGATCGAGATGCGTGCTGATATATAGGCACAATAATTCTGTGTAGATATATATAGCTGAGACTAGCTAAGAGGAGTATACTGCAACTGATAGTTTCTCCCAGTAGACAGTTATATTAACACATGAACATGACATGTGACGCCACGGTCCACATACTACACGCATAGAGAATAATGTGTCCATACATGGCAATATAGCACACTGCTCCATATGGCTAGAATCATATCACGTATAGAAGTAGTTAACCTCAAGATCGGAAAGCAAATGCACAAGGTACTGAATGGTAGCAGATTGGTGCATGCATGATATGGCCCTGCTTCTTTGCCAAAGGAAGCCACTACTGCACTATTTTTTTTAATTTTTTTATGAAGGGCAAAGGAAATGATTGCCTTAATCAATTCCATTATGGAGAAAGAACAAGAAGGTACAGTAGAGAGAGAGAGAGAGTTAGTGCTACACTACACTAGCAAGAGTGAAGAAAAAAGTAGTGCACATACCGTTAGTTATACATGCATGTAAAATCGAAATAACGGAAGTGTTATAGAACATTTGACTATTTTTTAGAGTAAAATTAGTCAAAATTTTGAGCATTGGATCTCAATCCAACGAATCCCCCATACAAGCCTTCTCTAAAAAAATGATCTGAGACGTTGAATCTCTATCTAACGGATCCACCTATACAAGCCTCCTCCAAAAAATTGATCTGGAATGTTGGATCTTCATCCAACGGATCCACCCATACAAACCCTCCCCTAAAAAAATGATCTGGGAAGATATGGAGCGTTGGATCACCATCCAATACCCTAAAATCTGACTAATTTTGCTTTAAAAATAGTTGAATGTTGTATAGAACATTCGACTGACAATTTGCTGTAGAACATTCGACTGACAATTTGTTGTACATTATATTATATCCCTGCTGTCAAGGAGATGCAATGCAAGCCTAGCTAGAAAGGAGGAGGATATCCGAATTGCGAACAGTAACATGCATGTAGGATTGAGAGATGCGAATAAACAAATTAACAACGAAAGGCATACAGACAGAACTGAAACCTGCAAATCGAAGAATGAGGTGACAGACAGGAACGAGATGTAGAACAGGCAGGCAGGCATAGGGCCCCAAAATCAAAAATGTATTGACTAATAATGAAAGTTACGAAGAGGGATTGATTTGAGTACGCAGGCAGGTGTTGAGACATACAGAAACGAAGGGATCGAGAAGCAAAATTGAAAGGGATAGGGCGCAGGCGCGATCAGGAAGAAGCAGCAGAAGAAGCGGAGGAGGAGGTATGTAGGTACGTACCAGCGCTAATCTGGTGGGCAGTTTCATCGACGACGGGCTTCTCCGGCGCCGGATTGGTGCCGGTGTTGGCGTTGGCTTCACGGCCATGGGGAACGTCGACGACGGCCTTCTCCGCCGCCATGCGCACGGCCGCCTTGAGGTCGAACAATAAGAACTGGTCCAACTAGGCACGCACGTACGTACGTACCGGACCAGTCCAGAATATTTTATTGTTAGCAGTCGATCGATGGATCCCAACAGAAAGACAAACGTCCAAACCCCACACACAAACACAGATAGAGATAGAGATAGATACAGATAAAGACAGATAAGAGGGGCAAAGGCAGAGAGGCGTGGAGCCGCTTGCGATGAAATGAATGCTCTCCAGATTGATGGATTGCTTCGTTCGGTCCGGCACACGTACCTAGGGTATAAACGGGGCAGATAATTTTCGATCGATGATCGAAGGTTTACGAAATAAATATAGAAGAGGTAAATAGATAGTTGACATTATTTATGTTTGACTATGACTCCGAGAGAAAAATACAAAATATAATATATGATGAGTGATATACGTCCATATATATCCGTATATTAAGTGATATGAGTAAGTCTGTTGTGACTTCACTTAGGAATAAGATAATAACTAGACAGATTGCTGCATTTAAACAGACAGAGAATACTAAGTACTCTTTTAATGACATCTAAACAGACAGAGATTGCTGCATCTACTTGTATTCTTATTGTTCAATGTTTTATGTAGGGGTGCAAAAGAAGATGATAATTTTCGTCCGACCGACCGTCTGAAGGCTTGTGGAGCGAATATGGAATAGAGAAATATGTATCTGAAATTATCCATGTCCGACTCAAGAAAAAATATGGAATATGATAAATGATAAGTGATGTACATCTATATCCGCTCCGATTACACCAATCTCCTCACTGTAGCACCAAAAAAAAAGGAATGCATCCCTATCTCTATCCCTCTCTCTCCCATATTTATTCACTATCTCTATCTCTCCTATCCAATCTCTCCCCACTCTCTTCCATCTATCTCTCTCTCCTTGGGGCTAACGGCTGACGACAGCGACGGCGACGCTGGAGGTAGGCGGCACGTAGATGCAGCTTGACGACCTGGCGGCGCAGGACGGGCGGGGCCGAGAGGCGCGTGGGTGCAGCGGCCTGCGGGTCTGGTGCGGCGGCAGCCGAGTGACGTAGGTCGCCAGGGCCTTGGCTATAAGTTGATAAATAGTTATTACCTTGGTTCCACATCTCCGTTATCTCTATCCCTGATCGGTATTAATGTTTCTGGTAGCTTAATTTTATTGCAATTAGCTTGTCAATTACTTGTTGCTTGCTTGTCCTTTTTCTCTTCGTGTTACGATCGTTGTTAGGTACTTGCTGAGATTATAAATCTCACGCTTGCTCTTTCCATTTTCAGGTAAAAGGCCAGTGAAGTGATAGCATCATGTATGGGTGGGCGCACTTGCGTTTTTGGCACCGTGGCTTGTCACTATTTATGCTATTTCAGTTATTATCTTTTGATTAGACGTGGATCAATCATATATTTCAAACATTTATTTTAGCTTCCGTTAGTCAAATGCTCGTAACGTGACAATTTTGAGTCGTATTCAAATGGTCGAGTCCAAAAGTACAGTGTCAACAAAGTTCAGGTCATGGTAGAGATTACATGCTTCATATGTGTATTCAGAGATCGGATGGATATCTATGGGGGAAAATCCTGTAAGATCAGGTCTATTTTTCTATCAAGCTTGGACCCCTTATAGGCTTTACACATGACAAGCAGAAATCTTGAAGTTTTAACCAACCATTGCTCTTTTCTCTCACCTTCTCTTCTCCCAATCCAGTGCGATGCTGGCCACTCGACGGCTGCTCCCTATATTACTCTGGGCTGTTTTTTTAGCTGTAGCTTATAGTTTTTGGCTAAAAATTTTGAATTTTAGCTGTTTACGGTACAGATTACGGAGAGACCGATACTCCTTATGATTTTGACTGATACAGATGTTGGGCTTTTAACGTATACTACGTTTAACTTGTAGACCTCGTCTTGAGAAAATACTCCGTTTGAAAGTTAGGTATTATAGTAAAAGCCAAAAACCGTCCGACTTTTGACTTACTAAACATGCCCTCTATCTCCTCATATGTTTGCTTGCAATGAAGGATCTAATGCATATCCTCTTCCCCGTCTACTACTAATACCATTGAAATCATTATATGCGACTTGGCAAAAACAAATAATGCAGTAACCAAGCTCCGACGTTGAGGGTGTAGTTCCTTGGAATTAATCGGGAACTTGACAAGACTTGATTCATTAAAACTTCAAGATACTATTGAAATAGGACATTTTTTCTCGGTTATTGTAGCAATACTGTTGATTACTATAGCAGGTACCGTAGAGATTACTGTAGCATTGTACTGTAGCGATCTACTGTAGCACTGCGGAAAAAATCACTAAAGGCTGATGCATCAGAAGTAGCACGATTTTGACATAAACTTGCAATTGATTTTTTTATTAAAACTAATTCATGTATGTAAGCAAGAAATATAGATAGATAGAGATCAATGCATGGAGAATCCATAGGAATAAAAAAACCAAGAAAAATATAATATATGCATATTAAAAAACTCATGAACTTTTATTAGAAAACACAAGCACTGTTCTTCCGTGTCTCAACTCCTATCCAGCCGCCACGCTCACGATTTTTTTTGTTGGCTCTGTGCCACCCGCCACACCAGCGTCTTTCTTTCTTTTATCCAACCGACTCTCTCTTATTCAATCTCTACTCAAAACCCTAATACAACTCGTTCAATTGGGCCTAGGCCTTTTTTACCTCAACCAGGATTTTGGTCCACTAATTTTCAAGGGACCCAAAACCCTTCCTTAACACGGGTTTTCCAAAATTTCAACTTTCCTAGCGTGTCATGTGTCGAAGCCTCTAGGACCGCACCTCCTGTAGCTTCTCCACGCATCATTCACCACGTGTCGCAGCCTCCGGACCGCACATCCGTAGCTCCAACACGTATCATCCATCTCTGATCTCCATGCGCCTCAAGCATGAGCCCAACCATCTCGTGACCTCCTTGATCGTTTAAACATCGGATCTCCCCATCCTAGTTCCAGTCCACCTCGTCACCAACCATGATCGCCTCCATACTCATCATGCACATGCAAAGACCAAAGAATATTTTTTGGTACAAGTTTGTTCCAACTTGACCAACATCAGTCCACGCATACACCACACACCTCGTATAACATCGATAAGCAAAATTACCAATTATTTATCATCACAAATTAACCATTGTCAATTATTCATCACCAAAATATCCTAGACCAAGCCACATAGTCTAACAATATCTCCCTTGATGAATACATTGACAACACCACATGATTGGATAATGAATTAGCTTCAAAAGATATAAGTGAAGAACTGAAGCCAAAAAGCATTTTAAGTCACAAATCTCAAATCTCTTCAAAGACTCTTCCCCTCAACACAAGAGAGGAAAATACTGTAGATTACTATAGCAGGCGCTGTAGAGATTACTGTAGCATTGTACTGTAGCGATCTACTGTAGTACCGTGGAAAAAATTGCTGAAGGCTGATGCATCAGAAGTAGCACGATTTTGTCATAAACTTGCAATTGATTTTTTATTAAAACTAATTCATTTATGTAAGCAATAAAAATATATAGATAGAGATCAATGCATGGAGAATACAAATAAATAAAAAAATCAAGAAAAAGGATAATATATGCAAATTAAAAAACTCATGAACTTTTATTAGAAAACGCGAGCACTATTCATCCATGTCTCAACTCACTTCTATCCAGCCGCCACGCTCACGATTTTTTTTCGTTCGCTCTGTGCCACCTGCCACACCAACGTCTTTCTTCTTTTATCCAACCGACTCTCTCCTATTCAATCTCTACTCAAAACCCTAATACAACTCGTTCAACTGGGTTTAGGCCTTTTTTTACCTCAATCAGGATTTTGCCCCACTAATTTTCAAGAGACCCGAAACCCTTCCTTAACACGGGTTTTCCAAAATTTCAACTTTCCTAACGCGTCACGTGTCAAAGCCTCCAGAACCGCACCTCCCATAGCTTCTCCACGCATCACCCACCACGTGTCGCAGCCTCCGGACCGCACCTCAGTAGCTCCAACACATATCATTCATCTCTGATCTCCATGCGCCCTAAACATAAGCCCGACCATCTCATGACCTCCTTGACCGTTTAAACCTCGGATCTCCCCATCCTAGTTCCAGTCCACCTCGTCACCGACCATGATCGCCTCCATACTCATCATGCACATGCAAAGACCAAAGAATATTTTTTGGTACAAGTTTGTTCCAACTTGACCAACATCAGTCCACGCATACACCACACACCTCGTATAACATCGATAAGCAAAATTACCAATTATTTATCATCACAAATTAACCATTGTCAATTATTCATCACTAAAATATCACAGACCAAATCATATGGTCTAACAATCACAGTGTAGGCAGCAGCGGTTATCACTTATCAGCCGTGCCTGGCGGCAGGCATGGTGTCCAGCAAGGCGGTGAGCCCGGAAGGAAAGGGGAGGAGAGATGAGAATAGGAATGCTTCAAGATTTGTGCTTGCTATGTGTCAAAGCCTAAAGGGGTCCAAGCTTGATGGAAAAATATGGGTGTTTGGGGATAAAAGTGTGGATAATTCTTTATATGCCATTGAAAATTTCAAAAATCCCAGACTGTATCGCTGATATACAGGTCTAGATCTATACGTCAGTGAGACAATAAGTGATATATAAGGATGAAGCAAACTTTTGATGGCACGCTGAACCAGCAGTTCCGTATAGATACTCTGTTGGAAACCAGAAGGGGTATCTGGGAAGTGTGATGTTTTTCAGAATATTAAGTAGCCAATCTCTACTGATCTGGATAAAAAGAAGAGTAAACATAAACGGGATGACTACTTAATACTCCAATCACACTTCTCTGCAAATATAAACGGGATGACAAGCAAGCTGAGAAGTGTGATGTTTCCTCAGGATTAGCATTTCAGGAGGTCAAAATGGAGACGAAAGGAAGAAGAAACACATTTCAATCATGTATTTGTTGCTCATATATGCATGTAAACTTTGACGATCCAAGTTTATATATCTCATAATTGTCATATAAAGTCAATAATACAATAAGCTCATATACTCCAATAATGTTAAACTTTAGTTTAGTTTTTCAGAATATAAGGGATAAAACAACGTATTAGTTTTTCAGAATATAAGGGGGTAAAACAGCGTATAGATTATCGTATCTGAAGGGAATAGGATTAGAAATTGTCCATGGTGATGTTTGTTGTAAGATTTCCATTATAAGAAGACTGATTGTGTTCGCTCAAAAAAAACTGATTGTGTTCGCTCAAAAAAGAAATAACCTAAGACGAGACTTTATAGTTACCAATGGAATCATGTCCTAGAACATAATCGAGGTAGCAGCAGAATCTTTTTTTTTTCTCAGAAGAAAAAAAAAAAGTAACATAAGACGAGAGTCCGGGCCATGGGCTCCTTTCCTGGCCTCTTTGAATACAGGCACACTACATATGTATGGGCCGTAGAGAGCACAAGTCACCGGGTCCCAACATTGCGCCCGGAGATAGATGGGCTCCCTTGATACTATGGTCCTGTTTGTTTATATTTTTATCTGATTTATAAATAAAAAAGCTAAATCCTAAATAAAGAGGTGACTTTTTTATCTAGTTTATGAAAAACTTAAGTCATTTTAAACCTAAAAGCTAAAAGCCATTGAAGAGGTGCATTTTTTTTTTGCTTTTGCGGAATGGAATATCTCTTTGCCACTCAAGTTCACTAAAAATATCCACCAAATAACATTCATATATAACTCCAAATCCTTCTAGATTTTCTCCTTTTTCCTCCTTCCCACTTCTTTTTTTGGCTCCCTCACCATCCCACGATGCTCGACGTCACCATCCCACTCCCCCGGCGTCGTCCCCACGCCCCAACTTCGCCGGCCTCCCTTTTCCCCACGCTCGCCATCGCCGACATCCCTCTTTCCCGCACACGCCGCCACCGGCTTCCCTCGTCCCAACCCCGCCGGCCTCCCTCTTCCCCACGCCCCAACTTCACCAGCGTCGTCCACGCGCCCCAACTCCGCCGGCCTCCCTCTTCCTCGTGTCCGCCGTTGCCGGCTTCCCTCGTCCCAACCCCGCCGGCCTCCCTCTTCTCCTCACCCGCCACCGTCGGAATCCCTTTTCCCCGCGCCCGCCGCCGTCGGCATCCCTCTTGCCCGCGCCCCAACTCCGTCGGTGTCGTCCCTGCGCCCCAACTCCGCTGGTATCCCTCTTCCCCACCGCCGTCGTCTTCCTTGGCCCCGACGACCTCTAGAAGATTTTTTTCTCTATGTTTTCATTTTCTTTCTTTTCTAATTGAATGAGGATAGATGTTATGATTATCAACGTCATGATTAGTGATTCATGTTCAAAGTAGTTCTTAAAATTCTATAAATTCCTATTGATTGTTGTGTGTTCAAACCAGAAAGTATAAGCCTAAACAAACAAGGTACATGCCTGACTTGCTTAAAAGCTAGATGCTTATGAGCTGATTAAGTCAAAAGGTTAGCTTTAAACTATAAACTAAAAAGCCTAAGCATAAACAAACATGGCCTATATCGCAGCATGTTTTGCCGTCTAAACTGGCTTCTAAAGAGTAGAGGCTTGGAGATGCTGACTTTGCTTGCTACTGCTCCACAAATGTGTATTTTGTTCATACATACAAAGTGGCAGCTGACATGGATATGCACAATGGGCATGATAAGAAACGGAAAATTTTGTGATGGTCCATACTGTAACGGTATAACTGAAAATAGGTAGCCATACAGTGCATGATGTTGAGAGTGGCGAGAGACGGAGAAGTGAAGGAGGAGGAAGAAGAAAGAGGGAGACGGAGAAGTTGAAACATACAGTGGTTTTCCTTCTTAAAAAAAGAATAATGGGTTTCCATCAATCAGTTGAAAACATATTTGCATATGTTGAGCTTAATGACGAAGTTTCATGACCTACATGCGTATGAGAACACATACTTGAAAGAAGTCTTGCAGCGGCTAGGTACAAGCAGAACTGTACTAATTGTTGGCTTACACTGTCAGCGAAGATTGTAGGACTTACACTGTCAAGCATGAAGACTAAATTGTTGGCTTTGCCGTAGGATCAACCACACACGAACATGTGGACGCAACTTACAACCAGAACAAACACAGAGACACAGAAAGAAATGTTACCAAAGCGAACTCAACTTTTATCGCTTTTCTCTTATCTTTTTTTATGACTGCTACAGTGCTCATAACAACTACAGTACACATAACTGCTACAGTACCCTCGGCCCGCTGTGTGTCACGTCATCAGCAGCACCGCCGGCGACCACCGCACGTCGTCGAGCTGGTGGTGCGCACGGCGAATGGAGCACGACGGGAGATGCTGTTTTAATTTCCGCCAAACAGAAACACACACACACACACAACGTGTATGATCAGAAAGGTGAAGAGCGTGATGGCCCGATATCCGGCAAAATTCTTAGTCAAGATCGACAAACGAAATTGTGAATTTGGATTAGAAAAGAGCGAATATCTAAGGCTCGCGGGCGGATACATGCTTCAGGCATGCATGAGTCGGTGCCACTAGCTTTGATCATGCACTCCGAGTTTTTCTGTGTATGCACAGGTCAAGATCGACATACATTTACCCTATTTATCTATATCATTGGTTGCTCAGATGAAAGCTCACTTCATCCTCCCCCTCCACATATACATTAATCGTAGGGTGATGTGCGCTTAAGAGGGAGGCTAGCTAGTCACTCATGTTTGTTAGTAATGGGCATAGTTATGGCCTTTGAATTCTGACGGCTCGCAAAAGAGAGGATGGAGAGAGATAGTCCTGTAGCTTCTTCATGTTTTATCTACCACATATCGTAGCCTTTGGATCGCACCTCCGTAGCTTCACGTATCATCCATCTTTGACCTCCATGCGCCCTATGCATGAGCTCGATCATCTTGTGACCTTCTTGACCGTCTGAACCTCGGATCTTCCATCTTAGCCCTGGTATATCTCGTCACCGACCATAATCGTCTTCATGCTCAACCTGCATATGCAAACACCATGCACCATTCTTTCTATCTCTGTTTGAGTGAGATTCAAACATTTGAATGAGGCTTTATTGGGTTTGATGACATGCAGTTATCAATGGATAAATGACTGGTTAAATATGTCAGTTACCAATGGGTAAATGACTGTTTAATCATGCCAGCTATTAGTCTGTCTATATATATGCCTGGAGACGTCCAGAGTATATGTGAAGAATCTGACTGCCTTCATTCTCTTCCTCCTGCGAATTTGTGTGCCATTGTACTATGCCGTCTGAAGCTCGTCGACTCTTCTTCCCGGCGTGCACCATGAAGAAGGAAAGCGGTATTTCTGAACCGTTGCTGCCGTGAAGACCTGCACGGGGGCGACAATAAGGTTTCTAGGCAGCGCATATCTGCGCGACCGCTCATTTCACTGCGTCATCTACGATCTGCACTGCATCAAGCCTGCGCTGCTTTCTGTTCTTCATCAAGCCCTATTGTAAGTCGTTCACGCGTTCGTTCAACTTTGATACTATACTTTCCTTGTGTATATTCTGAAATATGATGGGTAGTCTGCTGTTAGTTGCAAGTTTTGCATCGCTAGTTTATAGTATTTGTCTCGTAGTAAAACTTGAAATTAAAATATTGCCCATATTTCAAATAGCTATGGCTTATTAGTATAATAAATAGTATTGCTGAGAGAAAGTAAAAAATAAAAACCGTTGAAAAGCCAAAAAGAACAGTGCTATCAGGGCGAATATAGGATTTTGTTACGCCCCGAGCTAGGGAGGGTCAGATGCCACTATTACGTGAGCTGAAAGGAAAAAAGTTGCGTACTTGGCTTACTTGGACTTATCTAAGCTTCGTACTAATAAATATCGTACAAAGTGGACTGGAGATTGCCCAGGGTGTGGATCCGCCCCTGAGTGCCATGACACCGACCTTTTTTTCTCTCTATGTGTTTGGGTCAATGTGATAACCTTCTTTCTTTTCGGCTTATGATTTATAGCTTATAACTTTTTCTGAACAAAGAAACAGCTCGATTTCTTCGCTGTTCAGCTCGATTTCTTTGCTGTTTTTTTTAAATGGCTTATCAAGACAATTTTTTTAAAATATTTTATTGACTTTCAGTTTATTTATACAAGTGTCCGAGCTAATACCAAACAATATCCGTTACCGTTATATATCATAGGCCATAGCGGAAGAACGCCCGGACAGGACGCACCAAAGGCTGCAAAAACCTAACAGCGACGTCGACACGTCGTGTAAGAGACACAGGTAGGAAGCAGTTGGCAGGAGATTGTTGCCATCTATCTGGTGGCACAGGAGGTCATTCATGCCCATGCCAATACCATTGAATTGAATTGACCACAGAAGTGACAGAAAGAGAGAAAGAGGAAGAAAAAGGCTACTCCATTCGTACTCCTGGTCCAAACAAAAGCTTGGTCGTCGTCGCTGACGCGAACAGCCTGCAAATTTTACAGTTTGTTATAGTTACAGGTTAAACCAAATTTTACAGTTTGTTATAGTTACAGGTTAAACCTAATTTTACAGTTTGTTATGTACCTAATAATAACAATGCACTATAGTTACATGTTAAACCTAATTTTACAGTTTGTTATGTACCAACAAACAGTCTTAATTATTGGAAAGCTGCATGGCCTAAATTTGCTTGGTGATATTGGCCTAGATATTTTCAGCTGCGTTTTCAGTCTTAACCATGTCGCCGTCTCACTGAAGTCGATCTGCTGAACTCCGGCCGCCTTGCTGGACACGCGCCGACGACATGAAATCTCGAGGGAAAAGTCGCCACACAAATGGCACGTACGTGTCCGACTTGGCCAACCCTCGTACAGCACATGCTGACAGGAACATCAGGTCAAATTTGCCGCCTCCTCAGATCAACATAAACACACGTAACTGTCTCTCAACAAACACCGACCACCGGCAACAGTAGCGATGTTACTGACATCTGGGCTCTCTGATTCGTTGTACTTCAGCTGAATTACCTGAGAATGATCAGAGTTAATGATCCAGAAACTTGGTGTTAGTTAGTGTAGCACTAATGGCGAAGATAAGAGGAGTAAATGATCTTTGCCTCTTTTCAACTTTCAATAAAATCAACTACGTTAATTTCTTTACTTCATTAGCTATGAAAAACTAATTAGAACAGATACACAACAAAAACAGGTATGAAACCGAAGCTAACAAGTCAAGGAAACAAAAGAAACAGCAAATGGGCCAAAACGTCAGCTGGCCAGTCTTATCGGACCTAGGCGGCTGACTGCTCGTGTTCCAAAACAGAAAACAGCCCGCCGCTAAGAACTCAAAATGGCATAACTTCTAATCTAACGGTTGTTAAAACCGATTAGACCGGTTAAAACCTAACATCAACTCTGAAAAGTGAAAAGCTTCAAAGTCAAATATAAATTATAACAAAACTTACGCATCAAAATTAAATATTTATCATATATCATAGAGTGATCTCTGTATGGTCCCATTGTTTGCGTGGGGCGTAACATTAAAATGCAGGCAACAATGTGTATTTGGAGCGGCACTCCTATGCATACGAAAAGAGACATGCAGTCATCTCCGAACATCAGAATTCTTTCGAGAACACGATGCAACGCTACGTGTCACTACGTGAGAACAGTCTTGCGTGCAGTCTCTTTCTTGTGGTACTCCTTCATTTCCATTCTCCAAACTAACTCCTTTGGCCGCATGCATGCTCGAACGATCTCGATCCTAATGCACGCAAATTACGGAGAAATTATCGGCCATGCTGCCTGCAAGCGTAGGGTTTACGCGCAGTGCAAAAACGGCTGCATAATTTCAGACTCATATCTGCAAGCATGCGACTGTGCGAGTACTTGCATGCCTGCTTGTAGTGTTTGGCTGAAATTTTAAATTTTAACTGTTTGCGATAGAGATTGCGGAGAGAGGGATACTCGTTTGCGACTTTGGTTGATACAGATGTCAGTCTTTTAACGTGTGCTACAATTAATTTATAGATCTCGTTTTGAGAAAATACTCTGTTAATACTCTTCCCGATCCATAGATACATGTTTTAGATATATATGCAATTAGTCTTTTAAAACTATAACTAGTAATATCTTTTAAATATGTAAATTAGATATGAAAATTATGTATATATTTATCATGAAAAGTACTTTTATATATTATAACTATATTAAATTTTATAAATATATTATAATAGTAATTAGTTATTAAAACTGTATTTTAAAAACCGTGTAGATATCTAAAAACAACGTGCATACGTGACTTTGTGCAGGAAGGAGTACTATTCGTCGCTGAAGGAAGAATAAAATGTCCTCGTTCAGACTGGATTTGGTACCAGAATACTCAAATGTTAAGTACGGTGACAACAATGTGACGTGACCTCTATGTACTTGAGTCCTTGCTGGATTAAATGATCAATTGCTGGTGGCTACTTGTTGTCCTCCTATATAAGGACCATCCATACACCAACCTCGATCGATATCCTCCGTCGTCGCCGCTCACACCGAGCCCTCCTCCTCCTCCCCGGAGAAACACCTCCACTACAGCCACCAGCAAAACACCATGGCCAGCGCTCAGAACAAGCTGCTCTCTGCCTTGGCCTCCCTCCTCCTGCATGGGAGGCCTCTCATCTCTAGACCAGACCCTTCCCTGCTGCACAGGGCGTCTCCTCCCATGGAAAAGCTCGCCGCGCAAACCCTAGTCCTCGACGTCGAGGGCGGTCTCCTCAGGTCATCGTCAGTCTTCCCCTACTTCATGCTCGTGGCGCTAGAGGCAGGAGGCTTCTTCAGAGGCCTTGTGCTGCTGCTGCTCTACCCTCTGCTCTGCTGCATGGGCAGCGGCATGGCCCTGAAGGTCATGGCCATGGTGTCCTTGTGCGGCCTGCGGGCGAGCCGGTTCCGGGCCGGCCGCGCTGTGCTGCCCAAGTGGTTCCTGGAGGACGTTGCAGCGGAAGGGTTCGAGGTGATGAGGGGCGCCATGAGGAGGGTGTGCGTGACCAGGATGCCGAGGGTGATGGTCGAGGGGTTCTTGAAGGAGTACCTGGAGGCGGAGGTGGTTGTGGGGAGGGAGATGAAGGTGCTCTGGGGCTTCTACACTGGCCTCATGGTGGAGGAAGAAGGTGGCGACGGAGATCAGGTGGTGGTGATGGAGGAGAAGATGGAGGTGGATGTCGTGGGCTTCTCTGCCTCCTTGGACTTCCTCCAAGATCCTCTCTCACATTGTTGCAAGGTACTATAACTCAAACACATTTTCTTTGCATGCCTGTGATCTTGGAGTAACTTTTTTTTTGCGAGGAATTAGTTATAGCTTCACTTGAACTTACATGAGTTATTTCACATAGCTAGATAAGCTAGCTTTGCATGCATGTTCTTTCTTTGTTCTGTTCTAGCTAGTTCAGGTTTGGGACGTGCTAGCGTCGTATGATGGGATACGGTCCTCTGTGTCGTCGGATCTTCGTAAATCAAATCAATTGTAATACCCTATGTTTGACGTGAGAAATCGCTGATGAATTTCTTGCCCCAGGGTATGAGGTGTCACTGCTACAAAAGAGACTGTATTGGACGGCTACATCACAGACGGTTCATACGGGACCGTCTGTGCTTAAACTATCACAGACGGTTCATACGGAACCATCTATGCTTAAACTATACAGACGGTTTATATTAGCAACCGTCTGTGATATTTTCACAGACGGTTATTAACACGAACCGTCTATAATAATTGAGACATCACAGACGGTTCGTGTTAATAACCATCTGTGAACTTTCACAGACGGTTCTTAACACGAACCGTCTGTGATAAGTGAGACATCACAGACGGTTCGTGTTAAGAACCATCTGTGAAAGTTGCGGACATCACAGACGGTTCATATAAAAAACCATCTCTGATATTCTAAACATGACAGACAGTTCTTGTAACAAACTGTCTGTGATATTACGGACCTCCTGCTAAGTTGTTGTGGTATCTTCCTGTAATTCTCCGTCTGTGTTTTGTGCTTTGTCGTGTAAACTATAGAAGCTACTGAAACTAGAGACAAATTCAAGGCAAGTGTTTTACAAAAGTTCCCAAAAAAAAGTGATTCCCAGATCTTAGTCTTCTGGGCTTCATATGTTTCTTCTTCGACTTTTGTAGTTGAAGGATCAGCCGTTGAGTTCTCAAAATGACCGTGATCGATACAATGCGGTCAAAATGATCGTGGTCGATATGACGCGATCGAAATGACCATGGTCGAGCAGCCCTGATGATATGACTCAATCGAAATGACCGTAGTCGAGCAGCCCTGATGATATAAGGCGCAACACACTAACCACTTAATGGTTTTGTTTCTCGTGCCGTTTCATAGCTCGATTATTCCAAAATTCTTACCCAGCATATATTTTCCTATTTGCCCTGACTTGACATATTTGCATAAAATTTCGTCAAACACGCTAGCTTAACGAAAGCCCAAAATGCCACGTACAATTACTATCGGTGCCAATTTTTATAAATAAGCAAGCATTTAACAACTAGATTTCAAAAACAAACATTCACCATGATAGTAAACATAAATTTTAGCAACACTATAAACCATAAACTGATCTTAATATAAATCAATAAATACCAAGATGAAACATAACCAAGTATAAATTGCGTAAAACTTCAAACAGCAACATTACGAACTATAAATACTGAGGGTAACCATAAATTATTTAATCAATGCTATGGAAATTATTAAATTGTTCATATCCATAAGTGGTGAGTTGTTAGGTGAAGTGAAGGGCTACAAGTATGCAATAAACCATATGTTCATCTAAAACCAACAAATAAGTAAGGGTGAGTACATGACTCAGTAAGTACAAAGCAGAAAAACAAGTGAGGCATCATCTTATTAGCGATTCATAACCATTTATCATAACTCAATTCTGCATATCCATTCCTATCAATTTCCATTCACATATCTCACTATCTCAAATCATTTTTTACTTTTCATGAATGCTATCCAATACTCATGCATATGTCTCAACTTTTCTTCTGCATATACTGGTATAACTGAGTGTTCACCCGTCAATGACATACCTTCTCCATGTCCTTTTTCATATAAGGTCTCACCTCCACTCCCGTGGAGTGCTTACCGAAGTAGATCTTTCCCCACTCTCGTAGGATGCCTATCGAAGTAGGTTTTTCTCTACCCACTCTCGTGAGTCGCCCACACAAAGCAGCATAACATGAATACTCAACATGCAATGTAATGATTATATTTTACCTTTAGTTCTTTTTCAGCATTTAAACAAATGGTGTTATCATCATCCTACCACAGTTCTCATCATTATCATCTTAGCATAAGCATGAGAGTAATATAAAACAAGTATTTTCATATGAATAGTCACGGCAAAGGCTCATTTGATCATAATTTTAAACACTTGAATACTATTCTACAACACACTTCTCTCTTTAGTTGCCACGGTCGGTTTGACTAGTATATGATAATACACCCGATAATACTCCTTCTATAACAATTACTCATTCTTAATACAGGTCGTAGCAATACAAAGCAATAATTAAATGACAATAATCCTATACATTTCTTAAATCCACCATACTTCTCTGTTATCGGACAGTCAACCTTGATGTTCGTTGCTGAAGACATCATAACTAGCAACGTGTAAGTAATACCTGTCACCTCTTTTATGAGCCTGAAAGAATCTTTGGTACATGCACGCGCGGGAACTGGTTTATATGGACACGATCCAACCTACGATACAATCTAAACCGTCCGATGAAGCCGCACACCACAATCAACGGTTGCGGACTACGTGATAGCCGACCCGTATAAGTTTTCTTCCTCTCTCATGTGCACAAGCAGAGAGTACCTTTTGACTCGCAACCTTTTGACCGTTTACTTTGTATACGTACACGCAGGAGATGTACCTCGTGGCACAGGAGGACAAGGCCAAGTGGCAGGCGCTGCCGAGGGACAAGTACCCCAAGCCCATGGTGTTCCACGACGGCCGCCTCGCCTTCCGGCCTACCGCCGGCAACACGCTCGCCATGTTCGTGTGGCTGCCCTTTGGCGTTGCCCTCGTTGCCGCTCGCCTCGCCGTCGTGCTCACCGTGTCGTACAGGTACTCCACGCCCATCCTCGCAGCCACCGGTCAGTCGTGGCGTCTCAAGGGCGAGAGGCCGCCCTTGCCGGGCGCCGGAGGCTGCGGCCGAGGAAAGTTGTTCGTGTGCAACCACCGCACGCTCATTGACCCAGTGTACGTGTCGATGGCCCTGGACCGGCAGGTGCGCGCCGTGTCATACAGCCTCAGTCGGTTGTCGGATCTCATCTCACCGATCGGCCGCACCGTGCGGCTGACGCGCGACCGCGACCGCGACGGTCGCGTCATGGCGCGCCTCCTGGACAGCGGCCACCTCGTCGTCATCTGCCCTGAGGGCACCACCTGCCGCGAGCCGTACCTGCTCCGGTTCAGCCCGTTGTTCGCCGAGCTCAGCGACGACGTCGTCCCTGTTGGGATCGCCGTCGACACGGCCATGTTCCACGCCACGACGGCTGGCGGGCTCAAGTGCTTCGACCCGCTCTACTCTGTGATCAACCCGAGGATGTGCTACACGGTGCAGTTCCTGGACGAGGTGGACACGACGGCGGTGAGGGAGAGGAAGGTGCCGAGCACTGACATGGCCAACCTCGTGCAGAGGAAGATGGGCGAGGCGCTCGGCTACGGCTGCACCATGCTCACCAGGAAGGACAAGTACCTCGTGCTTGCCGGCAACGACGGCATCGTCACCACCAACGACAGGCACTCTGCTTCTGCTGCAGGGAAGAAGAACTGATTCATTAAGAAAAAGAATTGATTAGTACTAGCTAGACTTCTGGTTCTGATTATTTTGTTTGGTGTGTTTTGTTGGTTACCGGTTCATTATGTATTGTTCTTGGCTTGTTTTTTTAGTTCTTTTTTGTTTTATTGGTTAGGTTCATCTTTTTAGGGGTGTTCATTTATCTATATATTGTAGGGTTTGTCTATATAGCATTTGCCTATTTTTAAAGGTTGAAAACAGTCACTTTTTGAATCGTTCGATGAAGATCCAACTATCCAAATCCCTCATACTAATAATATATAATACCCCTCCCAAAACCTAACCGCTACCCCTAGCCCGACCCGCCGCCTCCCTCCACCTCACCGGTGTCGCCTCCGATGCCAGTGAGCCCTGCCGCCTACCGCTTCCCCTGCCCTATCCTCCTCTCCCCTGCCCTGTCCTCCCCTCCCCTCAAATCCTCTCCCGTGTGACTTACGGAGTATAAGTTACTCACCATAGTTATCTCATCTCACATGAGGACAGCTTCAACTACGGTGAAGATCAGGACGAGTAAACTGCATCTTACTGTCATTTGCATATGGACAAGCTTGTTGGGTTTGTTTCACTTCAGTTTTATCTTACGTTGCTTCTATTTAAATTTAGTCTATGAGCCGTGGATGTAAACTTTGGCCATCAGACTCATATTTAGTTAATAAATAAATATCATTATGGTTAATATTTATTTTTGTTGTTCACTGTGTGCACTAACTTATTTTGGACTAGTGCAATTTACACAGAGGATCTAGGAATTGTTACTCCGAAGTCCGATAATATCCTAACCTATATTTTCCCTCAGATTCGATATTGAATACGATGAGTCTGGATACGAATATGAATTCACAACATATGGATTTTCGGAAATGGTAATGTCAGAGCAGATACTTGACATATTCGAATCAAACAACGAATAATATAGACATATAGCATACACATACAAAACGATACAAATAACTCACCACATTTGTATTAGACATTCCGGGGTCAGAATCTGGCACATTTACTAAACGATACAAATAACTCACCACATTTGTATTAAACAATCCGGGGTCAGAATCTGGCACATCACCACTGACTCAGCTATTCTTTATCCTCACAATTAGTACTTCTCCTTCCTAAATCCTGGTCGTTTCGACATGTTAGATCTTGAAGTCTTCTTAGTAGATCAAAAGTCTAAAATTTATGTCATGTTGATCTCAATTCTCACACCAGTTATGGAATATGTTTAAGTAGGCATCATAATTCGGAAGTGTTTCTCTCGTACAGAAACAAGAGATTTTACTCTAAAAATATCTCAAACTCCTCTTTACAGCCCCAGCTACTACCACACACATCAGCAACCTGAGCTCCTGCTCCCACAGGCAACTCCATTGCAACTGTCAACTGACACATGCACACACAAACTCACAAAGAACTTGCCAAGATGTGGACAATAGCATATGGTGATCAAACCATCATCCAGTTGCGTACACCAACTGAAACCATCAAAAGAGTTTGTGAAATCATAGAAGAACTCCTCGTAAAATGATTATTCATTTCACCAAATTGTTCATCATCGTCGTCGTCACCGCCACCG
Organism: Bonia amplexicaulis; assembly: GCA_036346245.1. Classification (NCBI taxonomy): domain Eukaryota; kingdom Viridiplantae; phylum Streptophyta; class Magnoliopsida; order Poales; family Poaceae; genus Bonia; species Bonia amplexicaulis. Next base: position 17,022,527 of record CM070766.1, read on the forward strand.
CCACCACAGGAGTGGAAACCAAACAAAATCTTGCATCCTAAGATCTCACGAAGAGATCGAAGCGAAATGCACACACTTAGATATGTACAAGGATAATTCATTCGCTTGGTTGCTAAGGTTACATCTATGCTCAATTAGAATTGAGCGGGCTAGATCTCCACACCGCAGCACAGATGCATGAGCACTGCATAAATGCGACTAAGCGAGCCCAACGAACACGGAAATCTGAATCCCCAAGAGCGTCAGCATTCAGTAGGTGAAGAGTCGAGCCTCCCTTTCTCCTGCTTCTGCAAGACTGCAATCTAGGAAACAGAAATCTGAATTCCCAAGAACTTGTTCTTCTTCGTGCTCTCATGATCTGAATCTGAATCCCAATTCCCAAAGAAGTTGCTTAAACCTCAACTGACCTCACCATCTGGTAGTATTACCAGATGAAGAGCGAAACACGGTGATGAAATGCCACCAGCCAGCACAAGATCTGGAAGGGACCACAGAAAGTGTCCTTGAATTCTGAACCAGAGAATATTAAAGCTGAATGTCACATCAGTAGTTTCTGCAGTTGCTCACTGGTGGATCAGATCCGACAATGAACGGCCAAACAGTACATGTGCATTGTAGATTTGTAGGCCGTCAGGATCAGGTGTAAGTGTGATCTGGTCGAGGTAAAGTAAAACATCGAATCTGAATAATCTCTCTGGGTGACCATTTCTTGCTCGTACTGTTTCTTCCCGGTGTCTAATGAAACCAGCCAGGACCACATCCACAGATGGGTAGACTACCCTGTTCACCAATTCTGCATAAAAATTCCTAGAAGGGAGTAATTTTTTGTACTGAACAACTACAGCGAGCTATGATGTGAAAAAGTAAACAGTTCTCAATAATCTTAAGGCAAGGTTCACAAGATAGATTTAGTTTCATTGATCGAATTGCAAGTCCCGTTAGTCTTCTCAGATCCACATCACGGGTCTTCAGTGTAACCTGAAACAAATTGGAGCATCAGCACGATTTGTCTGCTTAGTGTAAGTAGAAGCAAATGAATCTTGATAATATGAAGGATTGCCATCCTACTTGTATAGCGGCAAATGTAAACCAAGACCTGCGATGCAGGGAACAAGGCTAGCAAGGACACAATCACTCGGTCACTGACAAGCATTCCAGCCGCATTCCTTGGTTATCTCTTATCTGCATAGTTCTCAGACGGGTTCAATTCAATTGCAACGAAATGTGATTGAGATCTGGGCAAGAGCACTGTTATGGGCTAGCACCATTGACGGTGCGCCCGTGCGCCCAGGGGATGGGCAGAGGAGGAAGAAAGGAGGCAACTAATTTTTTTCTTAATTCTAATAGCATGTGCAGCTCTCTTATATAGATGGACTCTCTCCTAATAAATAGAATATAATCTTAATCATATCTTTAATGAAAGTAGATGAGATTGCGTGAAGTGTATTTGATAGATTGATTTGGGAGACCTGGGTACATATATATATAGGAGTGAGGAGATCTGTGGTTTATAGAAACAACACCTAAACAGATCTCCTCAAATATCTCTAACCAAATCAACACCGGGCCGGCCGGCGGAGATGCCTGGCGCAGGACCCACACATACGCAAGCCATATAAGGCTTTCTAACACGCCCCCGCAGTCGAATCGTCGGTTGAACGAACGTTTAGACTGGATCGGAACTCCGTGAAGACTGACGACGGCAGTCCCTTGGTGAAAATGTCGGCGAACTGGGATGTCGTAGGGACATGAAGAACGCGGACATCACCGAGTGCAACACGCTCCCGAACGAAGTGTAGATCGATCTCCACGTGCTTGGTGCGTTGGTGCTGAACGGGGTTTGAAGACATGTAGACTGTACTGATGTTGTCACAATACACCAGCGTTGTCTTGCGCAAAGGAACATGCAACTCAGACAGTAGTTGGCGTAACCAGGTGGCTTCGGCGACGGCGTTGGCAACAGCTCGGTATTCAGCCTCGGCACTGGAGCGAGAGACGGTATTCTGACGCTTGGACGACCAGGAGACCAGATTGTCACCAAGAAAGACTGCATAGCCAGAGGTCGACTTGCGCGTATCAGGGCAACCGGCCCAATCAGCATCAGAGTAGACCACCAAGTCTGACTGGGGACAGGAGCGTAATACCAAACCCATGTGCAGAGTGCCCCGCACGTAGCGCAGGATGCGCTTAAGGGCAGCAAGATGTGGTTCCCGGGGATCATGCATGTGTAGACAGACTTGCTGAACTGCATATGAGATGTCTGGCCTGGTGAACGTCAGATACTGAAGAGCACCTGCGAGACTGCGGAAATCCGTGGGATCAGTCACAGGGTCGCCATCTGCAGAGAGCTTCGGATTGACATCAACAGGCGTTGAACACGGTTTGCAGTCAGCCATGCCAGCACGCTCAAGGATCTCAGTCATGTATTGTCGCTGGGAGAGAAAAAGACCCGAGGGCCTATGTTGAACGTGCATACCCAGAAAATTATGAAGGACGCCGAGATCCTTCATGGGGAACTCGTGCTGAAGAGTGCTAATGGTGCGCCGAAGTAGGGCAGTGGAAGATGCTGTCAATATAATGTCGTCAACATATAGCAGGAGGTAAACGGTATCGGCTCCACGGTGATAGACGAACAAAGACGTGTCTGATTTGGCCTCAACAAAACCAAGCTGCAGAAGATGGGAAGCAAACCTGCTGTGCCAAGCGCGAGGTGCCTGCTTCAGTCCATAAAGAGAGCGATTAAGGCGGCACACGTAATCAGGATGAGCAGCATCTTCAAAACCGAGGGTGAGCACGATGAACAATTTCGGACAAGGTTCCATGCAGAAAGGCGTTGTCGACATCGAGTTGATGGATGGGCCAGCACCGTGAAAGAGCCAAAGAGAGTACAGTCCGGACAGTAGCAGGCTTGACGACCGGACTAAATGTTTCAGCAAAATCCACACCGGGACGCTGGGTGAATCCTCTAAGGACCCAACGCGCCTTGTAGCGCCAAAAGACCCATCATTTCGGAATTTGTGTTTGAACACCCATTTGCCGGTGACCACATTGGACCGAGGTGGCCGAGGAAGAAGGTCCCATGTGTGGTTGGACAGCAGAGCGGAATGTTCAGCTTCCATAGCAGCTCGCCAATGTGGATCAGCGAGAGCAGCACGGTAAGTCCTGGGAACCGGAGACAACGGCGTGGCTGCGAACAGTGCTGGCTGACGAAAACCTTGCTTCCCTCGAGTGACCATGGCGTGCTGATTGGTCACGGGGAAAACGGGCACAGCGCCCGTAGGGAGGGGCACCGTGGTGCGCTCCATGGGCACAGACGATGGCACGGGCGCGGTCGCCTGGCGCCGGGCGTATCTGGCCGAGAAGCGCCGAGGGGCTGCGGTGATCGAGCCGGAGGCGGGGTTGCCACCGGACGGCGGGACCGCGTGGCCTACCGACGGCGGCCGTGGCGTGGACGAGCTCGGCCCACCAACGAAGACCGACGGGAGATGGGTCCATCGAGGCAACCGAGCGTGGCGCGGATCGAGGAGCCGTGATGGTGCAACTTGCCGGCAGGGACGCCGGGGGTGGGGAGTCCGGAACGCCAGGTGCCGCACGTGGCTGTGCGGTGGCGCCGTTGGCCGCACGAGGCTGTGCGATCGGAGCTGAACCTGCAGGTAACAAACAAGGTGTCGGTGCAAAAGGTACCGGCACAGAATTAGTAAAATCCTCCAGAAAATCAAAGGCCGCTGGAGTGGGAGGTGAAGGATCCGCAGAAAAGGGAAAGGAGGACTCTTCAAAAACCACGTGGCGGGAGATGATGATGCGGTTGGTGTGACGATCAAGGCAGAGATAGCCCTTGTGGTGGAGAGAGTAGCCTAGAAAGACACACAGGGTGGAGCGAGGAGCAAGCTTATGAGCAGCGGTGGCAGAGAGGTTGGGATAGCACTTACAACCAAAAACGCGGAGATGTTCATACGATGGCTGTGTCCCAAAGAGGGAGAGATGAGGCGTAGAAAAATTTAGCGTTTTGGTGGGAAGAATATTCATGAGATAGGTGGCAGTGCTAAGAGCCGCAACCCAGAAGGTGGGAGGAATGCTTGCACGGAGCAGGAGGGAGCGAACGACATTGTTTGTGGTGCGAATAATGCGTTCAGCTTTACCGTTCTGAGGTGATGTGTAGGGGCATGACATACGTAGGTGTACGCCATGGGAGAGAAAGAACATGCGGGCGCTGGAATTATCAAATTCCCGGCCGTTGTCGCATTGAACCCCCTTTATGGTGACACCGAACTGGGTGCGAACATAGGCGAAAAAATTAGAAAGAGTGGAGAAAGTGTCAGACTTGAGGCGTGGCGGAAGCGTCCAAAGGTATCTGACGGTCATCAAGTATAACCAAGTAATACTTATGACCAGAGACACTCGGAATAGGTGAAGTCCAAAGGTCACAATGGATTAATTGAAAATTATGAATGGCACGAGATGACGACGCATGAAAAGGAAGGCGTGTATGACGACCAAGTTGACACGCATGACAAAGAGAGTCACTAACACGTTTATTACAAGGGAGACCAAAACTTTGTGCTAGCTTAGACAAAACTTCATGACCGGGGTGTCGAGACGGCGATGCCAAAGCGAGGAGGAGGTGGTGGCATGGAAAGTGGATGCCGCAAGCTGCAATGGGTAGAGGGGACCGGAGCTGTCACACCTGGCGATCTCTCTCCGAGAGGGAAGAGCCTTCACAGAACAGCCAAAAGGGTCAAATTCCACAGAGCAGTTATTGTCGGAAGTGAACTGACGAACGGAAATGAGATTCTTAATAAGGTTCGGGGAAACGAGAACATTATGAAGATGAAGGTTATGAGGTAAACGAGCGACACCAGTGGTGGTAACAGGCAGAAGTTGCCCATTGCCGACAATAATGTGAGGTGGAAAAGAAGGTGAACGGGTTGGAGTAAGTGTACCGGCGTCGGCCGTCATATGATGTGTGGCGCCGGAATCAAAATACCACTCGTTCTGTTGTGGTTGCGGGAGTGACATCGTCTGAAAATTTGCGGCGAGGGTCTGCTGATCCCAACCACTGGGGGGAGGAACTCCCCACTGGCCGCCCATCGCCTTGAGGTCCGGCCGGTGAGCATCGATGGTGTCCATGTCTTGGCGTGAGCCCCGGCCCGAGCCACATCTGGATGGACCCGGACCAGGGGTTGTAGAAAGTCGGCCACGGAGTGCCAAGGCGCGTTGCAGCAGGGGAGGTTGCGCTAGCTCCCGGAGTTGAGCCGCCGCCGGGTTGGAAGCCGCCGCCGCCCGCGCTGCTTGCCACGCTGCGCTTGGGCCGCTGCCTCCGTTCTGCGGTACTTCTTCTTCGGGGTTTCGGGAGGCGGTGCGGCAGGGCGGCCGGGACGATGAAGGCGTGGTGCCGCCGTGGTTCGTGGCGGCGGCGAGAGCCACGGCGGGGGCCGTCTTCGCCATGGTCAGCTCCTCGAGATGGAGGTCGTCCCGCGCTTGCGGGAAGGTGGGAGAGGTTCTGCTGCCGGAGGTGAAGACCGAGGGCGGTGAAGCGCTCGTTTAGGCCGCGGATGATGTTGAGGACGAGCGTGCGGTCGGAGATGGGCTCGCCGAGATCGCGGAGGTCCTCCGCCATGCGCTTGTAGCGTCGGCAGTACTCGGAGACAGTGAGGTCGCCTTGGGAGAAGGAGCGGAATTCCTGGTCGGCAAAGAGCGCACGCGTCGCTCGATTTCCAAGAAATTGGGACTCGATGGCGAGCCAGGTGGTGCGAGCAGTGGCACCGCGCTCGGAGATGGCATCGGCAAGGTCGTCGGAGATGGTGCCAAGGAGCCACGTCCGGACGACGCAGTCCATGCGCGCCCAATCTGGAGAGTGGGGTGCGGCGTCGTCGGAGAGGACGTGCTGCTGCAAGGAAAACTTGCCGACGGTGAGGAGGAAGGACTCACGCCAGCGTGCGAAGAAGGCGGAGTTGATGTCGAGGACAAGGGGCACGAGGGCGCGGAAGTTCTGCACGGCCACGGCTTGTGCGTGCATTGAGAAGCGCAGCACCTCGTGGTGAAGGGCCTCAAGGAGAGGGATCGTTGGTGGGAGGCGGCGTTGGTGGCGTCGTCGCCCGGCGTCGTCATCTTGACGGGCTCACGCAGCGTGCGCGGCGGCATGGCGGCGCGGCCGGCGCTCGTCGGCGACGCATCGCGCTCTGTGGGCGGTGGCCTCGCGCTCGGCCTCCGGCACGGACGAGGCGGCGTTGCGGGTTGCGCTCGGCGGCCTCTTGGGCGGCGGGCATCCTCCGCTGAGAGGCAGCAGCAGCGGCATCGGCATCGGCGGCATCGGGAAGGACGGCGCGCCCGGTGAGGAGTGCTGGAGGTGTAGCCATGGAGCAAAGCGGCCGGGGGGGGCGTCTGTTGGAGGAAGCGGCGGCCGGGTGAGGCGTCTTGTTGGAGGAAGAATAGCCGGGGAAGGCGGCGCTAGGTGCGGAAGAGGAATCGGTGAAACCTAGACTCGTGATACCATGAAAGTAGATGAGATTGCGTGAAGTGTATTTGATAGATTGATTTGGGAGACCTGGGTACATATATATAGGAGTGAGGAGATCTGTGGTTTATAGAAACAACACCTAAACAGATCTCCTCAAATATCTCTAACAAATCAACACCGGCCTACGGCGGAGATGCTGGCGTAGACCCACATCGCAAGCCATATAAGGCTTTCTAACATTTAATAAATAGAAACTAATATTATATCCCTAACAAATAGAAACTAATTGCTAATTTCTTAATAATGAACCGACTGGACCCAAGGCCTACGCACATGACATTACACCCCTCCCGAACATGCAGCTCGTCCTCGAGCTGCTAGACGGTGGTCATGGAAGTAGTCCCAAGATATCTTTGTTGATGATAGGGCTCGTGCCTAACTTATTTTGCTGCGCCATCTTATTGATTGGGTCGACACGTCTGCAGGTGGACTCCATCCAAGATTGCACAAGGAAAAGAGGGAATTTGGAATTAGCTTAAAAATCAAATACAATTTTCTTCCATGAAAGCCAACGCATGCAACCAGGATTTTCTTCTCACGTTCCCTTGTTTCCATCCTCGCACATGCGGCACGCACGCATGCCTCCTCCTATACTCCTCCTGGTTCCCATGCAAACAAGTATCCATGCGCACTTGTGTTTGGTGATCAGGTTGGCTGTGGCAGGCCATGTGAAAGTTGGAACCTAATCAGTATATCAGTACTTGATTGTACACATGAAACCTATTGCAGAGCACAACAGTACATAATAATTAAACAACAGCGACCAGTTTTTCAATACTAAGGAGCAAAGTAGGAACTGCAACTGACATGATGCGGTTCATGTTCAGTATATGCGCTACGGATGGCTGCGTTCTTTTCGGCTGTGGCTTATGGCTGCGGTTGGTAGTTTTTGGTCCTAGCATAAATGCTTGTGCGAACAAACCAAATACCGATAAGCTAATAAGTCGCTTCGAAAAGATTATCCTAGTAAATCATTTTGAAACGGCAACAGAAAAACCGTCATGTTTGTTTGTTCGAGGAAAATCATAAGCTATAAGACATAATCTATAAGCTAAAAGGAATGGAGCCATTAGCTTATGAATCTTCTACTGGTTGCAGATAGATGGTTTAAAAAACACATAAGCAGAGTCTTGATGCATTTATTAACGAATCATCAAAGTGATAACCATAAGCTTCAACTGTCTTAGCTGATTAATCAAATTAGATATTTCTTAAAGGGTTTTGCTTCTTCAGATTCCATAGATTGTTATATTGCATTGAGGATCATGATTTTTAACCCAAATTTTCTAACAGGATTTAGCACCAATATTGAGGTCTACAATTTTGAGCATAAAATTGCATCATAATTTCATAGTTATCGACAGCTACCTTGAAAAAAAATCTAACGAGCATTCTACTCTGGGGTGAGTGGAATACAAAAGAAAGCTAAATTGTGGCAAAGTAAAAGAGGATTCAAGTAGCAGATATTGCAATCAGCTCACCAATTTCTCCACGTGGCATTTGTGCATCAAGGACACAATCCCACTCCCTTCTCGCACGGCGACCCTGACGCCCGCCACACACGTCGGCGGTGAAGGCACCCCTGCACCCTGCGCCCCCCTTGGGTTACCTAATTACATCAGGGCGTGGCGAGGGTCTTAGTGACACCGTCTCGATATTGAGGCCGGCGCCCGGCGGTGCCGAGGCCGGTGAGGCACAGCGTGAGCCGGCGTTGGGCGAAGACCGGCAGTGGCGGCCGACGAAACCACCGTGGGATAAGCCCACATGTCAGTGAGAGGGAGGGATCCGCCCCTGGGCCATGGTATACCGTCCGATCAAACTGTGTGGCCCAGATCGATCCTAGTAGTGTGGCCGATGGAGTTTTGCGAACGAAGCCCTACCTTGCGCTCAATTATCCGTTAGGCCCTCCATAATAGAATGCTAATAATAAAAATAAAGCATGAAGTTTGCAAAGAGAAACCACTGTTGTTACCACAAAAGTTCTATTTTTCTCCAACCACCAGTTTTCTCTGTACAATCTTATTGAATCAACTGCCTTTTGTGTATGCCTATCTCACCAAAAATCTGAACAAGAGCATGATCCGCCTTTGAAATGGTGGAACCTGTAAGGATCTCTCAGCACAATTTCCCTGTTAAAAATCATGCTAACCAGCTTAAAAACCAGATGGCAGTCTGCACAGACCCTGAGATTCTTGAATATTCTTAGCATAGATCCTTCCGGAACAGCGATAAGGCCATATGCCAATGCAAGCTTCTCGCTGTGGTTCCAAAGGTTCTGCTCCTTTTGCTCTTCATCCGTATCATGCAATGCAGATGAGGTATCAGCGATATAACCTACCTCCCTGAGCTTCAGCAAGATTTCGTCCAACTTTGCATAGATCTTCTCTGCATGCGCATGACTCCGGTCACCTATACCAAAGGTGCTTACCTCATTCTGCAGCTTAAGCCAACTGCAAGCACGTCTTTTGTTTAAATTGATGGTCTTCATGTGACTTCTTAATCTGTCAACATCCATCCATCTTGCATTTGTAGCATATAAGTTCGACAGAAGGACATAAGCTGAGTCATCGAATGGATCCAATTCAAGAAGTTTCTTGGCAGCTTTCCTCCCAATATCCATATTTTTGTGAGTTCTACTAGAAGACAACAAACTCCGCCATATTAGATCATTTGGTAAGACTGGCATTTCTTCAATAAATTTCTCTGCCTCAGTAAATCGCCCTAAACGCCCAAGGAGATCCACTATGCAAACACAATGTTTTATTCCAGGGGAAACGCCAAATACAGAAGCCATGGAGTTATAGTAATCAATACCTTTGTCTACAAGGCCAGCATGACTACAAGCTGAGAGTAGGGCAACAAACGTTACATAATCTGGCTTTCTCCCCATTGAGACCATAAGCTTAAATGTATCCTCAGCTTCCTTGAAATAGCCGTACCTTGCATAACCTGATATCAATGTATTCCAGCATTGTTGTGGTCGAAAGGAAGGGTTAGGAAGCATTTTCAACATTTCATCCATCTTTCCACATTTCCCATACATATCCATCGCAGCATTAACCACAAGACTGTCTGAATCCAGCCCACATTTCACACCAAGACCATGTAGCTGCATGCCTTCTTCCAAGGATGCGAGGCTTGCACTGGATGACAAACATTCAGCTAGACAAACATGATCAAGTTTGTTTCCAGCATGCCGCATATCCATGAAGAGCTTTAGGGCCTCCTCTCCATGGCCATGCTGAACACTCGCAGCTATCATGGCATTCCAGGAAACCACACTTTTGTTGATCATTCTGTGGAATATATTAGTACTTGACTCTAAATCACCACAGTTTGCATACATTGTGATCAGAGAGTTAGTAACATACTCATCCGATGAGAATCCAGTACGAATTATGTATGCATGTAGGGGCATTCCATAATTACGCAACTCACTTAAAGATGTGAAAGAACCCTGGATATTTATCATTGTTATGTAATTCAGCTTTATCCCCGCACCTCTCATCCAAGAAAATACTTGCATTGCCTTTGTACCATCCTCAAGTGCTGCATAGCCCCCAATAAGCGTGTTGCAACTAACAACATCATGAATCGGCATTGACTGAAATACTCTCTCAGCATCTTGCATGGAATTGCATTTACCGTACATCGTGAGGAGAGAATTACCAACCAGTAGATTGTTGTGAAGACTTGATTGCAATATCATGGCATGAACCATTCTGCCATCCATCAGAGCTCCTGGACTTGAACATGCTCCTAGAGCACTGGAAAATGTCATGTGATTTGGACCTCCATTCATTCGAAGCAACTGACCTAATGTCTTCAATGCATCAATGCAAAAATCATTCTGCACATAGGATCCAATCATAGTGTTCCATGATATTAGATCCCTACTGGTCATGTTCCAGAACAGAAACTCAGCATCATTCAATTTCCCAGCAGCAGCATACATATTAACAAGGGCATTAATCATAGGAATACAAGAATGCAGACCACTCCTAATACAAAGGGAATGAATTCCGCTTCCGTGGCTGACATGATCTGAGGAGCCACAGACAGATATCAAGCTGCACAGAGTTGTTGCATCAGGCCTCAACAATCCACCACAACGCATATATGAAAACAGAAGAAAACATTTGCTGCACATTCCTTCATGTGAGTACATCGATATCATTGCGTTCCATGATATAGTGTCGCGTTCGTCCATTCGATCAAAGAGCTTCTCAGCATCCTGCACCCTTCCGAGGTTACCAAACATGGTGATCAGTGAATTTGCCACGGAGACCTGCGTTTGGAGGCCGGAAACCACGACATGGGAAGCAACTTGAAGCCCAGCCACCTCGTTCTCGAGGGATCCACAAAGGCTGGCCACTGTCGCGAACGCATTTGCGTTGCTCGTGACCCCTTCCCTCCTCATCTGACTGTAAGCTCCCAAAGCTTCTTCCAGATACCCGTTAGATGACAAGGCCACCATCAACGCCGTCCACGACACCACATTCCGCTCGGGCATCTCCCAGAACAACCTGTGGGCATCCAACACGAGCCCACGGGAACCATACAGGTGCAAGAGGGCCGTCCCGATGTAGACGTTACCCATGAGCCCGGCCTTGTGAGTGAGCGCGTGGATGGCGGCCCCGCACGCGCCGCCCTCCTCTCCCCAGCGCCCGCACGCGGTGACGAGGCTGGCGAGCGCGAACCCGCTGAGCGGGACGTCATGGTCCCGCATTCCCCGCAGAAGCTCGAACGCGGCGCCGTCGCGGCCGCAGCGGACGCAGCCGGAGACGGCGGTGTACCAGGAGGACGGGATCCGGTCCGGCATTGCGTCGAACAGGTGGAGCGCGGCGGCGGGGGAGCGGTGACGGAAGTAGAAGGTGAGGAGGGTGTTGCGGTGGAAGGCGCTGAGCGGGAGCGCGCGGCGGAGGGCGAGCGCGTGGATGGCGCGCGCGAGGAGGGGTTGGTCGGCGAGGAGGGAGAAGCCAGTGCGAGGGAACTGCGCGACGGCGGGGTTCGGGTGGTCGGCGAGGAGGGCGACGGGGTGAGGCGGAGGCGGTGGGTCGAGAGCGCATGGTGCGGCGGTGGAGAGGCGGCGGGAGGGGGACGCGGCGAGGCGGGTTGGTACTCGCTTGGTGTAGGAGAAGTAGTACTTGGCGGCCAGCTTGGTTGGTGGTTCGTCGGAGAAGGACGCGGAAAATAGATGCGTCGTAGTGTAGCGGCGGGCCGGCCGGCTGCGAGGAAGGAGAAAGAGAACCCATGGCCCCATCAAAATTTGTATGGCGGACAAGAACACCCGGGCCCAAGTCCATTTGACATTCCACGGTAGTGTAGCTTGCGGCCCATCAAATTTGTAACCTTCAGCCCATATCCACTGGTCGGGCGGCCAATGTCTCCCATCCCATGGCGCTCGTCGTCGAAGGGCGGTGAGATCCCGAGGATCGCCGGCGATTCCCGCCGCGATCTCGTCCGGAAAGTCCGACCAAATTGAATTCATGGACAGCTGAAAGGTGATAATGTCTTCCCTGTGAATGCACCTCGCATCGCTTGAATTTTTGTTAATTTACAAATGTGAAAAGATGCAGTCACTGCCTGTACTACCAGAATCTCTAGAATACTTTGCACTCGATATGTGCTATCTAGAATTCATGGACAGCTGTCAAACCCGTGGAGATCCGAACTGGCAAAAGATTGGGCATGTCGCCACAATAAGAATTGGGCTGGGCTGGGCTGCTTTAAGATTGGTGACAGGCTACAGAATGCCGATGAGAGTGATACATCCAGTTTCTTCGGCCCTGTTTGTTTCCACTTAAGATTATTATAATCTAACTTATACATCATAAGTGGAAACAAACAGACAGATTATAAGGTAGCTTATTATAATCTAATAGCCCAGATTATTGTAATCTAATAAGCTCAAAAAAGGAGCTTATTTCAGCTTATTTCAGCTTATAGATTACCTTTTATCTAAATGACCATAAAACTTCAGAAAAATTACCCACCTTTGCTATTCATTAACTCCCCAATCTTTAAACATTATAAGCTCAAGGGCATTGTAGTCTTTAAACATTCGAATACAACAATTCATAACTCTGATAATCCAGGCTGCCAAACACCGGACAGCTTATTTTCCACCAGCTTATTATAAGTTAGCTTATATAATCTGCATCTATAAGCTAGATTATAATAATCTTAAGTGGAAACAAACAGGGCCTTCATCCATCAGCGTCACAGCGTGCGCTTGCAGATCTCTCGTGCCAAAGTGAATACTAAAACTCAGCCCATAGGAATCTGGATGCCCAAGCCCACAGAGCTCATATTCTCGAGTCGAGGGCCGAGCGTGGTGGGCCGGGATGCTTTACGATTAGTGACAGGCAGGAAGGCTCCGCTTGAGAGCCCTTGACCCCCCCCTCCCGGAAATCCCCAAACCCTTCTTCGACCCGAGCGCGCGATGGGCGACGACAACGGCGGCGGCGACCACGTCGAAATCGGCCGCGCCGAGGTGATCCCTTGGACTCCTGGGTGTGGGGGATTCCGATCTTTACACCGAGCTTTCCGTGGGCGTGGAGGGAGACGCTCGCGAGAGTTTCGTTTCGCGTCCGCTCCATCTAGAGCCTAGTTTTTTTTCTTCTTCTGTTTCTTTCGACTTAGATGCGACGGTTTGCGCTATGATTTGCGCTATGGTTAGCTGCTGGGGGTTCGATTGATGCAGATGCGGCTGGCTTCATCTGCTAGCCGAGAGTACCTTGGGGAGCGAATTCCCCAGATTTGTTCGCTCTGATCTCGATGTGTGTGCTGCCTGCGTAAAATTCGATCGCCCCTGTTGACTGCTTACGCTTGATGTGGCAGTAGCTTCATTCACCACTTCGATTGGTGTGGGCAGGCGTCGCGGAATTGGTGCCTGGGACGAAGGTTTAGGTTTTGCTTTGTAATAGGTTTATGGATAAGTAAGCTGACTCGAGAGGAACTTTGCGCTTGTTTAGTTTTGGTGGTGTGTATTGGCTGGAGTGAGGCACTGAGTGATATGGGATTTATGGGAAAGGGGGTTTTGACCGGTGCCAATAGATACATTGCAATGGGAGGATATCAAGTTTTGATTGCTCACCTTTTCATGGTGCGGATGTGCTAATTTGACTTTGGATGTTTTGTTGTTAAGCAAAATGAAATTCATCTGCGGTTTCTTAACATATCAAAGTCATATAATTTTAACACATGAAGATTCACCGTTATAGAACAACGATTATTTTCAAACTGCTGGAATAATCAATCGCAACTTTATTATGTGCTATAAATGCGCACCTAGAGTTCCTTATGCATACCCCTGCCAGTTGATGTAACTGTCCAAGATACTCGGATCATCAACCAAAAGCTCATGTGCATGGATACACTTAACACATGTCGTTCTGCCTTTGATTGCTCACAATGCACATTTACTGGGAGCATCTTTCACTTGTTCCATGGTTTTATGTCATCTGATTCAAAGAACTATATTTTTTTTCGTGCCCTTGTTGTGACTCTGTGTTGGTAAGCTTAAACTAATGTCATCCTATCTCCAGGGTGATACATATTCACGTGAAGATGGATTGTCGAAATCTAGGGATAGAGACAGAGAAAGAGAAAAAGACAAGGACAGGGAGCATCACAGGGACCGTGACAGAGATCAAGGAAGAGACAGAGACAGGGACAGGGACAAGGATCGGGACAGGGACAAGGACAAGGATCGCCACAATAGGCATCACCGTGAAAGAAGGGAACACCGTGATCGTTCCGATGATCATGATCGTCACAGAAGCCGTGATTCTGAAAGGTATTGCTGTTAATGCATTTGTGTTTTATATACACCTTTTTGTTACTTTAGAAACAATGTGTGTGTTTTTTTTGTAATGGTGGCTATTTTGGTTATGTCAAAAGTATTAGCCTTTGAAATCAACATGTGCTATATATCAGATGTGAATATGTGATGTATGCCTCGGAAGTTATTCAACTATGTCCTACACATGCCAAAATGATTAGTGAATGGCCCACAGCTATCTTGCTTATATGCAATTTCATTTGTGGTATATGTTTGTAACAACACACAGGAGAAGAGACCGTGAAAGAGATGGGCATCGCAGGCATCGCTCTCGCTCACGGTCTCGTTCAAGGGGCAAGGATCGCAGATCTAGGTCTCGTTCTCATTCAAAAAGGTACAAAAGTGAAGGTCCTGGAATAATCTGTTATTTGCTATGTTCAGCTACAATGTACACAGTAATTTTTTCCCTCATGGTTCTCTATGAGCATCTTGAATTTGCTTATTCTAATGAGAATAGCTATGAAGAAAATCCAAATCAATATGTTTTTTTACATATTTTTTATGTTTTGGTGTATTATTTATTTGAGCCATGTGCAATGCATACTTGAATATGTACGGATAAGTTTTTTAATTAAATTTTCAGAGAGATGGCATTTTTCGATTTGTTAAATACAGTTATCTGTCTCATGCAGTGATGCAGTATTCTGCTCTCCATTTTTATATTTTAGTTTCTCACTAGTCAGTAGTTAGTCACTAATATCTATTGTGTTGGAGCAGCAAGCGTGTTAGTGGATTCGACCTGGCACCACCACCGCAAGCTGTGGTTACTCCATTTCCTGCTGTTCCAACCCCAAGTATGCTCTCATCAACTCAGTTAAATGTTTCTATTTTCATTTTTGCAGCTCTGTCTATTTTATCTTTAGTTGGAACTTATTGGACTTAAGAAAGTACCTTCTGTTGGGACTTGGGACTGGATAAGTGATGCTCATGTGTATTTGTTTAGAATAAATTGTATCCTTTGCTGGATAACCTGGCCAACCATTTACTTCCACCACAATGTTATACTATTCTCACCACAACTGGATGTGACAAATTCTTATTGCCATTGCCATAAGCTCCGAGCATATCACCAGTCCAATGTTGTTGTTTGAACTTAGCATTGGCGGATAACATAGAGCACCACGATGCTTTGCAGTCCTTGTTAGAGCACCACCAATAGATGTACTGGTGGACAGGTTCATGGAGGTCCATACACCAAACTTCTTAACATGGACACCCATAACTCCAGTACAAGCAGTGTTAAAAGATGCTTAGTCAGATCCACCTAGAACCATCCACTAATAAGGTGATAGGAAAGGAAAGAATGAAAAAAAAGGATTATTTTGTTGCAATCACAACATCATGTGAGGTGCTTGGAGAGATACTGGTGATAAAGGAGATAGAGTGCCAAACCAATGGATTCTCTCTCCATAAGCACCCCTCAAGCGCCCATCTGCTGGAGATGCCCTTGTATCTGTGATAGTATCTTCTGGTACAAATAACTTGCAAGTTTCCATTTTGTTATTACTTGGTAACTGAAAACTGAGCAAAACTTTTTGCTTTTGTTCTTTTGTTGTTTGTCTGTTTTGTGTATGTGTATGGTAAGAAGGCATTCTTGGGTCACTTGCCCCACGCCAATGGAATGAGCGCCCTACTGTATCTTTAATGTACAAGGAGGAATCAGTGCTCTGGTTTGATACCATCTTGTTCGTCTTCAACTAGCAAGTATTACTGATTGCTAGCTTCATGATTATTACATTTGTCCTTGCACATGTGCTTTTCATTCTTTGACATGGAATATACTGCACGCCTGGATCTACTTTAGATCCAGACTGATGGTGAGAACTGAGAAGTAACCACTAACCAGTATAAATGAGCAATAATTTTTCTTGCTAATTGTTTATGCTTCCTATTAGAAATTTATTGATATATTGCAGGTCAATTACCGGGCTCTTCTATTCCTGGAATGTTTCCCAATATGCTTCCTTTTGGTGTTGGACAGGTGATTATTCCTGATTTTTCTTAATGTCTTAATGTCGAAAGAACCTTTGGCTTTATTACTTTTTTGTTATTTTATGTCTGGACTGTGTGTTTGTTGGTTTGTAATCAAATTGATTTGTTTGAATCAGTTCAATCCCCTTGTCATCCAGCCGCAAGCAATGACTCAACAGGTATGAGTTCTTTTGTTTATAATTTACTGTAGGTATTGATGCGACCAGGGTTCGAAATCCCGGCGGTAACTGGTTCTACCGGTGGCTACCGGTAGAATAAAAACCGGCCGGTTTGTATTTAATTCAAATTTGAAATTTTGGATGTAAAAGTTGATTTTGTTAATGATGTTTACATTGTTTAACACTAATGGAATGTATTAGAAAGATGCATGCACCTCCCGTGCTTCACTTCATGCTTTTTGCCATGAATTTATTAGGAATTTTTAATTTCAAATTTGGAAAACAAGTTTTTAGCGGTTTTTCCGGTTTTAGTGGGTTTTCTCCTATTTTTTGGGCGGTAACTGGCTGGTTTTTCCGGTTACCGGTTTCAAATTCAAATTTAAAAACTTGAAATTTGGCCGGTTTTTTCCCGGTTTTTCTGGTTACCGGCCGGTAACCGGTACCGGCCCCCCGCCGGGATTTAGGCCGGTTGGATGCGACAGTGTGCCAACATCTTTTTCCTCTCAGGCTACTCGGCATGCTCGGCGTGTTTATGTCGGTGGCCTTCCTCCAACTGCTAATGAACAGGTCCATACACTTGAATCACTTATTTTACTTCCCATTTTCCAACCCCCATGAACCCCAGAGCTGAAAGCAAGTGTGCGTGCACTGATACATATAATTGTTCACTTGTTGGTTACATTGGTTTCCTTTTCTGCAGTCAGTTGCAATATACTTTAATCAAGTCATGGCTGCTATTGGAGGAAACACTGCTGGTCCAGGTGATGCTGTTCTTAATGTCTACATAAACCATGACAAGAAATTTGCTTTTGTGGAAATGAGGTCTGTGGAGGAGGCAAGCAATGCTATGGCCCTGGACGGCATTTTGTTTGAAGGGGCACCAGTGAAGGTTAGAAGACCCACAGACTATAACCCTTCTCTGGCAGCTGCCCTGGGCCCAAGCCAGCCAAGCCCCAATCTGAATCTTGCTGCAGTTGGCCTAACACCAGGCTCAGCCGGAGGGTTAGAAGGCCCAGATCGTGTTTTCGTGGGTGGCCTTCCCTATTACTTCACAGAGGCTCAAGTTCGGGAGTTGCTTGAATCCTTTGGGCCTCTCCGAGGATTTGATCTTGTGAAGGATAGGGAAACTGGTAACTCAAAGGGCTATGCGTTCTGCGTCTACCAGGACCTCAATGTCACTGACATTGCCTGTGCTGCTCTAAATGGTATCAAGATGGGAGACAAAACTCTTACTGTCAGACGGGCAAACCAGGGAGCAGCTCAGCCTAGACCAGAGCAGGAAAGTATCCTGTTGCAGGCACAGCAACAGGTGCAATTACAGGTATAGCTCAACTATTTAATTGTCACCCATGGTCAAACTAATTATTCTCTTATGCCAATTTGATTGTATTTCTGCAATTGTTCTTGGGTTATGACTCTAGAAATGATTCCTGTACAGAAACTTGTGTATCAAGTTGGAGCGCTCCCAACAAAGGTTGTCTGCCTGACCCAGGTGGTTACTGCAGATGAACTAAAAGATGATGAAGAGTATGAGGACATCATGGAGGACATGAGGTTAGAAGCAGGCAAATATGGTAAATACCTCAAACTTCTCATCCACTATTTCTCCTCTCTTGAAATTTATCTATTTGATCATCTGCTGAATTAGGTCTCTGTTCTGTCCTCTCTTTGGCATATCTTATCTATAGTCCTACAATATTCCATTTGAGACTCAATTCTTTCTCCATGACTTGTAGTTTGGTTCATTTCTGTTAGTTGATTATCCTAAACATTGTTGCTCCTTTGTTGATGTTGTATATTCTACTTGCATATACTTCCGTTCGTCAGGTAATTTGATGAAAGTTGTCATTCCACGTCCTGATCCCAGTGGACAGCCAGTCGCCGGAGTTGGAAAGGTGAACCTTGTGTGTAATGCGGTTCGAACTTTGCAGAGCATCAGTATTGTGTGAAATCTTTCTGATTTATGGGCTTTCCATCGCAGGTATTCTTGGAGTATGCAGATGTCGACGGCGCCACCAAAGCAAAGACGGCAATGCACGGAAGAAAATTTGGTGGGAACCCAGTGGTTGCGGTCTTCTATCCTGAGAACAAGTTTGCTAGTGAAGAATATGATGCATAAATTATCTCTATCTATGGCAGTAGTCTCTGGCGCTAGTTTGTTCAATTACACAACGATTTCTCCTCCTAAGTCGAACCTTCATGTAGCCCTGGATTTATGCAGAGCCACCAGTTATTAAAATTGTATGATAGATTGCGTAAAGTTCGTCTAATTGTTCTTGGCCGTTGTCTTGATGAGCTTGGATTCTTCGCTGTCCTGTTTCTATTCTCCTATTGCTTCCTTTGAAATTGTTGGTGATAATACGGCATCGGCAACTGGTTGCCCAAGTTGGGGGATGGTTTAAAAGGAGACATCTTGAGGATTGTGTTTTGATTGTCATGTTTACCTGATACATAGCTGTTCATGTCGACTGTTGGGCATTCAATTGACTTGTACCTTGCTTAACAACCGTAGCTTGGTAGATTCTAGAAGAAAAGCAGCCGTAGCTTGGTAAATGAACTCCTAGGATGAGTAAACAGGTAAAACCCGACTGACCCTAAAATGATTAGTTGTTACGACTCTGTTATTAGTTACAAATTTGATGGTACTTTTAAATGATCATAATTTCGCAGCTGCTACTGGTACAGTAAGGAATAGTGATAAGGATTATCTAGATCTTCGATTTTGTTCTGGACCTACTAAACCATACATACATTCAGTATTATCTCAGACAGTATTTATCTCGGCTCAGCTAAGCTGTACGAAGAATATGGATTGCCCTTCCTGGCACATCATTGTCTCTGTATTGTTGCTCCTTAGACATTTCAATCATCCTGGTCGATCATAAATACATATACTGTAGCACGCGTATACATACTGTATTGCATTGCCATAATTTGTCAGGTCTTTTTCTTTGATTATTACGTGAGGCAGCGACAAGCAGCAATCAACATGGTTGTATGTTGAACACCAGTCAAGACAATGGAAGATGACATCGTGCCAACTCTTAAGGAGCCGCCTTTACTTAATCTGCACCAGTCCATCTCCACATACGACATGCAATTGCATGATCTCATCTCATTCTCATCCTATATCTCATCATCAACAACAACAACCACGACGACAACAACAACAACAACAACAACAACAATAATACATGGACAACTAATTAGATATTGATAGGTCCCTTGTGTGAAAAAAGAAAAAAGAGAATAATATAGAGAGTCGGCATCTCAGGTCGATGATATCTGATTTCTTGTACTAAAGAATGCAATTTACAAGCAGAACTCATCAGGTGATGTAACTGCATGCAATGGCAATTTTCTCCAAAGATTGGCATGGATTGTGAATCATGGACGTCTCTGTCCTCCACACATGATGGGTATTAATTCCCCCATGCTGCCTGCTCTTCTGTTGTTTGCATTTATCAGTAGATGCCAAACTAACAATCTTCCATCGCCACCATGGATAGGTGCAGCCCAGGCAAATAATTGATCTCACCATTATGCTCTAACAGTATCATGATATCAGCCTGCTGAGCAGCTTTCACTGTTGACTGTTGGAAGAAGTGTAGTTTTCCCAAGATCCGATCGCACGCTCAATCACAAACCGGATGTGATTTTGACAGCATGAATCACATGATTATGAAATTATGGACAAGCTCGCAGTGTTGCAGTGGTCTCAGCCTCTCAGGCTCTCGGCTGCTCTGGGATCCCTGGGCCCTGCAAGAGCATTGTTCCTGCATTAATTCTGGAAGCCACCACACAAATATGAAGTACTGAGATAAAAAAAAAGCATAACGCCCACAAGTATGTTTTTAGTCCTAATGGACTCTTACCTGCACCTTAGGCTGGTGCAGTTAAACATAAATTATGTTTCAAACTAATTAAGATTTAACACTCGTCGTGACGACAATGATGCATTGAGAGTAACACACAAATATGAGTTAGCAAGTACATGTTAGATTGAGCATTTTTTAGTTTCCACTTAACAATTTTTGTTGTGGATGGTATGATGGCTACTTCAGGGGAACCATGTCAAAGTACAAAATACAGCAGATATGACATATGTTGTGCTAGACAGCTACAGATGCACAACATCAAAATAAATGGACTGGTACAGTAGAACTATACATATTCCAAGACAAATTTGTAGCCATCTGCTTGGCTTGAATAAGTTTTTTTGTGGGATAAACCCAATAGATGTAGTTTACTAAAAAATTGACTCCTTGTGGCTTCAGAATTGCGATACATCATCACAAATAAAGAAAAGCCCAGTCTCCTGGAAAAATTAATTGGTATTCATGGAACTGGTAGACCAGCCAATACTCCAGTGCATTTCAAATAAACTGACTATGATGTCATCCTACACTACCCTAATTAGATGACCAACAGAGAGTATTTACAAAAACACGGATTATCAGCATCTTAGTTTAGATTCCTTAGATGTACCAAGAAGAGATGTGTTTCTTCACTTGTTCAGTACCATTGTTAGAGATATGATTCGGGTTGTTGTATAGAAACGGAATCAATCTCCATAGGATATTTCCTTTTGTTGATGTCCTGTAACTCAGCATGTAATCTCAGTTTGTTTGTTTCCTTGCCAAGCACTCTTGTAACTGTTATATACACAGCAATGAGGCCACCCCATATTGTGTGGCGAGTGCCCATCTCTATCTCGTGCTTTCCCCAACAGGTGTGCCTCTACATGCATGCCCCTCAGGAGCCTCACCTCAACCTCATCAAGCGGATTCTTCAGTACTTCAAGGGCACTATTGACTACGGCCTCCAGCTTCACGTGACACTGTCTACCTCCCTCACGGCATACTCTGATGCCAATTGGGAAGGCTGTCTTGACACAAGGCGTTCTACGTCCAGGGACTAATTGGGCAGACCTTCACGTCACAACCGGGCCTTTTCACAATCTTCTTGAAGATCACCGATTCTCACACCTCCAAGTCGTTTAGGAGTCAGGAACCTCCAAGACTAATAGGTTGATGACACTTGCTTGAAGGTTCTCAAGTGCTACAACGCTCAATCAATAGATGCAATGCACTTGAATACATTCAACAACCTCAAAGGATAAACTAAATGCTCTAGAGTTGAAGAGCGGTAGAGGTCCAAGAGAACGCCCTTACTGCAGGTGAGGAGGTATTTATATCCTCCACCAATCAAGGTGACAGTTGGGACGAAGTCACCAAAAATCGGGGCGAGCGGTGGTATCGCCATGTGATGACCGGTAGTACCGGACCCCTTGTTCAACAGCTATTTATTGATCATTAAATGCACTGAAACTAGCCGTTAATACAAAATCTATTAATGCCGCCCTCACATGCACTGGTCATACCACTGCAAGCGATAGTACTGCATTTATGCTGCAGTAATACCGTTTTCCAGAGGGGAGAAAAACTCCCAAAAAGTGACTCTCTGAAAAATAGCTACCGCCGTTACAGACGCGGTCATACAGCTGCGGTAACACCGGAGAAGAATTGCGGTGGTACCACGCCTAAAAAACTCCAAAACAACACCTCTGTGGAAAAAAGGTACCGGCGTGTAAATCTCGGTAGTATGCGATGCATGTGGTACTACCATGGTTACAATTATGTCGTACAGATCTTAAGAAAACAAAGCAAAAAGAATTATAATGCAATTCCAAATGCAAGCATATACAAAGATTGAGCTATGTGGCACACGAGCACTATCAAGCTACTAATCAAGAACCACTCTTAATAGTACGACATCTAGCATATCAATCCGATCTTAATTCAACAAACGTCAAGACCGATAAAATATAGAAAGAGGTCCTTTGCCTATTTTATACATTTGCCTTGAGCCAAGTTAAACCATAGCTATCTTTGCATGCTTCTTCATGTTTTTCTCCATGATATATTCTAAATCCAGGACTAAAGCTTTGAATCATCTCAACAAACATATTAGTCCCTTAACATGATCGTTATTAATTACCAAAACAATTTTTAGGGGTCTAGATGTTTCAGCGGTTGCACATGTTGTTGCCGATTGCTGCTGGTTGTGGCAACTTCTTCACGAACTTCATCACCTCGTCTCCACTACCACCATGGTCTATTACGAGTTTACGACAACGTCAGTGCGGTCTACATGTCCGCCAACCCTGACCAACATCAGTGTACCAAGTACATCAAGATTGACATTCATTTCGTTCGCGAAAAGGTGTCTCTTAGTCAGGTTCGTGTTCTACATGTGCCTTCCAGTCACCAGTTTGCCGAGATCCTGTAAATCAGCATGTAGTCTCGGTTTGTTTGTTCCCTTGCCGAGCACTCTTGTAACCGATATATACACAGCAATGAGGCCGCACCATATTGTGTGGCGAGTTCCCATCTCTCTCTCTCTCGTGCTTTCCCATTTTGCAACCATGTGAACCAGTCTAAGAGGTATACAAGACAACTACATGTCATGTAACATTGTCTGCTTGCATGCAATAACTGTAAATATGGCCACTAACATTGCTCTCCCTCTAATTGAAATAATTCTGGCCAACATATATTCCGTATGTTTGTTGTATGGATTCTTTATCTTATCGTTCATCGGTAAATTCCTAGCAGGAAACAAGGGCAGTACTATTCCATCTACTTGTATAGTTACACAAATGAGAGCTGGAGGGAGGGCACCATCACCATGAAGGCACTATTTACTCACATGCATGTACTTGCCCTTCATGTAACCTCTGTTTTTATATCATCTTCCCATATGCATCTCTTTTGAGCACAGATCTGCTGCGGTCACTCAATGAGTAACTGCAAGCGCGGCCAGCCGTCCAACTGAAAATTTGTCGGCTAAGATCAGGCACAAGTCAAGTGTGAATGAGTGATACCGCTAAGGACATGATCTCAGTCGTCTAATTCCCCACTTGGATGGCTGCCGGAGGAAATGCACGGTGGCTGCAGTCCATATCCAGAACCTCCAGATTAATGAATCTAGGGCCTGTTCATATTGGCTTCTGCTTGGAGAAGCTAGAAGCCAATATGAACACCCGGTTTCTTGAAGTGGTTTCCCCACTCTTGCCTCCGCCTCGCGTACGTATTTCTTCCTCACTTTCCCCACCACTCGTTCACTCCTTCTAAAATCCACTTCTTTCAGCCGTTACTATTTATTTTCAACCAAAAGACATCAGCCGTAGCCAATATGAACATGTCCTAAGTAGGGCCTCCAATACCGTGTTACTCAAGGAAGAAACTAGGCACATGCAGGACCACGACGACAATAATGTCTTGCCTAATACTTCCAGCTAGGGGGCAGTATGTCACATACCACCAATACTAAACGCGTAGAGTCTCAAGAAAGAAAAGGAGAGAAGAAATAAATAAACACGTAGAAACATGTACTCTATCTGAAAGTATCGATGGGGTCTCTTCTTCCTGGATGCATGTTTCAGCTTGTTTCCACTGTTTTCCACCAAAAAAACTAGTATCAGATCAAATACATGATCACGCACATATATATCTAATACCTCGATCTCAAGATATCTCCATATATGAGCAATGAACACAAAAAATCGAAAGTAAAAGGAGACGGACAGTCATTTGGACTGTTCTTATTGAAAGAATCAACAGTTGCATGGTATTAGCTTATCTAACCTAGTGATGAAATACTAGCACAAGATAATACCCTGAAGCTCCATTGTAAGACCAAATCAATTCTGGCACTGCTCAAAACTGTCTCTCTACCGCAATGTTAGGTTAGAAAACTAAATGCACCGTCTGCAGACTGATCAGATTATCCATGAATACATTGAAGGTCACATCTCAAGCTTACATGTTACAACATTGAATACCCTCCATGTGCTGTTTCAGACACTGAGTATGGCAAATTTGTCAGGTGTTGGGCAGTGGAAGAACTTCAATAGAATTAGTTAGTTGGCAGCTAACAGGCTCACAGTTAGTGCAGCAAGCTCCCAAATGATAGGATAAAACTGTATTGGATAAACTCAGATCATACTTGGGAATTTGTATGTTAACTACAGTACCAACTCAGGAGCTGATAAGTTTACTGCTCAAATAGTATATTGAACTGAGATGTTAATCAGAACTAAAGTTGCTTTTGGTTATGTACACTTTACCAATAGGAAGGTTGAATGCTCGCATTGGATAAGACTATTGTTTCCATGCTCGAAAGGAAAAGGGAAGAAATAGGCTGAAAATTTCTCCATTACTTGCTTTCCTCACCTTTGCGGACATTCACGCAGCTATGGTAGTAATGTATGACTGTATTAGCACTCTGCTCTCATTCCAGATAAGTTATATATGTCAGAACTGGTGACTTAAATAATTAAATGGATTTATATATCAGATCAAGTATCCATTTACTACTCTTCAAATGCAGTAGAAGTTTGAAGGAAAATTGAATTAAAGAGTTTATACTCTTTATTTGTGTTGAGGCAGTTATATATTTAAAGTAAAATAATAAAAACCACCATAACCAGTGAAAGATTCCTAGTCCCAACCGTTCACATGCCATCAATTCAATGGGGGCCATCTTACTCTATATTAGAAGAAGATATTTTGCATCGTTGCAAAATTAACCTCCAGAAGCGGACCCTACGGCTTTCATGAGCATGACTGCATGATATGTTGTCGTTCCTTAACTGATAATGGCAAGATAGAAAATACCATACATGATAAGGCACAATTAGACAGGACATATCCTATATAAAGGTGGCCTCTTTCACTACGAACCACATAACCATACAAAAGCTAAGCCTCCAAAAACTGGTTCAAAGCAAAAAAAGGGAAAGAAGAGCGAGAGAGAAAAGAGACAACCCTTAGACAATGGTTCTTATTGCCGATGAACTCAAGGCCAAGGCTGAGGTCTACTATGGTGATGAGATCTGCCAACAATGCACAAGGCTTCTGCTCAAGGAAGCAGGCCTCCCCAATGGTCTGCTTCCCTTAATGGACATAATGGAGTGTGGCTATGTTGAGGAAACTGGATTTGTGTGGCTCAAGCAAAAGAAGAGGATAGATCATGTCTTCCAGAGTTTAGGAAGACTGGTCTCTTATGGCACCGAGGTCACTGGCTTTGCAGAGAAGGGCAGAATCAAGAAGGTCAAAGGGATAAAGACCAGGGAGCTCATGATGTGGCTCCCAGTGGAGGAGATTGCCCTTGATGAACCAGCAACTGGGAAACTCATCTGCAAGAGTATTGCTGGGTTTTCTAAGACCTTCCCTGCATCAGCTTTCCATAACCCAGAGAAGGAGAATGAGAAGATGAACTGTGCCGCACCAAAACCAGTGGTCCTAATGGAGAGAGCTCCTCAAGTTGTTAAAAACAATTGATCATTCTGCCATCCATTGGGCTGCAGATCATTATCAGCCCTTCAATCCTATATACTGAAATAATGGTTGAATTAGTGCTTTACTGTTTGCTTATGTACTTCAAAGGTGATAACCCAAAGTTCTTCCTATATACTGCTAGTGTATGGCTGCCCTAGTATCTATAATCCTGTAAGCCAACTGCCCAACCTCATTTTCTGTACCACATAGCTATATGTTACTAAAATGCACCATGTTATGGATTTCTATGTTATGCTTTCTTTTAATCTTTACTCTTTTTGTTTCAGAGAAAATACTACTATGAGATGCTTTTGTTTTTTCTCTTTTCCCTTTCATTTTCAGAGAAAATAAATGACAAGGCATGTGAATAAAATTGAATAAATTTTTTTGTATGACGTGTAAGTATGATATCTAAATGGTCTTTGCAGCCAGTTATTATCTCTTGAGATAATAGACTTTAGCAGGTGCAACAAGTGGAAGATGAAAAGTGCCAATGGTAAGTTCTCCTATAACATCAAAATCAAGGTAGCATAAAATCGAGATTAATTATGCAAAGTGACAAGCAAGGTTGTCATGATCGAGATCCTTGGCAGGATCGTTTTCCTATTGACAGGATTGAGATCCTAGGATCATATCGTAGGATCATGGGAGGATTGTACCTTGAAAATCATAATTCTTTTTTTTTGAAGTGGCGAAAATCATAATTCTAAAGATTATAAGGTCTTTATCACTGTTTTTTAGGGTTCTTCCTAATTAAGATCCTACTAGGATTGGGATCAAAATAGTCTGAAAGGATCAGAGGATTGTAAAATTCTACCATACAGACCAAGATCCTGACAACCTTGCTGCCAAGGAAAGATCATATATATGTTGTTGGTAACACTTTTAGATTGTTTATCGCCAAGAGCTCCGTGATGAACATGTACGAACTTCGGCTTCAAGAGGGGTGTGGTTATGGGGCATGCATGACCACATTCTAGATGGGTGCATATGGGCGTACATAATTTAGTTTGTATCATGTAATGCAGTATGCATAAAAATGTTAGTGGGCTAGTTCTATCAAATAATATATGTCACGTCCATTAAAATGGTTTGGAAAGTGAGGTAAGGACCAGCAATGTTCCAATAAGATTTGGCGGTGCTTTTCTTTCCAAAAAAGAAGATTTGGTGGTGCTAAATTTATACTTCATAGATTGTGAAAAGCACATGAATCCATGAGCTCATGCAGGAGGAAATAGCATTGATATCTCAGAATGCATCAAATTGGCTTAAGTGATTAGGCTTATGCAGGGATAAAAAAAACCGGCAATTACCGGCCGGTAACCGCTGGTTACTAGAAAAACCGGTGGGAACCGGGAGGGAAAAAACCAGGCGAAAATTTTCAAATGAAAATTTAAATTTATGACTGTATAATGCACTTTGTAGGTTGGTTTAGATCTTCTTTGTGCTAGATTACTTATTGTATGAACTAAATATGCATCAATTATTGTATTCCTAAGTCCCAAGATTTTGTAGACAATCTAGCCTGGCTAGTACATTGTAACACCCTGTCCCGCCTTAGGGCCTAGAGTGCTACCATCACTGCATAATATTACTAATTTTAATAACTGCTAACAATTTTAAGCAAACACTATTTTATTCATATTGCAGCGGCTTAACATACATCATACCATTTTGACTTTAACTACTATAACATATCAGTAGAGTCTAAACATACTAACAAAAGTTGTCACATGAAATGCTGCTGATATGTGAAATTATTCATGTGTTACTCCCGCCCGTGCATGTCGTCCTCAACAATTACCTAAAAAAACAAACAAAGCAAGAGTGGGTCTAGAGACTCAGTAAGTACATAATAGAACATTGGCGTTACCACACCAATTTAATAATTTTCATTTCCGTGAACTGTACATCACTATCTCTGTAACTGTTTCACTGTTGTCACTTTAATGCAATACAATGTATCTGTAACTGTATCACTGTTCTGTTATGTTTTCATGCAATGCGTCTGTTACTGTAGCTTATACCGGTATAGCGGAGTGTTCACCCGTCGATGAACCACTCAATTCCCGTCCACTTTTATATGGGAATACAAACTCCACTCCCATGGAGTACCTGCGGAAGTAGGTCCTGTTGTCTGTGTATGAGTGAAATATGTGATGCAACATGCTTTCAATGTTGGCATTTAATCATAAGTAGCACTAATCAAAGTATGATTATCACGTAATCATAAGTACTGTAGAACATGGCATGGAAGACACAAAATACCAATCATTCACCATAATCTACTATTCTACCATGTACTTGCCTGTTAACCAAGCGGAGCGGAGCGACGTGCGGACAGCATTGATCCTGGACCCCCACCTGAATAGGCAGTTAACCCCAACTCAGAATAGAATACCGGTTCATGCGCTTAAATGAATGGCATCGGCTCTACACGCAAATCCCGCCGCTGGCATAAAACGCTCGGGGTTAAGGACCCGACGCACAGGTACTAAACCCTCCTTTTGTTTCTTCTTTTTCTCCTCTTTTCTTTTCTCCTCTCTTCTTTTCCCTTTCTTTTCTTTCACTCGGCTCATCTCTTCCCTCTCTTTGCGCCTCCTGGCTATAGAGGCGCCTACATAGACCCAGCTGCCAGCATTGCTAGACGACTTTGAAGACATCTTCCGCACACCAACTGGGTTGCCTCCTCAACGGCTACATGACCACCGCATTCACCTTCTACCGGGCTCCAAACCAGTGACAGTCAGACCATACCGATATCCCCACCACCACAAAGACGAAATTGAGCGTCAATGTGCGGACATGCTCTCCCAAGGCATCATACGTCCCAAGACGTCCCCCTTCAGCTCTCTGGTGATTTTGGTCAAGAAAAAGGAGGGTTCATGGCATCTGTGTGGACTATAGGGCTCTCAATGCCCAAACCGTCAAATATCAATTCCCTATACCAGTAGTTGATGAATTATTGGATGAACTAAACCATGCGACATATTTTACCAAGCTGGATTTACGAGCAGGCTACCACCAGATATGGATGCATCCAGAACACATTCATATGACAGCTTTCAGGAATCATCAAGGCCTATTTGAATACCTGGTGCTACCCTTTGGTCTATCTACGACTCCAGCTACATTCCAGGCTGTCATGAATCACATTCTACAGTCGTATCTTCGTAAGTTCATTCTGGTATTCTTCGATGATATTCTCATCTTCGGCTCTTCCTGGCCAGAACACTTTGCCATCTGCGGCAAAACCAGATATTTCTCAAGAAGTCAAAATGTTCTTTTGGCATTACTTCAGTTGAATACTTGGGGCATGTGATATCAGCTGCAGGGGTTTCTATGGATCAGTCCAAGGTTCACGACATACAACAATGGCCAACTCCTACTCCTCGACAGCTAGGAGGATTCTTAGGGCTAGCTGGATATTATCGTAAGTTTATTCGTAATTTTGGCTCCATTGCAGCACCTCTTACAAAACTACTATCCAAGGATGGTTTTTGTTGGTCTGATGAGGCGGCTGCTGCGTTTTCTGCCCTGAAAGAGGCCCTATGCTCTCCCTCTTTCTTAGCCTTGCCAAATTTCTCCACACCTTTTATTGTCAAATGTGATGAATCAGGAAGCGGATTTGGAGTAGTTATCCATCAAGGCTCCCAGCCAATTGACTTCTTCAGTAGGACCATTCAACTTCACCATGCCAAATTGGCGGCATATGAGCACGAACTCATCGGATTAGTCAAAGCTGTGCGTCACTGGTGTCATTATCTTTGGGGCAAACCATTCATTGTCCGCACTGACCACTATAGTTTGAAGTTCCTTCTCGATCAACATTTGACCACAATTCCCCAACACCACTGGGTCAGCAAACTCTTTGGGTTCGACTTTCAGATTGAGTTCAAACCGGGCAAAGCAAATACGGTCGCAGATGTGTTGTCTCGTCGGGATGAACACATGTCCCTTTTGGCTATAACTATTCCTTCCTTTCCACTGCTGGAGCAACTCAAACAGGAGGTCCATTCACTGCCAGAATATCAACCATTACATTCCCAAATGGCTGCTCAAGAACTGCCAGCCACATGGTCCTTTATCAACGGCCTGTTTCTTCACTATGGTCGAATTTTTGTGCCAGCTTCATCTCCTTGTGTTCAACATATTATTGCTGTAGCCCATTCTACTGGCCATGAGGGTATTCAAAAGTCGCTGCACCGGATCTGCAGGATTTCTACATTCCCCACCTTAAAGAATTGGTCAAAGATCATGTGAACCGTTGTGAGGTTTGCCAACGCAATAAAGTGGACCATCTTCACCCCGCTGGTCTGCTGCAACCTCTTCCGGTTCCCTCACAGATTTAGACTCACATCTCTATGGATTTTATTGATGGATTCCCTCGCGTCCATGGAAAATCGGTTATCCTGACCGTGGTGGACAGATTCTCGAAATATGCTCACTTTGTGCCATTGGCCCATCCGTACACAGCCCACTCAGTGGCTCATGCCTTCTTCGATGCTATTGTTCACCTCCATGGGTTTCCAAAGTCTATTGTCAGTGATAGAGACACAGTCTTCACGAGTCACTTTTGGAAGGAGCTATTTATGTTGGCAGGGGTGTCTCTTGATATGACAGCAGCCTTTCACCCACAATCTGACGACCAAAGTGAGGTGGTCAATCACACAATTGAAATGTACTTCCGTTGTCTCAGTGGGGATCACCCGCGTCATTGGGTTCGCTGGCTTCCATGGGCAGAATTCTGCTACAGCACCTCATATCATTCGGCCTTAAGGGCGATACCGTTTCAGGTGGTGTATGGTCGCCCTCCTCCTGCCATCATTCCATACACGGAAGGTTCTACCCAAGTTCCTGCAGTTGACGCTACTCTATGTTCTCAAGATGAATTCCTGGCTGACATTCGAGAACGTTTATTGCACGCTCAGCAGCGCATGAAGGATTTTTATGATAAGCATCGTCGTGAAATTGAATTCAAAGTGGGCCAGTGGGTTTTGCTCAAGCTTCATCACCGTCAAGCCATTGGCATTACATCCAAATTGTCCAAACTATCACCCAAATTCTCTTCCTGACTTTAAGAACCAATATCCAAACTTTTAGCTCAAGGACAAGCTGTTTCCTCAAGAGGGGGGAAATGTTATGGATGTCTACTAGGGTAAACATTATACTAGACGCTCTTGGCAGGCTCTAGGTTCGGGTTCGGCCAGCACTTCAGCCTCATCCGGCAAGACGTGATATGCTACAGCCGGTCAGACCGGGATTCACGCAGTCAGATCGGGATTCAGGCGGGTGGTCAGACCAGGATGTAGCCGGTCAAACCGGGAGTCAGGCGGGCGATCGGACCGGGATTTCGGAAAGGTTGGTAGTATTAGGAAAGAGTCCGGATTGGCTTAACCAAACATGATATGTAAGTCGGTTTAGGGTATTAGAATTGGAGTCGGTTTTGCACAGACCGATATATAAGGGCACAACTTGTAATCTAGAGGATAGGCAAGAAAAAAAGTATCTTCCATTCCCCAAACCCTAAGTCTTAAGCTGGAACTCAGCCACGGTAAGGCAAAGAGCGCCCAGTCGGCAGACTGAAGACCAGATCCATCCTACCCATCCATACAACCTAAGATCAAGAGCTAAGATTCCTAACATTATCATAGAACTGTGTTCTCGAAAAAAGTTCCGATCTTAGAACCCCCAAATGCATGTATGCACAAGAAAGGAAAAAATAATAATGGTGCTAACCATAGTTCTAGACATGTTTAATGCTTTATCAAAGGACCAAAGTTTAAATAAAAGGGAATGTACTTTAAATTTTCCAAACAACTATAGACTTATTTACTTTTTATGTTTCAATACAAGAACACTAGAGCAGAAAGCCTTAAGGCTTTAGACAAGATTTAGTGCATGAAGCAGATATAATGGATACACAGAATCACAGATCATCATGTCATCATGATTTGCTGAAACAAGAAGATACCTTCTAGAATAAATAGTATGAAGGGCGAGGTTTCCGTGCTAAGTTATTAGCACGATCAATAGCAACAAGCCCAAACTTGGGACCATAGCCATCTGCCCACTCCCAACTATCCGATGTTGTCCAGAATAGTTAACCAAGCACACGCACACCCTTCAAAACAATATGCCTATGAGTGCTGAAGTTACATACATCTCCATGAGCACAAACTAATGCATGTGTGGATAAGAACATACCATTATAATGGCGGCGTATATGGCCAATAGGTGC
Source organism: Bonia amplexicaulis (assembly GCA_036346245.1). Taxonomy (NCBI): domain Eukaryota; kingdom Viridiplantae; phylum Streptophyta; class Magnoliopsida; order Poales; family Poaceae; genus Bonia; species Bonia amplexicaulis. The sequence continues at coordinate 17,054,625 of CM070766.1, forward strand.
TCCAGAATATATGGTTTCCGAATCAGATTGGTCTCATCAGAAACTCCATTTTCAGTAATGATAAAAGGTATGTTTAAGCTCTTGTATCGCTCATTGAACTGAATCAGGATGCGGAACAGCCCATCAGGATAAACCCCATGACCAGATTCACTGTACTCATCATTATCCACGAGCTTTAGACCAGGTCCTGATATTACCTCCTGCATGAAAGTGGAAAACTTAACTCATGTCATTTACAGGATCAGACCATTTATTTAAGCAGCTAGAATTCAACTAACCTGCCCATAGTAGTTGATGCCAATAAAGTCCAATTTATCACAAATGCTATCAATGTAAGAGAATAGGGTCAGTGAATTAGCTAGTGTGACAGATGCAACATCAAATAGGCTATATGGCCGAGTAAACGATACATGATGTGCAACACCAACTATTGGCTTCTTTGCATTCTTGCTGTCAATGAAGAAATGAATAGTTAGAAAATGAGAGGAACACAACATCTAACTATTCAACTCATGATGGTATATACTCGTTAAAGCTATGGCATAAGGTGCTATATACCTTTCCAAATGAATGTAGTCATAGGCTTCAGCATGTGCAACAGCCATCCAATGCAAAGCTTGATTATATACATGGCAAAGCAAATGTTGCTACTTCAATTGCATTAGGATCTCCACCAGGCCAAGCACCAGCACAATAAGTCAGCATCACAAACACATGAGGTTCATTGAAAATCACCCAGTAGTCCACTAAACAAGGTTATTAAGGCGGTAAGGCGAGGTAAGGCGACCCACCCCCCCTCACACCTTTTAAGCGGTAAGGCGTGAGGCGAGGCGACGCCTTACACATATCATACGGTGAAGAAAACGGAGTTTTGGAGGACTAAATTAGAAGAAATCTAAAGAAGTGAAGGACCTAGAAGGATCTAATTGTAATTTCGCAAACTTCTGGGGACTAAATTGTAAAAATATCAAAACACTAACACCGCCCCACCACCAAGAGAGCACCGCATACGCCAGACTCACGGACTCATCGCCGCCGCTCCCTCCCTCCGAGCAGACATGCGGCGGCAGTGAGCCTCCCTCCTCCTCTCCCTCCTCCCATCCAAGCAAGGCGCCGACAACCCTTCCTCCTCTCCCCGTCCCAACCAGCGTGGGCGACTACCCTAGCGGGCGGCGGCGACCAGATGGGGCGCCGAGAGATCGGAGCGGCGAGATGGATGCGCCGCTGAGAGACCGGAGCGGCGAGATGGAGGCGCCGCTGGCCGCTGCCAAGGTTCCAGGTACTTCACCCTCTACGGTTTCTTTCGCCTAGATCTCTTTTCTAGGGTTTTGCTTGCTTCTCTCGTTCGCCTTGAGCCTTCCCGACGCCATACGCCGCCTAATCGTCGCCTCAGCGACGCCTTGGTGCTAAGGTGGACGCCATACACGCGCCGGGCAAGGCGGTGGCGACGCCTTGCCGGCCGGAGGCGCCTTACCGCTTAGGCGACGCTTAAGCGTCGCCTAAGCGACACCTTAATAAGCATGCCACTAAATCTGACACACGATCAACAACAAGCCTGCATAACAAAAACTAACATGATAGTTCAAGAGGCAAGAAACTAACAAATACATCCCAAGGAAGAATGTATCGGCAGCTCAGTTTGACTACAAGAAAGGAGTACCTTACAAAATCCATGAAGTAATTAACAGTTTTTTCCGTCTTCCATCCCCCATATTCCTCAGCCCAAGGTGGAAGCAAGTGATGAAATAGAGTAAGCATTACTTTCATTCCATATTCGTGAACTCTTTGAATGACCCATCTATACCGCTCAAGTGCTGCAAAATTAATCTAGAAAAAGCGATGCCTCATGCCTGTCTTATTGAGTTATTTCACCAATACTGAGATTGAACATGCTACAAAGAGAAGAGATTATATAAATGTTTGGAGAGGCACATGAACTGCATAACATGCTCCTGTCAACTTACTGAGCTCTTGGAACTCTTCAGTTGGTTCCTTAGGCATTGTCCTTGTCCAATCTACCCCCATGCGGAAAACACTGATGCCAGTTTCCTTACCAAGTTTCAACTCAGTATCAGGATCGGACCAAAATTTAAGCCTCTCTTGCCTGAGCAAATAGGTTGAGTTTACATACATGTGAGAGTCAATTATGTTTAGGCAACATGTTAGGCACAAGCCGCACAACACTGTCCAGCAAAAAGACAACAGTACCCATAAATGGTTGAACAAATAACAAAACGATGAAAGGAAATGGAAAAAGAATTAGTGTAAAACTGTAAATAGACTATTGTAAAGTATGCATTCATGTTGCATCCTCGGCGCCCATCTTTACATAGTCTCTCTCTGGAACTGATATCTAAATTAGGGATGAAAAGATCACTAGCCATTCTTCCTGAATAAGTAGTTAAGATGAAATAAAGTACTTTCTTAGGAAGTGACTTTTACAAGCAACGAAATTTAAGCTCTTATCCTAAAAAAAGAGAAAATTTAAGCTCTTGGATTACAGAAATGAACTAAATTAGCTCATTATTCAAAAACAAAAGTGCCATGTGCATGTACTTACGGGCATGGAACATTGTGCCAAGCAGCAACATTGTGACTGCAGTTACCACCACCATCGGATTCTCCACCCTCAGCAAACTTTTCAAACCCCCTGAGCATAGCCTCCATGGCTACCTTAATAGGCTTCCTTTGCTCTCCATCGCTAGACTTTTCATCCCCTGTTGACCTAGAAGCTTGCTGAGAGCCTCCATCACCACCAGCAGATGCCATCACTGCATCTGCCGGCTTCTGGTCGTGCACGGCCTCCTTGGCATCGCAGCAATGTTCAGTTGCAAACTGAAGCCAATCATCTTCCAGCCTATCCTCAACATGCGCAGGTGCTGTCGCTAGCCCAAAGAAGAAATCGTCATCTTCTGCAAACAATTCGACACACCATCAGGACTTCCATGCTGCTTGATAATAGCTAGTAAGTCATGAACTGAAAAAAATTGAATCTTGAATTTTCTAAAGAAAATTCTGAAACTTGTGTCTACTTGTGCCAGCCGAGTGGCCAAACTGATCCACAAATACAGTAGTACAGTGCAACAGGCAAATCCCACCCGTTGTTTCCATATTTTTGTTCACATCAATCAATTTACAAATCACACCAATGAAATGAGCAATTCCTCGTCTTTGAAAAAAAAAATCGTGAACAATTCCACAACGAATTGGCGAAACCTGTCAATTGGGCGTTCCCAAAGACCAAATTGACAACCGCACCAATGCAACGCTTTACTCACGATGACCACTGGTAAGATTATTCAGTAAGTGAAGCGCCTAGAACATGGTTAGGGTTTCTGCGGGGGAAGGGAGTGTGACCTGAGGAGGCGGAGGAGGAGGGGAGGGCGCGGAAATCAGCGAGGGGGTCGGCGGAGTCGTCGATGGGGTTAGCGATGCGGCGGAGGTGGCGCCGCCGGTACCGCGCGAAGGAGGCCGCGTTGGCCGCCAGGACGGCGAGCTTCGCCGCTGCCACCAGGAAGGCCGGGAGTGGCATCTCCGTAATATTCCTGTGCACGGATTTATTTTTCTTTGGAATTTTCTGAGTGCTCGTGTGCGAGTGGCGGATAATTTTGACTAAAAATAAATAGTATTAATAAAAAAGTAGTTTTTTAAAAAAACACACGAACGGTAAAAAAAGAAATGTGTGTGTTAGATGGGTGCGAGAGGAGTGGGCATTTGAAATAACTATCTTATCGTTGAAGCAAGAGAGGTAAGGAAGTCGCTTGAGAAGTCATATATTTATATTGATTTTTGACTTTTTTTAAATAAAAAATCAAAGGCAGAATCCAACACCAACATTCCTTACGTTTTCAGGCCCGGCTATAACGCGGGATTCATAGTCGATTCCATTAGAAATTAATTTGTTTCATGTAAAATCCTGTTCCTCTACAACTGTTTTTCTCCTTAGCCATTAATCTGTGTGTTTACAAAAAATGGTATATTGGACCGTGAATTACTACTGCTCGATCGAGCTGGTTGTTAGCTTTCATTTTGTTGGAAGCTTGCTGGAGATGCATACGTAAATCGTTTCCATTCGGGAAAGTTCTCGTATATTTAGAGCACTTGTATTCCTAGAGAAAAATAGTTGGTACGAAACAAAACGTCGGCGCATGCGTATATACGTAGAATGCAATACATACATAAAGTTATTCTTCAGAGTAGATTAGAGATAATACCTTATAAACTACAAAGTTTTTACCTTTCAGCGGCAAAAAGAGTATAGCTATGTCAGCGTCAAGCTCGACAGTAGTATGATTGTATGACGATGAAATAAGCCTAGGTGATATAATTGCAGCCATTCGGAATGAGCAAATATCCACTTAGTGATGCCCAATGTCCTACAATATTCAAGCAATTTCCTACATGCTTACTACTAGTAAGTAATGTTAAATGCATGAAATGAGTGCAAATAGTAAAGATTTACTTTTATCTATTTGGTGGATAATTTATCATTTTCCAGAATTTTTCCAGCAATATTTGGAATTTTCTGATAATTATTAAGGCATTTAAGTGATTTTCAGAATTACTAACCCATTAAATAAATCCCCAAACACATAATGACAGGAAATAAACCATAAACAATATGATGCTGCTAAGATTTACTAAGTCTAATGTTTCACAAATTTACACAATGCCGTGGGAGAAGCCGAGCGGTGGTGAGCGAGATGCCTACGTGCGTGTCTTCGGGCGCACGGCGGCGAGAGCAGCTCCGGCTTCTGGGCGTGCATTGGCGATTTTCCAGCGGCTTCAGGCGTAGCACGGGGTGGCCGGCGATCGGTGGCGGCCTCCAAGGTGGTGGGTCACTGAGCGCCAAGCGGCGGTAGCCGGGCCTACTTCCGAGCTGCGGCGGTCGGGATCTGCTTCGAGCACGACAGCCGGTGGTGGGTTCAAACGGCATCCGAAGCCGTGCTGCAGCCAACGGCCATGCGACAATTTGCAGTTTTTCAATTTAATCTAGATTCTAATCTGAGATGCAATATGATCTAGAGACTAGTTTGTTTAATCTACTGGACTCTAGACCCAATATGCAAATTGTAGATCAATCTAACACAAGATTGATCTAATCATGGTATTGTTAGAGAATATAGAATTAATCTAGATTGAAATAAGAACAACAATGCATAATAGATTGACTCATGATTTGCATACCTTTCACCTTGAAGAGCGATTCGGACTGATAATGTGTTAAGAAATGGACGATAAACAGATGGACGGCAATGCAATCCACGTAATCAATCACCAAGAATACAATAGATCAATCACAGGAGACACAGTTGAGAGAGAACACCAGACGTAGTCTTTATTAATTTCAGATTTATTTACATGGTACAATGTTCCCTCTGTTTATAGTCTTATCCACTAGGTATGATTCTAGTATTTATCCACACCATAATCTTTTAGGTTCCGTAACATTTTCAAAGGATCTACCATGAGTAAATTAAATGACTAGCACAGCTTATGTTGTCAGTACTTGGATAAAATACATGTTTACGAAAGTGCGTACTTGGATAAATTGTCGTTCCCATATACCTATACGCTTTCCACTTTCGTCCTGGATCGGAGGAGGAAGTCGACAACTACGATTCGCTAGCGCTTACCAAACGAATTCAATTCTCACAAAGAAAAAAAGCAAGTACAGATCGTACAGGAGGAGTACAGATCGCCACTACTTGAAGGTCCAATTCGGCTTCTCGCGAGTCGCAGGAGCCAAAAACAAGTTTACTACGTACTCCATTTCCAGTCCGAAAATACATACATACATGCATGCTAGCTAGGACGGTAATTCCTTTGATCAATTGTAATCTCTAATACAGTATATCACAACCAAAACTAATTCTATATATCCTGGTGAAAATTCTCGCGCAGAAGAACACAATTGCAAATTAAATGCAATGTTGAACAAACGCAGCAACTTCCCTGCAAGCTCATGAAAAGAAAGAGGAAAACTTGAAGCTGCACGCGTAAACGGTCAGCCCAATCGATCTGTCGATCGGTTCTCCCGTCCCCTGGACGTACGACGCCGCCGCCGCCGGAGAGTGACTAACCAATCTACACGGCGAACGCGCGCGAAGCAGCTAGCGATGATCGACGTACGGGTTAAGCAGCACCGACGTCTGTGGTTGTGCTCCATCGAATTTTTGATGGGAGTCACTATTATATAAGCAACTGAAAATTTTTTACCTCTTAGTTATCTAAAGTTGCACTCTTAATTACCTAAAATTGTAGTTCATTTTTTTGGAGATGGGCTGCAACTTCAGTTGATTGAGAGTGCAATTTCAGATGACTGAGAGATAAAAAAATTCAGTCGTATATGCAATAGCAAAACCGATTTTTAATAGGAGCTTCTTTTTATGTCTTTAGCTAAAATTAAACTGTAACAGCTGTTAGTTTTTTTTAAAAAATAAATAATTAAAAAATCGTTATATCGTTACGAACAATAAAAATAAATAAGAATAAAAAATCCTAAAAACTAAAATAAACTAAAATTAAAAAAAATGTATTTTAAGTGATTTCTAATTTAAATAAAGCGAAACCAAAACATTAGAAACTGAAATCCCGCTAATTAATGATTCCGCTAGCTCGATCGTACGCAGGTAATCACGCATTAACGGGTATGTATAATAATCTCGTGGACCGGCTGACGGGGATGCAGCGCAGCCCTGACGTGGACGGCAGGGCAGACGGGGGGGCGGGGCCCACCTGCCGTGCTAGGCGCGCGCGTGACGTGGCTCGAACGTCTCGCGGGTCACCGACCAAGGACTGGCTTGGCTTTCCTACTACCTGTGTCCTTGTTAGCTTAGCTGTATGGATGGGACAATTTTGAGCACGTGCCTCCTTTCCTTCTGTGGGCTGCTGGGCCCCGCAGCCGCCGGCCGCTGCGTCAGCTGCGGCTTACAGAATTTCACACCACTAGCCAGCAGCTCCTCGATTTGTACTACACGTATAGGTCTCTCTTTTTTTCAATTCTTAAAAATTATTTTTTTATTTTTTACAGTAATTAATTTTTAAACAAAATATTTATAGATTGGCACATACAAGTTGATTATAGAATAACTATAGCGACTTTGTTTGTATATATTCAAATCACATACAAATTTCTGTTACTCCATATTATCTCATGAACAACCTAAAAATTATAAGTCGAAATAAAAAAAACATGCACATAATTATAAATCTTTTTTTCATGCGCAAAATGAGCATTGAGTATGTACGGTGTTGTATGCAGTACGGACCTAATTTGACAAAGTGTGCACATGGATACATGATTTTCATGCGCCCGCCTGATTAATTTTAGTCCACATATCTAACGGTGTGTGTACGTATGGTTTTGTTCTCAAGGCTTTATTGGGCAACTCCCAAAGCAATCTTTATTCGTTCCACAGTTGTTGACGGTGATAGATGATAGCTACAACCCATCCTTATTCTCATTTGCAGCATTTCGATCTCTAAGTAATAAGGTGGCCGGTGCTGAAGAGTGACACTTGAAAGACCATTATTAGGCTCCGTGCTTACAGTTGAATATGCATGTGTTGGAGAAATGCAGTGGAGATTGGCAGACGATGAATCCAAAAGCTCATAGTTGCATGCTAGTGCTGTGGCACAACAACACTCATGGTGAATTAACCATACTTAGGTGGCGCTCGGTTGTGCTGTGGCTTATGGCTTATTTTACTGTAGCTGGTTGAAATTTTACTTTAGCTGATGGTGGCTTATTTGACATAGTTAATTTTAAAAAAATTAAAAATAGAAAAAACGTGTTAGCCCAGCATGTGTAATGCAAACGAATACGGAAAAATCGGTAAAAAGCTAAAAAAATCAAAAAAATAAAAAAACACGAAAGTTAGGAATAATAAAAATAAGCCATAAGCCGAAACCGAAACGAGAGGGGCCTTAATGAGATAATTTAAAATATTCCAAGGATAAGGGTGACACCTAAATTGCCAATGAGTGCTACCAAAACCAATCATCAAATGCAGCTCTAAAATTTGTCAACATACAGACATCACTCCTTGGCCCCTAGAGCTAACCCTAGAAGGAAAAAACCCCTTGATGGGAAAAAAAAGCACAAAATTAAGAGACAAGGAACTTAAGTATCTTAATAGCAATATTACTAGTAAAAGTCGGGACTAGAGCAAATTCTGTCTTCCTTGATCCCTCTATTCTATCATACATACATATAACTATATAAGGCCTTTAATTATAATCGCAAATAAATTCATTGCATCTTCCATATGTCCTCCAAGCTCCATAGGTTCTCAGAAACTACTCCCTCAGAAAAGCCTTGCACCCATCCATCGAGCTCTTGGTCTTGGAATTGATCGCTGGGTTGCATCTGTGTGGACCAAAACTCATGATCTGCCCCTGCTTGCATCCAATCTCCACAGTTGATCGTCTCATCACCACCATGCACACGCAGGCTCTTCTCCTCGTGTGACTCCGATGTGAAGGAATCTGAGGACGAGTCCAAGCAGGCGCTCATGGTTACCCCAGACACACACGGTGTATCACCGGCGCCGGTGCCGTAGGCGTCGCCGGCGGCGCTGCTCGCCTGGATGCGCTCCGCAAGGCGAGGCATCCATAGGTACTTCATGGCGTCCTTGAACCTCTTGCTGTTCACGTCGCAGTTGAGCTGCTTCGCGTGCTTTTGCACTCGGGTCCTCCAGTAGTTCTTGATCTCGTTGTCGGTCCTCCCAGGCAAGTGTTGCGCTATCTTCGACCACCTATTATTGATAAGAGCAGAATCAGAAACTTGCTAGTTGAATAGAGGTAGGTGTACTTTAAAGTGGAAGCATATATATATATATATATATATATATATGTGTGTGTGTGTGTGTGTGTGTGTGGGGGGTAAGAAAACAAAACAAAGAAAAGAAGAAGCGTGCAAATTCCAAACTAGTACAGCATTCAGTGTGTGCCATCCAGCCGTGAGCATGGGGCCTTGCTTTTGGGTGTGTGTGCCACATCACATATGTCCAGTTCTTTTTAACTTCTAAAACTTATTTTTTGTTTTTCTATAGTAACTAATTTTTAAACGAAATATTTTTAAAAATATGATCTACTAGTTAATTGTAGTACATACTATACCGACTTTATTTATATTAGTAAAAACCACACGTAGATATCTGTTAATCTGTAATCTCTCGTACAAACAACTTAAAATTCATACATCGCAACCAAAAACCACAAGCTGCAAAAAAAAACAACTAAGCCGGGGTGTGTGTGGTGCATCGTGCCCGGGTGAGTTGACATGTGTGGAGCGCGTGCACGTCCACGTCACGTCAGGGAGTTGTACTGGGAGCGTGACACGTACGACTTGGAGCTGATCGAACCGAAGAGATGGCTAGTTGCTTTTGCAGCTGCGTCTACACGGGTCTCCCATCACGAGACGCACGTGCGTACGGCACGCGCGCGCGCGCCACAGCTTCCAGCTCAGCAAGCCTAATGCGCACACGTGTTGCCGCACGATTCGCTCGTGAGTTGATTGGACCGTGATTAGTTGCAGCAGTAAGCATGTTTAAGGGAAGTACTAATTGTTATAGTCCATTAATTAATTAACTAATTAATGCATTATTATACCTGTTTCCCCACCGGGAGTGGAGGTCGAGGATGAGGAGCTGCTCCTCGGCGGCGAAGTGGCCGCGCTTCACGTCCGGCCGGAGGTAGTTGAGCCACCGCAGCCGGCAGCTCTTGCCAGTACGCTTCAGCCCTGCACCGAATCACACATACACGTGCCCTCAAGTCTTAGCAACTCAAATCTTACCATCGACTAATTAAATAATTCTGTTACAGTATCTCTAAAACTAGCGCTGATTAATTTCAAAGAGAGAGAGAGAGAGAAAAAAACTGCACATACAGGTCGTAAAGCAAGCACATCGATACGTGACGCACGTAGTTTAAGTTAACCAAATGATTGGTTTTGTTGGTGACGTCGTCGTTGCACCCGAAAAGAAAAAGAAAACTCTGTACGTCCTGGTTAATTAGCTAGCTAGCTAGTCGATGAGCAGGTTAATTAAGCCATATGCACACTGTGCTGCTGATCGATCAGATGACGTATGTACAATTTAAGAAGTAATTAATGAATCGATCCGGCGCGTGTTAGGATGATTGGCTACTTACCGGCGGCACGCGCGAGCGCGTTCCAGCGGCCCTCGCCGTGGCCGGCGATGTAGTTGACGAGCGTCAGGTCCTCGTCCACGGTCCACGGGCCCCGCCGGAGCTCCGCCTCGGGCTCCTGCTCCTGCGCCGCCGCCGTGGTCGGCCCGGGGCGGCACGTCATGCCGTTGCTCCTCTGCATCACCATCTCCATGGATTAACTATATTTGATGGGGTCTTGGCTCTCGATCGATCGAGGAGGAAGAAAAGATCGAAGGAGTGACGAGAGAACAAGTGTGGAGCGAGCTGGGATCCGGAGAGGGACTTGATCGATGGAGCGCCTTTTATAGGGTTTGTGTAGAGATGAGAGAACTTGAGATGGCAAAAGGGAGACGAAAGAGAAGGAAGGAGTGGCCGTGAGAGATGGGAGACTTGAGTCACTCACAGAGCCATCAGGATCTTCTGCGTCACCTGTAATACGGTATAGCTTTCTGCGCGGCCGATCTCCCCCTAACTCTGCGGAGCATCTGGCATCCGTCTTTTTATTTAGTGTAAAAAAAATTTAGCTTAAACGGGTATTGTATTGAGATGAAAATCAATTTATTGGAGAACGGTTTTGGAATTGATTTAGCGTGGATGCATTGGATGGTAAATTTTTCATTGTTAAATCATTGCATACGATTGTTGATACGGACCTAGCCATGAGAAGAGGATCGATGTGATGGACCATGTGAGTTGGTCCAGGTAAGATTGTGATGAACCATTGCAATGTTTGTAGAGTGGTCAATTAAATCTATACGTTGGTTGGCTAAAATGAAAATACAAATTCTGGCTAAAATGAACACATAACTCAGATGAATGAATTGCTAGTTTTACTGTCTCTAGCTGTATATATATCTAGTACTAGTTATGTACCCATACGTTGCAACGGAACTCATTGAATGTATAAAGAATCATGCTATAGAAGAGAGTTGCTCTGATCGATTGGAAAGTGAATAATGGTAAGAAGTTGAGAGAATAGAGCGGTTGCAAGAGAATGGACATACAACCACCAACTCGTTCTTTTGTAATAAATTAGTTACGTACCCGTGCGTTGCAACATAACTCATTGAATACACAGAGAATTATTCTATAGAAGAGAGTTGTTTTGATCAGTTATAAAGTGGAGAATGGTAAGAAGTTAAGTGAATAGAGTGGTTAAGAGAGAATGGACCTACAACCACCAACTTCTTTTTTTATAATAGTAATAGGTACATGATCCCAGTTAATTACAACTTTCTATTTGCCGATCGATGGTTTTATGGATCGCTATACGTTAACAAACCACAACAGTGATATGGATGTACGGCTCTTCTATTTATTCACATGGAAATGAAGTGAGCAATATAAATAAATAATGTCAATCAAGTTCCCTCTATACACACGTTTCTTTGCACGCAGTTGCAGCAACACGCACGCATGTTCTTTAATTACGAGCTGCTTTAAGATTAGCATATCACATGTACCCAGCTGGTTTTAATTGCACAAGGATCAGCTCCATGGCCATGGATGCATGTGACTTACGTACAAACCATTTTGGAACAGAAATTTCATAGCCACAACCTGTACAACCGAGAGATCAGGATGGCGGTTATCAACCTGCCCATGTGAGCCACCAAAGTACCACTTATTTAGGGCTTGTTCTTTTTGGTCATGACATGGCTTTTGGTGCATGAACTTGTGGCTTTTGGCCTGTTTGTACGAGAGATTATAGAGTAACAAAAACTCACATACGATTTTTGCCAATATAAATAAAGTCAATAAAGTATGTACTACAATTAACTAGTAGATCTTATCTTAAAAAAATACTCCATTTAAAAATTAGTTACTGTAGAAAAGCCAAAAAACAGCTTTTAGAAGCTGAAAAGAGCAGTGCCTTAGCCAACTTTGCCCAAACAAAATTCGATATGGAGCTTCCTTCTTTTTTTCAAAGGATATGTTGTGACCCTTGGATGTGCACTTCGACGATCCAGATCATTTTGAAAGCAAACACTGCGCCAGATATTTGTGGGAGCTAGATTAATGTGGAGCATGGAATGTCAATAGTATTTTGGGCAATTTAGGTGGTGCTTATGTGGGCTTAAAAGTCTTGGTTTATGGCTTGGTTTATTTTGTACTGTAGCGGCTGAAAATGTACTGTAGTTGCTGATAGTTTTTTTCGGCGTAATTAAATTTAAAAAATAAACAAGTTCTATCACTACGGATAATAAAAATGAGCAAGAAAAAAAGAAAAGACAAAAAATCCAAAAAATTATGTCACTAGAAAAAAAACAAAAATAAGAAGCTAGAAGTCAGAACAGAAGCTCTAAAGAGGGGTACGTAGCTGCAAAGTATACGTTCATCCTATGTGGAAAAAAGTTTGACTATGAATTCCTACCTGGAAAAAGGTTTGACTTGACGGATAGAAAAGCCCAAAGAGCTGAAGGATAAGTTTCTCAATGGTATATATAGATGGACATAGAGAAGAGTATATATCTACTAATACAAAGAAAAGTTTGTTTATTCATCCCTTCCACCTTCGGCCTCCTTTTGCATGTGCCGAAACTTGGACCCATGTTTTTAGCCTCCAAACTGCTATATCACTCGTTCTCCTCTTGTATTTTAGCTGAATTAGTAGAAATAAACTCTTGCTCATAGTTTTTATAGAAGAATACATTTAAACTTGCATCTTAAAAAGGTTGTTATGGATGAGAATTAATTCAGCTACCTATCAAGAGCTCATAGTTATATCACCTTCTTTTAAAATTTCGTTGTAATATATGAACATCTTACTAGAATACAGAAAAACATGAGTGGTGGAATATCTGGACCACCGAGTTGTAGATTCGATCTTTCTTCCTACACGATTCAACAGGGGAAAGTTCCTTATCCAATGTTACATCCCCCCTACCCCGTCGGCGTGCCTTGTCCAAGTTTCATGTATGAAAACATCGTGATCACTTGGTGATGGCAATGCCTCTATTTGCCCATCGCAAACGACACATCCCATGTGATCAATGCGTCGCCTCTATATATATTCCTTCCTGTGATTCCCGTGGAAAATCTACGGCTCTAAAGGGAGGTTTGGCCTCCATTTTTCGTGGAGGCAAAGTGGTGGAGAGACTTTTGCCTCGGCTGCCCGAATAGGCATGCTAAACGGACAGCACAACGATGGAGTTAAGAAAAGCTAGGCTTGCGAGGTGCCATATACTGGGTCTGTTTGGCAACGACTGCAGCTTATGGTTTTTGATTAAATTTTTTGAAGTTTGGCTGTTTACGATACAGATTACGAAGAGAGAGGGATATTCACTTGCGATTTTAGATGGTACAGATGTTAAGTTTTTAATGTGTACATCGTTTAATTTGTAGACCCCGTCTTGAGAAAATGCTTCGTTTGAAAGCTAGGTACTGTAGCAAAAACTAAAAACCGACAGCTTCGAAGAAAAAGAACAGATCCACTATCAAGATTAGGATGACACGCCACTAGCTAGGCTTCATTGCTAAGGACTGATATGTCCTTGGTGACCTACTGGATCCGACATACTGGATCCGACAGTGGTCCCTGCTGCATAAGGAGGAGGAGCGACCGGCGTTCAAACGTGGATGCCGAGACTTGGAGACAATGATTATGGCGGTCTTCAAAAAGTTTGGGTGGAGCTTTTGGAATTGAATTAAAGCTTAGTCCTAGTTCTCTTCCTTGTTTGTAGTCGCTCGTCCTGGGTGTGCGGAATCTTGTTGCTTTTTTTCCTGTCTCTTGGTTGTAAGAGCTTAAGCCTGATGGCTTTGGATTGTGTTAAATTCTTAGCTGTATACCATCCCGGATGGTAGAGACTGGAACTTAGCTCCGTTATCTAAAAAAATGTCCTGGTGACCTGCATGCTCATCAACAATGACAACCACGATACACGTTGCTGTTTGCAGCAGTGGAAATCGATGTCCGGGGCACCGGGCTTCGGTTGCGCTTTCTGGCATTGCGACAAGTGGATCGAATTGCCAATTCGGAAAACAAGCTTGTACGAGCATTTGTGATGATCCGAACCATCTGATCAGAGAGATATGTTATGCAACTGTACATAAAAAAACATTTATGGTCCGTTCATTTCGGTTCGTGCTTTCGACTTAATTTTCGCTATTTCTAAATTTCATTTCTTTTTGAGTTTTTAGCTTTTTTTTGCCGGTTCTTTTTATTCTCATATTTGTTTATGTTGTCCGCGATGAGCTACTCTATTTTTTCTATTTTAATTTTTAAATTTAGTTATATCAAATAAGCCACCATCAATTATAGTACAATTTTAATCATAAATCAACTTATTTCAGTCCAATCGAGCGGCACCTATATACACTCAAATCGCAAACTCTACTCGCTATTTTTTTTTGCGAACTGTTCATGGAAGTTACAGGCATATGGCATTGCTTCCATACATCCATGTAAATAACAAAGGTTTGCATCACCCTCTACTTTCTTTGATGTAACCAAAGCTTTTCCCAAGGAGGCATATGTACAAGTAAATACCAAGACTGATGTGATCCAATCCGTTGGATCTTTAATATTGTAGCCTACAATCTCGCAAGCAACAGCTGCACCGTGCAGAAAGGAACTCAAGTTCTTGCTCTAGCTAAGCTCATGCAACTTGCAAAAAAAAAACTTGTTCCTTATTTCTTCTTGTGTCGAAGTGAATGAATTTCTGACCCTTCCAACGTGCCAATTGGAGTACTCCTACATGGTTTCAGAAAAAGACTAGTTGACTTTTTTTTAACACAAACTATTTAAATTAATATGTATTTCAGGACCTGTTCTTTTTGGCTGCGGCTTATGGCTTTTAACTGAAATTTTTGAATTTTAGCTGTTTACGGTACAGATTACGGAGAGATCGATACTCACTTACGATTTTAGCTGGTACAAATGTTGGGCTTTTAACGTGTACTACGTTTAACTTGTAGACCCGTCTTGAAAAAATACTCCATTTAAAAATTAGGTACTGTAGTAGAAGTCAAAAGCCGTCCAGCTTCTTGCCTGTCAAACAGACCCTCAAGTGCAATACAATCTACAAGTATGCGAGTGAGACAAGTAGACTACGACGCCTTGTATGTCCGTATTACAGCGTAGCTGGACTTCTACTTATAGAGCAATATAATCCATAGAATTAGTTATTCAATCTAGATCATGCTGGAATTTCTCATCTCCGGGAGCTTTCAAGAATGGAAACTGCCCAGAATTACATATAGACACGAAAGAGGGACTATTATTCATAGCCATCTCATGTGAAATCCATGCGCGGAATTAGATCGGCACGAGTGAATAACAGACCTGGCCAAACGGTCCAGGCTAATCGTGTTGACTCGATGCATAATACTATTGATTCAGCCTAAACACAATATAGCATGAACATTAAACGGGTCATGCAGGTCCGACCTGATTTGATTGGGGTAGCGCTGGACCGGATCACCATGCTCAACCGGCCATCAGTGGTTCATTAGGCTAAACGTGCCTGGGTCGGCCTGCACAACCTGATCCTTCTCTTTGTTATGGCTAGGTTGTAGGATAGGCATATAGACCGATACGGTACACCATACTATGATAACTTATTTAGGTTAACCATATCCTATCTGATGAATAACTCGAAGCATGCCGAGGGCAAGTGGAAGCATCGATCAGAGTTCGTTCGGAATTAAGTTTGTGCATCCTTTCCCCTCGTGCGCCGGCAAAAAACCGCAGCTCGCCTTCCATTTCTTCACGTGCCGTAGTCCTCTGTTCCATGGCTTACAAATTACAAATTGAGTTTCAGTTATTTCGTCAAGGTTATTACTCTTCCGTTGAAATTTCAGTTATCTCGTACCGACATTTTTTTTGTCAATAGAGAGAGAGAGAGAAACATAGCGCGAACACGTGAGGAATAGGACAGCCGATCTCGCGCACATCGAAAGTCGCGAGCGTCGAAACGAGTGGACAAGTGCCGACCTTTCCATGCGTAGATGGATCCGTATGTTGCCTCCAAATCGCTAGCATGTCAACTCTTTTGAGTGTACGTCATGCGCTCAGCTGGTAGGTAAAATGCAACTGTGTGCTTGACAAAATCGGCCAGGAGAAAACAGAGCAACATTTTGGAAAACAGCTGTGCTGAAAATCACAGGAGGAGAAGAAAAACACAGGCTTTGACTACTAAACACCCCTATCAGCAGGGTATGCGGGTGCGGTATGCAATCCGGCCGCCTATCACGGCCGCCATTGCCGTGAGCAGCACACAACTTTTGCGTCTTTGCCGCTGTGAAATGGTGGTAATTCAGATGCTAAGTAGTCATTAGGTGAAGCTGAAAGAGATGGCAATGGTGTAGTTCTCCTAGTCATTGGGTGTGCTGCCGATTTCTACACGCACTCGCCGTGCGTGCTGAAAGTTTGGTCAAATTCGGAGAGAAGAATGGGATCAATCCATGCGCGCTTGACGGTCAGGTAGGAAACAAAAAATAAAGCTGTTAGTAGGTGACAGAACTTGGAAAATAAAGCTCTGAAGAAATCTGATACATTATAGTAGTATAATTTTCACATCATAGTGGAAGTGTTATACTGTAGTTAACAAATTGTATATGTTCGTCTCTTTTTCATGCATAACTTTGAACTGAACTTCACTGCGAAGTGGGGACATCGGAAAGCAGGCAGACAAGAAGGAATGCAACAAGCATTTCATTGCACCATCTTCCAAGACTTAGACCTACTCCTGTTCTGAATTTTATTTATAATCTCTTGTTTAGTTTGCTTATCTTTTGTCACTTTGACTCGATTTGAGGATGTGATGTTGCTGGGGAAGACCGGGGTACGTCTGTTCTCCCTCTCGAGAGGACAGAGTAGGAAATGGGAGGGAAAGCATGTCCCAGCTTCAGCGTTCTAGAAACATGATGCCCAAAGCAAAGCAGCGCTTGCACTTCATATTTTTGATGTGGAGTGGACTCCTATTCTGTATATATGTAATGATAACTAAAATTCTAGAATATCTTTACGTTCAAAAGGTGTCATGAAGAGCGAAAGACTTACTGGTACATCTCTGTTAATTTGACCTGCTTTTGGACATGACATCGAAACGGGAACGCTACTTCAGAGATCAGAATCGATCTGCATTTGTTCTACTGTTTCATGATGATTTTATATCATATCATTGTTCTTGTAAGACAATTTTTTTGACCTTTCCTTAGTTTTACATTAAGCAAAGGCAGTTCACAGAAGTAGGCAGAATTTCTAATGTTTCTGGAATGTTAGTTAATTTTGTTTTTTTGCTTTGCGTTGATGAACCTAGACTCCAATGTCACTTAACCTAGACTCCAATGTCACTTCCACATCAGTTTTTAAAATTTTTAGAATATCACATAAGTCCAAAGTGAGGTAATGGGTAGGGCATATCCATCGAAACAATTCCTGCTGCATAATATTATGACCTCGATTGAGTTGGAATCAAACAATAATTAGTGAAAGCTACTTGATATCCACCACATAACAGTACTATGAGGAGTTTACTCATGTGGCTATTCTTAGTATAGGAAAGCATTATTTTGCACACATTAATTAATGAGATTTGCACACGTGAATTAATGAGAAGTTCCTGACCAATTATTGTCCAGACAAGCCTAGTGTATCAAGTGGTCATTGCTTCATGGCAAAACTCTTGCTTTGGTTGCACTGTCAGTACCACAGTGAACGTTAGGAAGAGAAGTTAAATACAGAAATATTTATATAAAGTTTCAGACTTTGAGTACTATATTTTAGCAGGCATTCATCATGCAAATCATGCTTCTGATTAAGATACCTTCTCCTCTTTTTAAACAAAACTTAAAAGTTGTGATCCATGGATAAGACCAATTAGTCTTGAGCCAATAGAAGGGTTACTCCAACCACCTACCAAGCTACTACTGAACTTTTTGCACCCAAAGGGGGGAACTAGTGGGATAAAATAAAGGTGACACAAGCAAAGTGCCATGCAAACTACTCAACGAAGTAGGTTCTGATTATCACCGCTAGCTGCTTAAGCCAAGTGTTTCCACTGAAAGCATGTGTTTAAGACAACAAATCCTGATCTTTTAGCTGAAGGTAGGCTCAAAGGCAGTCACTAATTGAGATTCCTTCACCTTTGCTTCCTTAAGCCAAACACTGTCCTTGCTTTTCTACCATGCCAATGTGAAATCGGAGGTGAAAAGTTGTAGGAGTTGGGAGGAAAGAGAAGTATGGAACATATTCCTTCAAAGAGTGAGAAAGCAAGAAAGCAACAGTCATTTGCTTCACGTCTTATGACCAATCAAACAGGGTCTCTTCTTATCTGGTTCACTGATTTTGTCCAAGATCCTTGTTGTTTATTCAACATTTGATTCGTGCTTGACCCGTTTGAGTACTTATGTCCCATAGATTCTACACAGTTGCATGTTCAAGTCCTCTTCTGGTTATAAAAAACGATCATGCATTAAATGTTGGTATGAATTGTTTAGCTTTTAAATGTTGACGTCTCATTGACCACTCAGTTAAAAAGCAGCCTAGTGATGTGCAGACAGTACATATGACAGTAGCGCTGAAGTAAAACTGACATGCTAGTTTCTAGAAAGGAATACTGTGGACATCATTTAGACTAAAAAGAGACAAATATAAGACCGTGCTTACTCTAAATACAGCACATAATTTATCCACAGTAAATAGTACTGGCAGGTTAATGTGCTATCTGTAATACTAATCAATATCCTTCTCTATCCTAACATGACGTACGTCCTTACGAGTTGCAAGCCACACCCTTGATAAAATGCACCAGTTGCAAGAAAGGGAGGCCACAGCATCACAAAGCTAGCTTCGAGGCTCTAGCTACACATTTGACAGTGGATATGATTGTTAAGAGTATTTAGATCATTTTCTATTGTTTGGAGTTTAGGTTGTTACGTATGTCTTATGTACTATATAAACCCTATAGGTTATTACAATACACTCAAACTTCATATTAACATGATCTCAGAGCCTAGGTTTTAGAACCTAGCTCCAACTGCCGCCGCCGCCGCACCCGAGAAGAGTGTGCTCCACTCCCATGGGCGGCCACCTCTCGGCCGGCGTCGCGCCCCGCCGTCGCCCGCGCGCTCCTCTGCGCTGGGACGTCGCCAAGAGGCCTCCCCACCGCCGCCAACCCCGGATCTCGAGGTCCCTGCCGGATCCGGTAAAGCTTGCCGCGCCGCCACCGCCGCCTGGATCCGGCCGTGCCTCTTTTGCGCCGTCACGGATCCAGTCGTCCCCACTCCGGATTCGGCCTTCTCCGGCCACCTCCATCCGTGCTGCCCAGCCGGATCTAGCCGCCGTCGGCCTGGACGCGATCGGATATGGCCTCCCCGATGCTGCCTTGCTTGGATCTAGAGGAGGCGCCACCGCCGCCTCCTCTCTGTGGCCGCCGCCCACCGCCGGATCCGGCGTCTCCATTCGTCGGCCACCGGACGTCGCCTTAGGTCGCCTCTGGCGCCGCACCGGATCCGGCCGCCCCGACGCTGGATCCGGTCGTCTTCGCCGCTACAGCCTTGGATCTGGCCGCCGCTGCTTGGATTCGGGCTCCCCTTCGTTCGCGATCGCCATCGCCAGATCTGGGCTCCCCGCCGCCGCTCCTCTTCTTCACGCGATGCACCGATGCAAAGGATGCCGCCGCTGCTCCTCCCCTCCGGCCACAACGGACACGTAGACCGAGGCCTCGTCTCGGATCTGACGACCGCCGCCACGGATCCAGCTGCCTCCTGGTCGCCTGAGCCGCGCCACGACGCCTTCATGCCGCCTCCCGCCTGGATCCAGGTGCAGAACCTTCAGCTGACGCCGTCGTGCCCCTGCGCACACGCCGCCACCTCCAGGCCGCCATCGAGTCAGGAGAGGGAGTGAGGGGTGAAGAGAGAAAGGGGAGAGAAGGGAAATTTGAAGGGATAGTACTTTTGCTGCTGCTAGTATTTCTTATCTTTGAGTCCTTTTTTTGTTTTGTGTCTTCTTTTGTGTCCATCTAAATCTATTGTTGTCTCTCTATCAGTTCGTCAACGCCGTGCGAGTCCATAAATTTCTTGTCAATCAGTCGATTACTTTGCTAACTACAGTTCATCCTCTCAAATGAGTGTGGTCATCTCCTTCCTTTCGTATAGCCGCAGCTATCGCTCTTCTCTTTGAGCCGCTGTAGATCGTAGAAGTCTTCATGATGCCGCCGCTTCTCTTTGAGCCGCCGCCCCGAGTTTCTAAGGCCGACACGCTTATTTGCACTGTGCTTCTATTGCGCTTCTTGTGCACAGCGTCGCTGCCATTGGGTTTCGATCTATGCCGCTATATTTCTATCTCCCTCTTCGGCTTGATTTGACAGCTCTCTCTACCGGTGTCTCCTACATCCTCCTTGTCGTGTTATCGCGGTCAACTTTGCTCCCGCTTACCTCTACTTTCCTAGCCCTTGCACTTTGTGCTTTCTGGGTTATTGCTCGATTCCGGATGGTTGGTACTCGACATAATTTTTCAAGAGTCACACGCTACGACAACATCTTCAAGACATGGATTTTGGATTTTCCCTATTGTAGTGTCAATCCTTTTCAAATGCAAAGCTATTGCATATGCCTTGCATTTGAGGGGGTGTTAAGGGTATTTAGGTCATTTCTTATTGTCTACGGTTTGGGTCCTTGTGTGTGTGTCATGTACTATATAAGCCCCAGGGGCTATTACAATACACTAAAGCTTCTTTCATATTAACAATGATCACATAACCAATGATCAGTGATGTTCAACTCTCATCAAGTACATGATAGATTAACATCTCCTCTGTTGTGTGTGCCAATCTCTTTATTGCCAAATGGCTCCTTTTGCATTGAGCTGTTGTGGTTCAGCAAGGTGCTATGTGGTGCCACAATGATGGGGTCTTTGTTCAGGTTGTTTGTGTGTTCAGTACTTCAGTTGGATGTTATTGTTCACCACTGATCAGATATGTGACTTGTCGATCATCCGTGTCATGTTATTTTCCCTCCTATCTTTTTCTCTGAAGGACTGGAAAGGTGATAATACCCTTGTAGCTAGCTAGCTTGTCCCATGGTTGCAACTACTGAAGGCCCAGTGATAATATCACCTCAACTTCTCAGCATGCATAATTGGATCCACTTCTTCTATTAAAAAATTCAGAAGACTTACTTATCTATTTACTCCTAAAATAAGTTTAATCAAAGACTATTTTTATCAGGATTTACTCAACGTCTTCCCTGACCAACTATAGACTTACGTGCGAGTACTAGAAGATCAGGGGAGGTTAACCGGAAACCTTCTTGGAGATCGAGTTTGAACAAATTGTGGCTACGGAAAATTGAAGTGTTACTTGTAGAGAGAGAAAGAAGAGAAAAGAGAACTTGTGGCGAAGATCACTCATGGAAGATGGTCATGTTCATACAAGTGTGACTACTGGTCATCACATGGTAACAGAAGCAAGGAATTCCTATATATGCAGTCTAGATGGTCAACACGGCGAGGAAAATTTATTTGTGGCACTGATACGATGTGGGACTTGGATCGTTTCAGTTGCTGCTGCTAGTATTACTAGTCGCCTCTTTTGTCTGGTTTCCATGTATTACTAGCTACTGAATTAACACAGTTGTAGTAGAATGAATGATTCGAGGCAATGGCTAGCTGCAAATTGATCGAGGTGTACAGGGCATACCAAGCTACGAGTAGTTCGAAATCTATTACTACCAGCTATCTTGATATCTGAGACGACAGCCTTTGACTGGAATTCACAATTTTAGCTTCACGAAACTAATGTAAATAAACAAGCAGCGTTTCTGACGGTTGCAAATACAAGGGTCAAACATTTCAGCATCGTTAGTTTTTCTAATTCCGATGTTTTTAATCAGCAGTGAGATCGCAGTGGATTGCGGCGCGGTGTTGCTGAAGCAGGGTCGGCTGCTTCGGCTAATTATGTTGGCAGATTCGAGCGAGGCCCAGTTTTCACGGCAGCAGGCAGGACAACTCCGGCCCAGAATTGGAAATGCTGCATTTTCTTCGCACTTGCGTCCTCGTCCCCTGTGGCGCCTTTTTGCAGCTTTGGCCTTTTGCTCTAGGTCATTTCAGTGACTGTAAGGGCGTGCTCACTATGGCTTATTTTGGCTTAAGCTTATTGGCTTAAGCTTATTTTGGCACTATTCATAATTTCGTCTTTTTCTGAATTTTTGACTTTTTTTGCGCTTTTTTGTCGGTTCTTTTTTTTCTCGTATTCGTTTGCGTTGTTTGTGATGGGCTAACATATTTTTTATATTTTTTAATTTTTTTAGATTTAATTATGTCAAATAAACCTCCGTCACCATGGTGTTTTTTTCACCACCATGATGTTTTCAGCCATAAGCCTTCAGCTTTCAGCCGAACCGATCACCACCTAAAGCGTGGAACACTTGGGCGAGCGTCGAGGTTGTATTGTTATATGTTGAGTACTCATATATTCATACAATATGTAGTTGTGTATCAAGTACTTGTATGTTTGAGTACTCGAAGTAGTGGTCGATGCGTCGTGATCGACGTGCCATGATCGAAGTGCCATGATCAAAGAACCATGGTCGTAAATCATACTCGTAAGAGTACGATTAGGATCTCTTGTAGCCTTAGTACCCACACAAGTGTTCCGTACTCCACAGCCGCTGAAATAACCATGTGCCGACCGTCAAAGAATTCACGCTTCGAAGAAAACCAGAAACATAAAATAACCACGCAGAAGTCTGGACATAAAATTCTAGCATGAGCATCCACGACACTCTCGGTCCGACTGTGGGGGATATTAGAGTATATATTTGATAATATTATAATAGATAGAATAGAATCAATTAGGATGATTTGTATCCAATATGGTTCCTTTTATATCTCTAGTAACCTTTCTTATATATATTAGATCGACTTAATCTCTAAGTCATATTGTACTCTATATATACGCCCTCTGAGACTCAAGCAATATATCCAATAATTATTGCAGCTATTCTATCTTGCTATACTAAGTAGTGATGCAGTTTTCTCGTTGCTTCCCCTGGCCGCCTTTCCTCCCACAATCAAGCGACAACTACTCTCCATCTTTCCTCTCCCTTGAACTGAAAACCACGAATCTTATACAATTTTGTATTCCTCTCGATCCCCCATCCCATCCCATCTCCTCTTCTACCAATTTGTGCCTTCCCAGCCGCCGCGCCGCTGCCTCCTCTTGGCTGCCGGTGCCGCGATTGGAACACTCACCTGAAGTCGATCTCGCTTTGGCAGGGCGAGAATCACCAATGGATTTCTTCAATTGGTGAGGTCAGGGGACAGTCGGGGTGCGCGGAAGCGATGAAGGGCGACGGACACAATGAAGGCTCAGCACAGCGGCGTCGACGGATATTTATTAGTTTTCCATCTTTTTGGTAGCTACATCTAAGTAGAACCTTGATCTGATCCCCTTCTTGGAGTCCGGACGTGGTCTTCCTTTCTTCAAATAAAACCCCCTCTTTTTACATATGGACTCTTGTTTTCACAAAACCCCCTCTTTTTCTCGTAAATAAATATAGATTCTTACTTTTAGTTTTTCGTATAGACCCCTGTGTCGTTAACTAGGGCCTGCAAGGCGTCGTCCATCGGGGAGCTCGTCCCCAAGACTGTCTCCAAGTCGGTAACCTGGCTCCAGCTCTCTGTAGTGGAGGTCCCCGAGTGCTCCGCCCCTGCGCTTGTTGCGGGCCGTGGCCTCTGGTCGTCCGACTGCGCGCTCTGACGGCAGGTGTGGTTCCCCTCGTACACAACGTCGAAGAGCAGCGGGTCGCCGTCCGTGCGCTGCACCTGCTTGGTGGCGGGGCACCCCAGCGAGTTCCGGTGCGTGCACCGGTAGTAACTTCTGCGAGAGAGTTCAATGTAACAAGATAGAGCTTGGGTCAGCCTCTCTGGTGAACGCGCGCGCAACTAAAAGAATGTGCGTTTGAGTTGAGTTTGGTATGAGTGACGCTGACCTTGGGTACCTGGCGCCGGGGGTGTCCTTCTGGCCGTACTTCCTCCAGCTGAAGCCGTCGAAGGAGGGGCCGCCGTCTTGCACGGAGCTCACCCTCACCTGCGTGCTCCATTTGGGCAGCTCCGTCCTACATTGCATATGGTTATGCTCGTGAGGAGATCACAGAGAGAAAAATTATATACGGTAGAAATCTTTTTTCTACAATGTTATGCTCTGATACCTCTTATCATGTGCAGCAGGCGGCTGGATCGAATCAGATGATGTAACCTGACTCTCTGACGACATCTCCGGGGACACGAAGGAGGATGCGGTTTCCGCTCCCGCCAGCGTGGAGGGGATCGAGAATGGTGGCAACATGGGCTCTAGCCCCTGCACGCCCCCCTCAGCCTTAAACCCCACGGCCTTGGCGGTGATCTGCTCCTGCCCAGGCAGCAGCTGCGAGTGCGCGCTCTGAACGCACGTGTGGCTCTCGTGGTACTCGACGTCGAAGAGCAGAGGGTCGCCGTCCAAGCGCTGCATCCGCTTTTTTGCGGGGCACCCCTGCCAGCTCCGGGTCGCGCACCGGAAGTAACTTCTGCGAGAGAGTTCAATGTAACAAGATAGAGCAGGAGCGCGCGCAACTAAAAGAACGTGCGTTTGAGGCGAGTTTGGTACGAGTGACGCTGACCTTGGGTACTTGGCGCCGAGGGTGTCCTTCTGGCCGTACTTCCTCCAGCTGTAGCCGTCGTCGAGGGGGCCGACGTCTTGCACGGAGCTCACCCTCACCTGCGTGCTCCATGTGGGCAGCTTCGTCCTACATTGCATATGGTAATGCTCGTGAGGAGATCACAGCGATAAAAATTAAATATGGTAGCTCAATTCGTTATTGTGGTTAGATAGATAGAAGAACAAATCCAAACCTGCGGCGAACAAGTTTGTTTGCATCTCCCCTGTAGTCCTTCTGAAGAACTCCATGTTGTTCATTTGACTCGTCCTCCATGATCTCGCATTGTTTTTGCGGAGTCATGTGTTCTTCCTCTTGTGCTCCGCTGCTCTCATCATCCTTACCACCAAACGTCCGATCTACACACTGTATTTGTATGTTGACGTTAGGACGTCCTAGATGCATCATAATGGCTTCACTCAATGCCGACTCTGCAGACCTTCTATCAGGCTCTTCAGCACTGGCGCCCCCAATTTTTGCAGAGATCTCCTTAAGGCCTGTCAAGTGCTCGATGCCGACAGGTATAGTAGTACTGTATCGATCCGCTCCCTGGGCATTGAAACCTAGCTTGAGCTTCCGGAGATTAGGCATTGCACCTGCCTCAAATTTCAGCCAAGCCACACTGCACCTGAACTTGAAGTACCTGAGAACCGAGAAACCTGCCTTGTCAAAGACAACCCTTTCTGCAGGCTTTGTGTGGACATACAGCGACAGAACAGTGAGTGCAGGCAATCCTCTGAGAACATCAACATCACTCCTCGCTAGCTCCCTGACTCCAATCTTTAAAATGCAGAGCTTGCCGAGATGTCCAATCCACGTGGGGAGGGTGGAGAAGATGCAAACGCGAAGCGACAACTCAAGCCTCTGAAGAAGGGCCGGGGGAGAGGACACGCTGCTCAAACCATCACCGGAAGTGCTCATGCTCCTAGCACCAGCAACATCCAGAATATTTACATAAGAGGAGTCGCCTGCAGGTACCAGAGTTAAAGACTTGAGGTTACTGAGTTTCCCTAGAATTGAGCCTAGGCATTGTATGTTATCTTTCAGATTGTCAGGCTGTATGGTACAACAGGTGAGCTGGAGATCCCGGAGATTGGTCAGCTCGCCAAGGTTCTGCACATTCTCAATTGAGTTACCACTGAGATCAAAATATCCTAGTGTGCGAAGCGGTGTCATGTTGTCAATCCCATTGGGAAAGTTTGTCTTTGCAGGAAGATTGAGGTGCAGCAACCCCGGCAAATGAACGATGTCTGATGGAATTACACTTGCTCTTGCATCTATTTTCAGTGTCTCCAAATACTGCAGACCTCGCATCTGTGTTCGTAATTCTAAGGTGACGTTACATGTGATCTGCAAATATCTCAGTCGAAAAAGTTCTGAAATTCTAGTGATATCGAAATTGATGCTATCGTCATCACCCCAAAAATGTAGGATTAGAACTTGAAGAAGCCGAAACTCCACAGCGGAAGGCAGACACTTGAAGACCCCAAAATATGCAAGTGATCGAACTTGTGATAGTATCATATTGGTTGGTGGCATTGCATCTTCTGTATTACCAAAGTGAAGAGACAGTCGACGAACCTTGTCAGCATATCTTGTAGTTGTCTGAGAATGATCTATAGAAATGACAAAATTCTCTTCTATAGACTTGTATGTAATAAGCTTGAGTACCATGTGGTGCACAACGCAGGACAAAACCTCATCGTTATCATTGATATGTACAGGTTGGATTATTCTCCGACTAACAAGCTCATCAAAATAGCTCCCAAAAATTTCTTCCTTGTCTTGCTGTTCTGTTGAACAGAGGAAACCTTCAGCTATCCACTGCTTAACCAAATCATCCTTCCAAATTATGTTGTCCTCTTCATATATACCAAGATATAGCGTGCATGCCTTCAAATGTGAAGGGAGATTGTGGTAGCTAAGGTTGAGTACTTGTTTCATCCCTTCCAAAGTAGTATTTGTCCTCAAACCATAACCTAAGGATTTATTTACATAATCCCATTGCTCTAGTTTGACTATCTGGCTTGCTAAAATGCTGGCAATAGTAACTGTTGCTAGTGGCACACCACCACATTTTCTTATGATATTGTTTGAAACTTCACTGAGTTCTGGAGGACATTCGTGTTGAGGGCCAAACACTGTATTGAAAAATAACTTTCTTGAATCATCATCACCGAGTGGTTTCATCATAAAGACATACTTAGATTCATAACCACAGCATTTCTGAGCTACATCCTCAATTTCTGTCGTTATCAGTATTCTACTACAACTGTTGTCATCTGGCAAAGCACAATTAAGAATATCCCAAGTTGACGTAGCCCATATATCATCAACTACGATCAAGTACCTGAAATATTTTTGCATGGTTGTCAACCTAATATCAAATATCACATTAGAAATCATAGGTAAGATAACTTTATTCCTTTAAAGAAAAGGCGGAAAGAATAAAGTGTTTGTATGAAAATGTGTAAGAAAAACATTAGGATTTTAAGATATAAAAGAATAATACAATTCCAGTTTAACTTCACATTATACAGGACTAACTGCTTACAATCATCGTCACCCTTAAAATAGCATCTAACTAATCAGGATATCAACCATCATGCACTAAGACGAAGCAATAACATGTTATATGAAGCAATCACACTAAGGACCTGCTCACAAGATATCAAAAACTTCCCACCTTCACCGAAAATGCTACAAATTCCTTCATCAACCAGGAGAGACAGAGAAAAGCACATGAACCATTTTTTTTTTATTAGAGCACAGTTATAGCTCCTTAGATCTCAAGAACGTATAGCAGACAACAATTTATAAAATGCCAGAATTCTTCATTTCCTAACAAAAAAATGAAATTGATGCTTGCAGTAAAAATATAGTACCTCTTATCTTGGAGATGTTCCCTGATATAGGCAATTAGATTATGCACTCTCCAATTGTCAGGCGGATGGTGCGGCCGAACCTGTGAGAGCATGCTGATGAGAAGTCTCCTCACATCGGGCTTGCAGGATGTCCGTACAAATGCCCGGCATTCGAATTGCCCTCCAAGCTTACAATACAGTTCGTTGGCAAGTGTGGTCTTACCAGAGCCTCCACCTCCAACAATGGATATTACCTTGAGCTTTTGCTCTCCATCCTTAATCAGCCACTCTTCAAGCTTCTTCATAGGGGCATCAATACCCACCGGATCGGCAGCCTCCCGGTACAGTTTGTGATGCGGAGAGCCAAAAGGCGCATCATATGTAGTAGGAGAAGGAGTAGCACGGTCGATGACACCAAGTTTATACATTTCATGTCGTTGAAGCGCCTCCTGCACGCGCGCGCTGAATTCTCTGATCTTGTTGGCCATCCATAGGCGCTGCTTTAGCTTCTCGGTGGGCCGATTGGTCTTACGAGGAGTAAATTTGTGGCGAGGAATTTTGCGGACGTACTTGCTCTTGGAATCAGCAGCGTGCTCGTACTGGTCGATGCAGTCTTCGATGTCATACGACAGTTCACGCACCTCCTTCACCCAGCAGTTCACCATCACAGAAGGGTCCTCCGATCTTGAGACGTGATCCTGGAGAATGGCTATTATTCCCTCGAGATCACGATTGATGAGCGGTATCTCATCCTCCGCGCCCTTGGGCAGCATGTAGCCGTGTCGACGCAGTAGCCCATCGAGCTTCAGGGGAAGTCCGAACATGGCGCCCCCCAAAGCGCAGATCGGAGCCTCGTCCATGGATTCCTCTGAAGCCAAAGCGCACAGCAGAGATTATCTAAGATGCGTACCTACTAAGTACTAACAAAGATGCAGAATGAAAGCACATACAGAGACACAAACATACAGCGATAGACAGAGAAAGATGTTACCTCTAGAAGTTCAAGGCATCAAAATAGCAAGAAGAGGCCTATCCTGGCCGTAGTTCGGCTCGTGAAAGACTTCGCCCACCCACCGGAATGGGGCTTCCCTGTCCCCCACTCCCCTTTCCCCTCCCTATTCCCTCAATCTAGACCACTCACTAATGACCCTCCCTATTTCAGAAGTTATTATTTGTATATTTTGCAAAACTATTTAGTTATTATTTAGGATCCAATAGCCACTCACTAATGATCCAATAGCCAAAATAGTATTTTTTACTATTCATAATTTCGTCTTTTTCTGAATTTTTGGTTTTTTTGAGTTTTTTTACCGGTTCTTTTTTTTTTCGTATTCGTTTGCGTTGTTTGTGATGGGCTAACATATTTTTTTATTTTTTTAATTTTTTTAAATTTAATTATGTTAAATAAACATCTGTCAGCTACAATATTTTTTCAGCCAACTACAATACTTTTCAGCTATAAACCACCAAAAATAAGCCAAAATGATCACCACCATAACATCTAACAGTGACAGGCATTGGAATCAATTCTGGATCATCACTTGTAAATTATTTAACCCCCCACCCCCCACGCACCGATCACGTCTCTCTAGGCCAGCTATCTTTCTTCAGAATAAACACGGGGTGATTGGTCTATGTCTGTATACCTTTAATAATGTTCATGACAAGGACGTCCACCTTCTAAGATATGCTTTACGTATCGATCCTTATGTGTTCATGGAATTGATAATTTCACATCAATTACTCGTATCGATCCTTAAGTGTTCATGGAAAATGATAATACTCAAACTTTTGCTTGTTTGCATTTACCTCAAAATGCAGAATTATCCGCCAAATCAACTCGCCTTTCGGCTTCCTCTCGCGATAGCTGAGCTGTTTGTTCAAACTATATTAAATTAGTTTTAATAATAATAATAAATTTAATTGTGAGTCTACCTTATTTATTAATTATAATATTACTTAATCTTATTTAAATGAAAAAGTGAAAATCATAAGAGATATACATTATATATCACATTCTTATATCTTAGTGCATTCATCGAATCTAAAATATAGATTGAACTTCATCAAATAGTCTAACTTGAATATGTACGTATGCTTTTGTTGTGGCTACTTACCAAACAGTAAAGTATGAGAGTAGTGTAGTAGTTGTGATGGATAAACAATGTTTGCCCTTTTTCATGTTCAGGTTGTATATATATTTCTCCATAAAACATAATTACAATCTTACCTTTACAGTTATACGTCTCCCATAAAAGTACATAGATCATCACATATATCATATTGGACCTTACAATTCCCTAAATGTTCATGGAATTGATAATTTCACATCAGTACTCGTATCGATCCTTAAATGTTCATGCGAATGATAATTTCACATCAGTACTTAAACGTTTGCTTGTTTTGCATTTACCTCAAAATGCAGAATTATCCGCCAAATCAACTCGCCTTTCCGCTTCCTCTCGCGATAGCTGAGCTGTTTGTTCAAAATCATAAGAGATATACATTATATATCACATTCTTATATCTTATTGCATTCATCGAATATAAATTATAGATTAAACTTCATCAAATAGTTTAACTTGAATATGTGCATATGTTTTTGTTGTGACTACTTACCAAACAGTAAAGTAGGAGAGTAGTGTAGTAGTTGTGATGGATAAACAATGCTTGCCCTTTTTCATGTTCAGGTTGTATATATATTTCTCCATAAAGCATAATTACAATCTTACCCTTACAGTTATACGTCTCCCATAAAGGTACACAGGTTATTACATATATCATATTGGACCTTACAATTCCCTAACAGGCCGGATGGGCTCAGGTGAGGGCCACCCCTACTACAGGAGCCTCTCATGGTAAAGGGCTTCTCACGGGCCGAAACCATACCGCTGAGCCCATTGGCCCCCTCCGTCCCTGCGGCCTGTGATGCATTCCGTGTTGGGCCGTACGGGCCGAAGTGATGACGTTGCCTCCTCGAAGTCGTACCGCCCCTCGCCCGTAGTGGGACACGCGGTGAAATTTTGTTGGCGCGTCGTGCGTTGCCAGTCAGAGTTTGACCGCGGTCGTGCGGCCATTCGCGGCGTCGTGGGACACATGTGCGCGCACGGCTAGCGGGTCGTGCGGTGTCAGTTTTCGTTGGTTAGGCTTCCCGATCGTGGAGCAGCCGAACAGGTTTTAAAACTGCGGTCGCCATCGCATCACTGTCCTTCACACTTGACTAATTACGACAGCCTTGTCTTTTTCGCCACTGCTCCCATACGCACTACTACCACCTACGCCGCTCGTTGCCTCCGTCGTGCTTCTTCCTTTAGCCGGCCCCATTTGACAGCCAAAGCACAGATCGGAGCCTCGTCCATGGATTCCTCTTAAGGCAAAGCTCGCAGCACAGATTATCTAAGTTGCGTACCTACTAAGTACTAACAAAGATGCAAAAAAAAAAACATACAGAGACACAAACATACAGACAGAGACAGAGAAAGCAAGAACTACCTCTTTTCCTTTTGCTTCATTTCCATCTCTCCATGATCCTTTCCCTTCTTTGAGTTAACTGTTAGGCCTTCAGTCTACATCTAACATCGGAATCAATTCTCACTTGTAAATTATTTAAGCCCCCCTCACACACCGATCACGTCTCTCTAGGCCAGCTAGCTTTCTTCAGAATAAACACGTACAGATTGGGCCATGCCTGTTGTGTCTTCAACTATCACGACAAACGACTGGCCTGCCTGTATAACTTTAATAATGTTCATGACAAGGACGTCCACCTTCTAAGATATGCTTTACGTATCGATCCTTATGTGTTCATGGAATTGATAATTTCACATCAATTACTCGTATCGATCCTTAAGTGTTCATGGAAAATGATAATACTCAAACTTCTGATTGTTTACATTTACCTCATAATGCAGAATTATCTGCCAAATCAACTCGCCTTTCCGCTTCCTCCCGCGACAGCTTAGTTGTAAGTTCAAATTTTATTAAATTAGTTTTAGTGATAATGAAAATCTAATTATAAGACTACTTTATTTATTGATTATAATATTACTTAGTCTCATTTGGACGAAAAAGTAAAAATCATAAGAGGTATGCATGCTATATCACATTCTTATATCTTAGTACATTTCTCGGATCTAAAATATAGATTGAACTTCATCAAATAGTTTAACTTCAATATGTGCATATGTTTTCATAATACATTCTTGTATGCATACATTTAGAGGAAGTTCACTCTATATTTTGATATTTCATTAGCATTGATCCCATTAATCGTTTCATATATTAAGGATCTTTATGTTGAAACATATCCCTTGAGTATATATAAGTTGTGTAGTTCATATATCTCATAATCGGATTGTCATCTAGTTCTTTCATTATGTGTTAATAGTTAGATGATTAATGACAATCGGATGAATAAACTTTGCTTAAAAAGTTTATCCTAGAGTATACAAGTGTTGTGTATATTGTTGCATAATCGCAAAACAATCTTTTATCTCATTATTTGTTGAGATTGTCATGAATTACTAAAAAGAAAAGATAGTAGAATTTAGTCCCTCCATTATAAGTTTATGGTGAAGTTTGGTAATTAATAACAATTGGTTTGTGGACTAACTTTTTCATAAGTTGAGTAAATATGTTATGTTCCATAATAAGGATGATTTGGGATGACTCATGTGTTAAAGATCATCAAGTCAAGTGAATGATGTATTATGAGTTGATGCATATCAAAGAGGAGATGATCATGAGTTGATCATCAAATCAAGAAGAGGATGTATCATGAGTTGATGCATATCAAGACAATGACTCAAGGCAAAGGTATGACTAGCTGGGTCTAAGCATGTGTTCCTGATTTTTCACCGGTCTTAGTGTTTGGTTGGAAGATCGGGTTGCTAGTATAGATTGTCGTACTATTAAGAGGAGTCATGTTTCGTAGCTTGAGTCTCATCAATGTCTGATAGCTCAACCTCACCACGTCTAGCTCTACATAGCATGATGCTTGTATTTGCGAATGTATTTTGTAAATAATTAAAGTTCATGTGTTGAATCCTTGTAATATGAGACTATACATTGCAAATGTATTTTGCAAGTGTTTGAAGTCCATATTTCCTACTTCTTGTAGTATGAGGCTTATATTTGCAAATATGTTTTGTAAATGGTTGAAGCTCATATATAATCCTTGTGTCATGATTTCAAAAGTGTGCAAATGTGTTTTGCAACTTGTTGAAAATTATGTTTAATCCTTGTATGCATGATACTAAAGTTTGTAAATGTGTTCGATGACCTATGTGATCAAAGATCAATGCGGTTGAGTCGACGTGGTCCAAACCAGCATGGTCGGAACCCACATAGTCAAGATTTGTGATCGAAACCAACGTGATCGAAACCGATGTGGTCAAGATCTGTGTGATGATGTAACGAACTTATGCACTCTACCTATCTCAATGCTATGTCTATGTTAAATTTGAAATTTGAAAGTGTATGCATCTTGTGCGAAATTGTTATATTGTTTCTCCCTCAAGGTCATCAAACAAGATAAACTCTGTCAAATATTATTAAAAATCATTATACATGCTTGCAATATTTTTTTGTCCTTTTTTATGCATATGTTTAGGGGGAGCTTTCCCTGTATTGACTTTAAAAGCAACTAATTCTTCAAAACTTATGTGAAATCATTGCAAGAATTACTTACTTTCAAAGTCACAAAAGAATATACAACTAGTTTTCAAACAAGTGCTCAATTCAGAAATGGTGGGAATCTGTGGTGTTTAAGCCTAGAACATATCGCAAGGCAACATCTTTAGTAATGCTTATCTCTTGGCACATTTGATTTATGAAGGCACGTTTTAAGGAAGAAAATGGCACGATAAGATTATAGTTTCCTCGTGGTTCTAGAAATTAATGAAAGATGTAATTCCCTCTTACGCCCTTCCACCTTACAGAAATATGGATAATTTGCCTTCGTCTAGAAAAAACTGAAAAAGATAATCTGTCTTAATCAACATCGTTCATAGTTGGATGGTACTGGCTGATAATATAGTTTTCATTCCCGTATTTTAAGGGTATTCCCTACTGATAAGCTCCATTGACTAATGTTGACAGAAATGTGTAAGTATCAATTATTTTTCAAGAAAAAAATCTAAGTATCTGCATCACTTGTGCTTTTAATTAGGCGCATCCACACAAGTAGAAAAAATTGATCATATACCCTCCATTTAGATGGAAATTGAGGATTTACCCTCCTGGCCCACGAGTCAGTGACTTATGATAACCCCACATGTCATTGAGATGTGGAGGGTAAATCTTCAATTTCCCAACTAAAAGGAGGGTATATGATCCAATCTCCCACACAAGTATGTTCTACCGTGCTGAGGCCTGGAGCTGCCTACCTTTTCTTTTCCTCCCTACTATGCCTGATTGCTGATCCACAAAATTAACTGATCAGGTCAGTCGGTCGAGAGGATCAGTGGATCGCGGTGGCCAATCGAGCGCTGGAAGCACCTATGGAGTCCGCCGCGGCGAGCGCCTTCCTGAAGGGCGTCATGGGGAGGCTCTTCCTGGTGCTGGAGAAGGAGTACAACAAGCAGAAGGGCCTTAGGCAAGAGACGCAGTCTATCCAGCAGGATCTCCGCATGGTCGCCGCCGCCATGGACGACCAGCTCCGTGCCTTGGGGAGGAGCGATCGCGGCACGGCCGTCGCGAGGCTGTACAGCGAGGAGATGCTTGACCTCGCGCACGACGTCGAGGACTGCATAGACCGCTTCGTGCACCGCCTGACGTGCAAGCAGCGCGGGGCGTCGTCGTTGGTCCGTCGGTTCGCTCACGAGGTGAAGAAGGTGCAGAGCCGTTCCAGCTTCGCCGACGAGATCCACAAGCTCAAGAGGCGCCTCAAGGAAGCGCACGAGCGTGTCATGAATATCCCTATTACTGCCATCTGCTTCCAACCCACCGCGGCGGGATCGACGGCGTCTCGCGTTGCGCGCAACCTGGTGGGCATCGCGAAGCCCGTGGAGGAGCTCCTGTCGCTGCTAGACGAGGTGGAGGGCGAACCGGAGCAGCTGAGGGTGATCTCCGTCGTGGGGTTCGGCGGCTCGGGGAAGACCACCCTCGCGAGGGAAGTCTACGACGACCCTCGCTCCAAGGAAAAATTCGACTGCCGTGCTTGGGTTGCTGCCGCCGGTCGCTCGCCGGAGATCAACAGCGATGGGGTCAGGAGGGGGGTCCTAGGTGATATACTCCAGCAAGTTCTCCACAAAGACGCCATGGATGTTGATGGCCAACATCTTGAAGCCTCGTTCACGGAATTCCTCAAGGATAAGAGGTGTGCAGCTTTCCGATTTTCTTCTTTTCCAACGCCCCCAGTGACTTTAAGAAATTCAGTATGTTTAATTTCCCGAAAATTACTAGATGAAATCATCTCTCGCTAAAATGTTTCAGCTACTCTAACTCTTCTCATTGCATATGTAATTTGCGGGTTTTTAAGCAATATTAATTTGCGATATATAATTTTATGAATTTGTAAGTCTTTTCATTTTGTGTGCACTTCAGTTGGTTGGTGTGGATCAAGCATAGTTGGTGAAGATCATGTGTGGAATTAAGCCAAGATTCTTTGGCGACCAAACATAATTAGAAATTTGCTTATGATTCCATTTCAACCTACACATTCATTTGGCAACCAATCCAAAATTTTGAATTGTATTCAATTCCAATTCTGCTGGAAATTGAATTGGGAGTATAATTCAACAATCCAAATACAATTCAGGGATCCAAACGGACTCTTACCATGTTTTACCTCAGTTCTATCCAACGGCGGATGTACATGGTAGCTTTTTTTAAAAAAACCTTTGTTTTTTCTGATTTCACAAATTAATATCTCAAAGTTTAAATAATTAACCCCACATGTTTTATTTTTTGCGTCCACCGCTGATTTTGAGCAACAAGGCTTGTGGGAAGAACATGTCTCTAACAATCAATAGTTTTTAGGTGGGTTATTTTCGATTGTGGCTAATGGCTTAGCGTGAACATTTATGTGAATGAATCGAATATCGATTGGAATTGCATCTGCATGTTTTTTAGCGCAGACAAGGGCCGGTGATGGTGGAGATGACCGGAGCTGCTTGGATCTAGGGTACTAAGTAGCACGCCATCTCACGGCGACATCGGCGTGACCGACGGTGTGCTAGGTGGGTTTGGGGGGCGGGGCTCGGGCTAGGGTTTGTCCCCAAATCTCAATCCACCGGTGTGCCCGGTGAGGGGGGAGGCACAAAGGGGCTAGGCCGGCGTTATGGAGGACTATGGAGGTCGCCATGGCGAGGCTAGACGGCAGCGCCATGGCCGGCGTTATGGAGGACTATGGAGGTCGCCATGGCGAGGCTAGACGGCAGCGCCATGGCCGGCGTCGACGCATTGACAAGAGGAGTGGTGGCAACACCCTGCGCAGTTGGCACGCACGAGGGATGGTAGACTGAGAAGAGAAGGCGGCGGTGAGTGCCGATTCTAGGCGGCGGTGGCGCCGGAGAGAGAGATTGAGTGGATGAGGTGGCACGCCACATAGGCGAGCCATGTCCAACGTGTCAAGCTGTGACCTGTAAATGAACCACTTAATGCACTTCAATGACCTAAATATGCAATCTCGAAGTTCTGGGTCAATATGAAATTTCGAAGTACGGTGACTGTTGGAGAGATTGAATAGATTAGGGGAAATCTCCACCCGGACGGTGTGGATCGGCGACGGAAGCACCGTCGGTGGCTGACAGTTTCGTCCGGGCGTCGACTGGCGTCACAGACGGGTGGCATTCGGACATACCAGCACGCTGGAGGAGATCGATGGCGTACTAACGCCGCGAGAGGGACAGCCCGTCACAGATATGCCGAGGAAGTGGTGTAGGTTGCCGAGGTCCGTCATGGCGAACTCCGAGTGGAGGCGCGCGGTGATGTACTGGAGCAGTGCCGGAGACGAGGCCGTGAGGATGATGTCGTCGACATATAGGAGCAGGTAGGCGATACGATCTCTGTCTTTGTAGACAAAGAGAGATGCATCGGACTTGGACGTAGTGAAGCCGATGCGGCAGATGTACGTGGCGGTTACCGGTTCCAGTTCGGGAGCTCGCTGAGCCCGCATAAGGACTTCGCAGAGCAGACTTAGTCTGGGTCGACGGGGTCGACGAACCCGGACGGCTGCTGGCAGTATACGGTTTCCTCCAGTTGACCGTGAAGGAAGGCGTTCTTCACATCGAACTGGTGAATAGGCCAGTCACGCGAGGCGGCAATGCTGAGGATGGTGCGGATCGTTGCCGGTTTGACTAGGGGCTGAAAGTTTCATCATAGTCGACGCCGGCCTGTTGAGAGAAGCCCCGTACGACCCAGCGAGCCTTGTGCCTGGCTAGGGAGCCGTCTGAGTGGAACTTGTGCTTGTACAGCCATTTGCCCGTGACAACATTAGCACAAGCCGGTCGAGGCACGAGACGCCAGGTGTCGTTGTCAATAAGAGCCTTGTACTCTTCCACCATCGCAGCACGCCAGTTGGGGTCGGCGAGCGCACTGCGATAGTTTGCCGGGATCGGTGAAGCCGTCGTGGCGGAGAGGTTGAGGCGGTTGACGGGACGCAGGCTGTCGGTCTGAGATCGCGTCGTGGGGCGTGAAGGCAGTTGCGGTGGCGGAGCGGTCACAGCTGCCGGTGGCGCAGAGGAGGTTAAGGGGGTCGGCGGTGGTCGCCGCTGGTAGACAGTGCCGAAACGCCGCTCGGCTGCGGGGCGCACGCCCACAAGTGGGTTGGCGGCTGGGTGCCCGCCCGCGGCGCCAACAGCGCTTGTTGGAGCGCCGGCCAGCTGACCTGGCGGGAGCAGAGGACCAGCGTAAATGACTGCTGGGTCCTGGAGGCCCGGCTGCTCAACTTCGCCAAAGGAGTGAGCACCCGAAGCAGCACGCGGTTGCTCAACGCCAAAGGACGGAGCTTCCGACATTGGGGAGAGACCTTGCATCAAAAAATCCAGTGAAGACGGCACAGAGGCCGCCGATGGTGCCGAGGCAAAGGGAAAAACAGACTCATCAAAGACAACATGACGTGAGATAATGATGCGGCGACTGGACATGTCCAGGCAACGGTACCCCTTGTGAGAGGAGGGGTAACCAAGAAACACGCAAGGAGTCGAACGGGGGGATAGTTTGTGAGTTGTTGTGGCACTAAGGTTCGGATAGCAAAGGCAGCCGAATGGAGGGAGGAATAATCGGGGAGCTTCTGATGCAGGAGCTGGTAGGGAATGCTGTGATGTACGGAGGAGGAGGGGCGCCGATTAAGAACGTATGTGGCGGCGGCTAGGGCTTCAACCCAATAAGGTGAAGGCATGGACGCTTGTATTAGCAGGGTGCGAATAGTGTTGTTTATGGTACGAAGCATGCGCTCAGCCTTGCCGTTTTGTGGCGAAGTGTATGGACACGAGAGACGCAAAGCAATGCCGCGGCTAATTAGAAAGGACGTGGTGGCATTGTTAACGAATTCGGTACCATTGTCAGTCTGAAAACACTTGGGCAGTACGCCGAACTTTGTGTGAGCAAAGGTTACAAAATTGACAATATGGCGATGCGCATCAGATTTGTGGCGTAACGGGAAAGACCAGCAGAAATGAGAATGATCATCAAGCAACAGAAGGTAATATTTATAGCCTGAATTGCTAAGAATTGGAGATGTCCAGACATCACAGTGAAGTAACTCAAAAGGAGCAGTGGTGACAGAGGTGGAACTGCTAAAAGGGAGTCGCGTGTGCTTGCCAAGTGTGGGGGTGTCTTGATATATATAGTCATGGACAAACAGATATGGTTACAGATGAGGTTACAGATATCCTAATACTAGATATCCTAATAGTGACCCAGATGAATCAACGCTACAAATTGAATAACCTACGGTGTAATTTACTTTTTCTTCTTTTGTTTTAAGACTCGCATCTGCAGGATTCATGTTTTAACCTTTGCCTTTCAATTTGATTATTATTAGGTATTTAATTGTCATTGATGACATCGGGATGGAGCAATGGAGCACTATAAATTCCACCTTTGAAGACAATGGTACAAGCAGCAGAATACTATTGACCACAACTATCCAGTCAGTAGCCAATATGTGCAGCCATGGCAATGGTTATGTGTACCAAATGAGCACACTTGGAGAGGAGGACTCCAAGGAGATAGCTCTTCCACCTGGGTTACGGTCACCAGAGCTGGAGAAGGGCTCAGCAACGCTGTTGCAGAAATGTGATGGTCTTCCACTTGCTCTTGTCAGCATCTCCGATTATCTGAAGAGCTCAAATGAGCCCACAGGGGAGCTGTGTGCAGAGCTGTGCTGCAGCCTGGGTTCTCATCTGAGAGAGAAGCATGCCCATGACAACTTCACAGAGCTAAGAAAGGTGCTTATGGATAACTACGACAGTTTGTCCGTCTACGCTCTGACCTGCTTGCTGTATCTCGGTGTATTCCCAAACAGTCGTCCCCTGAAGAGCAAAGCTGTAATCAGGAGGTGGTTAGCTGAAGGATATGCACGGAGTGATTCTCTACGCAGCGAACAGGACATCGCAGATGAGAATTTGAAGATGCTTATCGACCGGAATATCATCCAGCCTATTGATACAAGAAACAATGCGCAAGTGAAGACGTGCAGAACTCATGGCATCATGCATGAGTTCGTGCTGCACAAGTCCATGTCACAGAGATTCATTGCGACATCGTCTCCTGATCATCAAAGATCCAGTGTTCATTGTAGTACTGCTCGTCACCTCTCTATTCATGGTGGCGATCCGAAGGATGGCGGGGCATCTGACGAGGATTTTTCTCGTGTTCGATCTCTGACAGTCTTTGGGAAAGCAGGTGATGCCATTTCTTATGTTCGCAAGTGCAAACTGCTGCGAGTCTTAGATCTAGAAGAATGCAGTGATCTGGAAGACGATCATCTCAAACACATCAACAAGTTGTGGCATCTAAAATATCTAAGCTTTGGGGGCACTATCAGAAAGCTTCCAAGGAGCATTGAAGGACTGCATTGCTTAGAGACACTGGATTTAAGGAGAACCAAGATAGAGACATTGCCCACGGAAGCTGTGGAGCTGCCCCACTTAACTCACCTGTTTGGAAAGTTTATGCTTGACAGAGATGATCTGAAGAACACAAACAAGATGAATAAACTACGGAAATTCTTGTCTGGAAACAAGAGTAACCTGAAGACTTTAGCTGGATTTATCACCACTGGGAGCCAAGTATTTCTGCAACATATGGGTTATATGCGAAATCTGAGAAAGGTTAAGATATGGTGTGAGCCTGCTGCAAATGGCAGTAACTACATAACTGATCTTTCACAGGCCATTCAGGAATTCACCAAGGTTCCCATGGACAGGGCCAGTGCTCGTTCTCTATCACTTGATTCAGAAAAATGCTCTGAAGACTTGCTGAGTTCACTTGATTTCGAGCCATGCTCTGAAGGTTACAAATATGATCTAAGGTCGCTAAAGCTACATGGCAAGCTACTCCAGTTACCTCCGTTTGTTACCTTGATGCCAGGTGTCATTGAGTTGTGCATTTCATCAGCTACTCTGACACGGGATCTTCTATCTTCCCTGATCAATTTGGGTAGCTTGCTTTACCTCAAACTGATTGTGGATCAGCTTGAGAATTTTGAAATGAAAAATGGGGCGTTCCCAAGCTTGCGACGCCTGTGCTTTGTGGTGAAAAACCTCACTTCAGCTCTGCTAACAATCGAACAAGGAGCTCTGCCAAATCTCGTCTCGCTTCAGCTACTCTGTCAGGGTCTAGTTGGTCTTTCCGGCATCGAGATCAGGCACCTGAAACATCTCAAGGAAGTCACTGTTGACCCTGGAGTGATCGACCAAACAAGAAAAGATTGGGAACGAGCAGTAAAGAATCACCCAAATAGGCCGAGACTCTTGTTGCTCAAAAGTGCGGATCCAATGGAAAGAGAGGGACCGGGGCAAGAAACTTGTGTCGTGAGGGAGAAGCGGAAAAATTGTGTAGTCCAAACAAGTCTGGACGACGGATTGGATTCTAGACTCAAGAAAATGAGACTTTCGAAGTCGTTTTCTTCGCGGGAAGAAAATTCTTCGCGCCCGGTGGAAGATGTCCTCCTCCAGCATGAGGCGAAACATGACATTGTTTCGCTCGCGACTGCGCTGGAAGCCTCAGGATCATGGAAGTGTGAAAATTAACACGGATGGAGCTAGCACGCACTAGCGCTGGTGGCTCAGCTCATGCATGAATGGCTGTGTTAGGCTTGGGCTTACTTGTTCGTCCATTAGCGAAAAAGGTGTGCAGTCCAAACAAGTGATCTGGATGACGGACTGGATTCTGGTCTCAAGAAGATCATTCTTGGGTTGTTGAGGCAGCACCCAGGCCATCATTGGTAAATATCCGGCTTGTTTCATTTCCTTATTTATGTTTTTCCTTGTCTATGTTTGTAATTATACACCTGTCTTTTGTTTTCGTACGATCGCCCGACCTTAATGCAATTATATAGAGGCTTTCTTCCTGCCATTGCAAGCTGATAGTACTAGAATCCAGCAGCCAATTAGCCATCATACACGAATATGATATAGCTTCTATCCAAAGATGGTTACAGTTACATCGATCACGGTGGACGGTGGCCTTTTTTGTTGTGCAGAATGTGGTTTACCATCTGCATGCTAGCCGTTGCTAGATCTGCTGGATTGACAGTGCTACTTCGGTGTAGCAGATTGCTATGGAGATGATTTAACCTGGATTCTCAAATCAGAGACAGATCGAAGAGATGATCAACTGCTAGATCTGCCCCAAGATATGCCTGCCCCCTTTCTTGTCAGGCGGTGGCTGTCTGTTGTACCGAAGTGCACCATGTTGTCGGATCTGCTTGTTTAATTTGGAAATTGATCTTGTCGAGTGTGCTGAGTAGTTAGTTGATATACATTCAATTGCTCTCAACGTCTATGATTCAGTTCTCGTACGACGAATATTCCTGTTGCTGCTACCGTGTTCCTTTACGTGATTACCGGACGCTGGGGTGTCCTGAATCTAGAGATTTTTTATTCAAAAAGACCAAAATACCCTTACAACTAATCCACTTAGGTCCTGATTAGGCTGAAAAGCTGTGACTTATGGCTGAAATTACAACATAACGGTTGAAATTTTACTGTAGCTGAAGGAAGCAAGCAGTAAGCTACGTACGTTGCAGTTATCTGTTACATTTCCGTACCTGTCAATATTCAACAGCTACTCGACCTCTTACGGAAAATCTCGCGCGTCCGGTTGCAGCTAGCAGTAGCATAACTGCTATGGAAGATCTCTTTTTTCTTGTCATTACCGGCAAGGCTGTTTCGGTCAGCGGAGAGCACATCTGCTTCTGCTTCGATCCCACTCGCTCCGCTGCTGCCGGCACCTCTGTTCTCCTCAGAAATCTGTGCACTCTCCTTCTCCGGGAAAATCTCTTCCTTGCCGTTGATGCAGAGGGTGATCCGGTTGGGATGCTCCCCCGCTTCTCCTCTCACGGCGGCAACCGTGGCGCTGATGCCCGGACTGTCGCTTTTATACCATGGGGAGCACCGGAAGACGACCTTCTCGAGGCTCCGGAGGTGCGTGATGCCCACAGCTGCATCTTCGCTTGCCGGGCCAGCGTAGAACTTGAACGCAAGATGTTTCAGATTCGGCATGGCTCCTTGGTCGAAGGCCACCCGTGGCACTCGAGAATCAACGCAGAAGCTCTCAAGCCTCGCGAACCCTTCACCGCTGATGGTTACCGGCCGAGGAGCTCAACGTGGACACAGGGGCTGAGGCAGCTCAAACACGGACTTCGAGATGAGTCCGGGGCAGAGATGATGCATCTGATAGGTGGACCCCACTTATCAGCGACACGGAGAAGACGGACGGCTAGGATCGGCGTGAAGGTGGCACAGATGCTCGCCACATGGCGCTTGAGCGACTGGGTTGGGCGGATCGGGCCGAGTGGAGGGTGGGCTGGGCTGGGCCGGGCTTCGGCCCAGCAGACCTTAAGGGATTTTTAGGGAATTTTATAATTTTAGAAATTAGATTAATTCTTTTAAGCTCTATAAAATAGCAAATAAATTCAAAAAAATCTCAAAAAATTCCTTGTGACATAACAAACCCAAATAAATACTTTCAACCACAATTAAAGTTTAG
Organism: Bonia amplexicaulis; assembly: GCA_036346245.1. Lineage (NCBI taxonomy): Eukaryota > Viridiplantae > Streptophyta > Magnoliopsida > Poales > Poaceae > Bonia > Bonia amplexicaulis. The sequence continues at coordinate 17,097,458 of CM070766.1, forward strand.
ATTATTCATATTAAATCCTTTTAATTCATAAAAATTCATTTAAGCTTCAATTTATTCCAGAAAAATCCAAATGGTGAATTTTATTTTAAAAGCTTCAGGAAAACTTTGAAAAACAGGATGTTACAATGTTCTAGCACCTTTTATCGATTGTTGTACGAGTTGTTAAATTTTAATGCAACGTGGTTTCTCAGAGTTTCCTGCAAGAGGTATTTGTTGCCATGGCATTTTTCGTATGTTGCACAAGAGTAATATTTTTGTTACAATGTGGCTTCTCAAATATTGCCGTAAGAGGAATTTGTTGCAATTACTTTTTTGATTTGTTGCACAAGAGCAATTTATTTTGTTGCAATAAGTATTTTCATTTGATGCGCTATCATCATGGTTTGGTGTTGAGTTCTCGCGAGATGCTGCAGGGGCACTCGGTCTGACAATATTTGTTATAACAATTATCGGTGATGTCGCACGAATGGATGATTCAGTTTGTGGGTTCTCGATTCTTTGGATCAACCATCATTATACTGGAAATCGAGGCACAGGAGATGCTCATGGCCCATGGGCGAGCATTGGAGGAAGAAATGGGGAGATGGGAGTTTTGTTTGCATACAAGAAGAGAATCAGACAACGGAGATCAGACATATGTTAATCCAACGGCAAACTAGATGTACGGAGCTAGCATATGGAAAGTGTGCTAGTTGCTGCTAGTCTTAGCTTCTAGCCATTACACGGTACTCTGCCGCACATATTGACCCCACTAACGCACACGGATGGGCCTGATTTATGCAGCCCACTCAGTTCCTGCGAGGCGGACGTTGGCCTGCCGAGCGCGCTTGATCGGCAACTTTTGTGTTTCCACCGTGCTTGGTTCCTGCTCCTCATCATCACAGCTGCTCTGAGCGCACGTGTGGTTCCCTTGGTACACGACGTCGAAGATCAGCGGGTCGCCGTCCCTGCGCTGCAGCTGCTCTGAGCGCACGTGTGGTTCCCTTGGTACACGACGTCGAAGATCAGCGGGTCGCCGTCCCTGCGCTGCAGCTGCTCTGAGCGCACGTGTGGTTCCCTTGGTACACGACGTCGAAGATCAGCGGGTCGCCGTCCCTGCGCTGCAGCTGCATGGTGGCGGGGCACCCCTGCGAGTTCCGGCGCGTGCACCGGAAGTAATGTCTGCGAGAGATCAATCTCACAAGATGGAGCTCCGGTCAGCCTCTCTGGTGCACGCGCGCGCGCCTAAAAGAATGTGCATTTGAGGTGAGTCTGGTACGAGGGTCGCTGACCTTGGGTACTTGACGCCGCGCATCTCCTTCAGCTCGTACCTCTTCCAGCTGAAGCTGTCGTCGGGGCTGTAGAGGAACTGCGAATTTTCACGATAATCCATGTTAGCTGTAGGACGACCTGGGTGCACGTCGATGGCGTTCCTCATCGCGGACTGTGCAGCTCTTCTTCTGGATTCCTCGGCACCATATCCCCCGATGCTTACAGAGATTTCCTTGAGGCCTGACAGGTGCTCGATGCCAGCAGATGCAGCGCCGTGCTTGTCCCAACACTGTGCATTGAATATTATCTGGAGCCTTTGGAGCTTGGGCATTGCCCCTTCCTCGAAGGCCAGGCATGATATCTGTACACAGGAGATCAAAAACTGCTTGAGAACAGAGAATCCCGTTCCGCGGATGACAACCTTCTCTTTAGGAGCTCCTTGGATGTGCAGGTTGAGGCGGATGAGGGACTGCAACTGTGCAAGGATTCCGACATCCTCCTCCAACGCCTCCTTAACGCGAAGTTTCAGGTCGTAGAGGTTATGGAGTTCTCCGATCCACTTGGGAGCCCTCGAAAACCAGCCTGAATGTATCACGAATCTCTGAAGAAGACGGGGAGAAGCAGATAGTGAATTCAATTCATCCCAGCAGCCAGCAAAGGAGAAATTATGGTTCATACGCAGGTATCTGAGGTTGCAAAGCTTTTCAAGGGAAGAGCGCAAAACATACATACGTTTTCTCACTTCCATGCCATCCAACTGATTCTCACGGACAGCAAATATTTGAAGATCCCTCAAGTTGGTCAGATATCCAAGGTCTCTGATGTTTTCTATTGAGTTCATGCCCACATCGAAGCCTTGCAGCGTACGTAGGGATTTTCTGTTACCAATCCCGCTAGGCAAACTTATCCCACATGGAACAATCAAGTGCAGCAACCGGTGCAAATGAACAACATCTGATGGAATTTCAAACTCACAAGATATTTTTAATTCCAATGCCTCCAACTGTTGTAGTCCCCAGATTTTACTAGGTAGCACTATAGTATGAGCTTCAACTTTTACATATCTCAGTTGGAACAAATGACACATTCCCGTGAGGTCAAGTATCACCGAAGTTGGAAATTCAAGAGTTAAAACTCGGAGATGCTTGAACTCCAACAAAGGCGGTATATATGTGGAGGTACCAAATCTCACTAGCGCTCTTACTTGTGAGAGTCGGATGGTTCCCAATATTGTTCCATCTATTACACCATCCAAGCAGAGTGAGAGTCGACGGACCTTGTGGTGCAGTCCTACCATGCCTTGTAAGTCATCTATTGCATTGATAAAATTCTCTTCTATGCACCTGTGAATGATAAGATCAAGCATCATATCATGTACTCTGCAAGACAACACATCGCCACTGGGATCTGTATCTACTGGTTGAATAATGCTCCTATTGACAAGCTCATTGAAATAGCCCTTTGCGACATCCTCTGGATCTTGCCCAAGCGCTTTACTTATAAAACCTTGGGATACCCATTGCCTAACCAAATCATACTTGTCAATTGTGTAATCCTCTGGATATATACCCAAATATAGCATGCATGTCTTTAAATAATGAGGAAGACTTATATAGCTGAGGCTTAATATCTGTCTCATTCCTTCCAAGGTGGGGTTCACTTCAAAGTTGGAGCTCAAAGAATTCAGTACGTGCTCCCAGTGCTCCTTCAGATTCTTTCGCTGACTAGCCAAAAGGCTAGATATAGTGATAATTGCGAGTGGCAAGCCACCACATCTTTTTAGAATTTCAGCCAAAACTTCTGCCAAATACGGAGGACAAGCATCCTCTGAACCAAATACTCTTTTCAAAAATAATCTTCTTGAGTCTTTGCTGCTAAGTGGTTTCATCTTATAAACATAGTCATAGAAATTGGAGCAGCACGTTGTAGCCAGAGTCTCAATTCGTGTAGTTGTTATTACTCTGCTACCATTCTTGTTTTCTGGAAGAGCGCATCTAATAATGTTCCATGCGTTTGCATCCCATATGTCATCAATTCCAATAATATACCTGCAAATAATTTCATATGGAGTAAAAGAAGCATCAGGCAAACGTGAAATATACATGAAAGCATCATCACTTTCTGCAAATGAATCCCAAAAGGCCGAAACAACAAAAAACATTATCGATCAAACTTTGAAAGTGCATATGTACTTGGACTGAATCCCTACAAGACTATGCACGTTAGTTGAGCCTGGTGATGCCAGAACCCAGAAGAGCCCAAATGGTGCTAAAATTGAACAAATGATAGCCCACGCGCCTCGCTGCTGTTAGCATGGAATCTCATGTAGATATTTGTGAGAACTAAGATTTTGATTTGATGAACTTTACATGGAGACTAGAAACGAAAAGCAATTATCAGATTTCTAACTTTGCGAACTAGCGCTTCTCTAGTTCCTTTTATCTTTGTAGTGACAGCAAAGTTTACAAGGAATGGATAAATTGCATGACTATAGCAAAGGTTTCGTGGGCTTGACGTCTTAATCAGTACCTTGTTTCGAATAATTAGTTGCGTTACTAAAACACCCATTCTAGAGGATGTCTAAAGCATTTCTAAAAAGGACGATGCAAGCTTGTCAACCACAAGTACTAAACTGGAATTTGCCTGCATAATACTAGCAGGCTAAATGAAGAGTAGCCTCGAGAGAAAATAAACCAACACACGATAATTACTTTGGAGTAAAGTCATTTCCAAACTGGCACACCTCTTGTCCTTCAGGAATTCTTGGAGTGTACAGATCAGTTCATCATCATCCCATATTTCCATGTTGGTGTGCTCTGGGGCTACAAAGCCAACTTTAGAGAGTATATTTCTCAAAATCTTCCTTATGTTTGGTTTCTGGGACACAGAAACAAAAGAACTATACTGGAATTGCCCCTCTAGCTTGCGATAAATCTCTTTTGCAAGTGTGGTCTTTCCAAGGCCTCCAAATCCCCATATAGCTAGCACCTTTAGCTGCTGTGCAGACACACCCTCCTCCCTCATCGTCAACTGAATGAGCTCATCCCGCGGCCCTTCGATACCCACAAGACCCTCCGTCTCCGCATAGAGTGTCAGCATGCGAGGATCTATAGTTGTGTTGTTTGGCTTGGAGATGCTGTCATCAATCTTGTACCTTGTGCGCCGCTCGCTGACCTCCATCACATGACCCTTGAGGCCTTGGAACTCCTTGGCGATCTTGTACCGGGTGTTGATCGTCGTCAACAAGTTCATGATATCGTTGATGAACCCCTTAAAGCCGTGTGGCTTGCTGTTGGACTCACGCTCGACACGGAGAATAAACTCATCGACGTTGTCCTCGATGTCATAGGACAGCTCGCGCACCTCCTTCGCCCAGCACTTTGCTTGTTCGTCGGGATCCTCCACGTCCGACATCTTCTTCAGGAACGCGTGCATGCTCTCGAGCTCAGCTTTAAAGAACATGATATCACCCTTGGCTTCTTTGAGAAGCTTGTACCTGTCTGCGAGCAGGTCACCAAGCTTCCCAAGCAGAGAGCCCATGGCACCCTGCGATGCGCTCATCGCCGCTGCCTCCATTGCCTTCCCTTGCTTGTGCTTGCTCTCAAATCGCGTATTGAGCCAAGCACTCAAAATTTAGTACTCACAATGACATCTTATTAACATTGAAAAGTAAAAGAAAAACGTCAATTTTTTTACCAGGAGTATAATCTACACCATAGAAACAAAATGCATAAGAATTATGTAATATCCCAACAATATCAGTATTATGAATAGACATCTGCGATGCATATTCTTCGTGCGTCTTAGCCCGCTTCTCTGTTTGTTCTTATGCGAAAGACTTCCAAGTCATCCACGTTGTCATCTGTCTCATCTTTCATTTTCAGCTTGTTAAAGCACATAGGTACTGGATATGACAAGGGGCACTTGTTGAATAAATCAGCTATGTAAGGTCAGTACTTTGGAATTTGGAAACATTCTTCTAAGTTCTCAAATAATAAATTTTGCTAATTTGAGGTTAACCTCACCAATTCTTGGTGAGAACGACCTCTCATCGCCACGTGTGGTGGCATCTCCTTCCTCCCATTTTCCAAACTCCTAAAACTTTCTCTCACCGCCACACTTGGTGGCATCTCCATCATCCTCCTTCCCTTCCCCCTCAAACTCAAAATGTTATTGTTTTCAAATTTCCCATCAGCTACATCCCATTGCTCAGCCCATTAATAGTTTAATACAATCACATGGATCCGTGCTAGATTATGTGCACAGACCAAACAAGCACAGTCCGTCATATGCACAGGCGAAAAACACTAAATGTAAGAAAAAATAATTAGAAATAACCGTACGTACCTCTATTAATGAAATAGTACAACTACTTAGTTCTTTCAAAGCATTTAAGTAGGGTTTGAGAGTGAAAACATTGCAGTAAATACCTCTTGATTTTATTAATGGAGAAATATTTTGAAATAGAGACTTCAGAGGACATGCATGAACAAACATTTATTAAATGGAGAGTGTACAATATAGCTAGCAAACAGTTGTCAATTAGCCACCCTACATAAATATGATGGTTATTGGAAGTGACCAAAGTAGATAAGCACACAAATAGTCGTAACTAGAGCTGGGAGTCAGATCGGGCTTATCTATGCCAGCTCAAGGCCCGGCTGGCCTGACACGGCCCAAGCTCGGCACGAATGGTGGGCCAGACCTAGAAAGCCGGCCTGTCGGGCGGCACGGTACGACATATCATGCCGTGCTTAGACCGGCCTGGCCCGGTGAGCACGGTTGGCACAAGGGATGGGGGGCACGGCCGGTACTCCAGCACCCATGGCCGCCTCGGCCTCGGCCTCTCGCCTCCCGTCGCCCTTCTGTTGCCATGCCATCTCATGGATTCCCCACAAGACATCACAGAGCATAGAGAGAGGGAGTAGAGGGGAAGGAGTATACTGACTGCCGGCTTGGCCTACCCGTCGCCGTCGCAGATGCCGAAGGCAACGCAGAAGATAACATTGTTGGTGAGGTTGAGGATGAGCTCGTCGAGGTTTACAACCTTGCCGCTAGACCTCGTGATGGCCCCACCCCCGCATGACGGCGGGGACCTCCCCCACCCCGGACGACGGCGGTGACCTCACCCCACCCCCCGGAGGCCCGGACAACGACGTGCAGGGGGTCACCGAGGGAGGTGCTGGAGAACAGGCCGGGCTGGGCCATGGAGCAAGGAGGTCAAGCCAGGCGATGGCGTAGGTAGCAGGTGACCGGAGCCGAGCCGGCCAGGGCTGGGTCCAAAAGTACAGGCGAGTTGGAAGGATCGAAGTAGAGGAGGTGGCAGGGAGGCGAATCGATGGAGGCGCAAGAGTGGAGACTAGATTGGGGAAGATCCACTGGAGGGAGGAGGCCAGGGAGCAAGGAGGCCGAGCTGATCTGTACACTCCACGAAATATGGGAACATAACATTGTAGTCGTAGTGCTGTGGTCGTAGCGCCTGCTAGCGACCGTGGTCGTGGTTGTAACGAATCGGTCATAGCTGCACCAAGTATGTAGATGTCATATTCAGAGGAGTGCTGTAGACGTCATACTCGGTATAGCCACTATAGCAGACCACAAAGTCTATGACCATGATGACAAGATTGCAAAGTCTACAACTAACAGTAGTCCGCGAAGTCTACGACTATTGATCACAAAGTTGTTGACTACCGACCGCAAAGAGTACGATTATCGAGTATCAACCAGTAAAGTGTAGCTACGATCATGAGAAGCACTGTAGCTACGACCATGAAAAAGTAATGTACCTACGACTATGAAAAAGTTAAGGCCGATTCACTGTACTTAAGACCAATTCATGGTAGCTAAGACTGGTTCGAGCTCTAAACCTGCAATCATACCGCTTGATCGCCGTCCGATCCTTCAATGCCACTTGAACACCGTTCGATCCTCCTGAGCCACTTGAACACCATCCGGTCCTCTAGTGGCACTCGAACATTGTCCGATCATTCATTGCTACTCGAAAGCGGTCCGGTGCTCCGGTTCTACTCAAACGCCATCCGATGCTTCGTTTTCACTCAAACGCCATCCGATGTCCTCATGCAACTCGAATGTCGTCCGATACGCTAAAGTTACTCGAATACCGTTCAATTCTACTCGTATCCGATCGAAACCGCTCGGACCCGACTGCTACCACTCGGACTGGTTCGAAACTCCTCGAAAAAGCTCGGAGCCAACCAAAATCTCTCGGAGCAGACCAAAACCACTCGGAGCAGACCAAGACCACTCGGAGCAGACCAAAACCACTCGGAACTGATTGAAACCGCTCGAATGCTGTCCAAAAGCACTCGACCTGAATCGAAACTTTCACAAACGTAAATTTCAATACAATCCAAATATTAATTATTCATCATCATTTTAATCACGATCATTCACATGGTCGTACAGAAACAATCGATTTGATTGAACAGTTCACTGTTTTACCGGCTTATGATGTAATCTTTCGTCTACTCGGATTGTATTGTTGATATTCATTGACGTTGGACTTGGGGTAATCCGCCCACGAGAGCCAGTTTTGTTACTGTTAGGTTACTATTAGATACAGCAAGACAATTGACAGCAACATTACTTACAGTACCCAAACTGCCATCTCAATATCTGATCATTGAAGTTATGTTTATATTCTCTCTCGAACAGAAGCAACCGAAAACTGGAGTTTCTGGAAAATGAAATTTGCATTGGGTAAAGTTCTAGTATTGCTTCAATAGTAGGTTCAAGTGTTGCTTGAGTGAAAACTGATGGTTTTGCTTGGCTAAAAATAAAATGGAACATGTCAAGTTTGCACATTTGATCAAAGAAACTGTGCATGATAAAAGATAGATTCTCAAGAATCCAGCTCTCCTGCATTACATGATTACTTCAGTTGCTCAGTTGTTTCCAAAGAATAAGAAGAATAACAGAAAGAGCGGCTGAGGTTTGCACAAAGTGAGAACGCAAGTGATGGATGAAGTATCACCACAGTTCGCCCAAAGAGACACCAAATGTGGATTTTCCCACCCTGCACGACATGGGAAGCATCATCACAGCTGCTTTTGAATGTGATAATTCTTACATTCCCCACACTCACTCTAGTCACAAATGCCTATTGTTTTAGACATCGACACTATCTCCAAAACATAACTTTAACCACTAATTTCTATTTAATATATTTATAAAATCTAATAAAATTATAATATTATGAATGTAATTTTCGAGACAAATCTATACATATAATTTCATGTATCTAATTTAAATATTTAAAAATATATTAATAGTTAAATTTTTAAAAGTTTGACCATGCTATGTCCAAAATGACATATATTTACGATTAGATGAAGTAGTTAACAAAGATAATGGCCTGCCCGCCACACTGTTCTTCATACTGTGTTGGCAATGTACAAGGGCGTAGCTGGGCCTCGGGCCAAGCCCAGGTCAAAGTTTTCCACTAACATCTGCTGTAGCTAACAAGAGATTAGACTGGGCCTTGCGCTTTCCAGTGGGTTGGGCCCGAGACCTGGGCCCCAGCTGGCTACGCCCCTGGCAATGTACTATGTACCATGCAAGTTATTCATAGAGAAATTATTCGTGCAAATTTAAAATCTATATATAATTTGATATCCAATTCATTCATACAAAATTTTGGGAACCAAATGCTGTTTCTGTAAACCTTTTTTATGCGACATTTAATTGTTTAAAGCATTTCAAATGCACTCACATGGTAGTGCTCAAGTTTCCTTCCATGGCCATGGGGGATCCAGGTCTCTTTCCATCGTCCGGTCTAACATAGTCCAAAACAACGTGCAAACCATGAATCTTCAATGGAGCACAAAAATGAAGATATACCAAGACAAAATGCAATGCATGCCCTCATCGTGTAGGACACCAGATCACATTTTTACATGCTTGTGACTGGCTATAATCGTGATGTACTCCAGAGTGCGGACATGTGCTAACAAAATATAGTACTATAGTAGTTTCTGGTGTCACACTTACACGTACACTGGTACACATGATGAAAATACACCTGATGAGACCATCAAGTGAAACAATTCTGTTAAAACAATAATGAGTAATCAATTACAATCTTCTTGGTAAATTGCTATGTTGGCCAACAAAAGCACAGCAAAAAAAAGAAAAAGAAAAGAGATAGTCTTATACATATCAAGTGCAACCTACAGCTGATGTACAGATTTTACTCAACTATGTACCAGGGGGGAAAAGATAGAATAAATCAATATAAAAGGGAGTTCATCTTGTGCCCGTCTCATGAGATTGACCTGAAACTTTCTACAGGGTCTGACTCCTCCAGCATCACCGCTGCTTGGAAGCAGTCAGCGGCATCAGCTATCCTCCCATCGTATCTGTGGACTCTCCCTAAGTAAAGCCAAGCCATCCGGTTTGTAGGCTCGATCCTTAGGGCATCCGAGAGGAAGCACCTCGCCGCAGGGAGATACTTGGGCCCTTGCTTGGAGAGAAGTGCGCCGATGGCCACCTTGGACGGCACATGCTCCAGCTCAGTCGAGAATGCGTTGACGTAGGCGGCCAGCGCATCCTTGGTCTGCTGACGTGCCTCATGCATGTAACCTGAAATGGCATCCAGGAATTAGCTTTAAACTTTGCATACAGTGAAATGGAGAGAATTTTCCTGTCTTGATATTTCATAGAAATTCAACCTACAAAAATCATAGAAATGGTGAAGGTTCAGGCTTTAGGAAGGAGGCTTTAAAATTCACATGCTTACAACTACAGAAAAGCAAGATGAACTCATGTAAATTTACTTTACCACACTACTATTCAAACAACTATTAGTCACAAGTGCAATATTTCCACCATAACCACCGAAAGACATGCAGGGAATATAAGGTCAAGTTACTTAGATCTGACGGCCAGAAGTTTAGGTCGGTGCAATCAGGAGGGGCGGTAGTGGCGAGCTGTAGTATTTGAAAATTTTCAGTTGTTAAGACTGGTATCTTCTTGTTTGTAAACCAGGAATTTTAGGTATTAGTGTCTTTCACACTAAGCTATATATCAGGCTATGTGCTATATTCTATTCTTGCATGCAGAATGAAACAAAACCGAATTTCAAAAGTAATTTAAATTCTTGTTTGATTTTGATTTCTCTTGAATCCTTGGCTTAAACCCGCACCTATCACAGCCATCCATGCCTTGATCTCCCTGCCGCTTCGCCCCTTCAATTGTTTTGCCTGCGGGTACTGTTCACCATCTGAAAATATCGCCGCCGTCCCGATTCTTCTGCTCCCGCGCCTTCCCGTTTCTTCCCACCGCTGCCACACCACTGCAATCGGTCAGAGCCCGTACCACCTCGTCCCTTCTGCCTCTGACACCCTCTTAAATGCTCCCAGCCGCGTATCAGAGTAGCCGCCACCGTTCCTGCTTTTCCCGCCACCGCCTCTGCTCTTCCCTGTCTCACGGCCGACAAACCCGCGCCGCAAATTCGAGCACCCTGGAACCCACCACTGCCAGCAAGAGTCACCATACACCCCCTCATTCGTACGCTATCCGATGCTCCTAAGCCACTCGTACACCGTCCGATGTTCTTAAGACACTCGAACGCCGTCCGATGCTCTTAAGCCACTCGAACGCCATCCGATGCTCTTAAACTGCTCGAACGCGGTCCGATGCTCTTAAGCCACTCGGACGCCGCCCAATCTCCGCCACCACTTGAATGTTGTCCGATCTTCGTAGCAACTCGTACACTGTCCGATCTCCGCCGACTTCACGCTCGAAGTCGAACATCGACAGTCCACCCAACTTCGTAGTCGTACTCGAGACCACCTAAGTACTTGTAACTCCTCTGTTCTCCAAGTACACAACGACAACCTGATAAAGCTAAACCTGCTGTGAACAGTAAAACCCACGATAAATAGTAGCAGAGCCGTTACTGTTCACAGAACCCTAAAATACATATATACATCCATTTCGACCGTTTTGGGCCCATCTACGCCATTCTCAACCCCATTTTGCCAATTTAGACTCCGATAAAACTCTAAACCACCCAAATGATATTCCGACTCCAAACCCCATTCCGTCCATACCGGCAGTTATCATAGAAATCCATATAACCCCTATATAGTCATTTCGACCGTCTTGGAGCCATTAACCAAATTCCAACAACGATCAACCAAAGCAGCCAAGCCACACGCACCACCTAAACCCTAACCGCCCTAACTTATTTTATTTCTATCTTTTGGTTAATTATTTGCATTTTGTTCCCAGCTTGCATTCCGCAAAGCAGAAACTCAATTGCATTCATTTTATGTGCTAGTATTCAGACCACATGAGTTGGTCAACAAAAGAACTACAAGAGTAGTTTAACCAGAAGACTACAGTGAAATAATTAGAGACTATGGACAAAGAGATAAGTCACATGTTTTTTATCATACTGAACCTACATTCCTTTAATTATTCATTTATCGGTATTTTCATTATATTATTTACGCACTATTATTTCTTATACAATAAATGTTTAGAATGACATGATATTAGTTATGTCCTACCACCTGATAAAGCCCAGATTAACTTTGATGACCATATTCACCTTGACAAGACTTAGTATTATTAAAATATACTAATTAAATAATCATGGTAAATCAGGAACTCAACTGTTTTATATTACTAAGAGACTTGGCACTTTATCGGTAAAATTTCAAAAGTGGTTCTAGAATAAGGAGACATCATGGGAGGCCACTAGATGGAAGGGTTCTATGACTTTATCCTAGTGTGGAGGCTTGGACTGAAAAAGTGGCAGTGCGGATAGGCACTGAAATAAGGGTTTGTGGATGGATGTTGTCTTGGTGAAAATATAACGACTAGAATCTTATACCATAAAGAATATGGTGATCACTCAACCATAAGCGTTGATTCGTCATATCTAGTTTAGTAGCTGCTCAAATTCGATTGAATATCTACAAAGGGTGGAGGAAGACTGAGGTAGTTTTTATGGTATGAGAGGGGGAAAACCATATTTAGCAACAGTAGATCCGCTTCGAATCGGGCGAGGCCGCGGGCTACCCGAGTTTGTTGGGAAACAACATCTACTTGGTAGAGATTATATAAGGAATTGAGCAGTGAAAAGTCTTATTTTCTTAACTCTGTCATGGGAGTTAAGATATCTTGTGGGTAAAGCTGGACAGCTCTGCAGAGTCAAAACTTAATGGTATTCAAATACGCCATGTTTCCGGTAAATGAAGATGTGTTTCATGGGTGATTCCAACAGCGAAGCATAAGTAGATTTGAAAATGTTGAAGTCTGGTAATCAAGTTTTGAAATCCCAATTCCTTAAGAAGTTATTGTTCTTTTGTGTTTAAAAAATATTTACAAATAAAATTGTATCTACAAATTCTATAATAAAACCACTATATCTTCATCCCTTAGAAATCCTAACGAGTAGTTATATAGCATTTTCCCATGTGACTTGTTGAGTATTGTTGGTTGTACTCAGTCTTACTTTATGTTCCACCAACATAGAGATCAGAAGAAGAAAAGATGTTACAAATTTTCGTGTTAGAGTTACGACCGTATTCAAGCGTTCATGTGAAAATTTTCTTTAAATCTTCTGAGTGTAAGTAAATTTTGGGCTTGGATGCCCTTAAAGCTGTTAAAATTGACCGTTAGGTCTTATTTTAATCAAACTAACTTTTGAAATGCTCGTTAACAGGTATGATACTTTCTGTCCGTAACTGAACTCCTAGGCTGTTACGGAAGGTAGCGACATTCCTGTTCTCAAAAACGGGGGCGTTACATAGAACATTGATGGTTGTTCCACAATATTATTCAACAAAATTAAGAAAATTCATAACCTGATGGATATAACCAATTTGTAGTGTCAAAGACTACCTCAAGCTTAGCCAGTGTCCTGTCTAGCAACCAGCAAAAAAATTTGAATATTTTTTAATTCCAAATCTAAGATTTTGGAGATTCTACCAAGATCTCGGCCGGTAACAAAACTAGAATTCAAATTTTGTTTAAAAACCTAGGCCAATATTTTCTCGAGATTTCCAGTTACCGCCGGTGACCTCCGGTATTTTTTTTCCTACCTGTAACCAAAACCCTGTGGATGGCACAATTTAAGCATCTTACTCCAAGGAACAAATAGCATGAGTAGTGATGAAGTTCGCCTCACCTTCTGCCTGCAGTGTTGCAGCAGAGTATGATTTCAGGGCTCTAGCCTTCTGCAAACATATCTCAGCATCTCTCCAGTGTGATAGACTGGAATACAGATTCGCAAGACCTTGCCAGATTTCAAACTCACTAACACTATCATCCTCTCCCTGAAGAGCAGTAAGTGAAGAGTGAATGTAGAAACTACAAAAAAAAGAGATAAAAATTATGGTAATGCCTAGCACAACCATCAGACAAAAGAGTTAGCCCACTTGAATAGTTAGAAGGAACCTAAAAGCAGTTTGATGTTAGAAGAATACCATTTCTCTTGGGTGAAATACTGTATAGCATAAGAATCTAAACTCTAAAGCCCTGTCAAGCTATTGCAAAGGCTAATCATGTGTTGTATAGACATCATATAACAACCCCCCACTTCTATTAGAACCTAGCAAATTGAGATATACTAGATGGTTCCCAAAAATAAAGGTTGTAATCACTTCACATTAAAAGGTGATTAGGTTATACTAATCTAAATGGTACTTTTGTGCATGGGCTCAGGAAACAAACCTCTGCATCATTCTTGCAAGATCCAGAGGAATTCTTTTTGGCTTGAACAAGAGCAAGAAGGACACGGTATGCTTCCACTGCTTCCATGGGTGACGATTGAGCAACCTTCAACTTAGCCTTTATTCTAAGTAATGACCCTTGATCCCACTTTGCAGTCTCATCTAGTGCAGCATCAGTTGCCACTTCAGCTTCCGAGTATCTCTGTTGTGCAGAAAGAACCAATGCTAGCAACCTCCAACCTTTGGAAACAGATCCACCAGTTGCGTCAATATACTCCTTTGCACATCTCAGGGCAGCATTCATGTTCCGCTGCTCAGCATATTCAACTCCCATGTCAAATATTAGGTCCGGATTGTGGCGGCCAAGAGCACTTGACTCTGTAAGTGACTTCAAAGTTTCTGTCTGCAAGAGAGATCTTTGATGATCTGATGAAACAATCTTAGACTTCTTACCCAGACAACTCCCCAAGAAATGGAGGCTCACACTCTTCAAATGAGCATCTGATAATTCAGCATTTGCGACTGCTCTTCTTGCATATTCAACACCCTCAGAAGCAAGATGACACTCCTCACTGCATATCTTAGCAGCTAACAGCAAGGCCATTATATCATTTGGATTCTCATGTTTATTTAAAGACTTCCTCAAAAAATTCAGTGCTGCTTCTTTCTCACCAGCTGCATAATAGCAAAGAGCGAGAGTGTACCATCTCTCGGTACGAGGATATATTCCAGGTAAAACCTCTTCAAGATGCTTTGCAAGAAACGAAGGCTGGCCACAAAGAGACAATGCATAGGTCAAATGTTCCATCACCGAGGGATCCCAATGGGTCTTCCCCTGGTACCATTTCCTCAATAGTATCATCAGAAGTAGAATAGCCTCTTCCACATTATTCTTTGGAACAAAACAACCTTCTACTTGTGAAGCCCAACTAGGTGGGCTCCCCTCTACACTGCCATACAACAGAAAAACAGCAAATCTCTTTTGAATCCTTGTGCAACATTCCTCGTCAAGGTTCCATTGGCTAAGAAGAGCACGTCGGTAAGAAGCTAATGCTTCCTGATAGGAGCCAGCTTGTTTCCAGGCTTCTGGGAGAAGTTCCACAGATTTGTTGACAGTTTCCTGTAGCTTTTGTTCAATATCAGGAGAGCCATTCTGGAACATACTTTCAACAGAATCAAGGACACTTTTGCACTGTTGAGCAGCTTCTGCATGTTTTCGTCAAACATTTTCATTGGTCATTACAACATCCAAGAAAAGTATAAGAAAACAGTTGTCGAAAGGTATCTAGTAATTTGTACCTGTTGATTTGCCTAGCTTCTGAAGGGACAATGATTTAAGGTAAATGGCTTCAAGAACAAGGCTAGCAGCATGTTGGGGGCCTGAACTTGGTGACTCTGATTTTGGCTGGCCTTTCTTCGAGGGTGTCTTCTCAGAAAGTGATGGTTGGAAGCGCTGAATGGCAGCTTGAAGGTCTATTCCATCAAACACACAAAGAGCAGCTTCTACATTGCCTTTCTGAAATTCCAGCCTTCCAAGGAGAGCTCTCGCTTCCTATCAATAGACATATAAATGAACTCTGCATCAACAACCATAAAACGTGATAGTTCGAAATTTTCCTGAGATAAGCTAATTTTCAATTTCATTTTGCAAATACAACAATGGTGAATTAATATCACATTTTTGACACAATAACTCCACCCATAATCTTCTAGACGATTATTATCTCAATGTAACTCCCGTGCTATTGACAAAATGATAATACTAATACTTCTGAATTTCCATCCTCACACCGATTATTGACAAAAGGACAGAGCGCAAGTGACCTTTGTTAATGCTCCATAAATTCTCGGCCCTCTTTTATGAAATGAAATGCAGTTCTCCTGCTTTTGTTAGAGATGAACCATCCTTTTTTGCCAACAGAATATCAAAATCGAGCCTTGACACTGCTGCTATTCTGCATGCAGGCACACACATGCACATGAATCCCTTCCCCTTTGGCTCACAAAAGAACAATCCAACCTCTGATCTCGAGCAGAACATGTACATCCACTCACCCAACCACAACCAAATTTTTTATACCATCACCAACCCATCATATTCAAAGAACAACGTTTTCACATATTACAAACATCCCAAATGCTTCTGAATTGGACAAAAGAAACAACAAATTTGCACCAAAACTCGGATCAAACTTACAACCAACACTAACACCCCCAAGCACAGATGGTCTCTCGTACAATCAGAAAGTGAGGAAAAGAACGCACAAAAGAACGCATTTCTAACAAGATCGCAGCAATAGCAACGATCAAAGCACCACCTTTACAGCACACTGCGCCCAAAACCAAACCAAGATTGTTTTTTAAGTAATAAACCAAACCAAGAATGTAACTTGACGCCATTGCTTCCACATTGTCCAGGACAAACACCTTGCTCATCGAACACATATTCAGAAAAAAAAAAGTCACAGATTTCGGACCTCGTAGTTGAGGGAGAGGCCCTCGGGGAGCGACGACGACTCAGTCTCCTGGGAACTGCCGTCGTTCTCCTTCGCCTCCTTCACCGGCTCCGCCTCGGGCGCCGCCGCCGCCGCCGACTCCTCCACCTTCGCGGGCGGCGACGAGTCCACCTCCGTCACCGCCGGCGGCGACACGTCTTCCGCAGCGGCCGCCTCTGCGGGGCCCACCTCGCCGCCGTCCTCCGGCTCCGTAGCCATGCCAATGCAGCACAGGGGTCTCACGGACGAGCACCCGATTGCCGAGTTGAGAGGTGTTCGGTTTTGGTGTCAATGGAGAGAAGCCGAGGCGGCAATCCATGGCCTCTTGGCTTCTGCATTTTTTTTCCACTGCATTTTTTCTATTTTTAGTCCCTCAAAAAAAATCTCTATTTTTTCGTTTTTCCTTCTACTGCGTGTAAACTTCACAAGAAATATCGGACAGAAATTAACGGAAGCCTTACAAATTATTCGACGAAGTTTTAATCCGCAGACTAAGAATAGTTTGTGCGCCTTTATAACTTTTTTGGGGCGATTGCTCATTTTTGTTCTAAGTTGATTTCACAAGAAATAGAAGCTTTTATTAATTTGTTCTACTAGTTGGTTGTTAGTCCTTGGCTCCTTGCTTACTCGGCTCAACTCTTGGTTTTGGAGCTGTGGATTGCAGCACATCCTTTTGGTGAATGAACTATTTCCCAGTTCCTTTTGGGCATTATTAAGGGTGACAAGGTGTGCTTGCTCGCTAGCTAGATTCTGACTGCCCAACATTATGACAAGCCAAGCTTCTAATGAAACAACATTACTACTTTGCACAAACCTTTAGCAGCATCTCGTATTAAAGCGCAACAATAACATAACCAAAGGTCTAATGTACCAGAGTTGAATCGGAAAATTTTCTCTTATTGGAGCATCTGCCTCCATATTATGTGGAATATCCTGCGTGTTGGGAGGGTTTTCGTACATACAACCTACAGAGAGTTTACTAAGACACTTAGAGCTGAGAATCTAGAAATGCGACAAATATCACATTTAGTCATGAATTGTTGGTTTTCGTGATGGCATTAGGTGGAGCTAGAGGTTGGCGAATAACGAAGACGAGAATCAAATTGGGTCTCGGGAGATGTGGCGATGAGCAGAAGCCTTAATGGATGGAATATGAATCGAATAGTTTGGATATAGCTACTAGATAAAATAGATATAATTAATACTTTTTAGTCTTAATGTATCGAATATGAATTGAAAAATTCAGTTATAGATAACTTAAATAGGATTGACACCTCTAGTGATGAGGCGTTTGATGGTTTATAGGGCAAAGGTCATACACAATGATAGGGTACATTATAGCTTTTGAGACGTATGTGACTGTTGTTTATTTGACAACAAACGTGACAGTTCCTCCGCAGTTTTAGAAACGTACCATATCACAGTGAAAGCCCATGAGATCGAAATCCGACGGCTCACGTAGACAGCGGAGCCCCCCCTCAGGGGCTTATTCGCAATATATTATAAAAACCGCATAAGGCAAGGTCTAAAGCGAAAAGAGTCAAAATCCTGGGCATCTTGGTCGATCTTTTCACTTCTCGCGTGGCTGCTAGGGTTTTATCTCTCTCGCTCCTCGCTCCCGGAGGAGGCGTGGGAGGCGTCTCGCTCCGATTTGCCCTCCCCGACGCATCGATTCCTCCTCTCTATCTGGTAATCTTGGACTCCCTCCCCTGCCCACCGATTTTCTTGCGATTTTTTAGATTTCTCGAGCTTTTCTTGATCTTTTTTTCTCAGGGGCTTACCGCTAGTTGTTTTCGGATGCTGCCCAAGATTGGATTTGATGGTTTTGTGGGGATTGATCATTGGTGTGGTAGGGTTGCGATTAAGGTTGGGTTTTAGCTCGGATTCGGGTGTAGGGTTGGTTGCAATTTTGCATGTCGATTCAGATAGGATTTTCTAGTCCCTTTTGGGGTTAGATTCTATTGATTTGTTTGGGAACGCAGAGAATGAATCTTTGTTATGACTGCGAGCAAGGTGATAATCAACAAAGCAAAATCTTTAACTTGTTTGCAGGGCAGTCGCCTAATGGTCGTGGCATAGGAAGGGAGGCATTAGGAAAGAGACCAGGCAAGAAGACTCTTGTTGGACATGGCGGCTGCAGAGGCTGCAGCAGATTCATCGGGTCCGCGATTTGCTCCTGATGACCCAACGCTCCCTGCGCCATGGAAAGGACTAATCGATGGCTCAACGCTTTACTACTGGAACCCTGATACAAATGTGACCCAGTATGAGAGGCCGGCGGCAGCCACACCTCCGGTACCTGCTGGTCCTCCTCCGACAACCTCTACACCCATGCCAGCATCAGCACCAGGGGCTTTTGCGCAGCCTAGCATGCAGTTAGGCCAATTCGGACAGTTGTCTCAGCAGGAACGACCTGGTCAGACAGTATATCCTCAGGTTAGCCAGCTTGGGCAGCAGCAGCAGCAGCTCCAACAACCGGCTCAGCAACCACCGTTTCAGCACGTAGCTCAGCATCAAGCTCCGTTTCAGCAAGCACAACAGGTGCCATATCAGCAGCAGCAGCAGATGCCAAACCAGCAAGTGTCACAGCAGCCACCAGCTCCTCAGTACCCCAACGTGCATCCGCAGCCGATGCCTTACCAGCATGGTCCTTATATGCAACCCCAGCAGCAGCAGGGCCCACAATATTCATATCAGGTAGGCCAGCAGCCACAAATGCTGCAAACTGCCTATAATCAAGGTCAGCAGCCTCCGATCCCACAAGCTGCCTATAATCAAGGTCAGCAGCCACCAGTGCCACAAGCTGCCTACAATCAAGGCCAGCAGCCGCCCATGCTGCAAGCTGCCTACAATCAAGGCCAGCAGCCACAAATGCCACATGCTGCTTACAATCAGGGTCAGCAACCGCTGGGAATGAGGATCCCTCAGAGTCACGTGCAACACCCACAACAATCACAGGGCTTTCTTCAACCTGCCCAGCCTTCACAAGTGCTGCAAGCTTCACAGTCCCAAGGACTTCAAATGCCCTCTCAACAGGGCCAACTCCAGCACGGCTCCCAGCTCACTCAGCACGGAAAACAGCCGCATCATGGCCATTTAGGTGCCCAGCTGAGCCAAGTGTCACATGGGCAACAAAGTTCCACGTTGAAGATTGATGAGGTGGGTGGTCATGAAGGAAAACAGACTGGCTTTTCAATACCACTCAGTCAGCAGTGTGACCAAGCTCCTCTTTCAAACCAGCAGTTAACTTCTAATCATCAACTTCCTGGAGCCCATAATCAGCTAAATATTCCTGGAGTCGGAGGGCCATCATATCCTGGAAAACATAATCTTGATGGATCATCTCCAGGTGAGACTAATAACATGAGTTTTTTGAGCTCACCTGCTCAAATGCATCAAAGCGGAGTGGATAAAAACTACCGACAACAACCAGCTAGCGACCATGCTGTTCCAAATCATATTGGCCCCTCACCGGTTCGACCTTCAATGGGTTTCAAGATGGGCAACAGTGAGGATCACTTTGAAAGAAATGACCTTCGCTCTGCTGGCAGGTTTGATGGAACAAATGCTCTCCAGCAGCAGCCAAAGCTTGCTGCTCTCCCACCTTCACAAAACCCCCTGGTAATAATAATTCACACAGCACTGTTAGTTCTTATGAAGTCAAGAGTCCACGTTTTTTACCACTTAAATAAAAGGCCATGTCACACTAACAAATTATAAAGTTTCCTGCTGTGGTATCACTTATCAGTTCTCATGAAAATGAAAATAAATTCCACCAGAATGTTATGATTGGTATTTGAAAACTCTATGGAAAGAAACATAAAAAGGTTGGCAATGATGTATTTTGTATGTTGTATACTTCAAATTATAGTACTTATAGTTTCAATGCTTTCTATCAATTCTCTCCACACTTCCCTCAATTTCTGAAGTTGTCACCATTAATTATACCGTTCGTAATCTTGTACAGCAGGATATGAGGAATGCCCCACCTTATCCCCAGCCAGATAATTTTGGTGGTTATAACATGGCACCTTCACTCTCAGTGCCAAACCCGCATAGCCATGATCCATTTCCTAGTGGAGCTACAATGAGGCCACCATCCAGAATGTTTGTTCCTCTGGATTTCCCGAGTATCGCTTCAGCTGATGCATATCGTCAACACCATGAAGTTACTGCAATGGTAATGAGTCAATTGCATGGCTATATTCTGTCAAAAAACTGAAATACAGTGCACAGCTTAAAAATTAAAATATTCTCAAGATGATGATAATGCTGTTTATCTTTATATTGTTGCTTCTTAAAGAATTTTAACATGCTGTCCGAAATGTGGGTAGCAGATCTTTTAATAATTCAGCCACATGTTAGCTTTTTGGAGGGTCTGTTTAATGGAAAGATATTGTTGCTGTAGCATACAAAAATCTGACATATCAAATGCGATGCATACATTCCGGTTTAATCACAGCAAGATTAATGCCAATTACCAATACAGAAAATGTGAGAGAGAGCAATATTTCTAGAATCCTATTTAGATTTTTCTAATCTGTTCTATGTAGAGACAATCTTTTTGAAATACCACAAGCCCAAATAATGCACTGGTTGCTGGACTTTTTTGTATTTATAACCCATGATCTGCGGTTGGCCAAAATTTAGTGTGATCTGTTGCCTTATGTACAACTCAGTAAATTTGACAGAACAAGGAGCTTGAAATTCCTTTTAGGATTTACAAATGCATGTTCTACACTTCTGCTGTCACCTGTTGGTTTTTCTAGTTGAACTGGTCTACCAATGTTTTATGTTTTGTTTTTATTTCCTATAAAGCTTTGTCACATGCTATCCTGTTTCTTAAAAATATTCAGGGTGAGAATGTTCCTCCTCCGTTTATGACATTTGAGGCTACTGGATTCCCTCCAGAGATTCTGAGAGAGGTATGTTTTCTTTTGAGTTGCACTTGGCTACTGCTGGATGCATCAGTAAAATTGTTGTTAGCCTCTTATATTTCTTCATCTGGAAATTCTTGTCAGCACGGGGCACAAAAAATATTTTTTAGAAGTCAGAATTAGCTTCGTAGGTAGTAACAACACATGGTATTGCTCATTGTTGTAGCACATGTCATATGCTGTGATGCTGGATACCATAATTTAACAACTAGTGCTCATCTTCTGGGCACTATAGTGACATACTTGGGGCTATTTTCTGCTGACAAGTATTGGAAGGACTGATGTTCTTTCAGATTATAACATGTGTCTGAGGTTTCCTGCTTCTTGTCTGTGCCACTGTGAATCTACAAAGTGCCCCTTCTTCATGCCTTGAGTTGCTTAAGTAAGCAGCCATATTCACTTAGGATAGCAATTAGCATTTTTCTCATTATATGTAGCTTTTTTTTAAAAGAACTTGGCACTGACTGCCTATAATTTTCTGCAGATGCGCATGTGCTTATGAGTCTTATATATTTATATTTCATTTCAGATCCATGCTGCTAGATTCTTAAACCCCACTCCAATTCAAGCTCAAACATGGCCTGTTGCATTGCAAAACCGGGACATAGTAGCTATTGCCAAGACAGGATCAGGGAAGACATTAGGGTACCTTATTCCTGCTTTTATACATCTGAGGAGATGCCAAAACAATCCAATGTTGGGCCCTACAGTGTTGGTTTTGGCCCCTACTCGTGAGCTTGCTACACAAATACAAGATGAAGCAGTCAAGTTTGGTCGATCATCTAGATTATCCTGCACAGTAAGTTCTGACCTGTTTTCTTTTGTATGAATCCATATGCTTTTGTTTGTTTTGAACACACTGTATGACTGCTGATCATAATCATGGCAATTACATTTACAAGTTTTGTCTTGTAGGAAAATGCATAATTGTTAAATACATCTGCGGACTCTAGTCTGGTTCTCCACAAAGTTTGATGTTAGTTTAACACTTGGAATCGAGTCTGGTTCTCAACAAAAATTGCTGTTAACTATAGAAACCGAGTCGTTCTTGGAATGGTCTTGCGTGAGCATGCACACCAAATAATAATATCGACTTGCCTTGTAAAAAAAGTGCTGTATTTGTCATGCTTTGTTACTCTATTGATTTATTTTCCCAGTGCCTATATGGTGGAGCTTCAAAGGGCCCTCAGCTAAGAGAACTTGAGCGTGGAGCAGATATTGTGGTAGCAACACCTGGACGTCTTAATGATATTCTGGAGATGAAGAAGATTAGCCTCCATCAAGTTTCTTTCTTTGTGCTTGATGAAGCTGACCGTATGCTAGACATGGGTTTTGAGCCACAAATACGGAAGATTGTGGATGAGATTCCTCGTAATAGACAGACTCTGATGTACACTGCCACTTGGCCAAAGGAGGTTACAAAAATAGCTGGGGATTTACTGAGAGATCCTGTCCAGGTCAATATTGGTAGCATCAATGAACTTGTTGCCAACAAATCCATCACACAGGTATTTATATGGTCAAATGCATACGCTTGTTTCTTTGCCTTCATTTAGGGTGCTCTAGGTCTTGTCTCTTAAGGTGGCACCTGCTGATTGATGTTCAGGGCTCTAATAATGTTTAAACTGTTTGGAAAATGAATTTTTGAACACCTAATTCAATATAATGCCCTTGATCTGTCGTATTATTTGGCCATTTATTCTTATGGTCCATTTCTATGGGTTCCCTCCGTGTACGGATGCAGTATGTAGAGGTGGTCCCGCCAATGGACAAGCAGCGACGCTTGGAGCAGATTCTTAGAGCTCAAGAAAGGGGCTCAAAGATTATCATATTCTGCTCAACCAAGAAAATGTGTGACCAGCTTGCTCGTGGCATTGGTCGTAGTTTTGGTGCTGCAAGTATTCATGGTGATAAATCGCAGGCTGAAAGGGATCATGTTCTTAATCAGTTTCGGACTGGCAGGGCTCCAATATTAGTAGCCACAGATGTTGCTGCTCGTGGACTTGACATCAAAGACATCAGGTGATATGCTTGTTTTATATATTGTCTCACATGGCACTTATAAGTGCTTTATGATATGCTTGTTCTTTTGATTGTCCTTCTGTTGCTCATTGTCACTGCTGACACTGTGATACCGCGGAATGTGTTTCTTCAGAGTGGTGGTCAATTATGATTTTCCAACTGGGATCGAGGACTATGTGCATCGCATAGGGCGTACAGGAAGGGCTGGGGCTACTGGAGTCTCACACACTTTCTTCTCCGAACAAGATTGGAAATATGCTGGTGATTTGGTGAAAGTCTTGGAAGGTGCTAATCAGCATGTCCCTCCACAGCTGCAAGAGATGGCTGCACGGGGTGCACCTGGAGCTCCAAGAAACCAGACTGGTGGGATGAGCCGTTGGGATGGGCCTGGGGGTGGTAGTCATTTCGAATCTGCTGTTGGTGGCCCTGGTAGTTATGGAGTTAGGGATGGCCCTGGAGGCTTTGGTGGTCGGGATGGCCCTGGTGGCTTTGGCGGTCGGGAGGGCCCTGGTGGCTTTGGCAGTCGGGATGGTCCTGGTGGGCTTGGTGGACGGAAGGGCCCTGGTGGCTTTGGTGGACGGGAGGGTCCTGGGCCCAGTGCCTTTGGCAGGAGAGGGGGCCGTGGACCTGGTAGTTTTGGCGGGAGTGGTGGAGCAAGTCCTGGTGGCTTTGGTGGTCGTGGTGGCAGGGGTGATTCTCCTGGTTTTGGTGGACGTGGCAGGGGTGATTTTCCTGGTTTTGGTGGACGTGGTAGGGGTGATTCTTCTGGTTTTGGTGGACAAGGCCGGAGTGATTTCTCCGGTGGACGTGGTGGAAGGGGCCGTGGATTTGGAGGTTTGGGACGTTCTGACCGAGGCCCACATGATCGGTTCATCTCAGATGGGCGGGGAAGATATGATGGCCGTCGAGGATTTGGCCACAAGGGTCGGGACCAGAGCTACAGCCGTAGCCCAGATAGAGGCCACTCGCGAGGTTATGACAGAAGAAGTGATAGTAGGAGCCTAAGTAGCAGGAGCAGAAGCCGTAGCAGGAGCCGCAGTAGGAGCTGGACGCGGAGCCGCAGCCGGAGTTGCAGCAGGAGCAGAAGCTCCGACCAGGGTGCAGCATTGGAACGCAGGCCTCGGCCAAGATCCGGTTTTGATGTGCTGCCACCTGCGACTGGAGCAGGACCTGATTTAACCGGCCCTGGGCCTGTACCTGTACCTGTACCTGGCTCAGTGCCTCCTGTTTCTGCGCTCGTACCTGGACAGTCACTGGCCGAAACATCTGCAATGTCACCAATGTCGCCTGGTGGCCTGGTCCAGGAGGGTGGCCCATTCATGGGTGGGAACCATTGCGACGTCGGCAGCGCACAGGCTGACCAACCATTCCAAGGGACTACTGATCATTCAATACCTCCAGCTTTTTCTGCAGGTGAAACATTCCCAGGTCTGGCAGTTCAGCAGGAAGCCCCTGATGTATAATGAGAGATTAATCACGAGACTGCCTTTTTTTTTCTTTTGTTAGTCCAATGTATGACGGAGAATGGGTTCCCTGCCGAACAGGTTGACCCCTGGTAGTTTCAAGGACTCGTTCCTGTGGGAAAACGTCTTGTGTTGCATTTTCTTTGGCCTCTGGAGATAATAGATGGTTGTGTTGTCTTGTTGTGCTGAGAAGTTAAAAAGAAGTGGTCTATTGCAACCATAACCTGTTGAGAATTTGTACATTTTTTTAATGTCTTTAAGTTCCGTGTTTTCCCGTTCGCTCTGTTAGTTCTTTTCATATAGAAATGGCCTGAGATTATCGCTGCAGCACGTTGCTGCACTGTTGTTGCATTCTCAAGGCACCGTGTTTGCAGAATGGTCAGCGACTAGAGAGCATTGACAAATGGCGTTGAAGCTTTTTTTTAATTGAACATTGGTTTGTCTTTTTGAAGGATTATGGAACATTAAGTTAATAGACGTTGAGCTTTTGTAGTATGGAGCCCAGAGCTCGCTAGAAGAAGGCAGCACAGGATGATGGCAAATAAGCGCCACAGTACTAAAAGACAGCAATACCGAAATCAACAGGAGTTGATTACTGTGTGTAAACAAATTTGTTCTTTTACAAAAATCGATCATTTAAAGCTATTAATCCACAATAGAGATTGAGGCCCCCTGGGAGCACGGCGATTTACTACAAATCCTACAAGATTGTTTTTAAATAAAATTCTGTGAAATTCCGGCGTTCGATAAAAAAAAAAACCTGACGAGAGAGACTTTGGTACGCAATTGATTTGGATGATGCAAGGCTTACGGGCTTTCGGAGCACAGTATTCTCTGCCACTCCAGAGCAGCCGAGCCTGGTCGATATGCTACTGCTGCATCATTATGTATTGCTGAATGGTAGTAATAAGCAGGAAGGTTTCCGATGAGACTGAATCAATCGGCGCTCTGATGAACTGAACATGACATGCAGCATCCATCGCGACGTACGTCCACTGCTCACCGCTACTGTTTGTTTCTTGAATGGTACTGGTCAGAGAAAACAATTTGGGACGAAATTTTGTAAAATTTGGCGAATTTTGGTTATCTTGGCCTCTTCCAACAAAAACCCACTTGATCAAACAAAAATCGGTCTATTTTAATTTTTTCGAGATTTGACTGAGATTTCTAAGCTTTCGCTGAGATTTAGCTGTTTTCGTATAATTGTATTTCTTGTATTCGAGCTGCATGTTTAAATTTTTTGACAAAATTTTCTGAAAAAATCAGAAAATTCTAAATTTCGGATTTTTCGGATGATCCGAACCATGCGAGTACGGAATACAAGCAGCTGTAGCAGGTGCCACCACTCCCTCCTCCTGGAGGGCCTCACCCGCCTCGTCGGCTTCCGACTCGGTACAGTCGATTGAATGCCTGCCTCGGAGGCGGGGGCGGAGAGGACGAGAGACTCGGTACAGTCGATTGAATGCCTGCCTCTGCCGCTCCTCGCCGCCTCCGTCTCTGGAATGATCCACCGCGCGCTAGCCGCCACTCGCCAACGCCTGCACCGTCCCGGCTTGCCTTCTCGCCGTCCGAAGCCGGAAGCTATGGTCACCACCCCGCTCGCCGCCGACAAGAGGTCCCATTTGCTTCTTCTTCTTCTTGCTATTGTTATTGAAATTTCAGGCGATTTAGTTGGTGCTCTCTTTTTTTTCTCGAAAACGCAACATTCATTTTTCTCTGCCAACATTTCTTTCTGTGATGGTCATATTTCACAGCTGCATAAGTACATGCATGACCAAGACGGTGGCACTGTAGATCACTGCCTCTTGTGTTCTCCCTGGGTACAACATGCAGAATCATGCATGCTACTGTTAGTCGCTGGACTCTTGTTCTTGGTGATAGCAAGATCCTTACTCTCATAGAGATGATGACACTTGGATATGTGGCAATTTTTCTTGGTTTATTTCTCGCACAATGCCATGCCAACCTGAGGAGTTGGGGATACAAATTTATAGGCTGAGAACCAGCCCAGCATATGCTAAGATGCTAGTCCTAGATGCTAGTCTAAAACTAGTCTAAGATGTTAGTCTAAAGCTGCCCTAAAGCTAGTCCAAAATGCTAGTCTAAAGCTGCCCTAAAGCTAGTCCAAGATGCTAGTCTAAAGCTGCTATACAAGAACCATGTGCCCACCCCACAAAGACCACAGTACAGGGACTTATTCATCAGCTACAACTCTGCTAAATTCAGTGAAAATCATGCAAGGTAGGTATACTAATTAACTAAATAAACAAGCAACAGTACTGAAACACCACATCATGCTTAACATGCTGGACAAAAGAAACAATGCCAAGTTTGTACACGTAATGGAAATCCATGCTACATTATTACTATGGAGTAGAAAGGAAACCAAAGCACAGTGTCATATGTAGATTGATCTAGTAATGCCTAGGTCTTTGCATTGCCTGTGCAGAGGCAGAGTAATCCTTCTTGATGTCCTTCAGCTTTGTAACCACGTTGTTCATCGCCATCCTTTGCTCAGGTGAGTCACTCGAACACATCAGACCCAGCTCGAATATCGACAAGAGAAAGTTGTTGCTTGTGCTAGTTGAGCAAGATCCCAATGAAGTGTTGGTCTGGTGGTCAAAGCAAAAACGTATTTCTTCATCTTGCAGTAGTTTGTCGTCCACAACATCAATGAGCTTCTCTGGGAATGCTTGACAAACCCACTGCCTAAGGCTCAATTCTCCTACGAACATGGGATCCGTCGGCCTCTTCCTGGTAAATACTTCGAGTAGCATGATTCCAAAGCTAAACACATCGCTCTTCCGTGATGCTTTTCCCATGAACGCATACTCTGTTCAAGAAAATTTCGAGCGAAAAATATCTGTTAATAAAGAAACGAACACTATGTATCTTACATAAGAACCTGCTCGAGTATGTTCAGTGCGGGTACCTGGTGCCATGTACCCAATTGTCCCTGGCATGCTTGCCGAAACCATGGAGTTGTCATCGCCTAACAGTAATTTTGCAATGCCAAAGTCTGCCACATGCGCAGTCATCTCCTCATCGAATAGCACATTGCTAGGCTTCAGGTCACAGTGCAGGACAACCTCATAGTGCCCATGATGAAGATACTCCAAAGCCATTGACACATCAAGCATGATGTCCAACCTTTTTTGGAATGATCCCAGGCAAGGACTGCGTTCAGTGTGAAGGTATGACTCCAAGCTACCATTCGGCATGTACTGAAGCAGCAGTGCTCTGAAATTCAAGTTGGAACAAGTGTTCAATATCTTTATCAAGTTGCGATGCCTAGCCATCCGCAACACTCGACACTCGGCATCAAAGCTCCTCATAGCCTGCTCGACTTGCATGTGGAGGACTTTTACTGCGACCACCAAACCATCATCCAGTTGGCCCTTGAAAACTTTGCCGAAACTTCCAACTCCCAACGTGTTATTGTCGCTGAAATTATCGGTGGCGCGGACAATCTCGTGGTAGGATACTAACCTATGGTTCATCACACCAGCCATATCGGTAGAAGTTATAACATTTGGCTGCTTATTGATTTTCTTTCTGGTCACCAGGTATAAGCAAACAGCAAGAGCACCAACAGATATGGTGACAGCAGGGAGTACAAACTTGAGGAATTGTCGCCGATGAGCTGGGTGAGACTTGTCTACACACGGCGAAAATCCTAGACGAGGAGCACCACACAGGCCGACATTCCCCATCAAAGATTGCAAGGTGAGGTTTGAGAAAACACCTCCATTTGGTATTTGACCTTTTAGCTTATTGAAGGAGAGATTCAAACTAGTAAGATAGGTGAAGTTGGCGAAGTACTTGGGTATAGTACCCGAAAGACTGTTAGAAGATAGGTCTAATTTTGCTAAGCTGGTTAACCGACCAAAAGAGTCTGGGATTAAATCCTCGAATGAGTTGTGTGACAGATTTAGGTAGGTTAGCATCACAAGCTGTCCAAATGAACTTGGGAGGCTACCAACCAAGAGGTTAGAAGACAGATCTATTGTGTCAATGACTTCCATGTGGCTGAGATCAGAAGGCAATGCGCCGGTTAGGGAGTTGTGTGACAGATTTAGTTGGATAACGTTATTAAGATGAAACAAGCTTGCTGGTATAGTAGAAGATAGATGGTTGTAAGATAGCCAAATGTACTGTAACATGGTAAGGTTAGCTATGCAATCTGGTATGGCGCCAGAGAAATTGTTTTCGTGGAGGAGCAACATTATAGTTCTACTTAGCATACAAATTTGTGTCGGGATTGGGCCAACCATGTTATTTCCGGAGAGATCAAGTCCCTGAAGATTCTCTAACATCATGATGGATTCTGGGATTTGTTTGGTTAGTTGGTTGTTTGCGAAGCTTATCGCGCGGAGATCACTTAGATTTGATAGTGTAGCTGGAAGCCCGCCAGTTAACTTGTTGTTCATTACTGAAAATTCTGACAGACGTCGAGAGAGGTTTCCAAAGTAGCTGGGGATACTCCCAGTGAAAGAATTAACGGATATGTCAAGGAATAGAAGTTGTCTACAATTGCAAAGGCTGGCCAAGAAGTCAAGATCCCCTTGGAGGTGATTCATTCCAATATTAAGTTTCGAAAGAGGTCTGATGTTTCCAAGTGTTGACGGTGCTGATCCAGTGAGCAGGTTCGATTCCAATTCCAGGACATTCAATTCCGATAGGTTCCCAATAAAGGCAGGAAAGGAACCCGTTAGTTGATTAGATGAAAGATGCAGAAAGGTGAGTTGACTCATTGTTCCTAGTTCCACCGGAATCTGACCACTTAGGTTGGAGAATGAGATGTCAAGCACACTGAGCTTGGTGAGATTGCTGAGCACAGCTGGGATAGGTCCGACGATGCTATTTTCGCCTATAGAAAGGAAAGTGAGCTGTGACAGCTTGGCCAGCCATGCCGGCACCACATCTACGAAGAGATTCACCGCAATTGAAAGTTTCTGAAGGTGCTGGCATGTCGCAAGGCCCGATGGAATTTGACCCGTGAATTTGTTCATAGAGAGTGAGATTACTTGCAACCTAAGGCTCTGGTTGCTGGGTATAGGCCCGGTTAGGTTGTTGCTGTGGAACACTAGGCTTTCAAGGCTAGACATGTTGAAGACGGATGGTGGCACTGGACCGGAGAGCTGGTTAAACTGCAAGTGAAGGACACGAAGCAGGAGCAAGGAGCCGATACCAGGTGGTAGTGACCCGGACAGACTGTTGTTTCCAAAGTATATGTGGCTCAGTGAAGGCGTGCTTTCGACTGAAAAATTTGGTAAAGGGCCGCTGATGTAGTTTTCTTGCAGAGATACGAACCTAAGGCTATGCAGCTTCTGCAGCTCCGGTGGGATTTGCCCGGAGAGGTGATTGTGATTAAGGGCAACAACCTGGACTCTCGTGAGGTTTCCTATGGCGGCAGACGGGATGGTATGTGATAAAGCGTTGTTGCCAAGATCGAGAACTCTAAGGCGAGCCAATCTTCCAAGATCAGCTGGGATGGAGCCCGTGAGGCTTGTGTTCGAGAGGTTGAGGACATGGAGGAAAGAGAGGTTACCGAGGTGGGGAGCGAGCTCTCCCTGGAGGGGCACGTTTGGTAACGCCAGCGCGGTGACACGCTGACGCCGCCGCCGGCTGCAAGACACGCCGACCCAACTGCAGAAGGACTTGTTACTAACCCAGCTATTTTGAAGGATGCCGAGGGGATCGGAGAGCTGGGCTTTGAAAGCCAGCAGCGCGGCGAGATCGCCGGTGGTGTTGCTGATGGTGATCCGGAGGGAAGAAGCAGCTGCAGAAGCATCTGCTGCCACGCCCACCGTCGGCAGCAGCACTAGTAGTCGTAGCAGGCCTGCAATGAACGGAAGCCGGCCCATGATCTTATTTTTTCGGCCTAGTAAAGCATACACATGACACAAGAGGTACACTTGCGTTCTGCATCTCCTCTTATACACTCAACCGGCCTAGCGTCGATCTTACTCGGGTTGAGGTACTATTCGTATTGGTTTTAGAAAATTTGTGGACTAATAAAAAATGCTTAGAAGCTCTAGGAACATGAAGAATATTATTTAGATGTAAGGTTCATTGTGGGGTATGAAATTTAGAATGACCAATGTGAGAAATGAGCATATATGTACCATTCGCAACTTGTACCTGATCTTTGCCAGCATATTTTTCCTTTATTGTGAGCCGATCAAGATCATTAGTGATATGATCTATGGCTTCAGTGTCCGTATACCAATTTGTGTCAGTGGTATAGGATTGAGCCGATGCAGTAGCTGCAACACGGCCATCTTCAGCCTAGTATGAGAGATTGAACCATTGATAGCAGTTCATTGCTACATGTCCAATCTTACCACAAATCTGACAAGTTGGATGGTTGCTTCCTCCGGAGTTTTGGAATTGTTGAGGCCCTCCAGAGCTAGGGGAGAAGGAGAAGTTGCGTCCGCCATTGCCACCACCATGGTTCTTGTCATGGCCACCACGGTTGCCTCTAGACACTGAATTGACAGAATGGTAGGTGTTGACAGTAGGGTGATTCGTAGCTGAATTGACAGATGAATGAGTCAATCCCGCACCTTGGCCCTGGAACATGGTGTTAGTTGATCTCTCTCCCGATTAGCCCAACGGCTAATCGGGGCCTTGATCCGCATACGATCGGGCGCATTAACTTTGGCCGATGGGCCCCTGTCACACACTGCGCTATAAATAGAGGGGTGGGGACCGGCGGCACAGGTTACGAGGTTCACCTGAGCCGCAATCCCCACCCGACAAACCCTAGACCGATCTAGAGGGACGCGCAGCAGAGCGATGGGAAGGACCATCGCACACCGTCGCCATCGTCGTCACCGTACTACGCCGCCGCAACCACTCTCCTTCTTCACCGACCGTCGCTGCCCGTGCGTAGACCTCACCGACGAACCGCAATGGCCAACCCTACCTCCTCTACTTCGGACGGTCGGTACACTAACCCTAATCCCCTCTCCCTCTCTTCTTCTCACTCAAACCCGATCAAGAACACCAAAAGAAAAGATCTAACACATGGCATTGTTCTGCTCATGACACATCTCATAACTCATGAGATGTGCATTCACCTCATTGAGAGTGAGTGGTTCGATCAGGGTGGTCAAGGAAGTCACCAGCAGATCATAGTCATTATCAAGTCCTGTGAAAAGGTACATTGCAATTTCATCATCGTTGAACGGTTGGCCAAGGGTAGCAAGTGTATTTGCCATCTTCTTCACTTTGTTGAAGTATTCAGTAACTCTCATATCTCTTTTCTGTAGAGATGCAAGCTGACGCCGGATTTGCATGATTTGAGCTCTAGAACCACCAAAAGAGAACATGCGATTCAAGGTTTCCCACACCTCGCGGGCTATGGAGAGGAGCATCACTTGCGCCAACGCATCTTCTAAAAAAGATGAAAGAATCGTGCTGAGGACCATATGATCCTTTTGTAGCCACTGAATAAACTCTGAGTTGGGGCCAGAGCAGTAATCGATCCATCCACATAGCCCAGGAGTTGTTGGCCGTGTAAGTATAGAAGGACTTGAGCCTTCTGTAACGCCCCCATTTCTGAAGGCATTACAAATCCCTGCAACCATTCAAAATGAACAGTTGCGGAGCACTAAACAAGAATGATCATCACAACGCACAAGCTTACAACAAAAGATCCTAAATTTATTACAAGATACGGTTTAACAACCAGTTTTACCAGCGGGCGTGCAAGCCCAAAACTATAATACATCACAGAAACTCCCAAGCAGCCTGAGCATAGCTGAGACCTAAAACCACTATTCTTCAGAGAAGAAGGGCTCTTCAGGAACCTCGTCCTTAGCTGGGGCTTTCTAGTTCCATTGATCTTCTGTTGTTTTAGCAAGTTATGAATACAACTGTACCTAGCAAGTTACAAGGGTAAACTCTAATTTACTACTTGCAAGGATATTCAAGAGTGGGGATATACTGATTTTATTACGTTAAGTGGATGCAGTTGTATTTGTAGAAACAAGTAAAGTTAAAACAATTCTCCTTTAGATCAGGGGTTTTTTTCAACAGTTAAAAATTTACAAGTACTCAATTTAACAACATTACTAAATCTACTTATGCCTCGTTGTTGGAATCACCCAATTAACACAGCTATGTGATTATCTGGTTTTCAAGTAGGATTTCTATCCTAATCTTCATAGTTTTATAATTATCGGAGTTTGGCTAGGGCTTTTAGGGTGTTTGTGAGGGTATTTTGTATTTTGTGAGGTTATGAATACAACTGTACCTAGCAAGTTACAAGGGTAAACTCTAATTTACTACTTGCAAGGATATTCAAGAGTGGGATATCTTGATTTTATTACGTTAAGTGGATGCGAGTTGTATTTGTAGAAACAAGTAAAGTTAAAACAATTCTCCTTTAGATCAGGGGTTTTTTTCAACAGTTAAAAATTTACAAGTACTCAATTTAACAACATTACTAAATCTACTTATGCCTCGTTGTTGGAATCACCCAATTAACACAGCTATGTGATTATCTGGTTTTCAAGTAGGATTTCTATCCTAATCTTCATAGTTTTATAATTATCGGAGTTTGGCTAGGGCTTTTAGGGTGTTTGTGAGGGTATTTTGTATTTTGTGAGGTTATGAATACAAGCTGTACCTAGCAAGTTACAAGGGTAAACTCTAATTTACTACTTGCAAGGATATTCAAGAGTGGGGATATACTGATTTTATTACGTTAAGTGGATGCAGTTGTATTTGTAGAAACAAGTAAAGTTAAAACAATTCTCCTTTAGATCAGGGGTTTTTTTCAACAGTTAAAAATTTACAAGTACTCAATTTAACAACATTACTAAATCTACTTATGCCTCGTTGTTGGAATCACCCAATTAACACAGCTATGTGATTATCTGGTTTTCAAGTAGGATTTCTATCCTAATCTTCATAGTTTTATAATTATCGGAGTTTGGCTAGGGCTTTTAGGGTGTTTGTGAGGGTATTTTGTATTTTGTGAGGTTATGAATACAACTGTACCTAGCAAGTTACAAGGGTAAACTCTAATTTACTACTTGCAAGGATATTCAAGAGTGGGGATATACTGATTTTATTACGTTAAGTGGATGCAGTTGTATTTGTAGAAACAAGTAAAGTTAAAACAATTCTCCTTTAGATCAGGGGTTTTTTTCAACAGTTAAAAATTTACAAGTACTCAATTTAACAACATTACTAAATCTACTTATGCCTCGTTGTTGGAATCACCCAATTAACACAGCTATGTGATTATCTCGGTTTTCAAGTAGGATTTCTATCCTAATCTTCATAGTTTTATAATTATCGGAGTTTGGCTAGGGCTTTTAGGGTGTTTGTGAGGGTATTTTGTATTTTGTGAGGTTATGAATACAACTGTACCTAGCAAGTTACAAGGGTAAACTCTAATTTACTACTTGCAAGGATATTCAAGAGTGGGGATATACTGATTTTATTACGTTAAGTGGATGCAGTTGTATTTGTAGAAACAAGTAAAGTTAAAACAATTCTCCTTTAGATCAGGGGTTTTTTTCAACAGTTAAAAATTTACAAGTACTCAATTTAACAACATTACTAAATCTACTTATGCCTCGTTGTTGGAATCACCCAATTAACACAGCTATGTGATTATCTGGTTTTCAAGTAGGATTTCTATCCTAATCTTCATAGTTTTATAATTATCGGAGTTTGGCTAGGGCTTTTAGGGTGTTTGTGAGGGTATTTTGTATTTTGTGAGGTTATGAATACAACTGTACCTAGCAAGTTACAAGGGTAAACTCTAATTTACTACTTGCAAGGATATTCAAGAGTGGGGATATACTGATTTTATTACGTTAAGTGGATGCAGTTGTATTTGTAGAAACAAGTAAAGTTAAAACAATTCTCCTTTAGATCAGGGGTTTTTTTCAACAGTTAAAAATTTACAAGTACTCAATTTAACAACATTACTAAATCTACTTATGCCTCGTTGTTGGAATCACCCAATTAACACAGCTATGTGATTATCTGGTTTTCAAGTAGGATTTCTATCCTATTCTTCATAGTTTTATAATTATCGGAGTTTGGCTAGGGCTTTTAGGGTGTTTGTGAGGGTATTTTGTAAATTCACGAAAATCCAGCGATAAAGATCATATTTGATCAATTTGGTTCGTGATTTGTTGAAGATTGCTAGTGATTGAAGTTGGGCTGGAGCATACGATCACGTACAAATGTGTCGATTCGCTACCAGGAAAACAGATGAATTACGAAGTACTCGAAGCTGCTGGTTTTCTCGAAGGTACAAGTGATCAAGAGAGTCTGATGCTGGTATCGACGAATTCGAGTACGTACAAACCGGTCGTAGATCAAAGCTATGAGAGCGGTCAAAAAACAGAGGAATCAAGTAAGCGGCCGAGCATCTTGCGGTCGAGATCTACATCTGGTAAGCTAGGTTGCTTATTTTCTGGTTTAAGTTTTATTTTTAGGAATAAAAAAACAGAGATAATAATTCATCCTCATCTAATTACGGTATACGATCCTACAATCAGGCTACATCATCAACCGATCGAGTGTATCTTCAGTTAACGATAAGGATTCAACCAACGAACTGTACACAATCTTATATCTTTAACTCATATCTTTAACACTAGTGACAGTGTCATGGAGATCATCATGAAATTCAGAAAAGAGCAATCTGCACTTTTTTTTCCCTCTGTATGCATCAATGCATGTAACCATTACTCTATTCTGAGGTCCTGACAATTTGTATGCACTGAGATGAGAACCAAGACTTGTAACGTGGTTTTAATAAGCTTTTATCACTAATGCGTCAAAATAACGAAGACCACGTCTAAGTTTCAACAAAAGTTCGTCTAAAAAAGTACGTAAGACCTTTGACTAGGTGAATTTGCGGATCTCATTCGTCGAGTTGTAGGTTTCAGATAGCTAATCCGTACTATGAC
Source organism: Bonia amplexicaulis (assembly GCA_036346245.1). Taxonomy (NCBI): domain Eukaryota; kingdom Viridiplantae; phylum Streptophyta; class Magnoliopsida; order Poales; family Poaceae; genus Bonia; species Bonia amplexicaulis. Next base: position 17,133,276 of record CM070766.1, read on the forward strand.
ACCAAAACAGCAAATACAGTGATCGACGGACGGTCAATATAATGGATTTTCTTGCAGTACCAGGAAGAGTAATGTAATGTAGGAAGGCTCGAAGCCGGCTGTCTTGGCCAGCCATGTAGTTTCACTGATAAGCTAGCGTTTATCAGTGGAGATCTTTTATTGTGAGGTTATGTCGTGTTAATGCGTACTGCCATAAGACGTGCTGTGATAACATCGGAGCAGCCGGGTCATAGACGCGATATGTGACGTCGATAACACGTGTTAGGTCGAGTGGTTGTGCTTATCAGTCAAGTTCAATATCCTTGTTGGTGTTGGCCGGATGTATTTATTATAGATTTTTGTCTTATTAGCTTTTAGAGTTTGTGTTTTTTTTTGTACCGGTAATTTCTTGAGCCTTCAATGAATAAACAGTAACGTTTGTTCCTTAAAATAAAATGTAGACAAGCCGCCCGTGGGAGCAGGAAATTAAGGGGGCCAACCATGACACCATCGTATGACGTAAGCTATTGATAGTAGCCTTTTGTTTGTATTGCTGCACCACATTTATCTTTGGAAAATATCAGAAAACAGATACACCAATAGGGACATTAGTTGGTTTGAATGGTTCTATATATCTTATATCCTGTTGCCTATATGTGATGCTTTCATGCTCAGACACCATGCATGAGATGGAACAAGGAAGCAACATTGACTTGGTAAGGCTGGGGGGAGGATCATTTGCAAAGCCAATTGGCAAGACCTCCCTGCAGGCTGACTATGGCGACAATGTCAGATTATTCTGAATTCTGCATGGTCTCAGGGTCTTGGGCTGCCGGATCGATGTATATATGATATGATGATGTATATATCAATGTCAGATTATTTGTAGGATACATGATAAGTAATATCCGTCCGTATCCGATTTGATTGCACCTCTAGTCAAGATGGGATCGTTTTTCGTCTTATGATGGGATCGGATCGTAAAATTGAATCATAAAATCATGATTCTAACAAATTTTAAAAGCAAAATATATATATATATATATATATATATATATATATATATATATATATATATGAAAATACTTTCTACACGAGTGTAGTTACTCCCACCCCTAATATACCACATAAACGAACTTAAAATACTCCTTTATCATTTTAGGTATGCTTGTATACTAATTATAAGATACTCTAATGTGAACCACATGAAAAAATTACAAGGGAGATCATAGTTTTTAGTATATTTTGTAAATACCTTCATATACACACATGAAAAGGAGTATGTCTAAAAAAATGTACATACCACATCTGAAAAATTGTTCATACCACCTAGATGGTCTTAAATACTCGTATACTACACGTACATACCCTCCGTTACGCGAGATACTCTCTACGTTATGAGATACGACATAGGGAGTAACTACACCCGGGTATACAAGTATTTATAGATTATTAGTACTAACCTTAACTAGGAATCAAATTTTGTATTTTTGGAATATTCTTTGAAGAAATCAACGTAAATACCACACAAAATGCGCAAAAAATACAATGGGCCAGATTGGGCCCAAGAGCTGAAGTCCGACGTAGGAAGGTGGACGTAGGTAGCAAGATGGAGTGGTGTATGACATGTGGGCCCTAGCTAAAGTAGATGGGCCTACGGCCTCTTTGTAAATAGCCAGTACATCAAATCTTGCTTAATTACTAGTCTATCAGCCGATAAAATTAAATCCCTCCCAAAAATAAATGACATCTATCCAAAGGTAACGAATCCATGATTTGTAAATACCCGAGTATGTGTAGTTTTGGGTTGAGCTGTAACGTACTTATATTAATTAACACGCATTTAATCAGCATCGCCATGGACGTATCCAAATGATTTCTTTTCTTTCTTTCTTTTGTTGAGAAAGATCATATATATCCAAATGATTTCGATCCACATCCATCATACCTCTTGCATCTATATTATGGTGCCGCTTTGGCCTCTTAGGGCATAACAGATACTAAGGGCTTGTTCGGGCCAGAGAAGCCAGAAGCTGCTGGATCAAACGACATTGCTTCAGTGTGGCTTGTAAACCACCGCTTGCTGCATGCTTACCTCCTCTCGACCCGTGTCTGCTCCTCGCCATCCTCCTCAGCTCAGCTCACACCCCTCGCCGTCGCCCCACCCAGACACCGCCAGCCGCGGTGCGTCACCGCGATGGTACGAGCTACACTTGGATTGAGCCGAGTCCTACCTGCTATTCCAAGTACTTTGACGCCATGTCAGTTATCTTGCGGTTCAGGTATTCTGTCCAGATCCTCTAAAAAAGGCATTCTGTCCAGATGAAACATTACGGATACGAACATCCGTCTTTCCTCCCTAAAAAAAACAGAGGCACATCCATTTTTCTCTGCCAACATTTCTTTCTGTGATGGTCATATTTCACAGCTGCATAAGTACATGCCTGACCAGGACGGTGGCACTGCAGATCACTGCCTCTTGTGTTCTTCCTGGGTACAACATGCAGAATCATGCATGCTACAACTCTGCTAAATTCAGTAAAAATCATGCAAGATAGGTGTACTAATTAACTAAATAAACAAGCAACAGTACTGTAACACCACATCATGCTTAACATGCTGGACAAAAGAAACAATGTCAACTTTGTACACGTAATGGAAATCCATGCTACATTATTACTGTGGAGTAGAAAGGAAACCAAAGCACAGTGTCATATGTAGATTGATCTAGTAATTCCTAGGTCTTTGCATTGCCTGTGCAGAGGCAGAGTAATCCTTCTTGATGTCCTTCAGCTTTGTAACCACATTGTTCATCGCCATCCTTTGCTCAGGTGAGTCACTCGAACACATCAGACCCAGCTCGAATATCGACAAGAGAAAGTTGTTGCTTGTGCTAGTTGAACAGGATCCCAATGAAGTGTTGGTCTGGTGGTCAAAGCAAAGACGTATTTCTTCATCTTGCAGTAGTTTGTCGTCCACAACATCAATGAGCTTCTCTGGAAATGCTTGACAAACCCACTGCCTGAGGCTCAATTCTCCTACGAACATGGGATCCGTCGGCCTCTTCCTGGTAAAGACTTCGAGTAGCATGATTCCAAAGCTAAACACATCGCTCTTCCGTGATGCTTTTCCCATGAACGCATACTCTGTTCAAGAAAATTTCGAGCGAAAAATATTTGTGAATAAAGAAACGAACACTACGTATCTTACAAAAGAACCTGCTCAACTATGTTCAGTGCGGGTACCTGGTGCCATGTACCCAATTGTCCCTGGCATGCTTGCTGAAACCATGGAGTTGTCATCGCCTAACAGTAATTTTGCAATGCCAAAGTCTGCCACATGCGCAGTCATCTCCTCATCGAATAGCACATTGCTAGGCTTCAGGTCACAGTGCAGGACAACCTCATAGTGCCCATGATGAAGATACTCCAAAGCCATTGACACATCAAGCATGATGTCCAGCCTTTTTTGGAATGATCCCAGGCAAGGACTGCGTTCAGTGTGAAGGTATGACTCCAAGCTACCATTCGGCATGTACTGAAGCAGCAGTGCTCTGAAATTCAAGTTGGAACAAGTGTTCAATATCTTTATCAAGTTGCGATGCCTAGCCATCCGCAACACTCGACACTCGGCATCAAAGCTCCTCACAGCCTGCTCGACTTGCATGTGGAGGACTTTTACTGCGACCACCAAACCATCATCCAGTTGGCCCTTGAAAACTTTGCCGAAACTTCCAACTCCCAACGTGTTATTGTCGCTGAAATTATCGGTGGCGCGGACAATCTCGTGGTAGGATACTAACCTATGGTTCATCACACCAGCCATATCGGTAGAAGTTATAACATCTGGCTGCTTATTGATTTTCTTTCTGGTCACCAGGTATAAGCAAACAGCAAGAGCACCAACAGCTAGGGTGACAGCAGGGAGTACAAACTTGAGGAATTGTCGCCGATGAGCTGGGTGAGACTTGTCTACACATGGCGAAAGTCCTAGACGAGGAGCACCACACAAGCCGACATTCCCCATCAAAGATTGCAAGGTGAGGTTTGAGAAAACACCTCCATTTGGTATTTGACCTTTGAGCTTATTGAAGGAGAGATTCAAACTAGTAAGATAGGTGAAGTTGGCCAAGTACTTGGGTATAGTACCCGAAAGACTGTTAGAAGATAGGTCTAATGCTGCTAAGTTGGTTAACCGAGCAAAAGAGTCTGGGATTAAATCCTCGAATGAGTTGTGTGACAGATTTAGGTAGGTTAGCATCACAAGTTGTCCAAATGAACTTGGGAGGCTACCAACCAAGAGGTTAGAAGACAGATCTATTGCGTCAATGTGTTCCATGTGGCTGAGATCAGAAGGCAATGCGCCGGTTAGGGAGTTATGTGACAGATTTAGTTGGATAACGTTATTAAGATGAAACAAGCTTGCTGGTATAGTAGAAGATAGATGGTTGTAAGATAGCGAAATGTACTCTAACATGGTGAGGTTAGCTATGCAATCTGGTATGGAGCCAGAGAAATTGTTTTCGTGGAGGAACAACTGTACAGTTCTACTTAGCATACAAATTTGTGTCGGGATTGGGCCAACCATGTTGTTTCGGGAGAGATCAAGTGCCTGGAGATTCTCCAACATCATGATGGATTCTGGGATTTGTTTGGTTAGTTGGTTGTTTGCGAAGCTTATCGCGCGGAGATCACTTAGATTTGATAGTGTAGCTGGAAGCCCGCCAGTTAACTTGTTGTCGATTCCAAAAAATTCTGACAGATGTCGAGAGAGGTTTCCAACGTAGCTGGGGATACTCCCAGTGAAAGAATTAGTGGATATGTCAAGGACTCGAAGTTGTCTACAATTGCAAAGGCTGGCCAAGAAGTCAAGATCCCCTTGGAGGTGATTCATTGCAATATCAAGCGTCGAAAGAGGTCTGATGTTTCCAAGTGTTGACGGTACTGATCCAGTGAGCAGGTTCGATCCCAATGCCAGGAAATTCAATTCCGATAGGTTTCCAATAAAGGCAGGAAAGGAACCCGTTAGTTGATTAAATGAAAGATGCAGATAGGTGAGTTGTCTCATTGTTCCTAGTTCCACCGGAATCTGCCCACTTAGGTTGGAGAATGCGATGGAAAGCAGACTGAGCTTGGTGAGATTGCTGAGCACAGCTGGGATAGGTCCGGCGATGCTATTTTCGCCTATAGAAAGCGCAGTGAGCTGTGACAGCTTGGCCAGCCATGTCGGCACCACATCCACGAAGAGATTCACCGCAACTGAAAGTATCTGAAGGTGCTGGCATGTCGCAAGGCCCGATGGAATTTGACCCGTGAATTTGTTCCAACCGAGATAGATTTTTTGCAGCATGGGGAGGCTAAAGCTTTGGTTGCTGGGTATAGGCCCGGTTAGGTTGTTGCTGTGGAACACTAGCCTTTCAAGGCTAGACATGTTGAAGATGGATGGAGGAACTGGACCGGAGAGCTGGTTAAACCGCAAGTCAAGGACACGAAGCAGGAGCAAGGAGCCAATACCAGGTGGTAGTGACCCGGACAGACTGTTGTTTCCAAAGTATATGTGGCTCAGTGAAGGCGTGCTTTCGACTGAAAAATTCGGTACAGGGCCGCTCATCATGTAGTTTTCTTCCAGAGATACGAACCTAAGGCTATGCAGCTTCTGCAGCTCCGGTGGGATTTGCCCCGAGAGGTGGTTGTGATTAAGGGCAACAACCTGGACTCTCGTGAGGTTTCCGATGGCGGCAGACGGGATGGTATTCGACAAAGCGTTGTGGCCAAGATCAAGAACCCTAAGGCGAGCCAATCTTCCAAGATCAGCTGGGATGGAGCCCGTGAGGTTTGTGTTTGAGAGGTTGAGGACATGGAGGAAAGAGAGGTTACCGAGGTGGGGGGCGAGCTCTCCCTGGAGGGGCACGTTTGGTAACGCCAGAGCGGCGACACGCTGACGCCGCCGCCGGCTGCAAGACACGCCGACCCAACTGCAGAAGGACTTGTTACTAACCCAGCTGTTTTGAAGGATGCCGAGGGGATCGAAGAGCTGGGCTTTGAAAGCCAGCAGCGCGGCGAGATCGCCGGTGGTGTTGCTGATGGTGAACCGGAGGGAAGAAGAAGCAGCAGCCGCAGAAGCATCTGCTGCCACGGCCGCCGTCGGCAGCAGCACTAGTAGTCGTAGGAGGCCGACAATGTATGGAAGCCGGCCCATGATCTTTCTTCTTTTGGCCTAGTAAAGCGTACACATAATACAAGAGGTACACTTGCCTTCCACATCCCCTCTTAAACAGCCAACCAACCCGATCGAAGATCGACGTCATGTTGCGCTGCACCTAGCGTGATCTTGGCTCTCAGGCGCTGTTTGAATTCCCATTTTTCTAGGGTAAAAAGTTTTCTCACAGAATTTAGCTTTTAAATAAGATATTTTTTAAGATAAAAATCTACTAATCAATTATAGTAAATATTATAATAACTTCATTTATATCATTCAAAATCGTCTCTCCGTACGAGCTTTCTAAAACTATTACTATTTACAAGCAAAAACTAAAAGTCATCAGTAAAATCCAATATGAACGGGTCTCAATCTTCCGTAGTCTATTTATTAACAAGTGGGTTCTTTTATGCTGTGGTTTTGGCTTTTGATTTATAGTTTTTGAATTCTGACTGTTCGTAAGAGATAATACATAGAGGAGAAAAATCACATATAATTTTAACATGTATCATTGAACTTGGTACAATGTCTATTATAATTTAGTTGTAAAACTTGTCTTAAAAATACTACTGACTGTTTAAAACTATTTACTGTAGCAGCAAGTAAAAAAATCTCAATTTTGAGTGGGAATGAACCCACCCATTATCTAGTAACCCTGTTTTCTTGCTGACTTGACTGTGAAGACCAAGTTGACTGAGAATGATGTAACTGTACTCTTCCAAAGTATGCATAAAAAATCTCAATTTTGAGTGGGAACGAACCCACCCATTATCTAGTACCCCTGTTTCTTGCTGGCTTGACTGCGAATACCAAGTTGACTGATAGTGATGTAACAGTACTCTTCCAAAGTACGCATGATTTATTATTATTTTTAGGTCATTGTTAATCGTCCCAACAAAAATATTCTAAAAATTTCTCGCATTACAACAACATACGATAATCATAAAATATTATTGCCAGTTTAATAGATTTCATATCGTTGAGAATCTACGAAAATCACAAACGGACAAACCAACATACATTGTATACTCTTTTATTTTGAAAAAATAACAATATATAAATATGATTTGCTACACGTATTATCTACAAAAATTGCTCTTTATTTTTCCATAATTATTTCCATCATATCAGTACAAAAATATTACTACTATTTTTCTCAATTAAATTTTTAAGTGAAATTGCTACTAAAAATAAAGAAAACCTTAAATTTCAATACTAATTTGCATTAAAAGCCGAATCTTTGTGGCGGGGCTACACGCCGGCGGCACAACACAGCGGGTGGCACGCCACCTCCCTCGCCTGAGGCGGGTGCACCAGGCGGCCTAGCGTGGCGGGGTGGCGTGCCACCGCTTATGCACTCCGACTCCGCACTAGGGGCCTATTTCGGAAATTAGACATATGGATTCTTGTGCAATGAACCATGTGAGGATCCTTAGAGCCATTCAATTAGGGGATGGATATCTCAGATAGTTCAAACTGAAACAGTGGCGGATCCAGGATTTCATCGTGCCCCGGGCTAAATGCTAAAAGGCTAACAGCCTAGAAGTAACGCCAATTTTTACCCACACAACAACATAACATTTTGTCAATGGTACCAACAATAAACAAGTCAAGAAAATATGCTTAAAACTTCTAACAATGTACTTGATGTAATAAGTAAAGCTAACCTGGAAGGAAACCCTCGCTGCCAAGTCAGTCCTCACATCGCTAAAGCCTGATTGGAACTCAGGCACTGAATTACCAACAGCCCGTGCTGCCATTTTTGACATCTCACCAGTTATAGTAGTGCTCGACAGTGATGATGTCACAGAGTTGGAGAATTTATCTTGCTTGTGTTCAATTCAAAATATATTAGCAAGACATTTATGAGCGAGCACTACGAAAAAGGGATCTAGTAGATGAATTGTTTCATACTAGAAAGCTATGTGGCTACAATTCATTTGAGTAGCCGTAGTGTTCCTTATGAGGATACTGAAAGATTCAAAAATTTACAATGATGCTAAAAGCAGGAAAACTTTATCCTGCTTACCTGCTACATGGCTATCTAACTAATAAATTTAAGAAATCATAATGAAGTATTCAGTCACACACATCCTGAAGCAACATTAACCAACTATAAGAAAAGAAACCACAGCTTGCATACGTAAAGGATAACCCAACATATTCACTGAAATGGTGACACTAATATCAAAACGGTTAACTATATACGGGCTGAAATGGTGACACTAATATCAAAGCGGTTAACTATTAAAATAAAAAATGCTACAGACCTGGTTCTTGAAGAACAGCTCTAGCAATGGATACATTGTCGACGAGTTGAACTTGTTAGCTATATAAAGTGCACGGCAAGCATGGAATGCGTTGTTGTGGTATCTGCAGTTTTGTAGTACAGTAAACATGTTAGAAGTGAGGTGTATGGCACCTTCTGATATAACAATCATAGCTAATGCTTTTGCAGTTTATACAACTGAAAATGCAAGCTAACCGTGTGAAAAATCTACTATAGAACAATGAGAAATAATGTCTGCAGACTACAGTGATAAGCAACTCTGATACCCAGAACCATGCATGGACTCGCATGTTAACTAAATTGAAAACAGCTAACATGCTCAGATTGGGGGAATACAATTAATGGTTTGAGATAGCATAACCCTGATTTGAGAGTTTACACATTCACTTGATGCTTCAAGAACTACATTCTGATTTAGGCTATAAGCAAATAGCAAGTTTGATTATGCACCTCATTCTGCATTTAATTGATGTTCATTCCAAAGACAACTGATTAAAAAGAGCCCCTACCACGATACTTTGTCATCTTCACCCTCTTCATCCGGCAAAACAATCTGAAACATTTTAATTCATAGAAAACATCACAATATTTTTATCCAATCTACCGCTACAGCACCCTAAGATAAACTGATCACATGCCAATCAACCTATCTTTATTCGTTAGAAACCTCACAATCTCCAATCTTCAGAATATGCATGGAAACAATTATCAAATGCACATTGCTATTTACCTGTTTCGCATGCGAAGTACATTGTCAAAATCTAATTGATTGTTCAAATTAGGGGAGTGCCGCCGCTGGGACCAGGAGTCGGGAGAGAGCTGAGGGGAGAATCGCCACTCGGGTGGCCGGGACGGGAGGGGAGATTCGCCGCCGGCCGCCGGGCGAGATGGGAGACCCGCCGCTTGGGCCGCCGGGCGTTATAGCCCATCTAGTCCGAGGCCCAGTTCCGTCCAACCATCAGTTGCTTCAATCAGATGGCTGGAGGGACCTTATTACGGATTTGAGGCTTGATCTTTATATACAACCACCAAAATCCAACTAATACCACAAATGTATCAAAACATCCTGACTTCCCATCGCAATCAAATCACACAAGATCTAATAGAACCAAGTTCAGAAAAGACTTATATTGTTAAGATTTTAAACACCAAGTAGATATTGTTAAGATTATAGTATTGTAGATCTAGAGATAAGTTACAAGGCTAAAATTGTTGAGACATAATGATAATAGGTCCATACAGTAGGCAAAGCATGTGCACAAGTCTAGCAAAAGTTGCTGATCCTAGTATCCTATTCCAATTAATGGTTGAATACTTCGCCCAGAAATCAACTTCAGCCGAACCTGATTATTCCTAGAGAACGATTTCCAGCAAGCAACCTAACAGAGCGTAATGAACTGAAGTCACTGTTCAACTTAAAGAAGCATGCGTCCTTCACTTCCTACGGTTATCCTTCCATCTTTATCCAACACCTTAACATTGACCACACCCAGTTAACCACTGGATGCTAGCTAAATAATTCTACTGACGAAACTAAACTACAAAAAGTCTACTATCAATGCCAAGATAACTAGGCTACTCATACTCTGGATTGCATTGTCCACAGGACCAAAAAAAGGGAGAAGAAGTCATCCTGCAAAGTTTAAAATATTGGTTGTAAGTTCCATACATGCAAAAGAACATCCTAAGCTATAGTGTAATTATTTACGAAATGAAGTTATTACTAGTTTTAGTTGAACCAGAACAGGTTAGTTGACATGCTCTATATAAGCTATAGTGTAATTCTTCAGGGCGAAAAGTTAGCATTTCCAACTTCATAAAAGACAAGTTAAAGAAAAAAAAACTTGATGCCAAATAGATATAAAAGTTCCTTGTGCGGTGAACAAGGCAAAGGTCCTCAGAGATAGTCCATTAGAGGACAGACTGACAGACATCTAAGATATCACTATTGAGGGGTCAAATATAATGGCCAAGCAGTTGAGTAGTTCAGGCTGATCGCAGCCATCAATTGCTCCAATCTGACGGGTTGAGGGGCCTTATTATAGCTTTGAGGATTGAGCTTCATGTACAGCGCTACTTGGGCTCATTAGCCCTTTTCAGATAATTAGCTATCGGTCACACGAAACAAAGAGAGTTCGACTCAACCTAAAGCTATGGCATCCACGGATCTACCTATCAAAAAAACTAAATCTAATCCACAAAAATTACAATTAGTCAAGTTCAGAAAAACAAAGAATTAAGCTAGTACAATACACGAACGCTGAGTTCCACCACACGAATCCGAAATCAATGTTTTCCCTAAAGATGGCCTTTGTATCTCCTGACCAACGCCACCAAGCAGATATTGCCATTTTGATTGTGTTTGCAATACAAATACCTACAGATACATACGGCTGTTGGTGCAAAATCTCACAAATCGTAACCCAAAAAACCAAAACTCCAATTGCAAACCACACGATCGACGTCCGCCTCTGGAATCCCTGATCAAAACGAACAAATCACCTAACGCCAGCCTCACAAGAAGGAACAACGAACAAAGAAACAAAACGAAGAACCGCAAAATTCTCAACGCGGAACGCACAAAAACCGACCAAATCATCCCAGGCGCGGAGACGGCCGGCGCAGATCACGCGAACGCGAAAGGGCCTCTTTGTAAATAGCCAGTACATCAAATCTTGCTTAATTACTACTCTATCAGCCGATAAAATTCAATCCCTCCCGAAAATAAATGTCATCTATCCAAAGGTAACGAATCCATGATTTAAGGTATGAATGCAGACGTACAGCACTTAATTCGTATCATGCATAAAGCATCAAATCATATCGCTCCTGCTGCCCGTGCCTATAAATAATTCACAAGAGAAAACTCATACAGGAAGACGACGGCGATCGAACAAGAGCTAGCTATATATAAAAACAGGAGAGGATTTTGAAGGGATATACAGCGGCGGCGGCGGCAGCCAGTACGACTCTCCTCCTCATGGCGTTTGTCAACAAGGATACTAGGGCTGCCTTCTTCTTGGTGGCTCTTGTGGCCATGGCTATGGCTTTCCCAACCTGCAACGCAGAGAGTATGAATACCTAGCCTAGCCAAGCATGCATGCATCGATATACAGCACAGTAGTACTTGCTCGATCCTAGCTTATATTAATTCACATGCATTTGATTTCTACCATATACCTGAGTACTGATTAACTGTTCTGCATTTGATATGATGTACTGCATGAATGCAGTTCGAGAGATATGCTGGATTTGGGCGGACTACTGCACCATCGGGATGTGCACGGACTACTGCTACGACGGACACGACGGCGATGGCCCTGGAGGCTACGCCTACTGCAAAGTCGTCCCTAACGACAGGACCTACTGCTGCTGCCGCTACAACGGCTAGCTAGCTCCACCTGATGGCCTGCCACCGGAACACTTCTATTTTTATTTATGGGCCGAACTGACTTGCCTGAACCCGCGGCCGGGCTACGATCCAAGCATAGTATACATTTTGAGCCTGTTTTGATGTTACAGTATTTAAAAGAATACGTACGGTCCAATTATTTGGCCACTGACTTGTTCAACAGCACCACTCGCCTTCGTTATAATTTGGACCGTGTTGACACTCATTTTATGTGTATTTTCACATCCCAAATTTTCGATAAAATGGTAAGAAATGACCATGTTTATAGATTATTAGTACTAACCTTAACTAGGAATCAAATTTTGTATTTTTGGAATATTCTTTGAAGAAATCAACGTAAATACCTCACAAAATGCGCAAAAAAAACAATGGGCCAGATTGGGCCCAAGAGCTGAAGTCCGACGTAGGAAGGTGACGTAGGTAGCAAGATGGAGTGGTGTATGACATGTGGGCCCTAGCTAAAAGTAGATGGGCCTACGGCCTCTTTGTAAATAGCCAGTACATCAAATCTTGCTTAATTACTACTCTACCAGCCAATAAAATTAAATCCCTCCCAAAAATAAATGACATCTATCCAAAGGTAACGAATCCATGATTTGTAAATACCCGAGTATGTGTAGTTTTGGGTTGAGCTGTAACGTACTTATATTAATTAACACGCATTTAATCAGCATCGCCATGGACGTATCCAAATGATTTCTTTTCTTTCTTTCTTTTGTTGAGAAAGATCATATATATCCAAATGATTTCGATCCACATCCATCATACCTCTTGCATCTATATTATGGTGCCGCTTTGGCCTTTGAGGTGCTTAGGGCATAACAGATACTAAGGGCTTGTTCGGGCCAGAGAAGCCAGAAGCTGCTGGTCAAACGACATTGCTTCAGTGTGGCTTGTAAACCACCGCTTGCTGCATGCTTACCTCCTCTCGACCCGTGTCTGCTCCTCGCCATCCTCCTCAGCTCAGCTCACACCCCTCGCCGTCGCCTACCCTCGCCGTCGCCCCACCCAGAAACTTGGATTGAGCCGAGTCCTACCTGCTATTCCAAGTACTTTGACGCCATGTCAGTTATCTTGCGGTTCAGGTATTCTGTCCAGATCCTCTAAAAAAGGCATTCTGTCCAGATGAAACATTACGGATACGAACATCCGTCTTTCTTCCCTAAAAAAAACATTTCTTTCTGTGATGGTCATATTTCACAGCTGCATAAGTACATGCATGACCAGGACGGTGGCACTGCAGATCACTGCCTCTTGTGTTCTTCCTGGGTACAACATGCAGAATCATGCATGCTACAACTCTGCTAAATTCAGTAAAAATCATGCAAGATAGGTGTACTAATTAACTAAATAAACAAGCAACAGTACTGTAACACCACATCATGCTTAACATGCTGGACAAAAGAAACAATGTCAAGTTTGTACACGTAATGGAAATCCATGCTACATTATCACTGTGGAGTATAAAGGAAACCAAAGCAGAGTGTCATATGTAGATTGATCTAGTAATGCCTAGGTTTTTGCATTGCCTGTGCAGAGGCAGAGTAATCCTTCTTGATGTCCTTCAGCTTTGTAACCACGTTGTTCATTGCCATCCTTTGCTCAGGTGAGTCACTCGAACACATCATACCAAGCTCGAATATCGACAAGAGAAAGTCGTTGCTTGTGCTAGTTGAGCAAGATCCCAATGAAGTGTTGGTCTGGTGGTCAAAGCAAAGACGTATTTCTTCATCTTGCAGTAGTTTGTCGTCCACAACATCAATAAGCTTCTCTGGAAATGCTTGACAAACCCACTGCCTGAGGCTCAATTCTCCTACGAACATGGGATCCGTCGGCCTCTTCCTGGTAAAGACTTCGAGTAGCATGCTCAACTATGTTCAGTGCAGGTACCTGGTGCCATGTACCCAATTGTCCCTGGCATGCTTGCTGAAACCATGGAGTTGTCATCGCCTAACAGTAATTTTGCAATGCCAAAGTCTGCCACATGCGCAGTCATCTCCTCATCGAATAGCACATTGCTAGGCTTCAGGTCACAGTGCAGGACAACCTCATAGTGCCCATGATGAAGATACTCCAAAGCCATCGACACATCAAGCATGATGTCCAACCTTTTTTGGAATGATCCCAGGCAAGGACTGCGTTCAGTGTGAAGGTATGACTCCAAGCTACCATTCGGCATGTACTGAAGCAGCAGTGCTCTGAAATTCAAGTTGGAACAAGTGTTCAATATCTTTATCAAGTTGCGATGCCTAGCCATCCGCAACACTCGACACTCGGCATCAAAGCTCCTCATAGCCTGCTCGAATTGCGTGTGGAGGACTTTTACTGCGACCACCAAACCATCATCCAGTTGGCCCTTGAAAACTTTGCCGAAACTTCCAACTCCCAACGTGTTATTGTCGCTGAAATTATCGGTGGCGCGGACAATCTCGTGGTAGGATACTAACCTATGGTTCATCACACCAGCCATATCGGTAGAAGTTATAACATCTGGCTGCTTATTAATTTTCTTTCCGGTCACCAGGTATAAGCAAACAGCAAGAGCACCAACAGCTATGGTGACAGCAGGGAGTACAAACTTGAGGAATTGTCGCCGATGAGCTGGGTGAGACTTGTCTACACATGGCGAAAATCCTAGACGAGGAGCACCACACAGGCCGACATTCCCCATCAAAGATTGCAAGGTGAGGTTTGAGAAAACACCTCCGTTTGGTATTTGACCTTTTAGCTTATTGAAGGAGAGATTCAAACTAGTAAGATAGGTGAAGTTGGCGAAGTACTTGGGTATAGTACCCGAAAGATTGTTAGAAGATAGGTCTAATGTTGCTAAGCTGGTTAACCGACCAAAAGAGTCTGGGATTAAATCCTCGAATGAGTTGTGTGACAGATTTAGGTAGGTTAGCATCACAAGCTGTCCAAATGAACTTGGGAGGCTACCAGCCAAGAGGTTAGAAGACAGTTCTATTGTGTCAATGACCTCCATGTGGCTGAGATCAGAAGGCAATGCGCCGGTTAGGGAGTTATGTGACAGATTTAGTTGGATAACGTTATTAAGATGAAACAAGCTTGCTGGTATAGTAGAAGATAGATGGTTGTAAGATAGCGAAATGTACTCTAACATGGTGAGGTTAGCTATGCCATCTGGTATGGAGCCAGAGAAATCGTTATCGTTGAGGAACAACATTACAGTTCTACTTAGCATAGAAATTTGTGTCGGAATTGGGCCAATCATGTTATTTACGGAGAGATCAAGTACCTCGAGATTCTCTAACATCATGATGAATTCTGGGATTTGTTTGGTTAGTTGGTTTTTTCCGAAGCTTAATATGCGGAGATCACTTAGATTTGATAGTGTAGCTGGAAGCCCTCCAGTTAACTTGTTATCGAATCCTGAAAATCCTGACAGATGTCGAGAGAGGTTTCCAACGTAGCTGGGGATACTCCCAGTGAAAGAATTAGAGGATATGTCAAGGATTCGGAGTTGTCTACAATTGCAAAGGCTGGCCAAGAAGTCAAGATCCCCTTGGAGGTGATTCATTGCAATATCAAGCTTCGAAAGAGGTCTGATGTTTCCAAGTGTTGACGGTACTGATCCAGTGAGCAGGTTCGATTCCAATGCCAGGATATTCAATTCCGATAGGTTTCCAATAAAGGCAGGAAAGGAACCCGTTAGTGGATTAAATGAAAGATGCAGATAGGTGAGCTGTCTCATTGTTCCTAGTTCCACCGGAATCTGCCCACTTAGGTTGGAGAATGAGAGGTCAAGCACACTCAGCGCGGTGAGATTGCTGAGCACAGCTGGGATAGGTCCGGCGATGCTATTTTCGCCTATAGAAAGGAAAGTGAGCTGTGACAGCTTGGCCAGCCATGTCGGCACGACATCCACGAAGAGATTCCCCCCAACTGAAAGTATCTGAAGGTGCTGGCATGTCGCAAGTCCCGATGGAATTTGACCCTTGAATTTGTTCCTACCGAGAGAGATTACTTGCAGCCTGGGGAGGCTAAAGCTTTGGTTGCTGGGTATAGGCCCGGTTAGGTTGTTGCTGTGGAACACTAGGCTTTCAAGGCTAGACATGTTGAAGATGGATGGAGGAACTGGATCGGAGAGCTGGTTAAACCGCAAGTCAAGGACACGAAGCAGGAGCAAGGAGCCAATACCAGGTGGTACTGACCCGGACAGACTGTTGTTTCCAAAGTATATGTGGCTCAGTGAAGGCGTGCTTTCGACTGAAAAATTCGGTACAGGACCGCTGATCATGTAGTTTTCTTGCAGAGATACGAACCTAAGGCTATGCAGCTTCTGCAGCTCCGGTGGGATTTGCCCCGAGAGGTGGTTGTGATTAAGGGCAACAACCTGGACTCGAGTGAGGTTTCCGATGGCGGCAGACGGGATGGTATTCGACAAAGCGTTGTGGCCAAGATCAAGAACTCTAAGGCGAGCCAATCTTCCAAGATCAGCTGGGATGGAGCCCGTGAGGCCTGTGTTCGAGAGGTTGAGGACATGGAGGAAAGAGGGGTTACCGAGGTGGGGAGCGAGCTCTCCCTGGAGGGGCACGTTTGGTAACGCCAGCGCGGTGACACGCTGACGCCGCCGCCGGCTGCAAGACACGCCGACCCAACTGCAGAAGGACTCGTTACTAACCCAGCCATTTCGAAGGATGCCGAGGGGATCGGAGAGCTGGGCTTTGAATGCCAGCAGCGCGGCGAGATCGTCGGTGGTGTTGTTGATGCCGGGGGAAGAAGAAGCAGCAGAAGCATCTGCTGCCACGGCCGCCGTCGGCAGCAGCACTAGTAGTCGTAGGAGGCCGACAATGTATGGAAGCCGGCCCATGGTCTTTCTTTTTTCGGCTTAGTAAAGCGTACACATAATACTTGCGTTCTACATCTCCTCTTAAACACCCAATCGACTTCATGTTGCGCTGCAGCTAGCGTCGATCATGACTCGGCTCTCGGGTGCTGTTTGACTCGGATCATGACTCGATCATAGCGTCGATCATGATAGTACGTAAAGGAAAAATATTGTATATGATTTTAGTCGGTATCGCTGAATTTAGTACAGTATCAACTATAATTTAGTTGTAGACTTTGTCTTAAAAAACTACATAACGTTTAAAACTATTTACTGTAACAGTAAGTTAAAAATCTCAAGTTTGAGTGGGAACGAACCTACAAATTATCTAGTACTCCTATTTTCTTGTTGGCTTGATTGCGAAGACCAAGTCGACTTGAGAGTGATGTAACTGTACTCTTCCAAAGTATGCATGCCCCTGGTATCTAGGAGATATCGAGTACAGCGACCTTGACTTGGTTAATCTACACTGCAGTACTCCTATGTTGCAGAAATTAAGGAGAGATGGATTTGGGCATCGTCTCATTCGACAGTCTTAACTCAAGCCCATGTATCATTCACACGAATTAAGTATAACGCCCTCGCAAGAACGAAAGTACAAACGAATTGTTATATGTGTGTAGTCTATCTAGTATGGAGTTAGATCTAAACCGATTTAGACCCTAGAGCGTTACACTAGTCCTGGTCCTACTCGTCGTTGCCCGTCGTTGCTCACCTCCCTCCGGCAGTTCCAGCTCCGGTTCCTCGTCTCCCGGCTCACAACCACCTCACCAGTCTCGATCATCTTTGGTGTCTCCGACCGTCTGAACCTCAACACCTCCTATGGCTAGTCCTGGTCCTCCCTCGCCTCACCATGAAATAGCTCTGAAGTCCTGCAACCACACAGACAAGCAAATCGTCACATAGCACCGCACAAAATAAGCAGACCATCAATCGGCACAACCAACAAAATCTCAGTGCACAATCGCGGCTGGTCGTTAAATACTTAGTTTTATTAGAGTCATTACTTATGGACACATAGATAAACAGGCATAATTCTTTTTGCGAAAGTATTGACGTCTCTCTTGTAGCGCGAAAGTATTGACGTCTGACACGGGGCACCCGAACACGGAGCACTCCCGAGTGTGGAATGCGCACCACGGACCCGTCATACAAATGCTCCACTTCAGTATAAAGTTGAACAGATATTGAGCTTTCGGTGCAATTCGCCTCGGTCTCCACTTAACCAACCCGAGTTTGTGCGAAGACCAAGTTGACTGAGAATGGACTTTGATGGAGGTACTTATTAGTATGTGGAGCATGGTTGGTTCTAAGAATTCATGATAGTTGAAGACCTAATGTGGTTATTAATTGATGAAGTCTTTCCTAGTTGCTTATGTAAGGGCCTGTTCTTTTAAATTGCGACTTATGACTTTTGGTGAAATTTTGAATTTTGGTACATTACGGTCTGATTACGGAGAGACAGATACTCACTTGCGATTTTGGCATATACAAATGTGGGGTTTTTAACATGTAGATCGTTTAACCTGTAAACCTCATCTTGAGAAAATACTTCGTTTAAAAGTTAGATACTGTAGCAAAAGCCAAAAGCCGCCGGCTTCGGAGCAAAAGAACAGGCCCTAAGATAGATGCTTATGCAAAATCTAATATGAACCGGTCTCAGTCTTCCGCAGTCTCTTTATCAATGAGTGGGTTTTTTAGACTGCGGTTTTGATTTTTGGCTTATAGTTTTAAAATTTTGACTGTTCGTGAGAGATAGTACGCAGAGGAGCATGATTGGTTCTAAGAATTCACGATAGTTGAAGACCTAATGTGGTTATTAATTGATGAAGTCTTTCCTAGTTGCTTATGTAAGATAGATGCTTCGTCCGGGCGTAATGTTTTTGGGCACGAGGTCCTAAACATTCTCGAGCATAAGACCCCAAGCATATGTATGATATATTTATTCTTGGTCATGATATCTTGTTACTTGTATTGTTGGATGGCTCCTGGTAGTGATAAAACTAAGGAAAGTGTTGCTGAAATTTCTAGTAATAATGGTTTTAAATTTATAGCGATGAAGAATAGTAGAGGCATTCCAGGCTACTTGTTATCGGTGTTGCAAATGCTAGCTTGCATGCCTCGTTCCGTCCAAAGTCAGAGCACACTGCTGCCAGCCACATACGTGCAGGACATGGCGACGAATTCCGGCGCGTTTCTTTTGGATCCCGAGTAGCAAAGGGTTTTGGGGTTTCTTTTTATCTAGGTTTAGGTCTCACTAAGAGATATCTACAAATGATAAAATATTTTATACTTCAATATTCTTGCTATCTTTTCAGTTTAAATAGACTTCCTAACAATATCCAATGGTTAGGGGTTAATCGCAATCATGGGCCATAAAAAACGAGGGCATATGCTTTCTTTTTTGTGATATTATCTTTCCTTTTTTGTGATATTATCTAGCATATGCCGTCTTTTTTCTTAGCCAATGATCATAATTAGGGTGCTTTAAGCTAAGGGTCAGATGTTTTTCTTTTTTTCTCTCTCTAAGAATCTCTATCTTTTATCTTAGCAACTTAGCTAGTTTGCTGACTGAAAAGCTATGTTATCTGCCTTACATCTTCACATGCTAACACCACATATGCCATCACGTTGTACCGTGCTTTAACCAGAGAGCAGTTTTCTTTGCAGGCTTTGAGCATTTCTCCAAAATGTCCCTCAGTCACCTGGCAACCCTCAGTCATTTTCAGCTTCTCTGACTGTTCTGAACTTCAACACTTCCCTGTGTCTTGTCCCGATCCTTCACGCCTCACCATGACTTAGGTCCAAGCTCCTGCAAACACCACGGACAAGTAAAACATCACATGACACCGCACAAGACAGGGTTCATCAATCTACATCACAAGAATGTACTCGAAAATCATCCCAACTGGTCGTAAACCACTTACGACCGATCGAATGCACAAGACATGAAAAGCTCATAGCCTATGACCACATAGCAGGTCGTTACGACCACCCAGAAGTCGGTACGACCGCTTACAAGAGGCTACGACCGCCTCCCGCTGCGTTACGACCAATCTGTTGGTCTTATGACCATACAAACAGTTGTTTCGACCACGTTATAGCTCCTCCAATTGCTTCGACTTCGTGATCGTAAACATTCTACTGAAGTGTCAAGCACGTTCAATTCTTCACAACGTGGTTGAAGCACCTTCTGACCACGTTCAACGCGGTCGACTGGCCCCCGAACGGTCAGGTATATCTATGAACAGACTATCATACCCAAAATTAACCTCTAGGGTTCTAACGGCAATTTATTCGCTTTCCTTCCTTTCGCTTTGCTATGGGTATTACCGACGGCTGGCGCAGATCACAGGAACGCGAAAGGCCAGAAGAATTGGCTGGCACATGGTACCTAGGGTTCGGGTTCCCAAGGCACGGCCGGGCCGGGGGAGGACGCGGTCGAGCGCGTCTTCGTCCCCTCTGCTCGGATCCCCTCCCCGTCGGCGATCCCTGGAGCTGGAGGCTGCGCGATCGGAAGCCGCGTGAGGAGCAAGATGGAGTGGTGTATGACATGTGGGCCCTAGCTAAGGGCCTCTTTGTAAATAGCCAGTACATCAAATCTTGCTTAATTACTACTCTATCAGCCGATAAAATTAAATCCCTCCCAAAAATAAATGACATCTATCCAAAGGTAACGAATCCATGATTTAAGGTATGAATGCAGAGAGCATTTAATTCGTATCATAAAGCATCAAATCATATCGCTCGTGCTGTCCGTGCCTATATAAACTGGACAAGATCGATAAAACTCATGGAAGACGACGGCGATCGAACAAGAGCTAGCTATATATAAAAACAGGAGAGAACTTTGAAGGGATATACAGCGGCGGCGGCGGCCAGTACGTACTCTCCTCATGGCATTTGTCAACAAGGATACTAGGGCTGCCTTCTTCTTGGTGGCTCTTGTGGCCATGGCTATGGCTTCCCCAACCTGCAACTAAAACTATGGCATCCACGGATCTACCTATGAAAAACAAAATCTAATCCACAACAATTATTTGGCCGCTGTCTGTTGCCGTTACGACCACACAACCGCTCGTCCGATCGCTTCTCCCTGTCGCTGCGCTGCTCTATCTTCGACCGCGAACGATCTACCGTGATCGTGATCCTTACCGATCACGTAGTGATGCTGACGATCACTGTTCACCGTAGTCGAAACTCTTTTCGACTACGTTCTGAGCTTCTCGGTGCAGTCGCTGCTTCTTCCGACCACTTACACTATGATCGAAACCTTCTCGAGTACTCATAGCGCGGTCGTAAACTCCTCAATGTGATCGTAGTCTCTCGATCACCTTCGCCAATACTTTGCCGTGGTCATAAGCTCCTATGACCACCTCTTCTTCAACGTTGTCGTGGTCGAACGCCTTTCGACCACGCCTGTCGAAACTGTGTCGTGGTCGTAAGTCCCTCTGACCATATTTGCCGTGGTTGTAGGACAACTTCGACCATGCCTTGCGAGTCTGCTCAATGTAAACAACGCTCACGAATTGATTGCTTTTCTATATTCTATTACTTGCAATTGCTTGATACTTGTCGGCGTACTTTGGTTACAAGACTCCACCCTCTTTTATACCCAAATCTACTACTTGCGCTCGGTTTCTAACTACGAGTACGACTAGACTCCAATTCTGACTACAATTACTACCAACGTTCGACTTCAACCACTACTGCCCTTTCAGTCTGACCGTAACTCTGTTTTAATTATGACATTCGACTATGAATTTTGATTATATTTCGACTCTGATTACAACTAAAACTTGCATATGACTTCTGAAAATTATTTCCAACATATAGAAACGCTAAAGGCGAGAAGAATAAGCTGGCACATGGTACCTAGGGCTCGGGTTCCCGAGGTACGGCCGGGGGAGGACGCGGTCGGGCGCGTCTTCGTCCCCTCCGCTCGGATCCCATCTCCCACCGGCGATCCCTGGAGCTGGAATTCGCGTGAGACCCGACGTAGGAATTCTTTGTTTTTTTTTATTGATTTGAGGAGGACGACGTAGGTAGCAAGATGGAGTGGTGCATGACATGTGGGCCCTGGCTAAGGGCCTCTTCGTAAATAGCCACATTACATCAAATCTTGCTTAATTACTCCTCTATAAGCCAATAAAATTAAATCCCTCCCGAAAATAAATGACATCTATCCAAAGGTAACGAATCCATGATTTAAGGTATGAATGCAGACAGCATTTAATTCGTATCATAAAGCATCAAATCATATCGCTCCTGCTGTCCGTGCCTATATAAACTGGACAAGATCGATAAAACTCATGGAAGACGACGGCGAACAAGAGCTAGCTACATATAAAAACAGGAGAGAACTTTGAAGGGATAATATAGCGGCGGCGGCGGCGGCGGCGGCCAGTACGACTGTCCTCATGGCATTTGTCAACAAGGATACTAGGGCTGCCTTCTTCTTGGTGGCTCTTGTGGCCATGGCTATGGCTTTCCCAACCTGCAACGCAGAGAGTATGAATAGTTCTTGCTCGATCCTTATATTAATGTAGTTCTTGCATTTGATTTCTACCATATATATACCTGAGTACTAATTAACTGTTCTGCGACGATGATTTGGTATGTATGTATGATGTACTGCATGCAGTTCGAGAGATATGCTGGATTTGGGCGGACTACTGCACCATCGGGATGTGCAAGGACTACTGCTACGACGGACACGACGGCGATGGCCCTGGAGGATACGCCTACTGCAAAGTCGTCCCTAACGACAGGACCTACTGCTGCTGCCGATACAACGGCTAGCTAGCTCCACCTAGTTTATTAGCTATGCATAATTGCATCCATGGTATAGCTAGCTCAAGCTTAATTGCATGCGTGTAATCATAATTGATCTGCATGCAGCAGATCCAATAAACATGCATGTTAATTACTCTTGATTAAGTCACCCGGTCTCTGGTCTCAAGAAGAAGAAGAAGAAGAAGAATTACTCGAGTCACCCTTATAATTTGGTGACGAGCGCCAAATACTCAAGTCCGAACGAAATGATATATATGGACTAGTACAAATTAAAAGGCTACGAAATGTAACCCTCTCTCTGCCATTAGTTACGCTGTAGCGTTCGTCTTCCATTAATTGCTACTCTATCAAGACGCACGCAATTGAATGAAACATACTCTATCAAGACGCACGCAAGCGAATGAAACATCATTAAAAGAAGAAGCGCACATCTATATAATATTCGACTATTTTTTAATGAGATATACTGTTTTTTCTGAGAGAAACAGTCAAATGTTATGATCTTTAGATTAAGATATAAAATCTTCCATCATTTCCTCTCGTACTATATAACCCCACATAACTCTAACCCTATCCCACTCCCAGCCTAACCCCACCGCCTCTCACCACGCGCCGCCCCTTGTCGCCGACGACGAACCCTTCCCACGGTCTCCTCTTTTCTCACCAGAGCAGCTCGGCGTGCCTCTCCCTGCCACCTCCTCCACCACTCGCAGCCGGCGGTGCCCCTGCCGCCTTGCCGTGCCGCGTCTACCCCTCCAATCTTCGCGTATCTTCATGCCGCGTATAAGAGTGATCCATGTCTTTGTATTAAGAGGAGGAAAACAAAGTTAGCTTGCCTGGGACAATCAAGCAAATTAAGAAAACAATAATTTTGCTTGTCGCTTTTTTCCAGAGAAAATATTAGATTGGCTTGCTTGGGACGAATACTGCCAGAAGCCAGGCCAGACTACCCCATCTGCTGCCGCCGCCGGCAAAGCATCAGCATCACCATGGACGTACGTATCCAAATGATTTCGATCCACATCATATCCACCCTAGCTACCTCTTGCATCTATATATATATATTATGTCTTGTGTAATAATGGTCAACAAAAAGTACATGTATGTGCATCTGAATTGCATCATGCATGCAGGTTCAGCACACTGGATCGATACTATTGCTCTCTATAAAATTTTCAACTGGTGAACTTTGCCTTTTACGATTACAGCTATGGTGACCTGGGGATGTGCCGTTGGTGACGGAGTTGATGCTCGCCGAGCTCCTCTGGAAGGCCTCCGGTACGAGGACGCCATGACCAAGGTCGGTGTTGCGGATCCAGCATTGGTTAGATGATTGCTAGTAGAGATCGATTAGAATATGGATGCATGGCTCTAATTAATTAAAACCATGTTGTAGGGTTGATTAATTAGTGAATATTGGGGATACACCTCAATTTAGGGTAGATTGTGGACTATGCAGGTCTTTAATCCTCTGTTAGCACAATCTGATAATCTGTTCAAATTCTTTTAAACTTTGTTGTATGATTCAGATAGCATGCAGTTTATGCATCTTTGTTGCGGTAAAAATTTAGTTTGTGCATGTATGTTTGCGTACGTCTATGTAACGAATACAAGTATGACTGTAATTCCATATTTTTATACGAATACTCGTAATGAACCTGTGTGTGCTTCTATGTTTGTATTCATCCACGTACCCACGTAATAAACGCACGTACCTATAGCCTCTTTTGTCAAGGACTAGTAACAAGCCATCCCAGGTCAGGGTCGGCCCAATCCACGATGTCCTATTTGGGAGCCGACTAATTGGTATAGGAAAATTAGCAGCCAACGAATGACATCTAAAGATGAGATATCCATATAGCAAAGCTAGCATTGGAGGGATTTAGCATCCATCAATGAAAAAAGGGTGTTAATAAACATCACCCAGATGTTTTCTTCCTAACTATCATCCAGATTTGTGATTATTAGATTAGAGATCCAACGGTCATGAATTCTCCCCCACCCTCTCGAAAAAAATCTCCCTCTCCTCAAAAACAATCCAACGATCTCAAATTTAGATGATTGTTAGGGAGAAAATATTTAGGTGATGCCTAGACACACCCAAAAAAAATTACCAGTGGAGAATACATGTGGAGAGGGTTAATTCTTGGTTTAAGATATGGTTTAAAACAAGACCTGGATGAGATAACAATCAAAAGCAAGGAAAACGTTAGGTGCAGTAGGAGGATAGAATGGCGAGAATTAATTCTCTAGCAAATAAGATTAGCTTCATCAGCCTCTTCTGATCATGTCTGCCATGCACCTTCTCGATCGTCCTGCCAAAACCACGAGCGCCACGCATACATGCCCAAAACCTAGCTATCTGCATGCATAGAGCGAGAAAATAGACATTAATGCAGGAGTGAATAAAATGGCAACAATTGATTCGATCTCCAAGATTTGTTTGTGCCTAGCTCTCTCTCTCTCTATATATAATCACCGGCAAAACTAAGGAGCATCTCAATAACACATCTAAGCATAAGAAGGCCGGATATATAGTAAAAATTAATGGCTCTTGCCAAGAACAATACTATGCTTCTGCTCGTTGTTGCTTCCATGGCGCTCATGATCATGTGTACCAGTTTCCCATCCTGCCATGCAGCAGGTAGGCACACACATCCATTTTCTTTCTCTGTATATATAGTATACAAATATATGTATTAATTTGTGTGTGCTAATTGGGCGCATGCAGATGGAGGGGCAACAGAGATATGTAGCAATTGGCAAATCTGCTCGCTCTATACGTGCCAGATCTACTGCCACGACTACGGTCACGATGAACATGGAGCCTATTGCAATGTCCAAGGCGCCTGCTGCTGCCGATAGAAATTCGATCAAATAATCATGCAAACGTGTAATGGCGAATTAATAAGCATGCACCGAATAATCCAATCCATGCAACAGATCACATATTTAATAAACTGCACTGGTTATTATTATTATTATTATGACTTTCACATATACTTTGTATAGCATTTGCAATAAAATAACATGACCACCGGTCATACCGGCCGAAAGCTGCAAACAAAAACAAACTGCCATCAGTTAAGTTTCTGATCGTCTCAAACAGGGCGCGGCATGCATGACCGTTTAGACCTGTTCAAACGAAGGGTTGGGCATGAAAAAGTCCAACTTGAAATGGGTTTTTGGAACTGATAGTGGAAAGGTCTAGAAATAAGTCACCTTTATTATCTCTCTATAGAACCGTGCATGAGATTATCACCTTATACGGCTCCTCGTTTAATCCTTTCAAAAGGATCTTTTTCCTTGTTCGAGAGTCTCTGCTCTACTTCTACTCCACCTCGAAGACTAACTAAGACTAATGAAGTCATATTTTCATGTTCTAATTGAACATTTTTCATTTATGATTAAGGGAGAAGATTGTTCTTTTACCGAACATATGCAGATCAAATCACATCTTATAATAAGAAGAAAACTTTCTCGCTATCGATCCCCTTGCCCCTCATTCTTTGTCAATCAGAAGGATCTTTTTCGAATTTCCGGCCTGAACAAGTCTGACCTAAAATGGTCGGGCTCGAGCATAGCCTGACCAGACTTAGGCAAAGCCTGAAGCCTGAAAAAGTCCGATTTTTCTATTTTTTGTAATAAAATCATTATTATTTAATTCATTTTTGAATAAAATATCATTGTTTAATTCATTGTCAGTATAAAATTTTATTTTAACTTCCTTAATTGGCTGTTTCAGGCTTTTCTTGGGCTTCGGGTTGGCCCTGTGAACTGAGCCTGGCCCGACAGCATGCCTGGCCCTGCTCCATCCCAAAAATCGTGCCAGGTTAGGTCAGGCCGACCAGGCCGGGCTGCCCACAAACATGTCTAGGACCGTTACATCCTGTATATAATCTCCTTCCAGTTTTCATATGGAAACTTGTGAATAGATAAGTTCACACCGTCACAAAGATAAGCCTTAGCAATTAAGATACAATTAAAAGGAGTTACTATTGTGCTAATCCAAATTCATGAATAAATGGCAATCTTTTCATTTGAGAAAAATATGGCAAGATTGAATTTATGCCCCAAGATTATATATTTCCTTGTGCCCCTATATATAATTAAGCACAGGCCCCTATAAACATAGGAAAACTTAAAGGACAGTTAGAAATGGCGCTTGTCAGGAACAACAGTACTAGGGTCCTTGTTGCTTTCATGGCTCTCATGGTCATGTGTGGCGCTCTCTCATCCAGCCATGCAGCAGGTAGGATATCTGTGCATATATAACTTTACTCGTATATATATTAGTTAAATATCTAGATATACCAGTTAAATATCTGTATGTTGCTACGTATAAAAAAAATACTTTATCCTAGCATGAGATGTCGTTACCGTACATTTGATCTGCGCCATGCCCACTGAAACCACGACGACTTACATTTTGGGATATAGAAGAAGTACAATTAAGGGAAAGATATAAAATCTGTTTAGTTAGTTAGAGGAATTGATTTTCCCTAGTTTCCGAGAAAAAGTGAAGGTGCCGTAACATCACCAGCAACTGATTCTTTTTAAGTAGTAAACATGTACATATTTTTTTATCCGATTGATTTGATTTTTGTCCGAATTGCGTTGTGCTCATGCGTGCAGAGACGTGCTACACCTATCCGAGCTGCTCGCTGTATCCGTGCGAGATTACCTGCCTAAACCGCGGTTTCAGTAAGGATGGAGCCTACTGCAAAGTCCAGGGCGCCGACGCCTTCTGCTGCTGCCGGCACGATTGATAAAAAAAAAATCACCTGTATTGTGCAAGCTGTTGATTGCATGTAATGGTACTGAATAAAATCTGTAGTTATATATATATATATATATATATATATATATATATATATATATATATATGCCCCGATAAGTCGATCTAAATGATATATGCAACAGATTCGATGAAACTACATATATGTACGTACTAGTTGTTAGAGTCATAAGGACACCTGAACGAGCCTTAGCTTGCAGAAGCTAGGAGCACTGATGAGACAAAAAATTTTGCTAGCTGGTCGTGTCAATTTCTCCTTAATTCTATCGACCAACAAAAAAAAGACGTGTAGCTAGCTCTCCTATGTATTCTCGAAAAAAAAACTTTAAAATAGAAGAAGGGAAATGCACAAAAAGGAGAAACTTAATTGATAGAGGAGGATATCGAAACTTTAGCAGCTAGCTAGTATACATAACACTCGAGTAATCCAAAAGATATGGTTTTAAGTTTGAGATGCGATATTAAAAGAGGATACTAATTTCACTGAGGGAGAAAACATAACAGTTAACGCATGCATGAGATAGAATAAAACTAGCAAATTAAGAATGGCTCCTCCCAAGAGATTACAACTAAGAAAAAGGACTTGCTACCTTCGATCTCTCTTGTTAGATCTCCTCGTGGCGTTCGAGTTTCTCAACAAGCTAGGATAGTAGTAAGGTCGTCGTGTTCTTAATTGTCTGCTCTCGTGGTCATGGCTACCGTTTTCTCGTCCTTTCATGCACAAGTTCATGGTACGTACGTTCTGAATTTTTCGTTTTTCCTTCACATAATTAACCCACGTTAATTTTTCGTTTTACATTGTTCAGTCAAGTATCTATGGCCTAATCAGTGCATTGCATTTTAATTGTGTAGATGTAGATGTAGCCGTGGTGTGCATCGCTACTTCTATGATGTAGAAGTATCTATGCCCTCCATCAGGATGCGGCTCGTACAGGTGCAAAAGTACCTGCCAAGCCATCTGGGCCGATGGAGGCGGCTACCGCAAAAACGAATATGAATTCTGCTGCCCAAGCAAACTAGCTTAAGACCTGCTCATATTAACTTCTAAAAACTATTTTATTATATTATAATTTATTTATAGTATATATCTTTTAAACAGAGTGTCATTTTAAGGTGAAATCTATTAGTTGATTTAATACACATTATAATAACATCATTTATATCGGCCTAAATTGCATATAAGTGTCTCTCTCTACAAATTTCTTTACAAGTGGTTACTATTCTTAAGCTAAAGCCAAAAGCCAATATGAACGGACCCTTAATCTATCCATTTCCTCGATCAGAAAGAAAACAAAAAACTAGTGTTGTACTAGTCCAAATTGTTGGAAATATATGCAATATTTAAATTTTAAATGTTACTAGGAGACAAATACAAGAAAAGACTAGTGATGTAACACACAATCTAACATTAGGGTACTCATTATACTTCAGAAAATACACAAGAAAAATTTTATAATAAAGTCGATCGATTGCGCGATTTACTGTTGGGCTTGATGAAGAACAGGAAGCACTACGGGCTCTGTGCAGTGAGAATGTAGATGAAGCAGAGCAAAAGTGGTTGTGCACATTGTGCTGCCTAGAAACCTTATTGTTGCCCCGTGTAGTGAGATCCCAGAAGAACACCACGACTCCGTGCAACGACATGCCTTGCTAGCGGTGTGCAAAGCATGGAAGAACTTCAAGAACGTGCAAAGCAACCAAATGAATGATAAATAAGAAAACAAAGATAGTGGCAAGCCACGGTGCTAAAAACTCGAGTGCTCCAATTCATACATGTTGCTATCACTTCACAGGTCTTTTATCTGAGAATGGAACGAGCAAACGTGAAATTTGGAAATCTCAACAAGTACCCAACAACGGTCGCAACAAGGTGAGTAAAGGGCAAGCAATCCAATAAGTAATTCACACAAGTTAAGCAAGATGACTAGTTACTGAAAATACTGATAAAAGTCAGAGATACAGGTAACTGAACGTGAAATTAAGGATAATTGTTATTTAACAAGTTATGGAAATGACACCGATGATTACTTCCCACATACCGGATTATACATGAGTAGTCATGTACAACACCGTCCTCGACTGTATAACCGCAGACGGAGTGTAATATCCTGAGTAATGAAAGTGTACAGCCCCCCGTACGTTACCAAGTGGGTGAAAATCTCCCTTATATGTGGGTAGCCCCAAGCTAGGTAACTGTTATATTGTTAATATGTCATATGGTGTGAATTTAAGGAAAACAAGGGAAGGTTAAGATAAAGTTATGAAAAGTGAAAGAATTTGCTAAGGTTGGCAATGGATAAACATAATTCCCGATATAAGAGCGATGTAAAATGCTAATATGGTGGTAGGGATATAGGAATTATTTTAAAGGTGTATTATAATATAGCTCATACAAGGGTTAGCAACCAACTAAGTTTTATTACATGACGAGTGATTATTAGTTAGATTAATAGGTATTATATACATCAGACAAGTGTTAATAATATGATAATATCCAGGCAAGCATTAGTAATATGATAACAACCAAGCAAGTATTAGTAATATAATTATAACCAGGAAAACCTTAGTGATATGATAATGAACAGGTAAGCATAAGTGATATGATGGTAACCAAGTAAGCTTTGGGGATATGATAATAAGCAGGTAAACTTTAATGATATAATAGTAATCAGGTAAGCATGAGTGATATAATGACAATCAGGTAAATTTTAGTGATATAATAATAATCAGGCAAGCATGAGTGATATGATAATTTTACTCAATGGCCATGGTAACAAATGATCATAGAAAATGTGGAATGTGAAATGAAGAAGTTACAGCCGCAAGCTACTTGTTTTAAGTACGTTCGACAGATTCGCTGTATGAAGAATCAGAGATACTACGATAGTCCGTGGGCTACAATTTGTATTCTAGGACTGCATGGAGAGCCAAATAAGCCAAAAATTGGCACGCGCACAAGCGAACGATGGATTTGACTGCATGCATATAAATGGTAGTAGTGAATAAGACTGTTCGTAGTACGCACCCATATGCATGCATATGCATCGATCTAAATCATGAACAGATTCAATAAACATTATGTTTGTTATGCATGTAAAGTGTGCGCATTTTGCAACGCTGGAGGATATAAAATCTTAGCAATCAATTAATTAGTAGCAACTAATCCAAAAGATATGAGTTAAATTATTTAAAACATCTTGTTTAAGAATGTTTATTTGTTCCCTTAGAAAAAAAAATGTTACCCCAATTTGCGTTGGTCGAGCTAGCTGGTTTATGAGCTGATGGAGAAAATATTAACACAGGAGAGTAAATTCTAGAGGATTTGCTTGTGTCCGCATGAGAGTAAATTCTAGAGGATTTGCTTGTGCCGAGCTGTATAATATTAACGCAGGAGAGTAAATTTTAGAGGATTTGCTTGTGCCCAGCTGTATAATATTAACGCAGGAGAGTAAATTCTAGAGGATTTGCTTATGCCCAGCTGTATAATATTAACGTAGGAGAGTAAATTCTAGAGGATTTGCTTATGCCCAGCTGTATAATATTAATGCATGACAGTAAATTCTAGAAGATTTGCTTGTGCCCAGCTAGCTGTATAATATTAACGCAGGAGAGTAAATTCTAGAGAATTTGATTGTGCCCAGCTGTATATAAACATGGACGAGATCGAGGGGCATATATCTCTCTATATATAACACATCAAAACGAAAGCAACAACCATTAGAAATCAGAAAAATATATACCCGTCGATCAACAGCTTCTCGCCATCTCGTCGTCATGGCGATTCTCAAGAAGGACACCAAGGTTGTGTTCTTGGCGGCTCTTATGGTCATGGCCACCGTTTTGGCATCCTGTCATGCCCAAGATCACCGTACGCTCGTCCCTCTCTTCATCTGTCATACGTACATACATACATACCATGCATGTTGCATACCGTACTGATCACTGATGAATTATTGTTGCATTGCCATCGTGCTGCTGGATTCCCTGTTTGCTCTAAATAACCCTATCTATATTGCATATGGCTACAAATATAGATGTATTTGTTATACAATTGTGACAACTATAGCAGCTCTATCTAATTAATCTGCATCGTTATATTATCCTGGCCCCACCTAAATAAGCGATGTTGATCACTCTTTTTTCCAAATTTACAAGAGAATCATTTGACTTGCCCGCACAACTATGTGGCTAGATAATATGATACACATGTTTAAACTTGAAGAAATATAGTTGTATTTGTTATACAACTCTAAAAATATAATTGTATTCCGTATCTAACAGTGATAGCTCCAATATTTTATTGTTAAGACTTTCAGCTATGATCGATATATATCTTCTATACGTAAAAGCAAAAGCAATAAAACTACAAGCTAAAGAGAATGCTGTTGTGAACCAAAATCAATAAATTCCCATATAAAAAATGTAATCAATAAATACCATTCAAAGGGGAAAAAGAAATAAATAAATAGGTCATATATGAAGGTGCCAAATCGGAAACCATTTAATTGCAGTCTAAGCTATCCAAACTTAGCATTGTGATATCAAAATATTAATGCAGGAGAGAACCAAAATGCAAGAATATATAGATTGGTGCCTATGATTTCAATGTGCCTCTATATAAACACCTGCTAATAAGGTTGGAGCATGGCAATAAGCACACTGAAACATAAGAGCTGTTTTCATGGCTCGTATGATCATGCGTTCCACCTTGCCATCCTGCTATGCACGTTGGAACATCCCATTTAATTTTTACCCTGCATTTTTCATATCAATCTGATTTCATCCGTGTGTACTAATTGGGTTTTGGCTTGCACTAATTGCATCGTGTAGGTGACGGAGAGACGTGTTTCGATATCGACTTCTGCGCCCAGTGGAACGTGTGCAAGATCATATGCAGATACAATGGCTTCCCTGTGTGGGCTCCATACCATTGCGTAGACCAACCAGGTGTGAGGAAACAGTGCTGCTGCGGACCTTCTTCGAAATGACATCGGAGACGAAGATGGATTTCTTCGAAATGGTCAAATCATATGGACTCCATATGTTAACAATAATGCATGCTAGCTAGCTCTTGAATGCATACAATAATGGTAGTACTGAAAAATGACCGTACGTAGTATGCACCGATGCATGCATCGATCCAAATGATACTCCATATGTTAACATATTCAATAAACGTACACTATGCTTGTTATGCATGTGAGATCTTCTCTTGGCATTTTGCAACGTTGGATGATAACAAATCTCGATCTGCGACTTAGTAGCAACTAGTTAATCCAAAAGATATGGTTTATATTATCAAAAAAAGATCTTGTTTAAGAATGTTACTCCAATTTGCTTTGGTCCAGCTATTGTATGAGCTGAGGAAGAAAATATTAATGTAGGAGATAATAAAAAAAAGGAATTGAAGAATTGGTTCTGGTGGATATCAAATCTTAGCATTAGCAACCAACTAATTCGCAGCAACTAATCCAAAAGATGTGATTTAAATAGTGAAAAAAAATATTGTTTAAGGATGTTTATTCTCGATCATGGAGCACCGCCACCTCCTACAATGAAGTTGGCCACCATCGCCCTGCCACCTCCAGCCATCTCTGGATATGCCACCCACACCGTCGGACTCCCCTGCCTTATTCATGCTCATGAGTGTGCTATTTTCCGAAGGGCGCCGCTGGAGCACCGTTGTCACCAAGAACCCACACCATGGCTACTACCCCGACACCGCAAGCACTGCCGTTGAGCTCCCCTGCTCGTGCCACTGCCACACTCTCTCGAGGTCGGGCCAACCTATGTTACCCATCGGCCGCACTGCCTGAGCAGCCATTCGCTGTTGACGCTGACCGCTAGCCGCATGTGCTCGCCCTTATCCGCTGTCTTAGAAGCGGCTACAGTTCCAACAAAAACGGCTTTCCAGGTACTGCCGCAAAAAACCACTCGTTCTAACTGGCTTGTGACTTCTGAAAGCTAAAAGTCGAAAGTCGACGTGGGTTGGAACTTCCCCTAAAAGGTTTGGCCAATTTGCAGAGAAGATATTCTACGTATTTTGCAATATAGTCCCAACCATGGAGTCATCGCCTAGGAGTAATTTTGCAATGCCAAAATCAGCGACATACGACGTCATCTCCTCATCGAATAACACATTGCTAGGCTTCAGGTCGCAGTGCAGGACAACCTCACAGTGATGGTAGTGAAGATGCTCCATCGCCAACGACACATCAAGCATAATTTCCAATCTCTTGAGGAATCCTAGTGGGGTTCTACTTTCAGTGTGCAAGCGTGCCTCCAAGCTACCGTTGGGCATGTGCTGAAGCAGCAGTGCTCTGAAATCCAAGTTGGAACAAGTGTTAGGTATCCTTATCAAATTGCGATGTCGAACCATGCGTAGAACTTGGCACTCAACATCGAAGCTCCTCATAGCCTGTTCCACCTGCATGTTGAGGACTTTAACTGCAACCACCGTTCCATCGTCAAGTCGGCCCCGGAAAACCTTGCCAAAACTTCCGACTCCCAGCATGTTGTCCTCACTGAAATTCTCTGTGGCGCGAACGATCTCATGATATGACACTAACCTGTGGCTGAGTAGATCAGCTCTGTCAACAGAAGCAGTTACATCTCCTTGTTTCGTAGTGTTCTTTCTGATAAACAGGTATAAGGAAATAGCTATCACACTGAGTAGTAAGGCAACAGAAGGGAGCAGGAATTTTAGGATGTGTCTATGATTAGATGAGTGAGAATTATCCTGGCATGGCGAAAATCCTAAACGGGGAGCGCCGCACAGCCCAGAGTACCCCATCAAAGATTGTAAGGTTATGTTTCTGAAAACACCTTCATCTGGTATTGGACCTTGTAACTCGTTGACGGGCAGGTTCAAGCTGGTGAGGTAGGTTAAGTTTGCCAAATACTTTGGAATGGCACCGGAAAGGTTGTTGGAGGACAGATCCAATGTTGCTAAGCTAATTAGGTTGCGAAAAGTGTATGGAATCGAATCTTGAAACGAATTGTGAGACAGGTTTAGGAAAGCTAACATTATGAGCTCTCCCAAAGAATCTGGAAGGCTGCCGACCAAGCTGTTGGTGGAGAGATCTATTTTGTTAATCTGTTTCATATGTCCGAGATCGGAAGGTAATGCACCAGTCAGAGAGTTATGGGATAAATTCAGTTCGACGGGGCTATCAAGAAGAAACAAGCTTGCTGGTATACGTGAGGATAGCTTGTTATAAGACAAGGAAATGTACTGCAACATAGTGAGATTACCTATGGAATCTGGTATTGAACCAGTGAATTTATTGTCGTAGAGAAACAACTGTACTAATCTCCTGAGCATACCGATTTGCGTCGGGATGGGGCCAACGAAGCTATTCCCTGAGATGTCAATCCTCTCAAGATTCTCCATAGTCATGATGGATTCAGGGATCGCCTGGTTTAGTTGATTGTTCAGAAGGATCAACGAGCTGAGACCACTTAGATTTGATATTGTCGATGGGATTCCGCCTGTCAACTTGTTGCCAGTTGCATCAAAAATCACAAGCTTCTTGGAGAGGTTTCCAATATAGTCAGGAAGGCCTCCAGTGAAAGAATTCATCTGCAAGTCTAGGAACTGGAGCTCCCTGCAATTGGAGAGCGCAGCCAAGAAGCCAAGCTCCCCTTGGAGGTGGTTGTCTCCAAGATCAAGATGTTCGAGATGTCTCACGCTCCCAAGTGTCGCTGGTACTGATCCGGTCAGCAGATTGAAGTCCAACCCTACGACAGATAATTCAGTCAAGTTGCCAAGAAAAGCAGGGAAGGAACCTGTGAGTCCATTGTGTGAAAGCATCAAAATGTTGAGCTGTCTCAACTTCCCCAATGCCACCGGGATCTCTCCATCGAGCTCGCATAATGAGAGGTCAAGCCTGCCTAGCATGGTGAGATTGCCGAGCACACGAGGGATCGGCCCGGAGAGTTCATTCCCCCCGAATAAGATGCCGGTAAGGAGCGGCAGCTCAGCCAACCATGCCGGCACGGGACCCGCGAAGAAATTCAGAGACAGAGAGATGATCCTGATGTTCTTGCACGATGCAAGGCCTGACGGAATCGGACCGGTGAAGTTGTTCAGAGAGAGGGATATCACCTCCAGCATGGGGAGACTGAAGCTGCCGTTGCTGCCAGGGATAGGACCGGTCAGTTTGTTACCGGCCATGTAAAGCATCCTAAGCCTAGACATGTTGAAGATGGCCGGAGGCACCGGGCCGGAGAGGTGGTTGACCTGCAGGCGAAGGACATCAAGCATAGGCAAGGAGCCAATGCCATCAGGTATAGATCCTGACAGACTGTTGTTCCCAAATGAGGCATAGCTCAGCAGAGACATATTGTTGAACAGATGAGCTGGTATTGGGCCACTCAAGCGGTTGGCATCCAGAGATATGTAGGCAAGATTGTGCAGTCCTTGCAGCTCCGCAGGGATCTGACCAGAGAGCATGTTGATGCCCACATCAAGAACTTGGAGACCTGTAAGGTTCCCAAAGGTTGGTGGGATGGAGTGTGACAAGCTGTTGCGTCCAAGGGCGAGGTAGCTGAGGCGGCGCAGCCGGCCGAGGTCGGCCGGGATGGAGCCGGAGAGGTTGGCTTTGGTGAGGTTGAGCACGGAGAGGAAGGAGAGGTTGCCGAGGTGAGGGGCGAGCGGCCCATGCAGCGGCACGCCCGGCAACGCCAGGGAGGTGACGCGCTGGCGGTGGCGCCGGCCACACGACACACCGACCCAGCGGCAGAAGGACACGTTGGCGGCCCATCCGTCGCGGAGGACGCCAAGAGGGTCGGAGAGCTTCGCCTTGAAAGCCAGCAGCGCGGCGAGGTCGGTGTGGTTACTGCTACCAGCCCCAGCGGAGGAGGAAGGAGAAGCAGCAGCGACCGCCGGCAGCGATGCCACGGCGGCGAATACTACTCCGGTTAGTACGAAGGGAACGTATGGAAGGGCCATGCGCATGTACACTTGGCTCGTAACAACGTTAAGCAAAGCAAGGCTAATCTCATTTTCTTTTATTTCTCATTTTCGGAACTGTTGCCGACGTGACTGCGCGGACCGAGACGAAGCGTGACACGATTTGGCACTGACTTGTGCTCGACGAGGGGACCATTTTTCTACTGGAAATTAACACCCTTGTCAAATGTTCACACTTCGATTTGGCACTGACCTGTGCTCGAAGAGAGGAGTCATTTTTCTACTGGATATTAACAAGAGCCATAGAATATAATCAGGATAAGATAGATTACACTATTAGATGGAGTCGGGATTATATATTAATGGTCATGTTTTCTTTAGCTTCTAAAATCTGTTTTCAGCTTTTCTACACTAACTAGCTTTTAAACGGAATATCTGTTGCTACCGGAGAAGCCTCCGATTAATAAAGACAAAGAAAGATGCTCTCTATTGAGTTTCATGCACCAACCATTTCACCTAAAACCATAAGCTGATAAAGAAAGATAGACAATTCACTTATACTTCAACACTCTCCTTGATTCAACGGAGCTAGCGCGATTCTTCACGACAATAGCAAGTTTATTGGATCTGCATCAATCAGATGGATCGATTTGCGCAGTTGTTCGCTACAATTACATGCGAGCGTCTTCCGGGCAGCAGCATTCTTTTTCGGTTTTGCAGTAGGCCTTATCGTTAGGCTTTCCCGCTCTCGCGTTGCAGGTTTGATGGCACAGAACCTTGGTACACTGTCCTCCGGGCAGGTCACTCTCGCAAGCCTCCTTGTTGCCGTCTACAACTGCACCATCGCATACACAAAATGTAACGCACTGGCTAGGTCATGGATGCTTGATTAACTTAGGAAAATTTCGACATTATATTGCAAAATGCATGCGGAATAGGTTAGTTTTATGGATCCCTGCGTTGCAGAATGAAATTTTAACATTGTATGTGTAATGCAGAAGTGAGGAATGAACGTACCATAACCTCGTGCATGACAGGGCAAGCAAACGGTAGCCATGACAATCAGAGCTGCCAAGCATAAAACCTTGGTGTTGTTCGCCATGAGAAGCTAGTTAATTAGTCTTTTACTTTCTTCTACCGTTGGCTCTTCTAGTCGATGTGTTGCTACGATCGATGGCCTGTTTGCTGGTGTTTATATAGATGGACGGACAAATCTTGGATGATCAATTCTTGCATATCTGTTCTATCCTACATTAATGCATTAATCTTGGATGAGCCTTGAGACGTTAATGAGTACATCTAGTGTCTTTTTATTCTATCTTGCATTAATGTTTTTCTCCTCATTAATGTTGCATTAATGTTTTTTTTATTCTAGTGTCTTTTTTATTCTATCTTGCATTAATGTTTTTCTCCTCATTAATGCATTAATGAGTACATCTAGTGTCTTTTTTATTCTATCTTGCATTAATGTTTTTCTCCTCATTAATGCATTAATGAGTACATCTAGTGCTTTTTTAATTCTATCTCGCATTAATGTTTTTCTCGCCAGTTCATAAATACATTAGTTGGACCTTGAGACGATCTATCTCAATTAATAGGTGCATCTGGTGCTTTTTTTTAATTCTATCTCGCATTAATGTTTTTTTGCCCTTGGCTCATAAATACGCCAGTTGGGCATTTGAAATGATTTACCTCATTTAATGGGTATATATAGTGCGTTTTATTCTGTCTTACATTAAAGTTTTTCTCCCAAATTCATAAGTTGTTACTACATTATTAAGTTGTTCCTTGAGCCTTGACATATATAATCTATTTGGCACTGACCTGTGCTCGAAGAGAGGAGTCATTTTTCTACTGGATATTAACAAGAGCCATAGAATATAATCAGGATAAGATAGGTTACACCATTAGATGGAGTCGGGATTATATATTGATGGTCTTGTTCTTTTTAGCTTTTAAAATCTGCTTTTCAGCTTTTCTACACTAACTAGCTTTTAAACGGAATATCTTTTTAAGATAGAGTCTACTAGTTAATTGTTGTACATACTATACTGACTTCATTTATATCGGTAAAAAACGTACGTGAGTTTCTGTTACTCTATAATCTCTCGCACGAACAGTTCAAAAACCACAAGCCGTAGCCAAAAGCCATAAGCTGCAGTCAAAAATAACAAGCCCATTGATTATTGGTGCAGGACAAGGGTGAAGGCAGCTAGAGAAATCGTTGGAGGGTGAAGGCCCACTAATTTTCAAGGGACTCGAAACCCTTTCTAACACGAGTTTTTCACACTTCTGACTTTTCTAACGTAGCCTCCGGACCGCACCTCCGTAACTCCAACACGTATCATCCATCTCTGATCTCCTATTGAATGTGTCAATTTCCAATTTTTTTTCTTAGGATTAATATATGGGCTACCGGAGAAGCCTCCGATTAATAAAGACAAAGAAAGATGCTCTCTATTGAGTTTCATGCACCAACCATTTCACCCAAAAGTTTAAACTGATAAAGAAAGATAAGCAATTCACTTATACTTCAACACTCTTCTTGATTCAATGGAGCTAGCGCGATTCTTCACGACAATATATAGCAAGTTTATTGGATCTGCATCAATCAGATGGATCGATTTGCGCAGTTGTTCGCTACAATTACATGCGAGCGTCTTCCGGCGTGACATTCTTTTCGGTTTTGCAGTAGGCCTTATCGTTAGGCTTTCCCGCTCTTGCTTCGCAGGTTTGTTGGCACAAAACCTTCATACACATTCCTCCGGGCAGGTCGCTCTCGCAAGCCTCCTTGATGCCGTCTACAACTGCATACACAAAATGTAACGCACTGGTTAGGTCATGGATGCCTGATTAACTTTAGGCAAATTTCGACATTATATATTGCAAAATAGGTTAGTTTTATGGATCCCTACGTTGCAGAATGAAATTTTAACATTGTATGTGTAATGCAGAAGTGAGGAATGAACGTACCATAACAGGGCAAGCAAACGGTAGCCATGACAATCAGAGCTGCCAAGCATAAAACCTTGGTGCTGTTCGCCATGAGAAGCTAGTTAATTAGTCTTTTAGTTTCTTCTACCGTTGGCTCTTCTAGTCCATGTGTTGCTACGATCGATGGCCTGTCTGATGGTGTTTATATATATAGAGGGCCGGACAAATCTTGGATGATCAATTCTTGCATATCTGTTCTATCCTACATTAATGCATTAATCTTGGACGAGCCTTGAGATGATTTATCTCAATTAATGAGTACATCTAGTGCCTTTTTATTCTATCTTGCATTAATGTTTTTCTCGCCAGTTCATAAATACATTAGTTGGGCCTTGAGACGATCTATCTCAATTAATAGGTGCATCTAGTGTTTTTTTTTAAATTCTATCATGCATTAATGTTTTTTGCCCTCGGCTCATAAATACGCCAGTTGGGCATTTGAAATGATTTACCTCATTTAATGGGTATATATAGTGCGTTTTATTCTATCTTACATTAAAGTTTTTCTCCCAAATTCATAAGTTGTTACTACATTATTAAGTTGTTCCTTGAGCCTTGACATATATAATCTATCGCAATCAATAGGTACATATATAAAGCATTAATGTACGGTATGTACCTCTCTACTCGCAGTTGTTGCCGTGATGATCGTTAAGGCTGGCTATGCTATGCTTTCGCGGTGGGCTACCACGAGCCCAAATTGGCATCCTAGACTTCTAGTGCGAGGCCTGGGTCTGGCCCTGCCACCCAACTAATTTTATTTTAGATACGTCTTCACAATATTTGAGTGCTCCTTTATTCAAAACTAGCAGCTGGCCCGCGTTTGCGCGGCTAGATTTATTTTAAAGTTTTTAATATCAAATAATATAACTTAGATGTTTTAGAATATATTTCTGTACCATGTATGCTATTTAGGATCTTAATTCACCGTAAACACTAGAAATGATAATAGAAGCTTGAAGAAAAATACAACTTGAGAAATGTAATTGAAGTATGATCTTAATAGATTAAGATACTTAAAAACGTAAACACTAGCTCTGTCATACATGGATCATGTAGTTGCATGCCCTATGGCTTCATCACTAACCGTGGTGATCTCACATCTTCACTGTTGTCGGTATGTCTACTTTAATCGTTGTCAAATGATATAGAAAATTTTCTTGCTATCATAGGTGATGTCGTGCCCATTACTAACGATGGCACACTTCTAGCTACCTGATGGCCACATATCATTATAGCTCATCTTCAATGCAAGCTTTATCTCCTCTCTGCCAAAACTCGTGAGTTCTCAACTCACTGAGGACTGGCCTTCGAGGTGAGAAGATATGCAACCGAACGTAAGGTGGTCGATTCATCGAAGTCTGCGTGGTCGACTCATCAAGGCATCGACTAAGAGGCACTGAGTACTCCACAAATCAGGGCGTGGGTCTTGACGAA
This sequence comes from Bonia amplexicaulis, assembly GCA_036346245.1. Classification (NCBI taxonomy): domain Eukaryota; kingdom Viridiplantae; phylum Streptophyta; class Magnoliopsida; order Poales; family Poaceae; genus Bonia; species Bonia amplexicaulis. The sequence continues at coordinate 17,173,943 of CM070766.1, forward strand.
AGGAGGTAATTTTGTTGTCCTTTGATTATCCCTAGGGCTAGAGAGAGTACATGGTTGGGAAGATGTGCTCATGATCCTACTCTTTTTATTCATACTTCGCATCGTGGTCAATCGTGGTCAGACGCTTCTCCTTTTGTATGTTGATGATATGATCATCATGGAGATAATTTTCAGTACATCACTTTTATCAAGGAGCGTCTCATGAGCAGTTTCTCATATCTAATCTGGGTCCTCTTCGTTACTTTCTTAGGATTGAGGTTATTTTTACTCCTGAGAGCTTTTATCTGTCTCAAGAAAAGTATATCCAAGATTTTCTTGATCGTGCCTCTCTTATCAGCGCATAGCTGAGACTCCCATGGAGCTTAATATTCATCTTCGTCCCACTGATGATGAGCCTCTTACTGATCCTACTCGATATCATCATCTTGTTGGGAGCCTTTTTTTATCTTGATGTCACCCGTCCTGACATTTCGTACCCTATGTATATATTAAGTCAGTTTGTTTCTGTTCCCACTCAGCTCCGCATAATCTTCTTCGTGTTCTGCGATACCTTTGTGTAACTATCTTTCTTCTCTTTTTCCCTCACTCCAGCTCTTTACAGCTCCAGGCATATTCTGATGCTACCTGGGCTAATGATTCCTCTAATGTCTGATCTTTCTACTTATTATGTTTTTTCTTGATGATTCTCTCATAGCTTAAAAGACTAAGAAGCAGACAACAGTTTCTCGTTCGAATGCTAAAACTGAATTGCAAGCTATAACTTTGTTGACAGCAGAGATTACTTAGCTCCAGTGGTTACTTAGAGATTTGGTGTTTCTGTTTCTACACCAACTCTTCTTTTGTCTAGCAGTACATGTGCTATTAGTATTGCTAAAGATCCGATGAAGCATAAGCTTACAAAGCATATTGGTGTTGATGCTTCCTACATGCAGACACATGTGTAGGACTAGATTGTTGCTCTTCAGTATGTGCCTTCAGAGCTTCAATTGATAGATGTGTTAGATGTGTATTAGACCTATGTATTTTCCCGTTATATAAGTGGTTATCTGCATATATGCTATACCTATACGTGTACATATATTGGCTCATTAGCCTGATGATAAATGCAAGCACTATTCATAACATCATCCACCATTTCCATGCAAAGATAAAGAATAAGAATAATATCTCAAACAAAAACTCACAAAAGAAAACTAATAAAAGCTAAAAACAAAAATAAAAACATATCAGACAAGAAAGCCTACAAATGTAAGTCTATCACCTAAGCTTGTCGATGAGCATGAAACATCTGTTCATATTCAGGAAATGCTTCTATAATTCTCTCAATTAGGCCATCCGGCAACTTTTGCGCCTGGAGGAGCGCAATATGGTTCTGCATCAGTGAAAGAACCACCTGTTTTACGTCCACTTCGTCCAGGGATCCTGCATTTGCCCCCAGAGGCAAATGTTGATAAAACAATTCCATTTTTGAGGCAAATATCAGATAGAGAAAACAATTCAAGAAGCTTACCCAGTTCAATGTCTTGGGTTTCATCATCTATGTCTCCTTCCTCGACAATCTCGATCGGCTCACCAGCAGCAGCCGCTGCATATCTTTCAAGGAATTCCTCTTCCGTCTCTTCTCGCACATCGTCATCCTCCGAATCCTGATTGCATGTTGTTTGTGATCTTTAAGTAATGCGTTTGAGCATGAAGAGAAAAGATAAAAGGCACGATTCTAAGTTCCATTACCTCGTCATCTTCATCAGTGTCTTCCTCCTCTTCATCATCATCCAGTTCTTCTGCACCATCACCATCATCATCGTCCCCATCTTCTTGAACTTCCTTCAGATGAATACATGACTCCATCAACGATACATAGCAGTCTTGCAACAGCTTGGTGCCACCCATGGATAGGGCCAACAGTCGCTCAATCACAGTTGCTAATGTTAGCACTGCATGATGATAGCAAACAGTAATAAGATGACACATCTTTCTAAGACAACAAAGCAAACATCAACAAGACTAAACATCGCAGTGATCAATACATAGTTACTTACCAGCCAGTTTGATCTCAGATTCAGATGACAGGCCGGGAGTAAACGCGCTACTTGAGACTTGTGCCAGTGCAGATGCCCAGACTGTATAACCGTTACCATCATCCTTGCATAAGACTTGCTCAATAGCATCTGGATAGCAAATGTAGCACGAAGAAATGGCCAATAGTAGTGGTTTCCATATTCCGGCAGGGCTGTCAGATAAACCCTTGAAATAGGAAAATGTTGCTTGCGCGTAGGTTACAGCAAGAGTCATTCTAGCGTCTTCTGCTCCAAAGGAGAAATTTGGAGCATGCAGTAATGTATGGATGCATGAGCATGCCCTCCATGTTGCAGATGGGTAAGCTGCAATGGCCCTGGTCACAAAATTAGAAACCCGTCCAATGACTGAATTTTGTGAACCATTTACAGACAGGGAAGGAAGCATTTTCACGAAGAAACCAGAAGAGTCAAATCTTTGATGGAAATTGACAGCTTCTTTGATTGCGTTGAAAACTCCCTGATCCTCCATCTCCTCCCAAGAGTCCCAATGGGCAATGGTTTCAGCCCATATAGCTACTAGCTCAAAGACCTTCATATCCGTGGTTTCTTCCAAAGAAGTAACAGACCTCATGATGAACTCGAGTAACACAGAAGCATCATTTACACACGACAAAGGTGGCAATGCAGAATGTAACGTCAACTCCTGAAATGAATGTCAATGAACAGTCCGCAAGATTTCATTGCATGAGTACCTCAAGACAACAGCAAAGAGCAAACTTGACATACTCTTTGGCAACATACCTTCTGTTCAATAGGCAACAACCAAGCTTTTTGTAACACTGTTGATAAAGTTTGAGCAATTGCAGACTGGCCTGATTGCCACACCCTCTTTTCGTGTTTCTTGTTTTCATCTGGTGCAGAGCTCTCCCAAGCTTGAGCCATTGCTACCAGTGCAGCAAAACCCCGTTCAATAACCTAAAATAGCATATACATTTAAACCCAGTTAGAGCGATTGGGGTTTTTGCTCTAGGAATTAGAGGCCTGAGGGATATTGGGACACATTCCAGAGGTATTATAAGAACAGACCTGCATGGAAACGTGTATTTTTTCTTTTTAAAAAATCCTTTCAGCAGTTGCACATGAGGGGTTTAGACTTTTAAAGTCTTAGTTACATTATTCTATTCAAAGAAGTACACTGAGTGGATTCGGATTCCAATTCTTGATCTTCACTTTCAACAAGTAGTCAAGTATATCAATCTGCTCCATCTAAAATCATGCCTATCTTTTAAGTTGTCTACCTTTCAAAACGACAGAAACCAGTGGTATAATAATTCCCCATAGGCAGGCAAGGAAATTATTGATTATGAAAGTAATAATTGAATAGTATAATTAAACACATGCAATGTTGACTTGTCATGTTTTCAGACACAATGAAATTATGAAAGTATCCACCACAGAGTAGACAGATGAACTATTACCTGAGGCCACAGATCCGGTACAGGGGGCAGTAACTTTGTTATAGTATGGGCAATGTTAGACACAATTTCAGGAATATGAGGCAAAAAATTTTCTTGGCCAGCCTCAACTATTGTGCCCAGAAGCTGAAACAAAAGAGCAGACTCATTTTCATCTTCAGTGCTTAATCTTTTCACAACCACTTGCAAAAGGGCAAGCCAGTCAGGTGAAGCATAACCGTTCTGCAAAAGACACAAAGAAATAACTCAGTGGCATATTTACAGGTGGCAAGTAGACTTCATTGACAATACCACATCAACTCTTACCTCAACAAGTTCTGCAATAGCACCAGAAGCAGAAGCGCGAACCGGATAACAAGTTAAGTCCTCAATGTCCTCCATGGTCAATGCCTTCATCAAGGAATGGTAAATATTTGTGCTCATGACCTACAGACAAGTAAACAGGGATTAGAAACTCAAATATATAATATAATGAAATATACAGAATAGATGAAGCCTTTTGCATTGATCTAGCATATAACAGGGCATGATGAAATTATGAAAGCAAGGGAAGGATCTAACCTCTGGTAGGCACAATGCAAGCTGTCCAATAAGCCAGTTTGCTGTAGAAATCAAATATGGACTGCATGGATCCAAAGAATACAATGGAAGAATCCGATGCCTGATCAATGTACCCGTCAAATCTTTCTTCTCACTCAGAAACTGCAAAATGGGTTACCAAAATGAATCAGCATTTATTCTAATATAAATTCATAAAATAAGACATCTTCTGAGGGACATATTGTAATAATCGTACATCTTGGAGGCCTCCATATGCCATTAGAACGCCGAAATAACTGAAATTAAAGTCAACTATTTTAGTAAGTATGGAATAATAACAAAGCAAATAGTCTGCAACCGCAACTACGCATGATGCAGAGATATGCATGGACTTCTTATTCTTGTGTTCTTACTTCTGCACTGCCTTTGATGATGCATCTTCCCCATGGGAAGGTAAATGAAATTTTGACAGGAATGGGATGACCAATAACTCCCCAATGGAGCTTCTTTCTCCTTTTCCTTTACTTTTATCACCTTTCTTGCGTTTTGAAGCTGCAGATGCAACTGGCGGCCCCTGAAACAAGAAAATTGTGTTAGTAAATGAGTAGAACATCTTCAATCATCTAGTTTCAATTCAATAAGTTCCCTGGTTCAGTAAAAAATAGAAAATGTGTGCGAACTTGGTAGCTTGTGCATGCAGTCATTAAAAGCATTTGAAGTCTGTATGCTTTCAGGATGTCACAGTTGCAAATGCAATAAAATACGAACAAAGTAGTGTTATCCTTCTGGCTATACTGGTGCAAAAGCTGGACAACCATGTAATTATCCATCACAAGGAATTATAGAAGGGATCAGCGTAAGAAAGTCATGAACTCTGGTAAAGCAATTCAATATAAAAAAAATTCTGGTGAGCCTAAACTCAATATTATGTATGCCAATGGACTAGGAAGAAAAAAATCATAACCTTTGACAGGGCTATAACACCAAGTAAATTGATAGCACTTTTCCTAGCTGTGAATAAATCATCAGCCCATCCTGAAATGTCATCCTGCCAACAAATTTATCAGTTAAACAACATGAACACCAGAGATAAACTAGTACTGTTGAATCCTGTACTTACAAGTTCACAGGGAAGATTCTTTCGCATATACTCATCAGTATCCTCCTCCCACTCTGCTATATCCTAGATACAGATAAAAGTTGGACCAAAAGAAGTACATATTGAAATGTGTTATTTATCAACAAAAGATCGGGAGCTGACCTTCTCATTTAATGCTAATGCTGGAAAGATTGCCGAATCCAGAAGTGAAGAAAAATGTGGTGAAACAAGTCGCCATCCCTGCACAAGAGAGCACATAGGCATCAAGTTCAAACATATGAAATTAGGAAGCACGATTTCAATTCAGACTCTTCAGTCAAACTTCTAGGAGTATATACTTACAGGGCCTGTCTCCAACACACGTGAAATCACGTCAAATGCTAATGAAAAAATCCGATCTGAGAGAGAGTTGAGTTTCTGCAATCATTTAGAAACCTCAGAATACCACAAATAATAATTAAAATGATCACAAAGCCAATTACAACCTTTAATAATGAATAATCAATTTCATAAACTATAGAACTTACACTTAAATGAATGCTTTGTTTTGATATTCTGATTGCACAGTTGACAATATGTGGCATCTGGCTGAGAACATTGGAGGGTAAGCATTCTGGAAAATATGCCAGAAAAGAAGAACAATAAAGACTTAAGTACATACTCATCAGCATGTTTCCGGTGACGGGTAACAAGTGTGCAAAATATAATGAGACATCTTTTTGCAATCTTGAGCCTCATTGTAGCACCATCGTCAGGAGGACTGTTGAAATTCAATGATTCTAGTATACGGAACAAGTCGTTGCAAAAGGAAGGCAAAATCTGCTTTACCCTAGATGGCATGTATGACCTCACCTGTAAGAGTATCACAATCACTCAATTAGACGCCCATGATAGCAAGTTAACAACCATCATGCCATTTAAGTCCATAAGCTATAGCATTGCAACAATGTAAATGTACAGAGAGGCGAGTGCGGTATTTAGAAAAGCAAAGAACAAACTCAATATGGCATTCCTAAATTGCCTACATAAACATGAAAGCTAATGATTCAAGCTTTGTTCGACAAGCACGTTATACTACCTAGCCCACCCTTTCATTGGCTTTACGTTCTTAGATATCGATAATTGGTACTCTTAAATATACTTCTGCAAACACCACATATATTACTGAAAGCAGTTTCCACATTTTTTTCCATACATTTTGAGCATGTTATGGTAATGGCGATGTCATTTTGATTTTTTATATTATTAATACATAAGGAAGAAGAAATAAAAACAGGGCTTACAGTGAAATACATGCACTTGCATGTAATTAGTAGGAGCTGCTCATATTCCAGTTTAATCCCATGGTGTGACAACAGAACCTATTGCACACACCATAAAATGTTCAACAAAGATCAAGATGTATACAATATTTAGAAAAAACCAGAGTGCATTAACACGAAACCTTGTCAGCAAAGTGATGGAATGTCACTTGCAGTGGTACAAGAATCTCAGCTGCGATTTGCTCCAACTGTTCAGGAACAGGCTCTTTTACAACTTTTGGGTTCAAGAAATACTGTAAGATAACACAGTTAGAAAATAAATATCCTTTCTATTAAAATATTATTAAGTTAATGTGTTAAATTTGTATCATCAATGAATTTAACTAAACTAGATTACTGTGAAACTCCAGTAGAAGTTGATACAAGCATGGTAATGAGTATAGAAGTTGATACAGGCATACTGAAGTAATGAGTATTCTCTAGTGAGTTCAAATGTTAAATAATGAGTATTGTTTGAACAGAGCATGCCAGAAAAACAACAATAGGGGGTTATCAAAAGAAATAATCAAGGGAGAGCAATTAAGTTTCTGTTTTTAATTATTTTATATGGATAAGCTAGGCACAGTAATTGTTGAACAACAAAGTTCTAATTATTTAGAACACAGGGGCCAGAATATACTGAAGTCAGAGTCATATGTCTATGCTTCTGGAGAAAAAAAAGGGGTTGGTTCTAAAAAACATGTCAGACGCGTATAGAGCATATGTAATATTAGTCCATGAATCATGAGACATACCTGGAAGGGTCTAACAACGGATTGAAGTACTGTGAGGGCATTAATAGTATTCCACTCAGGATGCTGGCCTGGACTGATTATATTGCTGCTCTGGATTACTAGCTTCAACTGAGGGACAAGTTCAGGCCACAAATTTTCCTTGACAAAATCCTTTTCTATGACTTGGCGGAACTGTCAGTTACAAACCATAGGAACATAAGTCATTGCTAAATAACCTTACTAGTGAGGCGTTCATTGTAGAGCACTAGAGCTGCTGGGTACAGTTTGACGTACAATTTCAATCAATACTCGAAGAATTGCAGGTTCCACTCGAAGCAAAGCCTGGGCAAGCTGATCGCGGAACTCCTTATAGAGGTCAGATGATGACAGCCCCCCTTCCATATTGCGCCGGGTGAAATTCTTCAAGTATGTCGCCGCGGCAATTCTTATCCCTTGATCACCATCCCCTATAACCACAATTCAAATGATTGTAATTTAATCACTAAACTTTCAAAACTAAAGAATGTTATAAAAATGAGTTTTGGTTCGGTCCACCTTTTTCACTCTCAACCGTCCAATAGAACAGATTCTACGGTTGTGATGATCCCTCGATAGAAGAGTGGTGTAGGAAAAAAGAAGGGCATTTAGGTAGTTTCATCTTAGATAGCGAACGTTTAATAGATTAATGGAACCGTTACATCTTTCACTCGTGTGATTACATAATGAACACCTTAAGATCCAACTATTAAGCAAGGAGACCTATGAGCGGCAATTACATTCACGGTGCCATGAATCGAAGCAAGATAACATATCGTGGCGGTGATCGCTTGGGTGCCCGGAGGCGTCCGAGTTAGGCGGGAGAGAGCGAGCACGCCGGACGTGAGGATAAATCCCAGAGATTATGACCGCATCCACGTGAGCGAGAGGGTCAACGAGGATGGCGCTGAACTAATCGATCATGATTCATGGAGAAGGTAGAGGAGCGGCGGTTTTTTCTTCAGTTAACTCTCTATGTGAGCGTGATTACGTGGGTTCCTAATACTTTCTAAAAATGAAAGTACGAATTCACCCCTGTTGCATGGATGGTTAGATGTGGTGGAGGTGTTAGCACCTCCTACACCTTTGGATGGACCGAACCAAGACTCTATAAAAATTCCATTTGTTCTGTATAACATTTTTAAATTATGGCCTGTCATCAATCTATTCACCCCCATGGCCGAAGTTTGCCGGTGCATTGCCCAACCTTGGTTCCTCCCAATGTACATAAACAGTCCCTCCACACTCGCGAACTACCATTTGAGCAAAGTAAGATGGATTTTGGGTGCAGTGCGTGCCAATTTAGAACAAACGCACCCACTGGTCAAAGCCGTTTGGTGCATCGCCAGAGTGACACACGGAACTAATTCCTCACCAAAAAAATATATACTTTTTTACACGGAACTCCACTCAAAGAAGAGTATTGCTGGATCAAGCGCGGGCAAAATGACGCGCTATGCTGCCCGTAGATCCTCCAACACGGGGTAAAAATCAACAAGCTTCCGCGAAATCGCACGCGACTGCACTTGCACGAGCGCATCGGTGCTACTAGCAGTAGTAATGGCAGAGGATGGGGGTACCTGCGGCGATGGCGAGGAGGGAGAGGGGGAAGCGGGGGTCTCCGGCGGCGGCGGCGAGCCCGGCGGTGGCGGCGTCCACCGCCACCTTGTCGGGGCTGAGGGTGGCGGCGAGGAGCCGCCGCAGCTCTTCGGCGGCTTGGGTGTAGACCCCCATGAAGCTCTGATAAACCCTAGCTATTTTATTTTTTGGGGGGTCTAGTGCCTTGCCGCTTTCTGAGAAAGACTTTGAGAAGCGAAGGGGACCAACCAATAATTAAGAAGAAGAAGACGGCTTTTGGGAATGAAATGAAACGCATACGCGCGGCGCGGGTGGGAATGGCGGGAAACATTGCTGCTACACACCAAACCCTAGACCTCTTTGTATTCAGTGTAAAAATGGTCCGATCCCACAAGGTCATGTAGTAGTAAACACAAAAACTTAAGGATTGGATGTGTTCTTCCATGCTATGCTGGTATTACTAATCACAATCATGTTCATGAATTTCTTTGCAAACAGCACATGGTCGCACATACATCTTGTGTCCATGTTTGATAAGAAATATTAACGGATACAGATTTTTTTTCTATTGGATACAAATACGGATTCAGTAGCTCCCTACTTATATAACCATATTTATTCAATGTTATTCAATGTTATTTGTATTTACGATCCTATCTAAAATATATGTATTCATATCCGTATTTTAAAAATATATATATAAATAATATGACAAAACCATTATTCCCATCCATTTTCTCACCTACTGGAGAGCTCCTCGTCCTCCTACGCTGCGTGCACCTAACCAACACACCTAACACCTACCCACACCACCTTCGACTAGTCCAGTCCACCTCGCGCGCGCCGCTGCCCAAGCTTCCAGAACCCTCGACTCGCCGCTGCCATGGCGCGCAAGAAGATCCGGGAGTACGACTCCAAGCGCCTCCTCAACGAGCACCTCAAGCGCCTCGCCGGCATCGACCTCCAGATCCTCTCCGCACAGGTCAGTACCTCGTGATCTCAAACATTTTTTTTGGTGGATCTTCACATTTTCTGCGGCCGCGCTTGATCCGGGCGCGTGTGATTCGGGTTGGAAGAGCGTAAATATCCGAATTTTATGAGCGGCTTGCCAGTGATGCACTGACATTCGTAAATTTTAGGACCAAATAATTTGTTGTTTTTGTTGCTAGTATTGGTGTGGGAATGGGGATCTGGCTACAGATCGTGCGAATTTGCAATCTATCGGGTGATAGATTTATGAATGGAAATGTTCCTGGTTCGGTATTGTAGGAGAAACTTGTAATGTAATGGTTGCTTCAGTTTGATCCTGGCAGTTGTATTTGGTACGAATCTTGCAAAACTATTGTTTTCTTAGTTAGATCTGAAGTTTTGTTTCGCTATGTGATTTGTTTCTTCAGGTATGTGTAAATCATTTAGTTATTCCATCACCTGGATCCGTAGGGCGATGACAGTGACATTAAGCTTGTTGTTTCTTGGGGATTGGAGTAATTAAGTAACCCTAAAATAGAATCTTGTCCTGATGCAGTGTGAGTTCATCTGAAATAAATAACTGTACCTGGGCTAGGAACAACAAATAATAATTTCTTTTGTTACTTTTGGAACACCAAGAGTAGGCATGACTGAAATTAACAGATTTTAATGAGATAAATTGTACTCTGGGTGATTCCAGTATTAATAATAGTTCTGATTTCACGTAGCGTCTTGTTGTTTGATGTTTGACGATATTTGTTTGACTGATTTTGTAACTTGCTCATTTAAAGGTTACACAATCAACTGACTTCGCGGAGCTTGTGAACCAGCAGCCATGGCTGTCAACCACAAAGTTGGTTGTGAAGCCCGACATGCTGTTTGGGAAGCGTGGGAAGAGTGGCCTTGTGGCCCTCAACCTTGATATTGCTCAAGTCAAGGAGTTTGTGAAGGAGCGACTGGGAGTTGAGGTAGTTTTGTTATGGAATTGCTCAAGTCAACCAATTAACACTTTATCCTTTATGTGCTTGATGAATTGAGCTGTTTTCGATCTATGGGGCTATTCAGGTTGAGATGGGTAGCTGCAAGGCTCCAATTACAACTTTCATAGTTGAGCCATTTGTGCCCCATGATCAAGAGTACTACCTTTCAATTGTGTCGGAGAGGCTGGGCAGCACCATTAGCTTCTCGGAGTGTGGAGGGATTGAGATCGAGGAGAACTGGGGCAAGGTTAAGACAATCTTTCTTCCCACCGAGAAGCCAATGACACCTGATGCATGTGCTCCCTTAATTGCTACCGTTCCATTGGAGGTACTTATATTGTGGCATTACTTGCCTCCTTACCTCACACAGTTGATCTTCTTTCTCGCATGTTCATAACTGTTGCATTCTCTGTCTGAACATAAGGCACGTGGAAAAATTGGTGATTTCATTAAAGGAGTGTTTGCTGTCTTCCAAGGTACTATATCTGGAGGAAGTTCACTTGCCATTGCCATTTGTAGTAATTTTGTTTGTTGGTAGCTTTTTTGAATTGTCATATCCACAAGAATCTGTTCCTATTTGCAGACTTGGATTTCTCATTTCTTGAGATGAACCCTTTCACCATGGTGAATGGGGAGCCATATCCTCTGGACATGAGAGGAGAATTAGATGACACAGCAGCTTTCAAGAACTTCAAGAAGTGAGTATCAGGTTTTCCAAGGACTCAATTTCTTGATGTAATCAGTATATTAATTCTTACTCATCAATGTGCAGGTGGGGGAACATAGAATTCCCTCTACCATTCGGAAGAGTTCTCAGTCCTGCGGAAAGTTTTATCCATGAATTGGATGAGAAGGTATCCACATCTGAAATTACACTTTTGATCTTTCTTTCTTTTCTCCTCTGAAGTATTAGTTACCAATATATTATCGTTACTTAGGTTTGCACATGAATGTAATTATGAATATTGGCACTGAACTATATGTTTCGTTGAGTTACACGATATATGTGATATGGCATCATCATTCTTTCAGACAAGTGCATCTTTGAAGTTCACAGTTTTGAACCCAAAGGGGCGCATCTGGACAATGGTTGCAGGAGGTGGTGCCAGTGTCATATACGCTGATACAGTAAGCATGAGTTCTTGTCTGATTTTAACTTAGTTGTGGAAGTATTACATGTTAGCATCTGTTGACCTGAAATAGGCTTGTATACAAAATTAAGTTTCTTCTGTTTGTTTACCAGGTTGGAGATTTGGGATATGCTTCAGAGTTAGGAAATTATGCAGAGTATAGTGGTGCTCCCAATGGGGAGGAGGTTCTGCAGTATGCTAGAGTAGTACTTGATGTAAGCACTCAAGATGACCTTTATTGCACTGCTCTCCACTCCATGTACGTTCTTCTGTTAACCATAATATACATTGCAGTGTGCGACTGCTGATCCTGATGGCCGCAAGAGAGCCCTTCTCATTGGAGGGGGTATAGCTAATTTCACTGATGTTGCTGCCACATTCAATGGCATCATTCAGGCCTTGAGAGAGAAGGTATATAGGACCGCTCAATCTAGAATTCTGGCTAATGTTCTCTTTTCCCTGGCACCACTTCCACATCTATTCACCTGATTGTTAATTCGCTTTAAAATTTATTTTCAGGAATCCAAGTTGAAGGCTTCAAGAATGCACATTTATGTTCGACGAGGTGGTCCAAATTACCAAACTGGACTGGCTAAAATGCGGAAGCTTGGTGCAGAACTCGGCGTCCCAATTGAGGTACTGATCTAGCATCTCCTCGGTTATGAAAATCATTTAGCTCAGAAGATAGCTGTGGAAGAGAAGATCCATGGTAGTTGTGAATCACTATCCACAGTTGACGTAGATGCGCTGATTCTGTTTTGAATGATCCACTGTAGGTCTATGGACCAGAAGCGACAATGACTGGAATCTGCAAGGAAGCAATTGAATGCATCATGGCTGCAGCATAAATCAAGAAGTTGTCGTAGTTTGGGATCTGCGAACAAGCAAGCGAATGCGTCATGGCTGCAGCATAAATGAATGTGTAGTTGCTGTAGTAGTTCACGGTATATGGTTCGTTTGTTTTCGTGGTGAGAAGAAGTTTGAATGGAACTTGCATAGATTATTGTTACAGAGAAATTGAAGTTACTGTTGTAATGTAATAAACGAAACAGTAGTGTTTCCTGTTTTTTGGTATGCTGCCAAAGGCCCTGTGTCACCAAGTTACAATGTTCTTGATTCGATTGCCTCATACACACAACTCTAGTTTCGTATTGTGATTGTGTCACTGAACTAGTTGCATACCAGCAACTAGGGGTGTAAACGGATCGGATTCGGACGGATATTGCCGTTACTATATCCTAACCCATATTTTTTCTTCGGATTCGGTAATAATCGGATTCGGTGCCGGATCGGTCGGGATTAACCCGATCCATTTGCACCCCTACCAGCAACACAACTCCGTTGTGTTGATGCTCAGACTGAGCAACCTAACACATATCAAATGAATTCTGGTTTTTGGCTTAAAATTTTGAATTCTGGTTATTCATGAAAGAGAGTACGGAAGAGAAGAGACTCGCATGCGATTTTGATCAATATAGATGAAGTCGGTACAATGTGTACTACAATCGACTTGTAGATCCGTCTTAAAAAGATGTACTGTTTCAAAGCTGGCTAATCTAGATAAGCTAAAAGGCATAAGTGGAAAAGAAGAGAGACAAAACCAGCACATGCCGCAGCATTGATGGAGATGCCATTTAATTTACAACTGAATATTTGTACTGGGGCGCCTGATTGGAGGTCTTGGGGACCAAATTAGGGTGTGTTTGGTTGAGCTGTGGCTTCTGAAAAAGCTGCTTTGTGAGTGTGAAACATGGAAAAGTCAGAGGTTGTGGGTCATGGAAAAGTCAGAAGTTGTTTGGTTCAAACAAGTATAAAACTTACCTCCTATCTTTATTTTCCTTGAAACAATCAGTAAAAATGACTCTCTATTCTCACCATTTCAAAAAGCGAAAGCCAAAACCAAAAGTAGAGTCCAGGTGCTTTCAAAATCAGATTACCTAAAAGTAGTGCGCGAAAAAGCAGCTCGATTTGCACCCCTTTGGTTGGCTTTTAGCTTTTTGGAAGCAAAAGCAGCTCCTAAAAACTTAACCAAAAGCACCCTTAATTTTCATACAGGAAGCTCATTGCTCTATCAGATCACAGCTAAGAATGTACGGGTTCTGGGCCTAAGAATGTACGGGCTCTGGGCCTCTCAGCCTTCACGAGCTCCAATCACCCGCATCCGACAAGCTAAGCCCTCCAATCCAATCCCGCCGCGCCCCAACCCGCACCCGCTTTCGCCGCCTCGGCCAAACCCCGTCCTGCTCCTCCTCGGCGGCGAGTCTCCGCCATGACGCGGGGAGGTCTTCTCCGAAGCCAGCGACGACGAGGTGAGAGGAGCCTCTGCCGCTGCTTCCCCACCATCCCCCAATGCTCAAAGGCGTTCAGTTGTTGTGCATTAGTTCTTGGCGTTTTGGCCTGTGTCCGGACTGCTGTTGTAATCGTAGTCGCAAAGGTAGTGGAGAGATTGTGGATCCAGAATCCCAATGCGCGCGCTGCCGATTTGTTCGCTGTTATGCGAAAGATACCAACTTTTCTTTCTTCTGTAGTAGGGGCACATTTCTACCGCAGCAATGAGCGGACGATGGGAACTGTGGGGCAGCACATCTCCGCAGCATGAACTTAGCAAATGTAATGGGCAACTTACGGCGCATCTATTAGGTATAATAAAGTTATATATCCCTATTCGATCGTGTTATGGAAGTACCAACAATGTTGGATATTGTATTGCAGGAATGGCAACTATGGAGTCCTACATGCTAACTAATCTACCATTGAATGTTAGGTAGTTTGGTCATGTTTTTCCTTTTTCTAGAAATGTAGCATGTGTGCCCGTTGTGCGTACGACTGGAGATATAATTAGGTAATGCAGTTATACAACAGCTACCATGTGACACCATCGTGTATTTTCTATCATCTATTTGGCCCTTTTTCTGCAAGTTGAGCGTTAACTATAAACACTTGTGAAAAAACTATGTTACTACATATTGGTTAAATTGGATAAATCCAGTGTACGTATTGGAAATGATCTATACAGAGAACCTGGTCTGGTCATAATGTTGGTGTTCTCCATTCCATACCAAATTCTTTCTATATCTTGACGTCACAAGACTTCCTTTGGTCATTAAGCTATTAGTATCTGCAAATGCTTACCAAATTCTTCGAGTTATTGGGGAACAGGATAATAACCTTTGCCGTGCCACTCAAAATGTTGAAAGACTGATAAGAAGATTTATAACACTGAAGTTCTGGTCCGATCTATTTGATTTTTGTTTCTAATTATGGCTGCTGACAGTGGGCTGCAATGAAGCATTTTAAGTACCTTCTGAAATATTCTAGTGTCCCTACTAGTCTACTCTCTAGCATTTGTTTGTCATTTTGAACCCCACAGAGTTTCAGAACTGACGTTTTCTTGCATAAATTACCAAAGGTATAGCTTTTAGATGTTGTAGTTATTCAGGTCTTCTACCCATGTCTCATGCATGAGTCATGTATTATGTATCTGATTTGCAATCATTTATGGTTAAATTTGTCATGCATAGTAAAAGTTTTAGTTAGGGGTTAGTTAATACACCCAAAAATAGCTTCCTATGAGTTCCTTTAAAAAGCCACCACCCTCCCAAATAGAGCCTTAGTTTCTTAACCAAATCAAGTACATATTTTCAGTATCCTGGAGTCCTGGACTCCCTAGAAGCTTTCACAGTTAGAACATCTTATAATTCACTGCAAATTTCTGGCATTATCATTGAATTGTGAAATAGCTATGTGATTCTCTTTTCACGGGATATTGATTAAGAAACTGGCTGATTGGCATGTATAATTCATAGTAAATATTATGCTGAGGCACAAATGGGGTTATTTGTATTTTTCTTCAACTTACTTCATACCAATGCTAAAGCTTAAAAGTGAATTCTACTTTCAGCTTTTTAACACAGCAAGGGATCATATCACTTGTATTTCTATATAGAAGCTACATTGAAAGCTTCCTTTTAGCTTGTTACCGTGAATTGTGTTAGGAGCTTATCTGATTTGAGTTTTCGGCTTGAATGATTAAAAATTGGTGCTGATGAATTTCCATCGTGTCTAGTATCTGCCATGGAATTTATGTTAGGGAAGAGTTTGGGAATTAAGTGTTCTTATTTTTATTGCGTAGGTCTATTTTATCTAAACAAAAGGGCAGAGCTTCGATTTGTTGGCCACTTCCTGCTGTGTATACTATCCATGTGACAAATGGATTCTGTTAGCCAGTGCTGGGTGAGTTCTCCCTTGCGTATTGTTCTATTTATGCTTACTGTCCTTTAATTCCCATCTCCTTTAATGACTGAGTAACCTTTTAGATCTTGCTAGTGACCTGCCTTCGCAGTCAGATTTTTTGGCCTGTTGGTACTTGGGATTTCCTCTCTCTTAATTATTTATTGTTGGGTTTTCTCAAACCCTATATTGATTTTGTGGAGGCTTTCTGGCCTACCATCTATTTCTCTGTCTTTTCTATAGTGCCGCTCACAATTGTATATGAGACTAAAGGGTAGGTATATATTTATAGACTCCACTTTCAGGTGTGATTCACCTGTTTTCGGTACACTGTAAGACTTCTGAACCATATCACCAACCATGATTAAACATGCCAGTTTTATGAATCTAAAATATATTAGTCCCTAGCATAAATGTTTGAGTCATGCGTCATGATTAAATTGTTTATGAGATCAATTCCAATCTAATCATGTGGGTCAACAGCCTGCAGAGTCGATCCTACAAAACAAACCCAGCTATTTCGCCCTGTGCTGTACCCGGGTTGAACATATACATGCATATTAAATTTTGGTAGACTCGATCTCAATAAATATATCCACCATATTCCAGCACAGCCGTCCTCGGCAACTCGAGTATTAATTTCTCGAATTAAATTCCACATCCAATTATTCTCTATCACTTGCATCAATAATATGAATAATTTCACATTGAATTAAATAAACAATGACCATAATAAATGTTGAAAGCCACATAAAAATCCCAACATCTCTCACTTGGCCAAAACATTTCAATCAATAAATTGAAGTTCCATATATTTAACATGCTTAGAAAATAATTTGACTTGGATCTACAACCATATCAATGCTAGACAAATAAACTAAATGAACAGACTTGAGTCATTACATCACGAATATAATGATACCTTCCTTTAATGTGTTTATTTTTACTATGGAATTTAGGATCCTTCGAGACCTAAATCGCTGCCTGATTATTACAGAAAAGAGTAACAGATTGTGATGCACTTTTCACGACCTTAAGTGATGCAAGAAATCCCCTCAGACATACACCTTCCTTTGCTGCTTCAGATACAACAATGTATTCAGCTTCCATGGAGGAAAGAGCAACTGAATTTGTTTCCTGCTGCACTAAGAAATAGCACCTCCTGCCAAAGTAAATAGATAATCAGAAGTTGATTTTCGATCATCCGGATCCTCTTGCCAATCAGCATCAGTATAACCCGACAGCTAAAAATTATGATCATTAAAACATAATGAATAATCCATAGTTTCTTTGACATAACTCAGTACATATTTGATTTGTTTCTAGTGCTTTTCCCTAGGATTCGTTTGATATCTACTAAGAATTCTAATGGCATGGCTAAGGTCAGATCGTGTGAATAGCATATAATATATAAGACATCCCAAAGTTGAAGAATAAGGAATTCTATTCATTCTATTTTTTCCTTAGGAATGTTTGGATATAATTCCTCACTGCGTTTAGTTCCATTCACAATAGGTACATTAATATTGTTGTGGGGGTGGCCCAGCCCTAAACGACCGAGCCTTGCAATAGGCCGAATAGTATAAGGGAATGTACCAATGTACCCTCACCTTTTGTAATTATTGAGGGGTAGGATGGAGATTTTCCATCCTACCCTATCCATGTATATATAAACCCCCAAGAGGGGTATGGAGGCCTAGATTCACTCATTTTACACTAGCTTTCTCTCTGTCGGTCGGCTCTAGTTCCATATCCCCCAATGGGAAAAGGGATATCCTTTACCCACTGTTGTGCTCATACCACAACAGGTAGTGCCGTCTGTGGGGAGTGCGCGAGAAGGTGCACGAGGAAGAGCCGCTGCTGTGAGGAAGATCCATGGGATTTCGACCTGCTAGAAGGAAAGCGCTACGAAGGTAGAGAAATTTCAAACTGGTCGTGCAGTGTGCATCATAATATTTGGCACTTGTTAGCTTTAGCTTCCCCTGCCGCGCTCAAATTGCACGGTGGCCTCGTGCCCCGGCGTACTCTACGGAGTATAAAATAAATCATACGGTGGCTTCAGCCCCAGAGTACTCTACGGAGTATAAAGCGCCATGAACTTAACCACCCTGGGCAACTGTACGGAGTATAAAACAAATTGCACGGTGGCTTCGGCCCCGTCGTACTCTGTGGAATATAAAGCGCTGTGAACTTAGTCATCCTGGGCAACTCTACGGAGTATAAAACAAATTGCACGACGGCTTCGACATCGACGTACTGTACGGAGTATAAAGCGTCGGGAATCTCGTGTCCCGGACAACTCTACGGAGTATAAATAAATCGTGCGGTGTGGGGATGGCGCGCTCGTGGCTGCACGCGCTTCCCACCAGGGAGTCCCCTGCACTAGCGATAACCCCGGCGAGCTTTGCATGCTTCGCGCGCCCCACCAGGGAGTTCATCGCGCTAACGGCATCGAACGACAGTTCCACCCCCGAGCGAGGACTGTGTCCGACCGCCCACGACCACGCCATGTTCGACGTGGTCGTGCGGCATTTTACGACTGCTTTGTGGTTGTGACTTCGTCGACGTTCGACTATCTCGAGATCACGACTTCGGAGACAACAACCTCCGTGCGCACTGTGGGGGACGGAGCGCACACTTTAAGACTTTGTCCCACCGCCAACTTCACCGATGCCAGTCCGAAGGGTGGGGAACGGAGCTCACGCGCAAGTCGACTAGGCGTCCAGGCGCCCCGGTCTCGCCACGACTTGCCGGATCGCCGTGACAACCTTGGTCCTTGGCACCTCGAGTATTAATTCTTTGAATTAAATTTCGTATCAAATTATTCCCTATCACTTATATGAATAATATGAATAATTCCACATTGAGTTAAACAGAAAATAACCACAATAAATATTGAAAGCCACATAAAAATCCTAACATTTATTTTAAATCTTTTTTTCTCGACGTGGGCTTGTAACCCGTGTGGGGGCATTAAGGTGGTGTGGATGTTCGGTGCGGCCTCGGTTACGAGCCGTGTGCAATCTGCCGCCTGCCTGTCCAAGTTGAGCAGTGGGCGGAGGGACTTTGGTGAAGGCCTTGGTCTCTCCGGCCCTGAAGTGGCAGGCATAGCGTGAGGCTGGCTTCACAGAGCACAGATTACATTTATTTTAAATCTTAAATAGTTAAATGATCACATAGTTCTTTCTTTGCGATGGATCGGTTAGAATTTAGACTAACAAAACAAAACACCATGGCAATCATCTGCTACTCTTCTAGGCTAGCATTCCCTTCACTTACGGCTATATGAAACTGGTGTCTTTTCGGTTGAATTGTTTTCCTTCCTTTAACAGTCTCTTCATGTGAAGCATTTTATTCATGTATGTAGCTCCAACATATGCTATTTTCATTTTTGATGTGGGGCAACAGAGAATGGCAATGGTTGGGTCTAGATGGTCCAAGCACTAGCTTAGTATTGAGTTAGAAGGAAAACCCACGGTTAATTAGTATCAGGATCAGTTTCAACAGAGTAGCTGGCTACAAAACTCTGAAGAACAGACCACTTATCACCGCCTTTTATTTACCTTATCACAGCATTAAATTTCCTTTTCCTTGCGTGCATGATCCACAACTTCTTGCTAATCTTATTTGTCAAATACGATATAGCTTTCTTATTAAAGTCCAATGCTAATCCTTTATCTAAAAAATGTGAAACGATAGACCACTCGCTCGGGGCACTAAACCTGTCGATTCCATTCAGGTCACACGTAGTGATAACTTTAGTTGCAGTCTGAAAGGCTTATTGGCCATGAAAATGTATCCCATGATAGCAATCAGACGGTTCGCATGTTGCTGTTGTTTCTTGCCTGTTTGAGAACTTATCTGTGGACTAGATCATGCTTGTATCAACATCTCTATTGGATTTGAACCTAAGAATAAACAGATTGTTACTCTCTAGCTTTCGTATAACATTTGCGCTTGTATCTGTTTTACTTGAACAGCTGCTGCATTCTGTAATATTGTATTGTAAATTAAATGATAGTCTGTCATGGCCTGTATGTTTAGTGGAGCAATACTTGTTTGCTTTCTTCAACCCCCACCCACCCATAGAAGGCGTCTTCTCGATTGTGAGGACTTGCAAACTAGAAAATATGAAATGAGAATATAATAGACATAACCATGAACAATTTGAAGAAATAATTCCGATTTTGTTACCTCTAAAACCAAGCTCAACTTTGGTGAAATCACCCCCTCTTTTTTCCCCTATTTTGGCTGTCTCAGTTATCCAGGTCATAGAGTCTTGCTGCCCTGTTTTTAGCTTCAGAATTATTTCTCTTTTGAGTGCTATGCCATTTTCTAATCCCATGGCAAGCACTTGTGGAGGAGATTATAATTCCTATAATGTAATGCTGCACATTTCTGTCAAACTATTAGTTTTACCAACATGTCTACATTAGTTAAAGTCTTAAAGATTTCTTGAACTACTGCATCCATTTGTACCAATTACTTCCCATCAGTTTCCCGCTTCGATAATGTAGTATACCATTTTTTGCAACTGGGCCAACAATATTTCATCATAATCACAATTTGCCTCATCCAACCTTAGAAAGCATACCAGTTTCAGATATGAATTTCTAACCAATTACACAGAAGATGGACAACTATATCATGCATATATAGTGCCCTACTCCATACTATCAAGGGCAACTGACAACTGACATGGACTGTTCTTCTCAGCTTATAACTTATGACTTCTCTCAAAAAAACAAATGGGGCGGCTTCTTCACCGCTGTCCTGAAGCGGTTTATCGGGATAGTCTTTTAGAAGTGGTTTATCGGTTTTCGATTCATTTGCACGAGTGCTCGTACTAAGACCAAAAGCCATAAACCACAGCTTAAAAGAACATGCCCTATTATTTTGCACACTACATAGATGTATACATCATGAGCACACCTGCAATTTTACAGTAGACATGTAAATACCGAGACCCATACTATTGCAAACATAGCTATATACGTATTGGCAATTCTGTTAGGCAGATATGTAGCTTAGCAACCTGACCGAGATCTGGATGGCTTCAGCTTTCAATAGCAGGAGCCTCATTTACCATAACCAAATTGTGGAGTTAACATCTTGATCGCTTCATCGTCCATCTTCCAGAATACCTCAGGGCAGTAGTAATCTTCCATAGGAGATGGCAGCAGAGGACAGGGAAGATCGATGCATGATTTCTCCTTCCCTTCATGAATGGTCAGCATGGCAGGTGCCTCTGGTGGCTCGATGTCCCTCCATATCTGATCCATGGGATACCCATCCACGACACTTTGGGTGCTCTTAAGGACACTTTTGATGCAGCTACTGCCATTATAAATGTTGCCTCCGTCCATTCCAATGATTGGTGCAGTCTCAAGAAGGCATGTTTGGTATGTCAATGATGATGAGGAGGACGAAGATGACATGTTCATCTTCCTCTCCTGTGCTCTCTTCCTCATGTGTGTCCTCCAGTAGTTCTTGATCTCATTGTCTGTGCGCCCTGGCAGCCTCTGTGCTATCCTAGACCACCTATATAGAGAGAATTTTAGTGAGTTTCACCTGTACTAGCTGAGAAAAAGCTGCTTTATGGAAGATCTTTTGGATCAAACCTGTTACCCCACCGAGCATGGAGCTCAATAATAAGGCGTTCCTCTTGCGGTGACATACGTCCGTGCTTGAGGCCAGGGTGGAGGTAGTTGACCCACCTGAGGCGGCAACTCTTGCCTGTCCGGTTGAGGCCTGCATGAACATAGAGATGGTGAAGTATGAAGAGAGTGGGTTAGGGACGAGGATGAGATTGCTGCTTGCAACTTTGTGCGAAGGATTGCAAAATAGCTACCTAATTTGCAGTTAGCCACCCCTCAAACCTGAGACTTTGGCAATGAAATCCCAACGACGGTCACCGAACAGGCGGACAGTGCATACCAGTTGCAGGTCCTCCTGCTCTGTCCATGGTCCCCTGCGCATCTCCTCTCTCACTGTCACCATATTGGAGATCTAGCGTTGTTCACTTCTACCTTGGATAGGCTGGGAACCAATCTTCTTGTTCTTCCTGTGTGTGCTTGTGGGCTCCAGTTTCAGGATTAGATCCTTGATGAACTCCAGCCTGATGGGAGAAGATTAGTATTAGGGAGAGGAAGCCACTTTGTCTTAGCTGTGTACTGGTCCTAGCTATGTACTGGTTTGCTGGCTTAGCTTCTTATTTATAGGCAAGAGAGGAAGCTCTTGCAGGGTCACATGACGTGGTGGGTGTGATTTAGAGAATCCTAAAATCCTACATTCCACATTGAGGTTGTCTTCAGATTAAAATTGGCTTCCTTGGCTCTTGCTTTGTGTTACGAATTATAGAAGGGCAAAGTCAAGTCAACTTTACTTATCTGGATTCAGAATGCATGTAACTTCTTATTTCTTGTCTGTTAACTCTGCGAGTTGACTCCACTACTTTTGAATAATAGCGCACTCATTTTGACAGAAAATGGTAGAGCAATGTATGTATTTAGGTTTTGATTCGCTACTTTGTGCGCATGGGCATATCTTACAGAAATCACTTCTGAACTTTATAGTAAAGGTAAATTCATGCAATTTTTTTGTCTGAAATCCAAATATAAACTATAAAGTGATGTATTTGTTAACTACTTAACTTTCAGTTTAAGAAGTCCATGCCCATTTCATCTTTTACTTGAATGTAAAAATCTTTTGGTCATCATTTATTTGGACGGAGATCTGTGTTAGATTTAAATAATGATCCGAAGGTATGACGAGCTGGTCTTCTTATGTTTCTCAAAAAAGAAAAAACTATTATTTTGATTATTTAATAAGCCATTAGCATGCTTATCTTTGGCATGATAGCATGCTTATTTTTTGGGAAGCCATAATCCTGTACGTAGCATATACCTACACTTTAGTTTAAGCACGCAAACCTGTCCAATTCAATTTTTTTGCCTTCTCTAGATTATGTACATGGTACAAAATGGGTTGCTACAGGTTTTTACGCAAATCAGGAAACCCAAAACTATGTTCTACTCTTGGCTGTTTCTTACCTGGCGAGCTATCACGCTTGTCCATTGAGAAATTTTTTATGCTGGTCTATGAATGGCACTAGTTGTTCGCTATGGAGATATATTCATAGTCACAGGCGACATACGTAAGGAAGGCAAAGTCTTTCTCTGGATTCTTCCGTATTTTATTTCTCTTGGATGTGAAAAGCATTTGCCATTCCGTCAGCCATTATCATTGGCACACAAGACTTTATCCCTCCTTTCTTGTCAGCCATTATCCTAGGCACAGCAAGATATCTCAGACATATACCAATACAAACAATATGCAAATGCAATTTCTGCTACTCATCTTGCCTTGTAAAAGCTTCAGACCATGTGGTGGTCGTGCAATGAGTGGTGATGAATAATTAACATTATGGTTTTATAGGAAGTTTTTTTAAATATTTCACATTTTTCACAATTCCCAAATTTGGGATGTTACAATTGCCTTGAGGGGGTAAATCAGACGGATTTGTTAGTTCGAGGTTGGAAATCAGACGGTTTTGAAGTTTAATGTTGATTTTCGGACCAGCCCAATAGTTTAGGATTGTAATGTGGACTTGTTCGACATCTTGAAGCTTTGATTATTTATTTTTAATACTTTGCTTAATAAGAAATAATTCCAAATTTGTTTCGTCAAATTTTGATTACTTGGTTAATGAAGTAATTGATCATACGATAATATGATATACAGTATTTGTGTTATATTTCTGACATCCTTGTTGATTAATAAGTGATTGAGATGTTAATAAATGCTGAATCATTTTATAGATCACAACTATTACTCATTTACTGACTTTTGTATAGCATTTCTGCCTGCACGGAGACGGAAGTTGTGAATGACAGGTAGGTATATGGGCAGTATGGTCCTAAGGAGTAAGGAGTATTTTATCCTGGTGACCTAACTTCTCCATTGCTATAGAATTAGTTGTTTTTTTATTTTTGAAGGTTCCTTCGCACAAAGATAAATACCATTTCTTGTGTGAGGCTCGTGGGACTGAGCAGGAGCAAGCCAAAAAGGCATTGAAGCAGCACTGATGCGCAGGCCACCAACCTGCAATTTGTGTCGCAGTCCACTTAGTGGTGGGGGCAGCCTCTTATCTCCTTTGTATCTTGGCATCCTACTTTTGGAAGGCAACACTGGTCTGTCCCACTACGAAGAACCCAGCCGTCTTTCCTATTTTTCTCATCCTTCTTGGCATTGCTCTGACATTTGTTTGTTTTATGTGGCTGTTTTAGCTGTTTCTGTCACTTGCTGTAGTCTCAGGACGCTGATCAGTCGTCATCGTTGTGATGACAATCATTTTCCGTTTCCATGCCAATCGAATGCATGGCTTAAGTGAGGGAGGTCCTTTTCTCATATATGTGCACCTGGAATCCTTTTGACTCGCCATCATTTAAGTTTACTAATTGTTGATCAGTATAAAATTCAATAAATCGCAATAATGCTGATGCCTGTCTTAATTTCATATGTATATATGCGACTGTGATTTGATTTGATTGACAGTCTGAATTTCCCAGTTCTTCAAATATGCACTAATGAACCGTCCGAATACAGTACTATTCTCTGTATTGGTGATAACCGGATGCCATAGGCCCATGCCCTTGTACAATTCTTGCAATGTTCTCCCATCAAAAGAAGAATGCTTGTATTTCTTTCTCCCTTCCCCTTGGTTTCACGTCTTCATTTTTCTTACTGTTCAAGGGCCCAAGGGTCACTGTGCTCTTTCTTTCTCACATGTAGCTCTCCCCTGTACTTATGCCTCTTTTCTTTTATTGCCTTAAGCCTGAATAATATTTTTTTCTGCTCCATTCTTGCATCCCTTTTTCTTCTGTTCGTCACATGTATCTCTACTATGTAAAAGAATAAGTTGGTGAGTGATGTGTTATTTCTTCCTCCCCTCTTTAGTAGAAAATGATTCGCGCCGATAGTGGGCCTGCCCCAAGCCGCACACAAGACGTCGCCTGCGCCAAGCCACACACAACACGTCGTGACCTCCGGCATCCTCCGCCCAACGTGCTGCCTTCGCCCAATGCGCCGTCTCCCCCAGACGAGCTGCCTCCCCCGACGGCGCCGCCTACAGCCTTCTCCCAACTCGACCTGATGCAACGGCGATGCTACAGTTTGTGAACCCGCGGGGCCCCTGTTGGAGCCATTGTCCGCCGTCTCAAGTCGGTGGACGACACACACAAGGAATCCATCTGGCCGGCAACGTAGGTACCCACGGCTGACCTCTGCGGCTCTGCCCCACCACGTTGCTCCTCACCGGCGCACTCAATGATACCGTCCACCTCTGGTGCCCTAATGAGCTCGCTTCCGTCACCCTGTCCGCACGTGGCCACATGCTCGGGGACATCTCCCTCGTTGCGCATGTCGTGGGAGCCATCACTGAGAAAATCGGTAGAAAATCGGTTATTGGTAATTAGAAATTAGAATGATACAAATATTAATTAGAAAGTGTTTAATGAAGTAATAAGGCTCATATTGTACATAGAAATTGCTCCTTGCTAGCTTGGCCATGTGTAGTGAAGCCTCTAAGGCTACATTGCCTACAAAATTCATACATTTTTATACCTCCAAGGCTACATTGCCTACAAAATCCAAAGCTCATATTGTACATAGGAGTAGGACAATAATTTATACATTTTACTTCACATAATAGTTAATCTACCACAAACAATGCCTAAACCAACATACGAAGTGCATTACGCAGTCACAAAATTCAAATTAACATTTGAGATATTTCTGCCGGGATTCTCTCTATGGGAACTGACCGGTATTTTGAACCCTGCTCATAACAATATCTCTTTTCGATTTGTTTTTCCATTGCAACGCACATGCGTGTAACTAGTGTGTGTGTATATATAGTATAAATAACATGGCACTATGGTGCCCAGGTTCTATGATTGAGACTTTCCATCCATGATTAAGACTTTCCATTCATAATTGATTTAGCATGCTAAACCAATTATTTCCTTTCCAAATTGACGTCTTTTTGAATTAATGAATGTTAACGGGTTTGCCTAATATATTACACTTGCACGCATCTAAAAGTAATCGAAATGTAGGGAGGTTTGGTGCCCAGACACCACGGTGTCCCATTTCAGCGTCATATATGTGTATATATATATATATATATATATATATATATATATATGCATATATATGTGTATATATGTATGTACACACATACATATCATTACTATTATAAAAGAATGAGTTGGTGGTTGTACGTCCATTCTCTTTGAACCGCTCTATTCTCTCAACTTCCCACCATTCTTCACTTTCCAACCAATCAGAGCAACTCTCTTTTATAGTACGATTCTTTATACATTCAATGAGTTCCGCTGCAACGCATAGGTATATAACTAAGCACACACGCAGCGCGCACACACACACACACACACCCACCCACCCACCCACACACACACACATTGAGGCCATAAAGAGTACGATAGAGATGACAGACATGCCCATTTGGAACAGAGTACCCAGTTGGTGGCTGCATGTAGACCTCTTCATGCAAAACACCATTAAAAATGTATTCTTAATATCTAGCTGAGAGATAGACCACCAGTGAATAGAAGCAACTGCAATAAGAGTGTGAACAACGGTCATATGGGAACAGGGGCAAAAGCCTCATTGTAGTCATGACCGTATTCCTGTTGGAAACCGCGAGTCACAAGATGAGTCTTGTAGAACTCGATAGTACCATCAGGCTAGGTCTTAATCTTGTACGCCCACTTGCACGTGATAGGACGAGCATGCATATGTGTCGGTATAATATCCCAAGTCATCGTACGCCAAAGAGCATCAGGCTCCTCTGTCATAGCGAGCTGCCACTCAGAATGAGGAGCAACCTCGCGCTAAGAACTGGGCTCAGTGACAGAGAGAACATGAGCCATCGAAGTGAAGCCAAGATGATTAGGAGGCCAAAGGGATATCTGATCATGAAGGAAGTAATGAGGAGCATCATCAGGAGAGTCAGATGAAGGTGTTGGCAAGATACCAGGAGAGGAGACTAGTTAAGGACGAGGACGCTGGAGTAGTGCACACTAGAGAACCAAGATAGTGGTGTCGTAGGGATAAGAGGTGGTGCTAAGGAGGCAACACAGAAGACAGAGGTACAAAAGGAACCACTGAAGATAGACCAGGGGAAGACTGTGATAGTGGAGAAATGGATGAAGAGTCAGAAGATATAATCATGAGATCATCTCAACAGGATAAGGAGCCAAATCTTGATAGAAGAAAGGTCGAGATTCGTCAAAGACAACTCTCATGATATCCTAAGCCGTCGAGCAGAAGGATCATAGCAACAATAACTCTTATGCTCAGAGCTATAACCAAGAAACACACTCAATTGACCGAGATGATAGTTTAGTGCGCTCACGAGGCTGTAGCAGAACAAAACAAGTGTAGCCAAAAACATGAAGGTGAGTGTACTGGGGGGTTTGAGAGTAAAGACGCTATATAGAATTGACACCCTTAAGAGCAGTGGAAGGCTACATATTGATAAGATATGCATCTATAGAAACAGCCACAGCTTAGAACTATGGTGAAACATGAGAGGAAAGAAGAAAAGTGCGGGCTGTCTCAATCAGATGATGATATTTGCACTCAGCAACCCCATTCTAAGTTGAGCAGAAGACGGAGGTACAGAAGGAACCACTGAAGACAGACCAGGGGAAGACTGTGATAGTGGAGAAATGGATGAAGAGTCAGAAGATATAATCATTAGATCATCTCAACAGGATAAGGAGCTTTTTTTAATTTTTTTGGGAACCAAACGCTTTTTTATAGAAACCGATCCAAGGTTTCTACTTGTAGGAGCGTGTGATCTCAGCAGCCAAGGACAGCGGTGGTGGCATCAGTAGAGGTGGCGACTGATCCGCCTCGACTGATCCGGTGCGTCGAGGCAGCCAACAATGGCGATGAAGGCAGCGGCTGGTGATGACAGCGGCGACGGCCGGGGACAACGGCAGCGACGCGGTCAACTTGAGACGGTGGTGGTGCTTAGCGTTGGCGGCCAATGGTGACGACGAGGCGACCCTCGGTGACGACGACAAGGCAGCAACGGCCCGATTCGAGCTGGGGGTGGCCCGATCTGGGCACCGGCGGCCAACAACAGCAACGACGGCGATGGCGGTGGGATGACAACGGAAGGAGCTAGGTTAATGCCCTAGCTCTGATACCATGTTATGAATATTGTGTATGTATTCATGAGACTTAATGGGTAATATATAGAGAGAGTACAAGGGACTATATGCAAAGATAATCTTACATATATAAGTAAATACAAAAGAGATATGCTTACTCTAACAGCCGAGACATTAGTTTTGTATGCAATTGTAGTGGTAGCTAGCATGTTGATGTGCTGCAAGTGATGCCTCAGTGTGCTGCATCGTTTGTGTCACCTGTATCATCTGGAAGTGGCAGATGTTCCATTGCTTTTGGTAATTGCCTTGGGAGGATTAGATGGTGGAATGGTAGCTGATTAGGATATTCTTGCTTGCCTCCCTTTGAAGTAGAAATATATTTTTTAGGCCTCATTTTCTATTTCTTGTGGCGCACATCATAAGTGTCCCTACCAGATTCCCAGCTGCCAATCATCTTGATCATCAATTGACTGGACATAATTCTCGTCGTGCGATGATGGAGACCACCGCAAGTTGATGGACCAGCCGGTTTGTTCTGAAAGATTAATTTGAAAAGTAATGTGATTCTTCAGAGCTTTTACATCTGGATATAATTGTTTGATTATATAGGAATGGTAGAAAATTAGGGCTTCTAACCGATGAAGTTGATGTGAACCTTGGCTTTCTATAGTGCACTAATCTTGGTTATGATGTAGATGCCTGCAGGGTGACGATCCAGCGGATTACTCCAAAGGCTTAAGGTGATAAGAAACATGGAATTTACAGTCTTTTTATCTTGATTTTGCAGATGATCCCAGTGACGGCAGCAACAGCGACAGCAATGCTGGTGAAACAAAAACCACCCAATTCGCATGATTTGGTCTCACTAGTCTCAAGGTGAGCAAAGTCAAGACCCAATGGGTGATGGAAAATTAATGATGCGTTGGCCTATGAGGTTAACGCATGATGAGATCATAGCTGGGGGGCACTTGTCTTGCCATAGGCTCAGTGGATGTCATCTTATCGTTGACGTAATCGACCATTAGCGAGAAGATCAGAACCTTGTGACTATAATTTCGACATGTAGATACCGGATAATAGAAAACTGTATGCTGCAGCTGTTAGCTGTTTAAGATACTCATTAATTCTGCTCAGTTTTGCAGGTATGGTCGGATCTTTATGCAGCCGGGCGTGATAAGCGATCAGCTAGCTCGTGCTAGCTAGGGTTCTTTATGATGAACAGTGGAGGAGTCTACGACTATGCCTCAAACGTCAGCCATCACACCTACCAAATACCAACTTAGTTAGGGATTGGCCTTGACATGAAATGTTTTTTAGTAGCTTCATGTAAGCATAAAACAACTGATGATAAGCTGATCATTTTGTCTTGGTTTGCCTTGGGTATGCCCCGTATGTACCCAGTTTGCAACAGATTGTCCTGACTTGTGGTACAGACTGTAACATGTATAGTTTTGTTGCATCAAAGGGTGATACCGCACTCACAAACTTTGCAATGTTCATAATGTTAGAAATAATCTTGACTTAGAGTTCAAGGCGTAGTAGAGTCCGTTTCCGTGTATAACTCAAGTTGAAGTTGTGTCCAACTTGAAGTCCGAATACGTATGCTAATATGAGAGTCTTAGCCTATATATTGAGGAGACTTGTACCCAGTTTTGTAAGAATAAAAAAAAAGGGAGCAAGTAAGAGAATAGAGAAATTCAAAAATTCTCATATGTTCTCTTAGTTTATTTGCGATGTGTGCGTTTTCTTCTGGAGCAAAGGGAACAAGTAGTATCAGAGCCTAGGTGATCAGGCGAGAACCGAGTCACTGAAAAAATCGTCTCAGCGATTCTGTTTCAACGCATCTCGCACAACGCTCCTGAGGTATCGCATGCAGTCTCGGCACCCTCTATTCCAGCATGTTCTCCCGTTGCGTTCCGCTGTCTACGAAGCGCATAGGACAATAAGTACGTCTTCGCTCGGTCCTTCAGTTCTGGTGCGTTCCGAAGCAACAAGAGGCAGGCGCCAGGCGTTTTGTCCTTGGTTTTTCTGTCCGTGCGGCGACAGTTGAAAAGCGAAGTCTCCGTCCGTTCGTCCATCTCCGAGACAATGAAACACTTAGCGATGATGAATCAACAGTGCTCTGATGATGAGTTGAGTTAAGGACGTTGAGAAGATGTGTCGCTGTCCAAACTCAAGTAAGATGAAAAGAAATCGGAACGTCGAGCAGATGTGTCACCGTTCTGTGTCAAGTATGAGTTTAGTAAGTCGTAGTTGAGACCGACTGCCTCAATGTTTTTTAATCTTTGCATCTGGATAGACCCGTACCAGTTGAGTTGAGTTCCTACATGTAGCTTGCATGTAGAACGCTTCATGTGGAGGCATGACTGGTAGTTCATAATGCATTGAGATTAAAACTAGAGTATGTCAAGTCAAGATTAAGGGGAAGATTGTTAGAAATAATCTTGACTTAGAGTTCAAGACGTAGTAAAGTTCGTCTCCGTGTGTAACTTAAGTTGAAGTTGTGTCCAACTTAAAGCCCGAATACGTATACTAGTATGAGAGTCTTAGCCTACATATCGAGGAGGTTTATACCCAATTTTGTAGGAATAGAAAAAAAGAAAAAGAGGGAGCAAGTAAGAGAATAGAGAAATTCAGAAATTCTCCTATGTTCTTTCAGCTTATTTGCGATGTGTGCATTTTTTTCTGGAGTAAAGTTAACACATGACATATGTTCCAAATTTAGGCTATGCTTTGCTGTTAATGCTGGAGACAGCAAGCTAGCTGTGCTCATGTGTCCTGCAATAATCTTATATCACAAGCTGTTACAGAAACCAGGATCTAGTAAATAGGAAAAGAAATTTCCTTTGCCACTATTGTATTACCAGAACTACTTGTTCTTCGGCTTGTATTTTGATGGGGAGGACTACTATGACATTTGTGAATTGTTTTCCCTTGTTTGCTGGAGGGGACTATTCTGACACGAATTCCTAGAGATCAATTTGATCTTTCTCTTGTACTTTCGCCTTCATGGATTTCCTTGTCTTTTAGTCCTGGTCTCTTACTACATACAGTGAGACCTAAGAATTCGAAGAAAAAAATCTTTATCATATTCAATCGCAATGGGTCATCTGCATCTAAGGGCGATGGTTATGTTGTTCTTGTTCGCTTTGGGCTTCATTTGCATCCAGAGTCAGCACGGACAGTCTTGGTCAGCTTTCTTCTCTTGTATTATATGGTCTGTCTTTGCATGAACAATTATACCCACTCGGTTTTTTTACTTAACCTTCTAAAATCCGTGCAAATACAGTGAATCATTAGTGTCAGCACCATATTCAATATGCTATGTACAAAAGTAAAGCTTGTAAAGCGTTAGTACTAAAACTGAAAGTATAGGAGTGTGTTCAGAATGAGTACTTCAGCTGAAAATACAGGAGAGTATTCAAAATGAGTACTAAAGCTTAAAATATAGGAGCGTGGTCAGAATGATAACAGAAAAGAGTGGCAAGGCACCCAAATATAGTCCTTATGTCCACACATTCTCTAACCCATAGATAAATAAGAATTACTGTCACCATATCTGAACCATCCTACAAATAGTATAGTTGTTTCTTCTCCCAAATTTGAAAAATATATTCTACTAAAACTGCAATGCGCATGTATGTACTCGAAATATAGCAAATAGAAGTTACAAGCAATAAATTATAAGCCATTAGTCCATAACCACCAGAAAAAGTTCGTCAAAAAAACACCAGAAAAGGAATTAGAATTGTGCATGGATGGATCGATTGATCACCACAAGGTAAAGTCAGCTGAAAGATATAAGAAGCACCAATTGCTAGAACTCGACCTTTATGAAGCAATGATTTTTTTTAATCCAGAGCAGCTATTTCTATCTAAGGTGGAGTTCATACAGGTGGAGTCCCATAAAGAAGTTATTTTTTATCCAATCATTAAGCTGCAATAATTTGCCTGTACAGAGAATGACAATCTATAATTCAGACAATTCTGCCAAGACTGACTCACAAACATATAATAAGAAGAGAAAGCAATTATTTCATTCATGGATAGTACAGAATAGACAAACAAATTTGTAAGATTTCTCCTCCCAAACTGTATCTGCAGCACAGTAAAGCATTCCTAGCACAAAGAACTGGCATGAGAAACTATCCAAATGCAACAGAAGCAACATGACAGCAAAGCGTGCAGAAGAAAATCACAGGAGCAGGGCAAGAGAGGCCTCACTAACAAACCCATCCACTGGCATCTTCAAGGGCTCTCCTCTCGTGCGGCCCGCCTCATACGCTGATGATGCTTCTGCACGGCCCACGCCCTTCGGGGGCCACAATCACCCTTGTTAAATTTCAAACCCCGGCTCCGCTAGGGGTAGCGCTTCGGCATGGTGAGCACGTGACACTTTGGCAGCGCTGGTTTCCGACCACTTATTGGTCCTGAACTACGCTGGTCTATCGATCGCACATTGGACATGGACAATATTGGTATCGACCATGTTAGTCTTCGACAACGTTGTCGTTCGACCACGTTGGTTACGACTACCTTGGTTTCGACCACATTTGTTTCGACCACCTTAGTTATGACCACGTTGGTTTCGACCACGTTGGTTACGACCACGTTGTTACGATCACGTTGGTTATGACCACGTTGGTTTCGATCACGTTGGTTTCGATCATATTGGTTTCGATCACGTTGGTGTCCACCACGTTGTTTGTTTCGACCACGTTGTCTGCCCTTCGACCACGTTGTCTGAATTTCGACTACGCTGCTTTTCTCTACTGACTTGCGTTCAGTTTTGATGTCCGACGCTTTCGGCAAGTAGTCGTAATCGACCACGTTGTGTTTCTGTCGAGTGGTTGTAATCGACCACGTTGCGTTTCCGCCGAGTGGTCGTAATTCGACCACGTTGTTCTCTGATCTGGTCGTATGAATGTCTGTGTTCCTCTGTTTTAATGTAGACCTCATATCCTGGTCTTCATAGCTTTGTAGCTATTGAAGAAAAATGGATATGTGAATATTTGGAGGAAAAATCTTTCGGCACCATTCACCCCCTCTGTTGCCTGTCCAGTCCTACAAGCTCAATGGGATGGTCATGCTTTTGCCGCAGGACTTCGCCGCCTGTCTTGTAGGCATCGTCTCGGTAGGGCGGCTCTACCTCAGCAACACCGCCTCCACGTGCCACCTACCTTGGAGGCACGGCCTCTATAGGGCTGTTGCATCTTTGTCAAGAAAAGCGAGGTTTGTTTTGGACGGTTTTGGGCATCCAACCCCCCTCCCTCTTGAAGGGATGGGCCACCTGGTTTCACCAGCTCGCCCCTTGGGACCTCCGAACTTGCTGTCGAGGGATTACTGTTGTGGGGTGTCTAGCCCTTTGGGCTGTCTGGATTGTATAGTGGACCCTAGAGTAAGTCCAAGAGCATGATATCGTACGTATAAAGGAACTTACCTATGTACCTTCACCATATGTAATTGTTAAGGGCAGGATCGGTATTTACCATCCTGCCCCACTCATGTATAAAGAGGCCCAATAGGGCAAGAAAGAGGGAACTCTTCTCATTTTTCTTAACTCTGTTACCAAGTGGTGGTCTATATATCCCTTAATTCCATATCCCCAAGGGAGAAAGGGTAGTTGCTACCCGCTGCTTGCCTTATTGCCACAACAATAATTAATTTCAGGATTGATCTGAAATATTTGATAAAACCACAAGTTTTACAACCCTTTACTCCGCATTACCAAGTTCTGTAACATTCAATAACACTCGGGACCATTTGTTGTTAGCTTGATTCGTTATTTGTAGTATTACTGTATCAGTTTCTGTTACTTTTGGTGAACAGAGGATTCTCTCTCTGTTGCATTGTGATGCCTGCTCTCTTTCTTTTCAGACCCTCTGCTTGCTACATTTCAACTCCCAAACTAAGAACATACATATGTACAGGACATACATGCATATCCCAGGAGCCATGACTGTTAAGAGAACAGTAGCAAAGAAAGTGATGGAGCAGGTAATTGTCACAATCACAGATTGATGAAGATGATTAAACCAGACCTCGATCATTATCTGTTTATTCTTGCACACCTGACAGACCTCACTTTATTCTAGCTACTGCAAGATACATCATCCATGCAGAGCGTACAACAAAATTATTAAACCACAGAGATATATATAGTTTATTTATACATGGATGGAGAAGCAAGTCATCACGCCCAGTACTTGACGTAGCTGCTGTAGTTGCTCTGCTTGTCGTAGAACCGGTCCCAGAGCATGAAGCCGCCGTAGTTGTCCGCCTTCTGCACCACCGGGACCTGGTCGTAGTAGAGGTCCTTGGGGTAGACGTACCCGGACGCCTTCTCCGACACCGGCAGGCCGAAGTAGATCCGGGTGGCCGGGTACGCCGCCGTCCACTTGTCCCACGACTCCCGCCAGAGCAAGGGGCAGTCCGGGTCGTCGTAGAACCGCACGTGGATGCGCTCGAAGATGCCCGTCGCGAGCGCGCCATGGACGTGCTTGTCCGGGAACGCGCACCGCGGCGTCGCCGTCAGGTGCAGCGGCTTCCCGGGCCCGCCCCTGATGTTGTGTTTGGCGAGCTCCCTGGCGAGCACGTCGTAGTGCTCGGCCGGCGAGCCGCGCTCGAGGAAGAAGTCGACGCCGTCGAGCCAGGCGTCGCCGAAGGGGCGGGGCACACCCTTGCGGGAGCCGCCGAAGTAGGAGTTCCAGAGGTAGTCGAAGAGGTCGAGCGCGGACTGGTTGGTGGGGAGGGAGTAGTCGCCTGTGTAGCCGCCGATGGAGAGGGAGACGGGGACGCCCTTGAACTGGCAGTGCTTGATGTCGTCGCCGATACCGGCGAGCGAGTGGCCGGAGAGGTCGAGGTGGTACCTTCCGTGGCCGTAGACGTTGAGGAAGGACATGATGACCATGGTGTACATGCCAGAGTCGCAGGCCTCCCGTAGAGAGCCCTCGTCCTTGTGCCGCCCCCAGAAGACGGTGAGCTGCCCGGTCTTCCCCGCAGCCGCGGCCGGGCCGGAGAGGAAGCCGAGGGTGGATATCATGAGAGCGGCGAGGACTAGTCCCCCGCGTGCGAGCGCCATTGATGGTGACGTAATGTTTGCTAGCTATCTCTTGCTTGCCCTTGCAGGAGAAACATGCAGTGTGTGTGTTGGTGTGTGTAGAGCTAGCTAGCTAGCAAGACTATATATATAGTTCGTACGTAGAGGGAGAAACATGCCGTCATAGTTGACTGCAGGTACACGTTTTCAGCTGTATTTTATATTGCTGTGTACTCCATAGCTTTGACTCGTCGCTTAACGTAGGATAGATGAGAAGATATAGAGGAATACAGTTCATTGATTACCAAGCTTCCAGAGTCCAAAAGGGAAAGAAGAAGAGAGCGAGAGTTGGGCGAGTTCCAGATCAACAAAGGCAGCTATAGTTGAAATGCAGGTACACGTTTGCGGCTAGGTGGCTATGTTGTGCTTATCCTGCAGCGCAGCATAGTGAACATTACGTACGTACAGAGTCTACATGTACAAGGGGAGGGAGCAAGCAAGCATGGAAAGTCGCTTCCATGGAGCTGGCCAGGCCAGATGAGTCGAGAACGAACGTGTTCAACAAAGGCAGGATTCACTTAACATGGAGGACAGCTCACAAAGCTAGCATTAGCCGAACTGAAAAGGACATCAAGGAATGGATAAGGAAGCATATTACTATCATGCATTATGTAGAAAGAAAAATAATGATACATGCGACGAATTAGCATTAGCTAGTTTGCTTGTTGCGTCATTCACGCATGTCGACGACGCAACAAAGCCAACAAGCAATAGCAGGCAGGATAACTACATGTGGGGAGGGTCGCCCATCCCATCGACCTCACATGTACGCACCACCGACATAATGCTGGTATCTTTCTTTCTGTAAGCAGTTCCTGGCCTCCTGCATGCATCTATCATTTGTTGCTAGTCAAAAAAAATTACTTACTTTCTTGCATAGTTGTCAATCTGTCAAGGTGACTTGAGGGAGTGCTATGTTTTTCTTTGCATTTTTTTATCTCTTTAATTTCGTGATATACTATAATATGCTACGTGCTTTTCTCGTGCTCTCGTCCATCTTTCTTCAACTCCTGAGATGATGTACCATATATAAGTAAGAACATATAAACACGTGCTATTCGGTGTGCGGACGGCAGCGTCCACGGGACAACACGTGACGACGCTGTCGGTGGCAGGCACCTGCCGCCCTACCAGCAGATGGCAGGCAGCCTGCTGCACGGTGGGAGCTGCTACCTAGTGAGGGGGCGGCAGGTGATTAAGCTGGTTGGCTTAATTACCTACCCTAATTTTTTATTTACTATTTATTTAAATTTTTAAATATATCAAATGAGCTTAAAAAATTACAAAAATTTATGTATAAAGATTCATGAATGGATTAGATTGCTAAGATACATGCGATTTATGAATGGATTAGATTGCTGAGACCATTAATAAGATTCGTGAATGGATTAGATTCCTGAGGCGCTTAGTAAGGTACTATCAAAGTTTTACATTATTTAAAGATGTAATTTAGATATTACATCATTTTTTCTTTGGTTTAGACGATTTGCAGTTCTGAAATCTGGAGTGCTGTCAAACAACCTCAGGCCTACGGTAGTACCCTAATCTGCGTGAAGCTCGCTGGTCTTTTCTTGTGTGCTGCGGTCGACAAATGGCGCGTGCTGCGGTTTCCGGCTAAAGGACGAGCTAGCCGTGTCGTGTCTCGTGTGAGGTCCAGAATTATGCACGAGAAAGAGAGAGAGAGAGAGTAGCTAGGGAATAAAATTTTCCATTTGTAGGATGCGGACACGTTACAACAACTCATCGGAGCCCTCCGGTAACTCATTAGAGCAGTGCCGAAGTTAAGAATGAAATTAAGAATGATGTGAATTATTTATAAATTTATAGATCTAAATTAAGTTAATATAAAATTAGTCTTTTATTTTTATAAAATTTTAAATATATATAGAAAGTATAAATTATATGGAGAGAAACAATGAAAAATAGAGAAATAGAATGTAGGTATCTCGATAATAAAAAACACCATGAGTGCGGAGTAGCGATAAGTCACCTATGTATAAAACACATCAAAATTAGTGATATAATAGAAAAGTATGAATGAAAATTTAGATCATATGAAACATAACAGAATTAAGCTAATTTGAATCATAAGACAATAGAAACAAAAGTGACATCTTTTTTCACACTATATCTAATGTTCTTATCATTTTCACGGCGGGGGCTTAGCGGCGACGGTGCCTTCGGGGCACGTGCAACACCACATCATCGCAGAGCGGCGGCGGGGGAAGAAGATCAACCAGAGGTTCATCGAGCTCTCCACCATCATCCCCGGATTCAAGAAGGTTCATATATATATTTCACTTTCTTTGTTCTTTTTTTCTTTGATTGATTATCTCTTCTTTAATTTTATGATTTTCACTCCTCTTCTTCTTCTTCTTCTTCTTCTTTAATTTTATGATTTACATATATTATTTCATTTTCTTTCTTTGATTGATTGATTAGCTCTTTTTCACTTTTATGATTTTCACTTCTCCTCCTCTTACTCCTCGTCTTCTTCTTCTTTAATTTCATGCTTGTTGTTAACTTTCTCATTAAAGAGATCTAGTTTATCTTTGGGTTTACTAATCTCTCTCTTTCTCCCTCTATTTTTACTATATATAAAGTTGCCATCGAGGAAAGTAATACTTAAGCCTCACTAAGCTCCTTAGGTGGCTATGCCCCTGGTTACGGTCGACCTAGCTACTCTCTGCAACTCAAATCCTCTTCCAAATAGAAAGTGAATGCCACATGCCGGTACACGGCCTGGTTGATTGGCTAAAAATTTGGTGCTTTACATGACGCGATTAATTTTTCTACCCTAGCTTTGCGACTTGAGCCAGCTAGCTGTCGTCCATCTTCTTAGCCCAGCCTGCAGCTAGCCATTGACGAGCTTTGGATCGTCCATCTTCTTAGCCCAGTCTCGATGCCGTGCATGAACACGATCGATTCTACGTGCGTTACGTACGTTAATTTCCCTTGTTTGGCATGCTTTATCACCTACTGCAGCACACAAGGGTGGTGCAGTACCTCTGGTACGTACCAGCTAGCTGCATGCGCTAGCTCTGTATAGACCTCCTCATGCATGCTTGAGTACGTTGATCGATATATCGATCACTGCTAACGCATACAAGTACTGTAGTACGACGTTGAACCACTACTATTGGTCGTAACGGCCCCGCACAAACCAATCGTTTCGATCACACACAGACTACGATCGCTCCGACCACACACCGATTGTAATGACCACACAGACCAGTCGTACCGACCACACACAACATGATCGTAACCGACCACGTACAATACGGTCGTAATCGACCACGCACAACGTATATATATGTAGCTTCGATCACTCATCAAGATTAATTCCAATAGCATGTAGCACAAGAAAGTTTATGCGTATGTATATATGTATAGCATTGCTGCTTACTTTGTAAATACCTTCGTCCTCTTCACAAACATACGTATGCCCTTGTCCAGCTCAAATATATGTAAAAGCATATATATATATATATATATATATATATATATATATATATATATATATATATATATATATATATATATATATATATATATATATATATATACACACGCATATAAGTACATACATGTACCCAACGATTATTAGGTATTTGTATTGGTTTTTGCTGATGGTTTCTAGATGTGGCTTATGATTTTTAGCTGAAAATGAATATTAGTGGCTTTTAGAAGGAATGGAAGAGTGGCACAAAAAAATAAGAAAGAGATGCGCACGTGTGATGGAAGCGAGAAGAGTAGTGTGGGTGATGTAGCTAGGATCCTCTGTCTTATTTCGAAAGCGAGACGATAGTGAGAGGAGTAAAGAAGCCGCTTTGAGAAATTAAGTATTCATATTGGTTTTTAGTTTTTTTTAAGGAAAAAAAAATTAAAAACCAGAACGAACATGATACAACTGGGCCTGCTTTCTTGTGCTGATAGCCATCAGCGTTGATAGCCCGGTGCCTCCTCATGTAGCCTGGCCCATCGAGATCACATACACCTCATCGTCTGCTTCCTCCATAACGGTGATGTCATCTCTCGCACGCTTCATTCTTAGTTACGCACGTGTGTGAGTGACGATGAGGTGTGCGATCGTATCAGGGAAGTGGGGCACCTAGTAAGAAATGTTATAGCTAGGTTGATTTAGCTAGTCGGTAATGTTCAAAAATATTGTATTTTTGGTTTTCAGTTGTGATTTTTTAGTTTTTAGCTGGTTATAAGAGAGGACCGAGAAGTTATTTGTGCTCAAAGTAACATTTACAGTGAGCCTTACGAACGACTTATAGGAACTATTTTAAGAAATTACTTTGTTAAAAATCGATTTTTGAAAGCTTAAGAGTCATAACCTGTTTAGAATAAAATAATACAGCACATGGGATTTGGAGTGGCTTAACACGACGACGACGACGATGGCAATATATTCTGGTGAAGCATATTTATA
Source organism: Bonia amplexicaulis (assembly GCA_036346245.1). Classification (NCBI taxonomy): domain Eukaryota; kingdom Viridiplantae; phylum Streptophyta; class Magnoliopsida; order Poales; family Poaceae; genus Bonia; species Bonia amplexicaulis. The sequence continues at coordinate 17,213,776 of CM070766.1, forward strand.
TCGCTGGTTTTCTTCAGTGTGCATGACAAGCAGTCCGATAAGAATAATATATTCCATCGGTTTACACACGACCGGTTCGTATTGCCGTGTGCACTACTACTCATGCCACAAGCAGTCCGGTAAGAAGATGGAAGCAATCGTTGACGCTAACGCAGTCTAGCTTACGTGGATTCTTCTCGGATGGAACTGATGATTTATAATTATAATTAATGATTTATAGTTTTAGCGTAAGTGTTTGTGCGAATAGATCAAATGCCGATAAGTTGATAAGTCGTTTTAAAAAAACTATCCTGATAAATCTTTTTAAAAAAGAAATAAAAAAGCCGTCCTATTTGTTTTTCCGAAAGAATTCATAAGCTGTTTGTGTCTTGGCTTGTTGTTAGCTTACTTAATTAGTGTAATTTGCACAATACTAATCCTTCTTTGGTTATTAACTTAACGTGGAAGCTAACCGAACGTGTCAATAATACAGCTGGCTTCCACAGAAGCAAATTTTCTTTTAGAGAAAGCTAGGGTCTTTAGGAGCACAAATTATTACCACCTCCATTCTCTTTTGCTTGTCGTTTGAGAGACATTGACATGGTTAGTCTTCAACAGACACATTATGTGTTAAACGTAAATGTTATTTAAAAAATAATGATATGGCAAAGTTTCATGATAAATCTACTGTTATCATTCTCATGATACAAGTACAGATATACTAGCTAGCTGCTTTTTGTATATTAGTGACCAAAGTTTTAAAATTTTGAAAACATGCCCTCTGAAACAACATGTAATATTTAAGGGAGAATATATATATAGTACTGTGTGTAACTGCTAACTATGAGTACATGATACATATACTGGTGCAACACCTCGTTTGAAAAGAACATATGGACAGAGTGTATAGTTCTCAAACCAGGACATCAAGAAAAAATTAAAGCAACTAGCTAGGTACGGTGTGCATATATACGTTTCTTGAGCATATCCATATCTTGTTGTTGGTACCAAGGAATCATCGTATCTTGTTGTTGCAGGGTCGTAGGAAGTTGCTTCGAACTTGGCAGTGAAGTGGTGTTCACTGACATCTGAAGCTTCATGGAAACTCTTCGCCTGACTTTGTTTCACAACATCAATGAAAACCTACACGTGTGCTGTCGCATGCTGGAGAAACAAACTACCTGCAACAAGGGCATACTGTTACACTATACCTAGCAACTGCGCCGTGTCAACGTGACCTTGCTTGCAGCTGTAACTTGTGGAGTACACTTGCGTACGAGATCAAGTGCATGCGTGTGAGTGACCCGTTGGCCGGTCGTGAGATACCACACCGCTGGATTACGGTGGAAATCAAATGAAAAATCTACATAAAATATCTCATATGGTGGAAGTCAAACTACGGTTATCAGCCAGAGAAATAAGATACCACGCACGCTGCTGGATTAGTTGGTGCTTGGATATATAGGATCTCGAACATCCTATATGTTAATTGGAGTTTGCTAAATGGTACTTAAGCGTTTTTGTGTTTACGAGTACTCTTTTTTTTTGTTTATTAGATGTTGCTATGTAATCCACGTTATGCTTTATGATTTAAATTTGTGGGTTTTTCTCTAAGTGAATAATATGATAAGAGGGTAATTAATTTGTTTAGAGTCATTGAGAGCCGTAACATAAACGAATAAGTAGGTTTTTTTAGAGTTCAAAATTTGAAAATTATTTAGCAAAAAGGCATCAGACACCACCATGTTAATTATTTGCGTATGGATGTGTGTACACATCGAAATAACTCAACCGCATAACTAAAAGTTAACCCTATTTTTAGTTTAATTGTACGTAATAAGACTAACTTGTGGCTGATATAGCCGTGTCGGTGCATATGTAATATATACGAAGCTAGCATATGCCTAGCTACGTTATCCCCTCCATCGATCGAGGCATCTGATTTTTTTTTTAGATAAGACAATTCGTTCATCGGATCAATTCGGCTTACTTTTAAAATATCTAAGTGACTTATACTATATGCTTCTTAAGAATGATTCACATATTTGAACCAACCACTGAACCAAAATCAGAAATATACACACACGCCAATATATATAAGGTCCCGTTTAAATAAGGAATATGATAGCGGTGTCCGATTTTTAGAGTTTTAATTTCTATATCTATAAGGGCATGTTGAATCTGAGAGACATTTTTAATGACATGTATCAACGATTGATGTTGTTTTTTTCTTCCAAAAAGATAAAAAGAACGATTGATGTTGGAACATTCATATTTCCCGTAAATAGTGAATCATGTAACGAAATTAAAGCCACATGGTATCAAAAGCAAAGCCCGACGAAAACCACGAACAAAAATGCGATATATATATATATATATATATATATATATATATATATATATATATATGACGTTGAAATATGGTATCATGGTATCTGGGCACTAAGCTTTCATGTATTTGAATTGCTTTTAGATGCTAGTGCAATGATATATAATATATCATGCATGTTAAATCAATTATGGATAAAAAGTCTCAATCACACTAGCACGCATCTAAAAGCAATTCAAAGACATACAAGCTTGGTGTCCAGACACCATATCGCCCCTGTTATTTATATCACAGACACATATATATAAGGCTCGCCACAGTAACAAATTTAAAATTTCGTCGCATGTAACGAATAATTAACGTCGAGAATTTATCATTATTACGACAACTATTACAAAATAAAGATACTAGAACCTGTGACGTATATATGTATGGATGTGCGATCGATCGATGCGCTGAACAAGGTAGCTAGTGTGTAGCAACCACTCCGAATTAACCAAACAAGGTTATTGACACTGATCGACCACTCATATAAACTGGATTAATGTCCCGGGCAAGTGGCCCGCGTCATCGTAGCACTCTTCCGGCAGGCCGGACGACGTCGCTCTTGTCTCCGTCCACGTCGTGGCCACGGCGCCCGCCGGCCTGTGCCGGCGCATGTGCCCCCCGAGCGCCTGGCCGGTGGGGAACACCTTACCGCACGTGTCACAGCGGTGGGTAGGCCGAGCGGTGCCCTTGGCGGGGCGCGCGCCGAGCAGGAGCTCGAGGCCGTCGGCGCGCACACGCGGCCGCTTGTGGCTGGTCCGGTGGCCGCCGAGCGCCTGGAACGTGGCGAACCGGCGGCCGCACGTCCGGCACTGGAACGAGCCGTCGAGCTGCACACGCTTGCCCTTGGCGATCATCTTGCTCGCCGTCGACAGCGACAGCAGCAAGTTCGCCGGCGATGACCGTGCACTGGCGGCCACGTCCATCGATCGTTACTACCAGCTGGTTATGCGAGTGAACACGTAACCGGCCAGCAATCGATGACAGTCGTCGTGTGAGCGAACTATGGAATGTTTTAGTGTCAAGACAGCGCTGGGTATATATAGAGCCGATCGAGGTTGCATGTTGCCTCGACCCGAAGGCAGCATTGACCCAAGTCAAGGTCAAGCCAAGCCCATCCACGCGTGGTTCGCCAATGACACGGCGCCACGTGTGGAAACGGTGCAAGTTCGGTGAGCTTTTCCACTGACACGCGAGGTTGGGGGATTTGCGTGTTATGGTAGGCAAGCCGGGCATGTTCTTTACAGTTTTTAAAACAGTCTTTTGATTTTGATTATCTAATTTTTAAATAAAGTATTTTTTTAAAATGAGATTTGCAAGTTAATTGTACTATACATTAAAAACCTAATATCTGTATCAACTAAAATCGCAAGTGAGTATCTTCCTCTCCGTAATCTCTGTTGCAAACAGCCAAAATTCAAAATTTTCAACCAAAACTAAAGTCGCAGCTAAAAAGAATAGACCTATTTTCGCTTGAGAGTGGACAGATGCATCTTGTCCCTATTTGCAGATGCAAACACTTGACCGTGTTTGGATCTTCCAATTTTCACTTGTTTCTGGTTGGTGAGTGTCTGGTGACATGGTACCAGGACGGTTTTATATTATAGGTGATCAATGACCAAGACTCGGTCACGTCTTTGTGTCTCAATGTGGATCTGGATTGGCATGGATCATCGACGGGCTAAAACCAACCAATTAGGTGGGGCTAATTAAACTTGCGGTTAATTAAATGGTGTACTGATCTTCAAATGTTTAAATAAAACATATTTAGGTTTTCATATTTGTAATTAGATGCATGGCAGAGGGACAACCAATCCATCAGTCTAAGAGTGCAAAGAGCTTAATAATTGCAATTACCTGCTAGTGCTTTAGATGCCGTGCATACGCATGTGTAGAACATATATAATACAATGACTTTGCATAAAACCGCCAGTCAAATATAATAACTAGGCCCATCGCATACATGATACATTCGGCTTTGTCTATCCAAGTGGTTGAATCCGCGCAAAAATTAGTTCGAAGCAAGTGAACCAAAAACAAGTTGGCGTCAGTTTTTTTTTTTGCGAAGTTGTAATTTAGTTGATACATAATTGATCATTTAAGTGTCGCTTGGTTGGCTTATGGTTAAAATTGTAATGTAGCTGGCTGAAATTATACTGTAGCTGATGGTAACTTATTTCATGTAACTAAATTTTAAAAATTAAAAATAGGAAAACATGTTAACCTATCACGGACAATACAAACGAATACAGGAAAAGAAGAACCAGCAAAAAGCTCAAAAGTTCAAAAAAACTAGAAAAGATAAAATTTATGAATAGTGAAAAATAAACTAGAATGAGCGTGGCATTTAATGCTATTCTTCCACAAGAAAAAAAAGGGTTATTGAAAGTGTGTGGTAACCTGGTGGAGTACTTATGGATCGATATGGAGGAGACAATAACTTAGCTGTCGGAGATATCCATCTTAAGCCACGGAAATTGCGTAGAAATTATTTCGAAACTGCTCGGTTTCCACACAGACTCTGCCTATAGATATCGAGATGGAACGATCCATCGATCCATTCCATCCTAGTGTTCATGTAACACTCCCTATCTATTAAAACGTCAACACAGCACACACACACACACATCCTGACAGCCTAGTGTTCAAGTTTTGGATAACATCAATGATAAGCTAATGCTGACTCCAAGCAAGTGATCAACATTTCTGATCCACACCTGCCTCATGAGGATAATACTCTTGATTCTGTTGATACAGTTACTTTGTATAGTTACCTTTACCTCAGGTTTGACCAATAAAACTAACAAAATACCCTCCTTATTCTATAAAATGTACATAGAATATAACCACGGGCAAATTTTATATAAAAAAACATTCTAGATGTGTGATGGTCCATACTAAGATGTATACTAGTTTCAGAGTAACAGTTATCTTTATAACACCGAATTAAGCAAACGACATTGTTTTTCTTAGCCAAATCACTTATTACTCGACTAGATATACTCTACAGTCTGTTTTGCGCATGTAATTGTGCACACGGCATCGCAGCGGCCGTCCGTGATGCGCGGAGATCCGTACGGAAGATGATGCTGCGGCTTGGCATGGAATTGTGCCCATAGGAATATATACCTCTCGTGTGAGCGGGACTACCGAAAGACGAAAGCACTGATATGTGTTACACGGTACTAATCGACTTTGGAAGTTTCAGATTTTTCGTGGCACGTTTTTTCCAGAGAGACACCCAAGTGGTGGTCTTCTCCTCCCCGCGAAATCGGTAGTTCCGCATGTGTGGAGCGGATGAACGGCAGAACTTCCGATTTTGACTGCAACGGTTAGTTTTCTGACCGTTGGAGAGGCGAGCGGAAGTACCGGACTTTGGCTGGCTGTACTTCCGATTTCCCTGATTTTTCAGGGATTTAGCTCCAACGGCTAGTTTTCTTATGTGGGCTATAAATACCTCCTTGTGGCTGGTTGGAAAGAAGGTTGATTAACTCATTTATGTTGTTTTGAGCTAGTGTAAGGCTCTCCATTCAAGAGTGCATGTGTTACACTTTGTGAGTAAGGAGAGATGATCTAGATTGCATGTGTTGCATCTAGAGGAGAACTTTGTGTCTAATTGAGCTTGTGTATTCGTTGCAAGCGGTGAGAGTCAAGCGAGGGGCATGACTTATTACTCTTGAAGTTTGCCGATTTCTAGACAGCGTTGCAGGCGTCGTACGCGGTGATTTTCTCAAAGAATGTTGTGAAGGTTAGAGTTCACCTATCCACCGAAGCGGGAAAGAGCTACCAATAGTAGAATTGAGGTGGAAGATTTAATTCGTGGAGCCAGTCTAATTAGTTTGGACTTATCTCAATATGGTCTAGGGGAGACCGAAGAGTCTCCGAACACCACGGTAAAAAGAAACCGTGTCATTTGTGGTTTGTTTTCTTGTGTTCAATTTATATTTAAGTAATTTATATTCATATAATTAAATTGATTGCTTGTTATCCTAAGAGTGCAAATCTTGACCTAGTCCAGAATTATTGGTACACTAAGACGAACTTAATTGATATAGGTGTTGTTTGTGCTAAACCAAATTGAATTAAACTTTCACAAATTGTTTACTTGATTTAGATAAATAAAAAAGATATTAAATTATCAATAATAATTACAAATTTTTTTAAACCATCTATTTACCCCATTTAATCATCTCGTTGATCTTACAGCCGGACGTGTGCCCGACGAGCGCCTGCCCAATGGGGAACACCTTAATTACCGCAGGTTTCGCAACGGTGGGTGCCCTTGCCGAGCAGGAGCTGCTGGCCGCCGAGCGCCTGGAACGTCTGCACCGTCGAGCTGCTGCCCGCTTGCCCTTGGCGATCACCTTGCTCGCCGTCGACAGCGACAGCAGCAGCAAGTTCGCCGGCGATGATCGTGCACTGCTGCCCACTTCCATATATACTGCCTAGATTAATTAATTGCGATATGATCTACCACGTTAGTTGCGATATAATCTACGACGTTATTTACAACGCAGTAGCGTTGACCAAGCTCGATCATTTACCGTGGTTCGCCAATTCCTTGCAATTTCGGCGAGCTTTTTACAAGTGTGGACGTAGGCGTTCTGACGACAGGGCGCCTCCGTGGCATTCGTGCAAGCCGTCCGTGCTGCGCGGAGATCCGTGCGGAAGTTTCTGGGATGCTGCGGCTTGGCACACCGGAATATATACCTCTCGTGGAGAATGGCGTGTTTTCAAAGGCAAAACCTAGCAAGCGTGTGGATAGAGATAAATCTTGTCACTGCAGATGGAAACACTCAACCGTGTGGGATCTTCGAATTTTCACTTGCAGAAAACGTTTTTATCACAGATGATCTTTTAGAATCGTCAGTGTTGTAATTATTATAAATAGTTTTACAAATATAATCATCTGTATTACTAGCGATGGCTAGAACTATCTATGATATATAATTATTTCAGACGATTTCTCGTTAATTAAGAACAGTCTGTTATAATAATGTCCAATTTTTAATAAGAACTGTCTGGGATAATTCACAGATGGTTCTTAACAAGAAACCGTCTATGATAAATGCAAATATCACAGACGATTTTTAATCTGAACCATCTGTGATAATTATGTATCGCAGACGGTTTATGGTTGAAAGTGTATGTGGTATGTACCGTGTTAACTATTAAATACCTGACTCATCCCGGCAGATATGCAGTGAGCTAAGGTTTGAATGCGGCGGCTTTGAGGAGTTTAGCGAAAGCATATCACATATTTGCAAGTGTGTTTGTAGATCTATTTGTTCTTAATGATTTAAGGTTAATATTTACTTCTAATTATATGCATTATAATTAAGAGAGATGATAGCTCGATTTAGATCTAGTTTGGTAGTTTACTCTAATTTAATAATGGGTCTCACTACCCTAGTCTACTTCAATATAGGACATGTTTTTTTGGCTTTTGGCTTTTGCTACAGCACCTAACTTTTAAACGGAGTATTTTTTTAAGATGGGGTCTACAAGTTAATTATAATACATATTAAAAGGCCAATATCTGTACCATCCAAAATCGCAAGCGAGTATCTCTCTCCATAATCTCTATCGTAAACAGCTAAAATTGAAAAATTTCAGCCAAAAGCCATAAGTCACAGCCACAAAGAACATGCCTATATTCTTGCTTGATACATATATTGTTTCATGAATAGTACGTAACTAGCTACTTTAGATGAACAATTTAAGGTGAATGATAATTATGTGTAAATGTAATAGCTAGCTAGCTATAGGAGCATTAATCGAATTTGACACTAATTTGTTACATGAATAACATTGATAGACCGAAACTGGATGTACGTTGAGAACCATATAAGTGAAGAATACATTGATGGCGTGTCTGCTTTTATAAGAGTTGTCTTGCAGGATATATTAAAGAAAGGGATACAATTTATGTACTATCTATGTATTGTTTGCGATAATCTGAAAATATTTACCTACTTAGCGTACTTAATTTAAAGATACTAAAAAGGGGTATATATATTGGACCAGTAACGATAAAGAGTAGATTATATCGTTAAGGGAAACAATGATATATCGAATGTGGACTGTGATTTCGATGAGGATAAGTTCGTGCTACACGGATATCCGTGCAGAATTTTCTGAGAAGCTACGGCTTGGCATGGAATTGTGCATACAGTAATATTACCTCTCGTGGAGAATTGTGCACCAAGACTTGAGAGACGTCTTCGCGCGTGTCGAAGTGGAAAACCAACCATACAATGAGGTGAGACTTCTTAAAGCAAATCAATGGCAAGAACACGAGGCTAGCTCATGTTGTTTCCTTGAGGGAGGAAAGTAGTTAAATTACGTTCTTTCTTAGCATACATACTCATTAACTTGTGATTAAATAAACAGTACTGTACTCTTCAAGTGTTTATATAAAATTTATTGAGGTTTTTACATCTGTAATTAGATGCATGGCATACGGTCGTCTATCCATCAGTCTAAGGGTATATGCATGCGTAGAACATACGTCTCTTCTTTTCAGTTTCTAAAATCTATTTTTGATTTTTTATAGTAGCTATCTTTTAAATAAAGTATCATTTTAAAACAATGTCTATAAATCGATTGTAGTATACACTGTTGTAACGCCTTAGGGTCCAAACCGACTTAGGTCTAACTTTATTCTGGATATGCCACGCACACGTAGCAAACCGCTTGCGCTTTCGTTCTCGCTTCGCACAAAACGGTTAACCGGGGGTGCTACCATTGGAACTGCTAGGTTTATATGTAAGTACTTCTCAAGTTAAACTAGCAGGGTGGGACTAACCCAGGAATTCATGTGCACACACATGGGCCAACAGGCCAGGGTATCACAACTATAGCAACTTCATTTATATTGACAAAAATTGTATATGAGTTCTTATTACTCTGTACTTTCTCTCACGAATAGATAAAAGTCATAAGCCATCACGAATAGACTTCGCATAAAGTCTCTAGTCAAATATAATAATTAAGTCATCACGTACATGATCCATATGGCTGTCTACTCAACTGGTTGAATCACGCTCAAATTAGTTAATTAGAAGCAAGTGAGCCAAAATCAAGTTGGCATTAGATTTTTTTCGGCCAAGTTGCAATTTGGTTGATGCATAATTGTCCTTCAGAAATGCTACTCTTCCAAGAGAAAAAAGGATTATGAAAAGTGCGTGGTAACCTTGTGGGAGTGCTTATGGATATAGATCAGAGAATGACTTAGCCGCCGGAGATATCCATCTTAAATAACTGGAACTGCATAGAAATTATTTCGAACCGGCTCAGTTTCCACGCAGACTTTGCCTACTGATCTATCTAGTTCATACTCTGGTATTCTAGAACCAATAACCATTAATCGCAGTCTAAAAGAACGAGACCTAGTCCATATCAATATGGTACCCTTATATATGATCAAAATTGATTTAGGTTATATGTACACGATTTAATGTGTACGTTAACATTCGATGAAGGTAAACAAATCAGACGCAATTCTACAGTTGGAATGAGTTGAATCAAAATTACAAATTAATATATCAGGGGACAAATGCAAGCTTCTAGCTGCTTGTTAATTAGTGTATTCATTCATATATTGAGCCTTGGAGATGGGCCTTCTACTCATCCTGGCTAGTGAACGGGGAACTGAACTGACTGAAATGAAAATTCTACGCTTAGCCATATTAACCACCATGTCTATAGTATATCATGCACGAGGACATTTCAATTTTTGGATAACATCAATGATAATGTAATGCTCACTAGGGTGCAATCGGAGTAGATACAAATGGATATCGCTTATCCTGTATCCTATACTATATTTTTCCTTGGAGTCGGAGACAAACACGAATAATACGGATATCCATTTCTCCATTCCGTATCTGTTCTATAATCTTTCGGACGGTCGGTCGAATGGAAATTATCCGCTTCTTTGCACAGAATATTGGACAGTATGGTATAATCAGAGCGAACATGGAGAGACTAATTATTGAGATGTTGAAGGAAAAATACTCAGTACTTCCGCATGTTTAGATGTGACAATCCGTCTATATGTTATTTTGTTCCTAGGTGAAGTCACAACAGACTTCCTCATATCACTTGACATACGAATATATACGGACGGATATCACTTTTCCCGTATCATATTCTATATTTTTCCTCGGAGTCAGAGTCAGACACGGATGGTGCCGGATGTCCATCTATCACTTCCATATTCGTTTTACAAGCCTTCAATCAGTCGGACAGATGAAAATTATCCGTTCTATTTGTACCCCTAATGCTGATCCCCTAAGCTTAACATTTCTGATGAAAGAGACAGGGTTGTCTACACCGTGTCTATAGTATGTCATGCACACCTAGCTCGCGAGGATTATTCTCTTGGTTTCCTTTGATACAGTTACTCTCTAAAGTTATCTTTACCTTAAATTTGTCTATAAAACTAACCAAAAAAATCCCCGTTGTTCTACAAGATGTACATATCCACATCGGAAACCAAAGGTACATCCCTAAATTTCCAATTCGCTTAATACCACCGTTAAACTTCATTTGTCCTCGCCCGTAGCACCACTAGCGTTCCACGAACACAACAATATACATTAATAGTCAAAGTTTGTCACCGATTTTTGAATTCTGTCTGCTCATAATAAAGAATATAAAGAGAGATAGTTGCATACAATATTAACCGATATAGCTAAAGTCGGTATAGTGTCTATTGTAATCGATTTGTAAACCTAACTTAAAAAACACCGTTTAAAAGCTAGTTACTGTAATAAAAATCAAAAGTCACAAGCAATATGCCCAAAGAATCTAGCCCGAATGTATTGATCTGTGTAGTAGATATGGAGCTTCCAGCATCAGTAATCTTTATTACTCTCTTCATCCACACATATAGGTCGTTTTTTATTTTTTACGGTCTCTAATTTGTTCCGTATTTGCAGGACCTGCTACGCAACGTAATATCACAACTCACTGGGAAAGAAGCAGGACGGACAAGCTCTCTTTCTTCTCTGTGGAAGAAACGTTGGATGTATCACTCCAGGCTTCGCTCATTTCGACTTCAACTTTTAATTTCTAACTTATTTTTCAGCTAGTTACAGTGTTTTTCAATCATAAATCACCAAAAATAAGCCTAAATGATCACCACCCAAATCTTTTTCTTCGATGGTTCCAAACCTGCAGCAGGGTTGAGGTTAGGTTTGCACTCCGGAAACAGGCGTGCATTACGTGGATAGATGTCATCCTTGATTAGTTGATTTGACCCTAACCGTGCACATCCTTCACCTATGAAAAGGATACAACTTTCCGCTTAATCTTCTCAATGGTCAAAACGATCCTGAATGCACAAGTTCTTCGTAATTTATCTACGCTAGCTTAAATATATTTTATGTAACATAAATACATTAATCTATAACAATTTGACTCAATCTATGATTGAATTCTTAAAATTTAGAACTCGGGCGAAATTCAAACTAGCCATTCTGACCGCCAGGTGCGGCCAGTCTAACCGTTTTGCAGGGCCAGTCTCACCGTCAAAAAGAAATCATCTGGCTGAAAATCTAAATCTTTTATAAATTTTAATTTTAATTTAACACATATTGACAATAGTTCAATACAAATATCTCTGAACTTCTCACGTGATCCTAGTTTATATGACCGGCTGGCCATACTTACGTACGTTCAATTTGGGGCCTTTTCTTTTTTATTTCGGTTTATGACTAAAGTTTATAGTTTTTAGGCTGTTTGTGTGAGAGAGTATAGAGTAATAGAAACTCATGTGCGGTTTTTGTCGATATAAATGAAGTCACTATAGTGTATACTACAATCAATTTATAGACTTCGTCTAAAAAGACACTCTGTTTAAAAGCTAATTATCGTAGAAAAATCAAGAATTAGCTTTTAGATACTAAAAGAAGGCTGTATATATTGTCACCCGAGTCGTCATTCTCTCTCTCTCTCTCTCTCATCGTTATCCTTGACTGAATGCGACAGCACGTCGATCTGTTTCCGAGTAATCAAGCGCGTTTCTAGGGCTAAGCCAACTAGTGGGTCGATCCTATGAGTTGTTCGCACACGTGGCATGGAAATTTCGATTTTAGCTTTCTCGCGATCATAGAAGCAGCGATAGGTGATACGTGTCACCTGTCAAGCTTCCATATCACAGCAGGTTAGGCGTGTGCCACTACTACAGAAAAGCTATTACAGATGGTTCGGAAACATCACCGCAGGCGGTTTCCTGAACCGTCTGTGCTTATGTGTCAGTAATACCTTAAAGGCATTACAGACGGTTTTTAAACTATCTGTGATAACCCTTATCACAAACGATTCTTAACTGTCTGTTATAACAGTTATCACAGACAATTCTTACTATGAACCATACGTATTAGTCTATTATCACAAACGGTTCTAGTTAAGAACCGTCTTTGATTATATTCTTGTGATATCATAAATAGGTATCTTTTAGTTCATCAACATTATCTAATTACTCTATAAAATGACACAATCAGATAATACAGATAAACCAAAGTAGGCCTACTTATGATTGGCGCTATATCTTTGGTGACTCGTTGTTTAGATTGTAGGTGTTGTTGTTTTATTACTTTGGTATACTATGGACGTAGGCACACAGTCGTAAGCCGTGGCCATATGCGTCTAGTCTTCATCCTGCAATAAAATATGAATTTCAACAAGGGCCGAAACCCTAGACATCCATCAATCATCACAAAACTAATTAAGGTATCAACAATTAATTTTTACACGCACGAGCATCAAGATTTACATGACCGAAACTCTAGCCATCCAACAATTTCATATCCAAGCATCAAAGAAGAGAGGGAGAGGTAGGGATATATCACCAGTGATGAAGGAAAGGCCGATGGCGGCAGCGTCACTAGTGTGTCACGACGGTGATACTACACAAGACACTCTTATGACAAGAGTGCCTTATGTAGTGAACTGTGGCGTCACAACCGGAGGCGGAGTAGCTCAGGGAGGTAGTTAGTCGAGCTTTCTATTTTAAGGAAAACTTTGGTGAGGAGAAGTGAGAAGAGAGGAGGAGAAGAGGAGTAGAGGAGAAGTGAGAAGAGAAAGAGGAGATGAGGAGAAGAACAGCCGAATCTTCTATTTTAAAGAGGAAATCTATGGAGATAAATGAAAATTCAAATTTGACGATAGAGAGTAAGTTAAAATATTATCACAGATAGTTTTGTACCAAGAATCGTCTTTCATCATAGACAATTTTATTCGCGCACGTACGCCTTGCAAGATTACTACTGGTACATGCAAATTAAAGGACGATAAGATTAAACGTACACACACCTTCACAAACATATATATGCACTATGCTAGCTCAGAGAGTTGTAAAAAACACACATATACACATGCATATATATATATATATATATATATATATATATATATATATATATATATATATATATATATATATATATACCGATTTGCACCAAAAAAAGGGGGGGAAATACGTACGTACGTACACCGAAGATGAATTAAGGTCTAGAGGAAGAGGTCAAGCAGCTGCAAGGGCCTGCAGCTTTGTTGCACCATGATCTGCTTGAAGTCAGGAGCACCACCGCCGGCATCCGTCGTGCTAGCCCGCCGGTGTCTCCTCATGTGGCCGCCTAGAGCCTGCCCCATGCTGAAGCGCAACCCACATACACCGCACGCGTGGACCACGGCCTTCGACTTGCCCGGCCGTGTCTTGCCGGCCCTGAGGTGGCTGGTCCGGTGGCCGCCGAGCGCCTGGAACGACGCGAACCGCCGCCCGCACGTCCGGCACTCGAACGCCGCCCGCCGGCGACGGCGACGCTGCCTACGTGGCACTGCTTCTTCCTCGTGTAACGTCCCACACCCCAGCGAGAGCAGGACGTCGCACGCCTCCAGCTGGCTGCCGTACTCTCCTCCTCCTCCTCCTTCCTCCTCGTGCAGAAGGCCGTCTCCTTCCTCCATGACGGTGGCGTCACCTCTCGCATGCTTCATTTTTTATGCACGCGCGTGTCAGTGCGGTTGAGGTGTACTGCGATCGAGCTATAATAGTCTGGGAGTGTGGCACACGTACGAAATGTTATAGAGCTATAGAGCTAGCTAACTTAACAAGAGAGATCGATGAAACTGATCAGGTGATCACTAGGCATATTTATAGTGTTTCTTCGATGTAATGTACCTGGCAATTAAGCTAGTAGACTGAGATATATGTTCCGTGGGTTGGTGTACACGCGGTGCGTATTGCCGTGTGCGGTACTACTTAATTGGTGTGTGTATTACCTGCAGCTGCACGCAAAGCGTCGCCAAAGCAGTCTTGTTTGCTAGCTACTTAAGTAGTGTGTTATTTGCAGTACTTTGGTAACTAAGCCTTCTTTGCTTACTAAGCGTGCAAGCTAGCTATATATATGGTGACTAATCGAATAATGCATGTGTTCGCTAATACATGCAGCTACCACATATTCAAATTCTTTTTTTTTTTTGAGAAAAGGGTCCTGAGGAGTAGGGTTGTAATTCGAACGGATAGACAGATATCACTTATCATATATCCTATTCTGAATTTTTTCCTCAGAGTCGAAGCCGGACACAGATAATGCCGGATACCTATTTCTCCATTCCGTATCCATTATATAAACCTTCAGACGATCGGTCGGATGAAAATTATCCGCTTCTTTACATAGGACATTGGACATTAAGGTGTAATTAGAGCGAACACGAAAAGACTAATTACCGAGATATTGAAAGAAGAGCACTCAGTATTCCCCGCCTGTTTACATACGATAATGATATCGCAACAAATTTCATGAAATGAAAATTCCACTAATATCATTTTTCACGAGACATATATAAATACTTTTGTGTATGTTAGTATTTCAAGATTTCACTACACATATAATGCATTCTAAAATAACACGTGAGAGTGAAAGGTGTGACACTGTATATGAGATATTTTCGTGTAACACCTCGTTTGAAAAGAACATATTGACGTAGTTTAATTAATATGTCTAAATCGAGACTTCAGAACTAGGATAAGGGAATTAGTACTTTGCGTTCAAGGAAAAAAAGTAGCTATATAGTACTAGCTAGCTTCAGACCTAATATCGGTCGGATTCATTTGGGTTTAAAGTTAATTTATGTTTATATTGTTTATAGAAATTTATTTTTAAACGATGTGTTTTTCAAGCGTTTTTTTAAGACGGAATCAATACAAAAATTATAGTAAAAAGTATTCTGAGTTCAGTTGTACCAGCCAAAATCACCTACACCTATTTTCTCTACGTATTGTCTCTCACGAACAACCAAAATTTAAATATTTAAGTCATAAATTATAAGTCATCAGTCTAAAAGAATCCACGCATGAACAAGACATGTGGAGCGACCTAGATAAGCAGATCCATATCTTGTTGGGTGTTGCTAGCAAAGCAAGGAATCGATACACATAGGAAGCTGCTTGGAACTCGGCAGTGAACTAGCTAGTGTTGAGTTGATCTGAATTCTGAAGCTTCCTGGGAATTCCCCAGCTACTGGTGCCTTAATTTGTTAATCTCTCTCTCTGTCTCCACCAATAAAAACCAACCCATGTACTTACGTGCGTACGTACGTATTACTAGCCTGCAGCTGTCGTTGATTAATTATATATATTTGCGGATTAGTTAGTTACGCGCCTACTTGTATTGCAAGCACTGCACTGAACGATGATGTGAGCCGTTGGTTAAGAGATATATAGAACTGTACTTGTATGTTAGATCGAATTGGGCATTACAGCTTGCTCATAAAATTTTGTATTTTTCTTCAACATATATATATATATACTCGTAGTAGCGGCTAGCTAGGATGTTCTTGAAATGGTTGTCAAGCTAGCTAGATCTCTAGAGTTATGGAGATCACTCAACGGCCTTATTAAAACTAACCCTATTATCTTAGTTTAATTGTACGTAATAATTAAGACCAACATATGTGTGGCTGATATGGCGATGCCGGCGCGGCATATGTAATCTGCGGGGCGAAGCATAATCCAGCCTATGGCACCGCGGTCCTTGAGGCATCTGATTTTTCCTCATTATATAGCATGATCCAAATCAAATCATTTTTCGTCCATACCAGATCAACAAGAATATCTAATTGACAGAAACTCGTTTAGATTACATATACCGTCATTATTCTTCCAAATCCATATGTATATATGATACTTAAACGAAAAACATGTACAAGGCCTACATAGATATATAATTTTATAGTTTTGCACCGGTAAACGAATTAATATCACATGTATTTATCATTATGGTCAGTGGCGGATCCATGATCAAAATTTCGAGTGACAAATGTGACTTGCTCACCGGTTTGCAGAATGTTGAGTTGTCGGCTTACGGTAACCTACCGTATTACGGATGAGAGATAGAAAAACGCTATTACGACTATAACATGCTATCTTACAAGTTATGATACACGTCGCATTTTGTCGAAGAAGCACAACGGTGCCCACTCCCCGATGGGAAGGAGAAGATGGTGGTTGTCACATGGTCTAGATAAAATTAGGCGACGACCACCTAGAATGAGATGTCGGCCACGAGAGTGTTGCATTGGGAGTTTATGGGAGTTAATTCGTTCTAAACATGTATGTAACAACATTGCAGTAATACGCTCGTCATATCAGTCGTTCTCAACTTGATTGCATCTTCAGAACGTTGGTTATGGGTTTGGGCTTTACATGATCCGAGACAGAAAATTAAGGGGGACAGTTGTTACTCCATATAGACGGGCTGGCCCACTTTCATTCTAAGTGTCGATTTTAGATTGCCAAGATAGCTCTATATGTATTTTTATATATCACAACAACCAAAGTCTTCCAAAAATTGAAAGCAAAAACCTTGAAATCAATAAACCTAAAAAATAAGCCAAAGCCAAGCAAAACCTTGTAAGACCTAGTTTCTAGATAGATGAAAGTTGATCTCTATGAGTCATCTTCATCACTTACACGTTATTGGCACACAATAAGATCAAGAAGGAGAGAAGAGATCAAAATCAACAAAAACAAGAGCAAATCAACCAAAATAAGGAGACACTATGAGTGATTAAAAAGTTGATGTATTGCAACTTGAGAATGAATGTTTTACATCCACTCCACCTGGAGGACAAGAGAGTACCGCACAACACTCACACTTCATAAAACCCTAACCCTAGAACACAATGTTAGAATGGTTGGCTAGATGGTTGGTTTACAAGTCTTCATCCTAACCTGTTAAATAGATGATGTAACCATCTCACATCTAACGCTAATAGATATTATCCACTAACATATTTGAAAAAAAATGTTAACCCCGCACAACACGGGGTTTACTCACACGCTTAACTTATGCACGTTTTTCAAAACACATGAGCTCAAATCCGCTAAGTCTTCATACTTTGATCCACTTAATCTTCTTAGCTTCTTCGTGACTTAAACCGCTTTCCCAAGCGTCACGATTTTAATCCAACATAGTTTTTTATATTTAGCAAACTTACCAAATATTTTTTCTTGACTCAGTCTACATCTTCTTGTGCAAGTAATCATCATGTTTGCCGTATGTAGATGTATGGGCTTGCCACATATCGACAAGTCTCTTCTATTCTGGTTCCACCGGACCACGTCTTACTTAGACCAACTAGGCTACCTAGTGCAACCCGTCGCTTGAACCTTCCCTTTAATATTTATCGTCTTTCTTATGCCATGCTTGAGCTCAGGCATTTCATCCGATATCCTTGATCGTTCTGGGCCTCGGCTCCTCCACGAGCGTAGCTCGATTATCACTGTTGATCATGGTTAACTCCAAACTTCCCTACACATCCAAAGATAAATCGTTTTTAGGCACACGTTCTTCACAATTTCACTCAGGTTAGTCAAAACATGCTTTATGAAACATTAATGCACTAACTAAACATATATCAAATCACCCCAAAACTAAATTCCCAAATCCGAGAGAAATACTTTAGGGCCAGTCAGGCCGGTTGAACATAGTGCGAATGATCCTCTCTGAAATATTTCAACCGCCAACAAAACTCCGGTTATACCTCTCGGCGGTCTAATGCGGTATGACCGGCAACACACTGACGGTCTGATCGGCAACAAGCCAGCAATTAGACAGGCAGTTAGCCAGCGGTTAGACAGGTTTGTCTGCTAATAAACTTGACTAAAATACAAAATTTACAAAGTTTAAATTGCAGCTCTATAAACTTAATAATAGTTTATCAAAATGTTATCTTGAACCCTCTAACATGATCCTTCGTAACCAAACTTATTTGCGCGGATCATCTACCACTCACATAAACTGGATTAATGTACTGCGCGAGTCATCACGTTCTTCCGACAAGCCGGACGACGTCGTCTCCGTCCACGTCGTGGCCACGGCGCCCGCCGGCCTGTGCCCGCCGAGCGCCTGCCCCATGGGGAACACGGTGGGTAGGCCGAGCGGTGCCCTTGCCGAGCAGGAGCTCCTGGCCGCCGAGCGCCTGGAACGTCGCGCACCGTCGAGCTGCACCCGCTTGCCCTTGGCGATCACCTTGCTCGCCGTCGACATTTACCGTGGTTCGCCAATTCCTTGCAATTTCGGCGAGCTTTTTGCAGAGTGTGGACGTAGGCGTTCTGACGACAGGGCGCCTACGCGGCATTCGTGCAAGCGGCATCGCAGCGGCCGGCCGTGCTGCGCGGAGATCCGTGCGGAAGTTTCTGGGATGCTGCGGAATATATACCTCTCGTGGAGAATGGCGTGTTTTCAAAGGCAAAACCTAGCAAGCGTGTGGATAGAGATAAATATCTCGTCACTGCAGATGGAAACACTCAACCGTGTGGGATCTTCGAATTTTCACTTGCAATTCGCGCGCGTGTCGATGCGGATTAGCATCCACCAGCTTCCGGCTAAAACCAACCATACAATTGGATGAGACTTCTTAGAGCAAGTCAATGGCAAACGGACATGGAGCTAGCTCATGTTGTTTCCTTGAGGGAGGAAACTAGTTAAAGCCAGTTAAATTACGTTCTTTGTTAAGATACATACTCGTTAACTTGTCATTAAATAAACAGTACTGTACTCTTCAAGTGTTTATATAAAATTTATTGAGGTTTCTACATCCGTAATTAGATGCATGGCAGACGGACATCTATCCATCAGTGAGTTTTTGGCACATCTAGCGTGTTTTAAACACGTATTTACAAATATATCAGTACACACGTGAGAATAGCAGAAATGTCACTTCTGTCATCCGACCATCGATCAGCAGCGCCATGGAGCTGACACGTGGCCGGTTGGCCCACCATGCGGCCACACGCCTGCCGCCCGGCAACCGTACGGCTCCCTACCTGCCACCTAGCTACCGGATGGCAGGTAATTAAGATGGCTTAATTAACTGTCTTAACTAGTATTTTGCATTACTGCTTGTTCAAAATTTTAAATATAGCATATGAGATCAAAAAATTACAAAATTTTATATGCAACCTCCTAACATAATATTTTTTGTGGGGTAATTTTCTGGTTATAGGTATGAAAAACAAATCTAAAACAGGAATCTCACCGGGCAACCTGTGCTTTGATACCAATTGATGAGAGGATTTGGTCCGATCTTCCAATGAGAATGATAACTACGATTGTTTGATATGACGTTGACGACGGGGCTACTTGACCGAAACGACCAAGTCCGTCCTGCAATCGCTACACCACACCCTGGTCGTTATCAACCGTGTCCAACATGGATGATCTTTCCTGCAAGCAATCGAAAATCAAGCAAGAAAGAAATAAGCGTGATCTGAAATATGAAGTTTCATTGAACAATGAAGAGGCCTGAAGTCGTTGTATTTGGTCTAGTCGACATAAGTACACAACTGATGTTTTCTGAATAAAAATCAATCTAAACAAGCCTAAAATCCTAAAAGCGGTGTCTCTGGCAGTTTTTTTGGTGCTCATGGGGGGCACGTCTGTGAGAGTGGGAGAACATCCCACTATAACTCTTCAGTCGAGTTCAAACTGATACAAGGTCCAGGGCCCAGGTTTGGAACTGATTTAGAATTGTTTTATAGTTTACACCGTGCTGGGGTGGAGTTTTTAGATCGGACTAGAACCATTGGAAAGAGGACGTCAAGAGCTTTCCAACAAGTCCAAAATCACCACATTTAGACTCCGTATGCATCTTTTATACTCGTTTGAAGTTAGCGCTGTTTCTGGAGGCCGAATTAGATTGCAGAACATGCCCAGTTTTCATTCTTGGTTGTCCTGGACTCAAAGTAACGTGGTGACCTCCGATATTCATCCTAAGCATGTCCGTGACTCCATGTGCCCTTCCTTGGTCCTTGCCCATGTTCCTAAGCACAATCACATAACCCATTCTCAAAAGCTGAATTATACAAGCATAGGAATGAGCACACTTGATAATTCAGCTGGCATGCGCGTGTCCTCGTCATAGTTCCTTGCCTATCATCTTGTGGATGAGTGTTGTATGTATCTAAGCAAGTGATGCCCTCATCAATAAGCATTAGTAAATAATAGCATGATTAAGAAATGACTGTCAGGACAGATGTTAGGGCAATTCAATAATAATGAAACCCAATAATAGAAGTAATGCATGTTACATTATTAACTATATGAACTGGATAATGGGACGATAGATATTTTGTTTGTGGCAATTCCTCTTTGAATATATCAGTGATGGCAGCAGAACATGCATATGTTCCCATTATACTCGTTCTACTACTACAGACCTGAAGTGTGTGTGTGTGTATACTTTATTTATTTATTAGCTATACTACTTTCTTCAACAGAATATATTCCACAACTAGAAATGAATTGGTAATAGGAATATATCATTTTAGCAGAGAATGAACTGGTGCTGATGAAGAAGACGAAATATGGCCGCCGTGCTCAAAATTAGCTAGCATTAGGAACTGAACTGGACTGACGCTGGTTCCCCCAAATAAATCGATCAATCAAATCCCAACCCTAAATGACCAATACTTATTGGATTAATTGGCAATTAAGGTGCAGGAAGCACTAGGTAGATAGATAGATCCGAAAGGGGAGCTGGGAATTGCTAGTGTTGTCCGTAATTTGGAAATGGAATCCAAGAGGAAGGGAGTGGGGAATTCTCTATCCTAAGAGGGTTAGGGATAACTACACTGAGAATTTGCTTTCATTTACTTAGTTGGTTGCAGAGGCAATGATCCTCGTGGATGACGAAGGAGACGAGGGCGGCGGCGGAGGAGTCAGGATCTGGATGATGCCTGTGCACAGTGGCGACCTGGAACAAACTACGAGTTGTAGCGATGGGATCTGGAAGGCAGATCCTGGCGACGGCTCTGACACCGGTGTTGGCACCTCCGACGGCCCGCTAAGTCTTCATACTTTGATCCACTTAATATTCTTAGCTTCTTCGTGACTTAAACCGCTTTCCCAAGCGTCACGATTTTAATCCAACACAATTTTTTATATTTAGCAAACTTACCAAATATTTTTCCTTGACCCGGTCTTCATCTTCCTATGCAAGTAATCGTCATGTTTGCCGTATGTTGATGTATAGGCTTGCCACATATCGACAAGTCTCTTCTATTCTGGCTCCACCAGACCACGTCTTACTTAGACCAACTAAGCTACCTAGTGCAACCCGTCGCTTGAACCTTTCCTTTAATATTTCTTATCTTTCTTGTGCCATGCTTGACCTCAGGCATTTCATCCGGTATCCTTGACCGTTCTGGGCCTCGGCTCCTACACGAGCGTAGCCCGATTATCACTGTTGATCATGGTTAACTCCAAACTTCCCTACAAATCAAAAGATAAATCATTTTTAGGCATAAGTTCTTCACAATTTCACCTAGGTTAGTTAAAACATGCTTTATGCAACATTAATGCACTGACTAAACATATATCAAATCACCCCAAAACTAAATTCCCAAAATCCGAGAGAAATACTTTAGGGCCGGTCAGGCCGGTTGAGCACAGTGCTAATGATCCTCTCTGAAATATTTCAACCGCAAACAAAACTCCGATTATACCTCTCGGCGGTCTAATGCGGTCTGACCGGCAACACACTGACGGTCTGACCGGCAACAAGCCAACAATCAGACCGACAATTAGCCAGCAGTTAGACAGGTTTGTCTGCCAATAAACTTGACTAAAATGCAAAATTTACAAAATTTAAATTCCAGCTCCATAAACTTAATAATAGTTTATCAAAATGTTATCTTGAACCCTCTAATCGTTTGTAACCAAACTTATTTGCACGGATCATCTACCACTCATATAAACTGGATTAATGTACTGGGCGAGTCATCACGTTCTTCCGACAAGCCGGACGACGTCGTCTCCGTCCACATCGTGGCCACGGCGCCCGCCGGCCTGTGCCCGCCGAGCGTCTGCCCCATGTCGAGCAGGAGCTACTGGCCGCCGAGTGCCTGGAGCGTCGCGAACCGGAACGCACCGTCGAGCTCACCGTCGACAGCGACAGCAGCAGCAAGTTAGCCGGCGAAGGCGGCGATGATCGTGCACTGCTGCCCACTTCCATACTGCCTAGATTAACTAATTACAATTGCGGTGTGTGTATGTAGACGCACGTAGTTGCGATATGATCTACGACGTTATTTACAACGCAGTAGCGTTGACCCAAGTTAGTTAAGGCCAAGCCCGATCATTTACCGTGGTTCGCCAGTTCCTTGCAATTTCGGCGAGCGGTGCCCTTGCCGAATGCCGAGCGGTGCCCTTGCCGAGCAGGAGCTCCTGGCTGCCGAGCGGCTGGAGCGCACCGTCGAGCTGCACCCGCTTGCCCTTGGCGATCACCTTGCTCGCCGTCGACAGCGACAGCAGCAGCAAGTTCGCCGGCGATGATCGTGCACCGCTGCCCACTTCCATACTGGCTAGATTAATTAATTACAATTGCGGTGTATGTAGACGCACGTAGTTGCGATATGATCTACCACGTTATTTACAACGCAGTAGCGTTGACCAAGCTCGATCATTTACCGTGGTTCGCCAATTCCTTGCAATTTCGGCGAGCTTTTTGCAGAGTGTGGACGTAGGCGTTCTGACGACAGGGCGCCTACGCGGCATTCGTGCAAGCGGCATCGCATCGGCCGTCCGTGCTGCGCGGAGATCCGTGCGGAAGTTTCTGGGATGCTGCGGCTTGGCACACAGGAATATATACCTCTCGTGGAGAATGGCGTGTTTTCAAAGGCAAAACCTAGCAAGCGTGTGGATACCTCTCGTGAAGCACCAGGTACTAGTAGATAGATAGATCCGAAAGGGGAGCTGGGAATTGCTAGTGTTGTCCGTAATTTGGAAATGGAATCAGGATCTGGATGATGCCTGTGCACAGTGGCGACCTGAAACAAGCTACGAGTTGTAGCGATGGGATCTGGAAGGCAGATCCTGGCGACGGCTCTGACACCGGTGTTGGCACCTCCGACGGCGACTGGTACTTGCTCCTCCATGGGAGCAATCTGCTTTTGAGACTACGCCGCCGGTAGGACTCACACGCGGAGCAACCGCCGGCGTGGGAATGACGCGCGGAGCACCTCGAATCTACTCTTACGGTGCCGAAGAAGGCCGACGGTAGGAATCAGGCGCGGAGCACGAGGCGCTACAGATTGCACCGCCGGCGTGGGACTCACGACCAGATCACCTTGGATCTGCCAAACTAAATTCGTTGATTACTCCGGTCCTTTATTGATACGCCGTTTCAAATGGACTAACGAGTCTTCGAACGGAAACATATCAGCAGGAGTATGTACTCTGGAAGCGCTGAACCGAAAAACGAGCTGGCGTTGGGTTTTTCGGCGAAGTTGCAATTTGGCTGATACATAATTGTCCTTCAGAAAATGCTACTCTTCCAAAAGGAAAAAGGATTATGAAAAGTGCGTGGTAACCTGGGGGAGTGGGTGCTTATGGATATAGATCAGAGAATGACTTAGCAGCCTGAGATATCCATCTTATAACTTATGTCTTTCTCCAAACAAATAAACATGATAGTTTTTCCGCTATCTTTTCCAAGCGGCTTATCGGGATAACATTTTTAAAGCGATTTATCGGTATGCGGTTCATTCACATAAATACTTATGCTAGGACCAATAACTATCAGCCGTAGCCATAAACGATCAGTCACAGCAGAAAAGAACTGGACATGCTCCATATCAATATGGTACCCTTATATATGATCAAAATTGATTTAGTTTATATGTACGCTTGATTTAATATGTATGTTAACATTCGATGAAGGTGAACAAATCAGACGCAAGTCTACAGTAGGAATGAATTGAATCAAAATTGCAAATTAATGTATCAGGGGACAAACGCAAGCTGCTAGCTGATTGTTAATCAGTGTATTCATACCATATATTGAGCCTTGGAGATGGGCCTTCTACTTATCCTGGCCAGTGAACGGGAACTGAACTGGCTAAAAATGAAAACTCTACGCTTAAGCCCATCTACGACCAGGCCTGATGGGCTTATAGATAGGCTTTTCATGCCAGGGCCTCAGCCCAAAGGCTTAAAGGCTCGGAGACGACGGATCGATTTCATCTCCAGATCGATTTAATAATGTAACGCTCGCTACATAGGACTCTTCTTTTGGTCATGGCCGACGATTTTTTAAGTTCTTTACTTTTTCAGATAGTTACGGATAATAGCGACGTAGACGTAGATAATACGATTTTAGACTTCAAAAATCGTTTAGATAATCTTCATCAAAAAATTATTCTGTTTGTTTCGATTTTTCAAAAATTATTTAGAGAATCTACATCAAAAAATTATTCTATTTATTTTAGTTTTCAAAAAAGCTAAAGGCCCAAGAGAAAAGAACAGGGAGCATATTGACCACCGTATCTATAGTATATCATGCACGATGACATGCCAATTTTTGGATAACATCAATGATAAGGTAATGCTGACCCCCTAAGCTTAACATTTCTGATGAAAGAGACAGGGTTGTCTACACCGTTTCTATAGTATATCATGCACACCTAGCCCATGGGAATGAGTCTCTTGGTTTCCTTTGATTCAGTTACTCTAAAGTTATCTTCACCTTTGATATAATTTGTCTAGAAAACTAACCAAAAAGACCCCGTTATTCTACGATGTACATATCCATGGGCGAATTTTATAAAAGCTTTCTAGGTACGTAAATAGTCCACAATAGGATACATATTAGGTTTATCTTTTTGAAGGCGGAACTAAGCAAACAACGTATGATTCTCTCAACCAAAATCATTCCATGTGCTTAGGGGGTGATCATTTTGGCTTATTTTTGGTGGTTTATGGCTGAAAAGCACTGTAGCTGGCTGAAAAAACACTATAGCTGACAGAGATTTATTTAACATAATTAAATTTAAAAAAAATTAAAAAATATAAAAAAAAATATGTTAGCCCATCACAAACAACGCAAACGAATACGACAAAAAAAGAACCGGCAAAAAAGCTCAAAAAAACCAAAAATTCAGAAAAAGATGAAATTATAAATAGTAAAAAATAAGCCAGAAGCCAGAAGCTTAAGCCGAAACGAGCGGGGTCTTAATTTTCCGATCCGACTCGAATCACTGGATGAGGCTACGGTCTGTTTTGCACATGTATCCTCCGCCTGCGACCACGTAGCTCTACGGAATACAGAAAAAAAAACATGCTATACACACCTTCCTCTCCTAGTCTTCCATCCTTGCCTATCTCTAGAGTGCAATCGGAGCGGATACGAACGGATATCGCTTATTTTGTACCATATTTCGTATTTTTTCTCGGAGTCGGAGTCGAACACTGATAATATCGGATATCCATTTCTCCATTCCGTATCCGTTCCATAATCTTTTCGGACGATCGGTCGGATGAAAATTATCTACTTCTTTGCACAAGATATTGGACAATATGATACAATTAGAGCGAACATAGAGAGACTAATTACTGAGATGTTGAAGGAAGAATACTCAGTACTCCCGTCTGTTTAGATGTGACAATCTGTCTATATGTTATCTTATTCATAGGTAAAGTCATAATAGATTTCTCCAACTCACTTGACATACGGATATATACGGACGGATATTACTTATCCCAAATCATATTCTATATTTTTTCCTCGGAGTCAGACACGGATAGTATCAGATACCCATCTACCTCTTTCGTATTCGTTTCACAAATTTTCGGTGGATCGGACGGACAAAAATTATCCGCTCCGTTTGCATCCCTACTTGCCCCACACAATCATACACACATGATACGCATCCATACTATACATGTACAAATACACGGCCTATACAGAGTTACATACATACACACACACATGAGCCTCCTCTTCCTTCCTCGCGTTACCCTTGCTTCCCCCCAACACTCACCAAGCCATACGCGCTCTTCGTCCCAACCACTCTCCATGTCCTGTAGCCTCTGCATGCCGAGCCACCGCACAGGCGCCGCCTCCGTCCCCTCGCCGCCGCAGCCGTGACACCTCGCCCCGAGGCTCCCCCGTGCCCACCCACGCCCCTGGTTCTTGATTCATCAGGTCCCGTGACAAATCAAGTGGTCTTCTTGATTTGTTCATTACAACTGCTTGCTGCCCGTGTCATGGCGCCGCTGCGTGGGGCCAAGCGCCGCAAGAAGGCGGCGGCGGAGAAGAAGGCCGCGATGGAGGCTGCCGCCGCGGCGGAGGGTGCGCCCGGAGCTGGCGTCCGCGACTGGTGGGACGGCTTCTGCATGCGGATGGCAGGTGCATCTTTGTGCTTCTTCTGGTGGTGACGCCCGCACGTCTCGATTAAGATTTGTGCAGATCATGTGGCTTGCAGGCATTTTGTAGCGATTTTTAGATCTAATTTGTCCCAGTATGTAATTCTTGGACTAACCTTGTGGTTTGTCGATCGTGTTAGGAAGTTCTCGAGATAAATGCGATGGTACTGCGGGAGTGGCCACAATGCCACTGGCCTGGTTGAGTAGTGTCGTGTTGAGTGATGTTGCATAGTGGTAGATGAAAAGTGATAGCTCAGTTTTAGCCTTTGAGATGTGATTTTGGACGCCCCTGTTGCATAGGATGGGTTGTGATTTGTGAATTGCAGAG
This sequence comes from Bonia amplexicaulis, assembly GCA_036346245.1. Lineage (NCBI taxonomy): Eukaryota > Viridiplantae > Streptophyta > Magnoliopsida > Poales > Poaceae > Bonia > Bonia amplexicaulis. The sequence goes on from CM070766.1 coordinate 17,241,173, forward strand.
AACTAAGCTCTCAATTCTTGATCTCTGTTCTGATTAGTGCAATGGGTCAAAAAGCTCTCAATTCTTGATCTCTGTTCTGATTACTGGGCAGGGTCAAAAGGTTTTGTGCCTTTTGTTCATAAGATGCCTATGCAGTTATCAGTCTAGCTGATCAGGTACAATTCGAGAGCAAATGCAGGCTTCAGACACCATTAACTTGATAGTTAGTTTGATTACTGATGCTAGTCACTGCTCTTTTTTTCTGCGTCCAAGCTGAATGTGACAATCTTTTAGCTGAATGTGAGAATCTATTTTCATGTTCATGTTCTATCACATCGGGTGTACACCATATTGCTTAATGGTGCAACATATTTCGAACAAATAATCCATTTCCATTCGTTTATTTGACTATATGAAAAGCTCCTGGTCAGTCCATAACAGAGCCAACTTTGTTATAGCTAATCTTTCTATAGGCATGTGATGCAACCATATAGGTATAGCAGCTCCTAGCATCTATCGTTGTAATTAGTTTCCAGAACTGGCTTGTGGTGCGGCATTACATTGGATTACATTGTTTTCACAATACAGTGGCCACTTGTGTTGTTGCAGACATTTTCTTAGAAGTTGCAAGATTTCTCAAGTCCTATTTGGTGAAGTAGAAGTATGGCATAAATTAAGGGCATTGTTCGCAAAGGGTGGTGCTGCTCTTTCTGACCATCTTTGTGAAAGGAGATGGCTCCTAAACAACTAAACATGGGCAACCACCAAACTTATTTCTATATTATTATTCGAAGATCCTGATTTTGTTTACTTTAACTGCAAACAAGTTTCTACTAGCAACTTGATGTTTTGTCCAAGTTACCACAGGCACCTGATGTATTTTTCGCAATATGGCATTATGTACATTACACTATATAATGTTAGATGAAGTTGCGAATTGCAAGTTGCGAGTTGCAAGTTGCGAATTTTCTAACCAGTTTTATATCTTCTTCTTAGGAACCTTGTCTTCTATGGAGGATGCACAAAGATTTGAGTCTATCTTCAAAATGCCAAGAAAAACCTTCAATTACGTCTGCAGTTTGGTGAAGGATGATATGATGGTAAGGGCTAGCAGCTATACCTTTCTTGATGGGACGGTGCTGTCTTTAGAAGATCGAGTAGCCGTTGCTCTGAGAAGGTTGAACTCTGGTGGGTCCCTGGTGACCGTAGGATCCTCTGTTGGTGTGAACCACTCGACCGTCTCATTGGTTACTTGGAGGTTTGTTGAGGCTATGGAGGAGCGAGCAAGCCACCACTTGCGCTGGCCAAAATCCGATGAAATGGAGAAGATCAAATCCAAGTTTGAGAAGATCCATGGTTTGCCAAACTGCTGTGGTGTTGTAGATACAACACACATCACAATGTGCCTTTCTTCAGCCGAACCAAACTGTAAGGTCTGGCTCGACCATGAGAAGAATTACAGCATGGTCTTGCAAGCTGTCATAGATCCAGAAATGAGGTTCACGGACCTTGTGACGGGATGGCCTGGTAGCATGAAAGAGTCGAGCATTTTGCACAGCTCTGGTCTCTTCAAGCTGTGCGAGAAAGGTGCACGGTTGAATGGCAGCAAGCTGAAGGTATCAGATGGATCAGAAGTTGGGGAATACATAATAGGTGATGCAGGATACCCTCTTCTTCCCTGGCTCCTCACAACTTACCAGGAAAAGGACCTCTCAGACTCCAAAGTAGAGTTCAATAAGAGACACTCCGCAGCCAGAACAGTCGCTCCGAGGACATTGGCGAAGTTCAAAGACACATGGAAGTTCCTGCATGGAGAGATGTGGCGTCCGGACAAGCATAAGCTGCCTCGGATAATCTACGTGTGCTGCCTGCTGCATAACATAATCATAGACATGGAGGATGCAGCCATGATCAAGGCAGGCCCGGCCCTGGGGGGGGGCGAGCGGGGCGGCCGCCCTGGGCCCCCAAAACCCAGGGGCCCCCATAGGGTAAGCTCTGCCCCCCCAATAATTGTGCAATTTCATATGGCAACTAGTGGTATTTAGGGCATTTTATTTGTTAATCTTCAAAATGGCCCTATCTAGATAGACTAATCCATGCATAAGTGAGTATTGGCCTCCTCTGATTTCGAGTTCAAGCTCCGCCGCTACTACATGGGGTTTTTTCCTGAAGCAGAAAAGGTCTCATCTGTACTTAGTGTTTTGTTTTTTTTTTTGGTTCTCAAAATTGCTGTTAGCTGTAACAGAGCAGAATCACTGTCGTTTTATGTAGTGGAACAGTGTTTTAGTGTGGCTTTGAACTGTGGTACCATGGTGATTGTATGGTACTCCACTATATAATTGAAGTTTAGAATGACAGCAAGATAACAGAGGTTAGCATAAGTGTCCATCCTTTTTGTGTGGGTGCAACGCTCTCAGCTTGCAGTTTCTGAATACCAACTACTCATGTTCAGAATGTTAGCAAGACATAGCTGTTGCAGGCCACTTTTCAACTCTAATGGATCAATATGTTAGCTTGCAGTTTTCTTAAAATAATGTCGTCTGAAATGTGCTCAATTGTGTTCATTTCAGTTGATAAACGTCTAACTTCTCTTTTAATTTGCTCATTTGAATCGGTTCTACTGTCTGAAAATGGTGACATGGGACAAAATAAACCAGATAGTAGTGGTTTCGAAAAACCAAATACAAAACCACGAAAATGCTTTCGTTGAGAGTCGAACTCAAGACCTCCCGCTTACTAAACGGGTGCTCTAACCAACTGAGCTACGAAAGCAAGGATAGGAGTGATGCAAACAAAAAATATGAATTTTTCTTTAATACATAACGTATTTTAAGTGTTTGTTGGTAAAATTATATATATATATACACACTAGGGCCTCTATTTCTAGTTTCGCCCCGGGCCCCTAAAATCCCAGGACCGGCCCTGGATCAAGGCACCCATGTCGAGCGACCATGACGTGAATTACAGGCAGCAGGTGTGCCAGTTAGCAGATGAGAATGCTGTCATGGCGAGGGACAAACTGTCCCAGCACTTGACCAGCAGGTGACAAAGAGGAGAGGTAGTGCATGTGCTCACTGCTTAAGGAAGAAACCGTACTGCTGTTGATTTCGTCTGTTGCAGGCAGCCGAGTCTTCTGACTGTTCAGTTTTGCAGAGTTGTAAGGAAGGATTAGACGAGAGCACCTGTCGTGACTGGTGAAACTCGACTGTAATCTGAGCTGTAGCCCACCGGTCGATTCAATCTGGTTCATTTGGTTGTTGATCATCTTATTCCTGCTGAAAATGCCACAACAAATCAATTATGAACTTGTCATTGCTTTTGGCAGAACACTAGATGAAAGATGACATTATGTTAAGTCAAAGAATTTGCGGGAATGATATTGTTTTCTAAAAAAACATGCAAAAGACTTGCGCATAATTGCATTGGAAGGTACATACAGACGCACACTCTGTTTGCTTATTGGTGTGGAAAGCTTAGCCAACAATGTGAGACTTCAAATGCTTGGAATCATTGAAGATTGCATCAAAAAGGTTTGCAGAAACAACAAATGGGTTCTCTAATTCTTTTTATGAATCAATTGGAACAATGAGTAACAGCAGAAGATGTATTACATGTAACTGGAACACCCAAACTCAACCAGTTATTGATGTGGAATTTATTGATCTGCATAGCAAATATGGAGATTTAACTGTAGTTATGTATGGAACTATAAATCCTAGTCAGAAGAAGGAAACCATGTCGTCAACTGTAATTACTCAGATCTCATCTGCAGTTATGTGTGAAACTGTAAAGATGGTTATAAAATATAACAGACACAAAGGCTTCTTCTCCGTCTCCGGTGACTCCACCCCCCGGCAATTGTTGTCGTCGTCTCCTGTGACGGGTGACGGCACCTTCAATACATCTCCTTAATATAAGTAAAAGAAGCGAGAATATTCTCCGTCGCCTTTGGTACATCTCCTTAGTATAAGTAAAAGAAGCGAGAACATTTGACGGAGCCTGCGATCGTCAGAGGGGCATCTGGCGGCGATGGCTGGCCGGCTGCGCGCTTGCACGTGCTTGGACGTGGCTGCGCCGCCAGCGGACGCCGGAGACTAGAAAGCAGAGCATGAATCTCAAGCAAATCGCAGGATCTGAAATGTGAATTATAGAAGAAAAAAATTATGCGAATGATGTATAGAAATTGTGCATATTCAATTCAAAGGAATATATATATATATCTATCTTCATCATCTGAAGTGCAAGACGGACTCATCTGCTTGGACTGATCTTAAGCAACATGCATGTATATATATGCACACGCACACCACGTTGAGCCTTGGAATTAATCTGACGCGAGCATGGATCTTAACCTAACATAACTTGCAAGCACAAAGGAACAGAGACACGTAGCCATCATCAAGAAGGAATCCAATTACCCGGCCGGGGGGCCTCGTAACCATCGTTGGTCGCATTGTCCTCTTCGGCCATGACATGGCCTCTCAGATCTATTGCTGCACTAGCAGAGCGCACATGCTACACCTAGCTCGCGCAATCGATTAACCCCGGCCATGCACGTCGGAGCAAGCAACAGCACCGGCCCGGCTCAAGCCAACTGAAGCCTCGCGCGCCCGTGCCGTCGTTATGATATGCAGCTCCTGACCATGAGCTCGTCGACGTTAAAGTCGCCGGTGTTCATCGGCCTCCTGGGCGTCATGTCCGTCGCCGTGGTGCTCCTCCTGCACCACTGCATCCTCGTCACCTGCTGCAACGCCGGCGCGCGCGACAGGAGGAGGCGCCGTGCCTCGGCGGCCGCGAGCAGCAGCAACCCCCAGCCGCCGCCGCCGCCGCAGGGCGACGCGAGCTACAGCCTGGACATGAGCTCGTCGTCGCGGGCGCAGCTGGTGCAGCCGGTGGTGTGCCGGTACCGGAAGGAGGAGGAGTGGAGCGAGTCGACGTGCCCGGTGTGCCTGGCGGACTTCGCGGACGGCGAGGCGGTGCGGGTGCTGCCCGAGTGCATGCACTACTTCCACGCCGACTGCATCGACACCTGGCTGCGCGCCAACACCAGCTGCCCCATGTGCCGCGCCGAGACCACGCCCACGCCCACGCCCAGCTCCGGCTCCCTCCATCACCAGCTCTCCATCTCCATCTCCGTCTCCCTCGAAGACATCCTCGTGCGCACGTAGCATCACATCTCATCTCATCTCAGGGTGGCTGGCCGGCGGCGGCGTACTGGAGGTACAGGGGAGAGAAGCAGAGCGCTGCTCATTGCTCTGTTCCGTTTTCTGTGGGGAGAGCGAGGTAGAAGAAACCATATTCTTTCGTCAGAATCGGTGCAAGGACATGAACTAATCGATTGATGTTGTTGCGTGCTGTGTAAATGGCAGCAATACTTTTGCTAGCTTGACTCTACAAGTGATCATCTCTCTCTCTTCTGTGAAGCAAGCACAGTCCGCTTTTAGGCCAAAAATTTAATCCAGATTAAATCTCGCTCATGTTTAATCCAGATTAACTGTTCGCTCGAACTAGTGCTATATTTTCTCGTTGCATGCATGCAAATCGAAAAGAAAGATGATCAGACGGCCGTAATAATTATACAAATCGAAAAAATATATAGATCAACACATTGCTCGACTGCGACGACAAGTAATTTGTCCACCCATCCTCGACGGTTAACATCTAGATTAACACGCATGGATGCGTGCAATGTGACCGTGGCTATCTTATATCATTTAACACATAGAAATCAACCAAAGCACATCGCGTGCAAGAACAACAAATCGACAATATAAATTACCTCCACGGAGAAAACGGAGAGATTTCTTTGAGCACGTAGCCATCGCTCCATGGATCGATGGTAACTAAGCCTCGTGACCGTCGTTGCACCAGCCCTTAAGTAGTAGTAGTTAACCTTAGATTTGGTTAATCAAGCTCATAATTACCTTCTCGTGATCCATGGCCACCAACAACGGCGGGAACAACAATTACCAGGGCAGCAACCCGTACGCGCTGCACGACTCCGGCGGCCTCACGGCGCCGGTCGCCATCATCCTCAGCGTGTTCTTTACCGCCTTGCTGGTCAGGCTGATCTATTTCCTCCTCCGCTTGCGCAAGGAGCGGGAGCCTGACGGTACGCGTGGCCCGAGCGCCGGCGCCGGCGCCCCTCCTAGAGTGTGCCAGCCGGCGGCGGCGGTGACAGTGGAGTTGCAGGCCGGGCCGATGGTGTGCACGTACCGGAGGGCCGACGGGTGGCGGGAGGCCACGTGCCCGGTGTGCCTGTCGGACTTCGCCGACGGCGAGGTCGTCAGGGTGCTGCCTGCGTGCATGCACTACTTCCACGCCGCCTGCGTCGACGAGTGGCTGCGCGCGCGCACCACCTGCCCGCTCTGCCGCGCCGCGCCTGCCGCCATCGCCTGACATGTTTCATTTCCGGTGTGGTCTGACACCAAAATCTTTCCCTTCTCTGCGACGGAAAAATATTTCCATGTACATCAGTGGCGGAGCCAGGATTTGGTTACGTTTCAAGCTCAGTGGTAAAATAATCTAAGTTATCTAAGTTGTACCATGAAAATATTACAATTTACCTGAGCTATACACTTATATTTTTTCACATTTCAGGTTGAAACCTATTCTACCCGAGGTGTGGATCCTCCCCTGATGTACATCAGCACTACATGTACAAGTAATTATATATATTTTTCTCTTGAACGAATTCCTTTTCCCCAAATATATTGGCTGCGCACTCGTTAGACGAAGAGTTAGCAGTAATCGTGCATGTGAAGCATATTTGCTCATGCAATCATCACTGTCTCCAATGTATGATCCGGTGAGCGAACCGGGACGAGGGTGTCCGGAGACGTCGGGCGGCGGCGGCGCGCCGGAGCCGAGGCGAGGCTAACTTGGGACGGCACCCACCCAGTTTGGTTGGCCTCGTCGTCGTCTCGTGGAGGTGAGGCAGAGCAGTGCGAGGAGGAGAACAAACAGGCAACCAAACACCTGCACCTTGCATTGCATTGCATCCCAAATAAGTTGCTGGCCATGGGATGCTGCCACCAAGAAAGCAAGAATCATACAACGCGTCAGTGTTCCCCACGGAATCGGTGGCAGAATTTTCAATCGGAGTTCATCAGCTTACCAAATAAGTTGAAAGCAGCACCGTTAGTGACTTTCAGATCCATGACCAAAGTGCGCCAGATGCATGCGACGACTAGGAACAACCAGCGCAAGATACTAAATATATCTTATTCTATATACAACGTTCAATGCCAAACACACTGCAAATGGTATGTCGAAAGATTGCCGGAATGGCCACATGGTACAAAACTACAGACAGAGTATATATGTATGGATATTTCGTCAGAGTGCAATGCTCCTCACATCTTCCTCAGGTTATCAAGCCGCGCCTGTAAATCATCATCTACTCCACCGTCCACCCCGCCTGCAGCTTCAGCTTGAGCAGGAACCTTCCCTGCTGCAACCGGCTTAGCGACAGCATTCGAATGCAGCATTTGTTGATAAGCTGGGTTAACAAGAGCACGATATCAATGTTACATCGATCCCAGAATCCCGTCCATCAAACTACTAGCAAGTGAGCTCTATGCTAGCTAGGATCAATAGAAGAATGCATAAGTAACATTCTTACCTCTTGAGTTAACGTTAATGCCAATTTCGTCAAGGACTTGGTTCGCAAGTTCTTCTGTTTCTTCCTCCTCCTCATCACCCTCCAAAGCATCATCCCCCCATTGCTTGTGCTGATTTCAGTGTCTACCAAAAATAGGAACCAGTCATCAAGAGATTTTGCTTGCACATGGTTCATGGCCTTCAACCATACGAACATCAGAGTTTCTACAGTACAATGAGGCATATTAACTACTATCTCCGTCTAAATTTATAAGACGTATTTTCTCTTGATATATAGATCAAGGAGATAATGAAAATGACTAAATTGCCCCTAATTATTATCTCTAAACACTATATTCAATGCATGCTTGTAAAGAATATCAAGAACATCACACTAATTTTGCGTTGAAACATAAAATACGTTCTATATTTATGGACAAACCATTCAAAAACTACGTTCTATATTTATAGACAAACCATTCAAAAAATACATCCTATAAACTTGGACGGAGGGAGTATTAAGAAAAGGCCAGCCACCTGAGTTTGTTAAAATCAGTCTTCCATAATTTACAGATAATATTATCTGTCTAAATGCCTCAAAGAAATAGAGCATCTGATTAAATGATATAGTTACCTGAATATGAAGAGATACACCTTGTAGCTGGGACTTCAGGGCATAGAATTTTGTGATCTGGTGTCTTGTGCGGATAAGGTCCTTTGCCATAAGTTTTACAGCTCCCTGCGAGCAATATTCAGAGGATCATATCATATCCTGTGATCAATGGATATGAAAGCAACAAAATGTGAGACTAATGCAAGTGTGCGAGACGAGCAATTGCGCAGGAAAACCTGCGAGCAACAAACATACTTCCTATAATCTAACGTTTAGGCCCTAGAGATTAGATTTCAACATGAAATTCGCTTTTATCCTATCAGAACACCTAAATAACAAAAAATATATCTGAAATAGATAATCTCAACATAATTAGACTAATGCAAGTGTACATGACAAGTACTCCCAGAGCTCTGTCAAACAATCAAAACCAAATATAATACCAGAAACGAGAACACATTCACATAATAAGATCACAGCAATAGAAAGGAAGAACAACGTTTACAAGACCTTCCTTGCCCGTGCTTGGGTCATTGTGTTGAGATCAAGCGTGATGGTTTCATCTAGGTTCCTTTCTACATCATATTTATGCTAAATTGGCACTTAGAATGATTTCTCTACTTTTTTCCCAATGTGGTAGCAAGACAGCCGCTGACCCTATTTTTATAGTTTAGAACAGCTTGTACAAAACTGCCTTAATTAAGGAGGTAGGAGTTGGTGAGAGTAGCCCATTACCCATCCAAGTACGGTAAACCACCTAAGTGTTCTGCAGCCCATATCCAATCCTATAGTATAATTTGGAATTCAACCACAGATGCAGATTGCTAAATTAACGCTACGAATGTTAATGGAATCGAACAAGTGACCATAAGGGGCTTAGACATTTTGGCACATCACATACCATCTGCCCTTGCTTGGCGACCTTCTTGATCTCTGCAATGTGCTTCTTCTCCTGAGCCTGCCGGTCCTGCCTCTCCCTCTCAATCTCCCTGATGGACTTATCCGGCATCCGCTTGTTCTCCCGCAGCAGCTCTGCCATTAACCAAACCAAACAGAGAAAAAACAATGAAACATGTGAAAGATCAGACGGAATACCCATATCAGAACAAGTCCAATTTTAATGGGCAGCAGTAGCTTTAGAGGGCCGCAGTTTCTTAGGTTATCTGGTTTCTGTAGCAAAACAAGTAATGGATAACAGGAACAAATACCAAAACCCCCAACCAATCTCTAAGTCCCTTGCATTTCCTTTCTTGGTTGACTGCATTCGTCCGAACAGTAACCGGACCACCAAAAATATCAAACTTTTCTCTCCGTGCGTCGAACTAGACGAGATTACTAGGCCCTAAAAAGAGAAGAGATTTTCTCCAAAAGACTGGGTTTTTGTTGCACCCATCCTAGGGCAACAAACAACCAAGCGAGGTTAGTTAATTAATACGACGCTTCCGCGAGAACTAGGGTTTGACGGAAGAAAGAGAACGAGATTAACGCCCTAAAAAGACCTCAACTTTGGATCAAGCGAACGAGATTAACGCCCTAAAAAGACCTCAACTTTGGATCGTCAACAGGGGGGGGGAAGTCAAATTTGTCGGTTGGTTTATCAACAGCAAAGGAAAGAAAGATGTCCGATTTGTTGATCGTCTCTTCCGATTGGCAGGGCAGGGCAGGGGAACAAGTAAGATGACACAATCTAGAAGGAGGAGGAGGATGGAGTAAAGGGAAGAAGATGAACCAGCTGGGGTCTTACTTCTTGCCGAAGACGAAGCTCATGGACATGGTGGTGGGCAGTTGAATCGACCCGATTGGATCGAGTTCTTCCGGATCTTGCCCCCTCGCTCTTTGTGTGATGAACTGAATCCTGGATTCGTGGTCTGTTTTGCTCGGGGATGGACGCGAAAGAAAAAATCGAAGTGCTATACAAGTTCGCCCGTGCTTTCGACAGAAATTAGTTGAATCGCATACGTTCTATCTGCGCTAAGATTCGTGTTCTCGCCTACATTCATGTTCATCTTCCCTAAAGATTCAACGAAGCTCCATATCGTACGCTCCATAGGGCCAAAAACACTTTTTTTTTTTGTGTAGGAGTTATTGGAAAGAAAAGGAAAGAGTGAGACGTGTATTTTATGTTTAGCCGTATATTGGAGTGTACGCACGAAGCGCAGTAATAGTTTCGCAGTATCGATCAATCGAGGACGGATGGTTCCAAGGCTGTCAGCAAACAGGTCCGAAAGCTTCCCAGTGCCGGCCGCTTCCTCCCTCCATTCCTGTGCTGACAATGATCGATACGTACGGACATACGCTATTATACACTGTCATGCTCCCTCGCGTATTCACAATGTATGTATGTATGCGTGTGTAATTATCGGGGTCATGTTGAATTTATAAACCCTATAAATATTACTGCTTGTCTGTTTATCAACTGCAATGACCTGTTTGTCTGGATCCGCCTGTTCGTACTTTTACCAGGGCTCTCCATCGTCTTTCTAACGCTGCAATTCCATTTCCCTTCCTCCCTCCATTATAACGCTGCAATTAAGGTAAGGATATTAATTTCAGAGAAAATTACATGTTCCTCTCCTGCCTGGGTCACCTTCAAGTTCGTCACACGTATGTCACATCTGCTATCTAGAAAATTAATGTTCAGTCACCGGTGAACATTTATTCTGACCAGACGCACACGCCTGTCACACACTCCACGTGGACGCACTTGACACTGCTCCTCAAACTTTGGCAAGCTCAATCGTGGCCACCGCACGCTGCTCACCTTTGCTGCTCCTTGCAAACTGCAACACATTGCGAAACCCATGACCACTATCTATTGTTCTGTATTTGTATGTATGCTCTCAACTTCTTCTTCCCACTACCAAAAGATAGCACACACCTCTTGTCTTCCTTGACACCTCCACTACCAAAAAGCTTGTTGCAAGGAAGAGTATCAGTGACTGGTGAAGAATCTGATGGATTTGGCCCGTTGATTCCTGTCATCTCAACTCTGAAGAATGTTCAGACCTGTCCTGATGAACCAGTCATCTTGCTGAAACAGCTGCTGATTAATCTATGGATTTGGAGCTGGTAGTGCTACTATATCTATATGAAACTGTTCGCGCTAATTCTTTTCTTCCCTCTTTTTTTTAATGGTTGTTTATATTTCTGGTTCTAGCGTGATGAGATGGAGAACTTATGGACCATGCAGATTTTGGCCGCTCATTAAGAGGGAGGGAGGCCATAGGCTGCCGCAGCACATCTTATGCTCTTCAGAATTATCATATCCAGTCGACAACTCCACGAGCTGAAGCTAGTACTGACGAAGAAATGTGGTTGGCCTGCAAATTCCAATCCAGCCTCAATGTATGTTGTTGCCTTGTTGGTAGCCCTTCTGACTTGTGGTCCTTCGATTTGCTAGCAGCAGCGTCAATCTGGAATTTTGTCTCCTCATAATCAAGGCAAGAAAATGCACGGAAAAATCACGAGTATTATATATGGATCATCTCTTACCTTCATCCAGCATTGCCAATCTGTTTTAGTGTTCATGTGGTCCTCTGGTATGCTACTACTAACAGTGTGTGTGTGGGGGGGGGGGAAGAAAAACATTGATGGCCATATGCACTTGTGTTCATTGCTAATGATGGGACTGTAAAATCCAGCTTTTGAATTTTATGTCTCAAGATCTGTGCGCCCAATTGCATCATTGTAAACATTCCACCTGGGATTCATCATTGAGCTTCTGAATCTAACAGTGTCGTCTGCAAGAAGAAAAAAATTATATAGGGAAGAAAGAGATCCGTGCAGGTCATATAGTTTTCAATTCATCCTAACTTTTGATGGATTTTCTTTTTTAAAAAAAAATATACCTTTTGGTGCTGCAACGGCTAAATTGAGCACATACCAGTATTTTTTTTAAATAAACCAGTTGGTATCCAGTATAGTGCACTTATGCTAATCTTTATATATGCAGGTAAAGGTTAGACCCATACTTGCTGATAAGTTTTGTTACAGATGCAGGATAAAATCTTGCACATGCATACGTCTCTGTGCTAGGAAGACTATCATTCTAGAAGGAAAAAGATACATAGGACCACAATGTTGTAATATTCTACATACTCTTTGTTTGTATGCATGGTTGTACACTTCTGTATTTATATGGTTGGTGAGAAAACGCTGAAGAATGAGCAGAGATTTTATTTGTCTCTCAGTATATTTTCAGTCTATATGTGAAGCAAGGTGGTATGTATAGGACTCAGGTTGGGACCAGACAAGGACGCCTCTTCTCACCTACTAGCTAGCTACGTATATTCATTTTGCAGGACATTTTGCAATGGCTGAAACATCTTGTAGATAAAAGACTAAGGGTCCAGTGCAATGGATTGAGCCTGCTAGTATCATGTTAGTGCAATGGATTATGTTTGGATCATATACCACTTGTTACGAAATTGATAAGACATCGCATGAAACAACGAAGGACAATCAAGAATACGAGAAAGATATTTAATATGAAAACCTCTTTCGGGTGAAAAATCACGGACACATAATCGACAAAATCAATGTACGTACAGGAACAGCACCTACTCGAAGAGTCTTAGAAGATGACGGTGAAGAGTTGTAGTCAAAAGATGCCTCGAGTATCCACGTCTGACTTCAATCGGTGCATGCACCTTGGAGCACCACGTCTGAAACAAGTCAGTGCAAAGTCCATTACGGATACAAAGATGATCCAAATAATAACTTTTGATCGATTCACATTGCTTCCTAATCAAACTCTTTAAAATGGTCGAAAAGATCAACAGTGATCGGATGACCAAATTCTGTCTAGAATGTGTTAAGTACTATACGTGCCATAGCCCTTGGCTCGAGGTGATTAAAGCTTTAAGCTCTAAAAGGTAGGAGAAAAAAGTGGGATCATGCATGTGTGCGCGCGTGGAACTGAATAAAGGGGCACAGTGATCTCGGGATTACTGTAACGGCAAGGCCATGCCATCTGCTTATCCATATCAGTGAAATCAGTAGTCAATTTTGGCGCCAGTTTTCTGTCGTTAAGAATATTGGAGTCCAGTGGAACTTCCAACCATCAGAATTTCGAACAAGGCCACCAACATCATCTGGAAAAGAATAGCAAGAACTGGGTTTTGTATAATAAAATGGATTCCTTAACCCTAATTAGCTCACATAAGCATCATCACGTCCAACACAATCCATAAATCCCTCCGATCCAGCTTTATTTTATAGTCTCTCTCACACAGTCTCAGTCTCCCTCGAGGACAATCTTGCTTTGTTTTCGCAGAGGCAAACAGGCAGCCTCGCACAGTCTCTCCACCTCCTCCATGTGATGTGAAGCTCTACCCCGTCTCCTCCCTCCCTTTCCCTCTCTCTCCTCCCTTGAACACAGAGCCATTCCTTACCTTATCACCACATACAGATCACTGCAGCATTTGTTTTTGGTGCACTCTGTGCTACTGCCTTTGGTCTTTGGTCCTCTTCCCCCTGGGCTGGGTTGAGTCAACTGTGCTCTTCATTTCTCCTTCCCTGTTCTTTGATTTCTTCCACAGTTGCAGCTCTTCTTCTTCTAGCGCTCTCTCTCTCTCTCTGTCCCGTCCCTTCCTTGGCCCCAACTTTTCACTGTTCTTGGCAGGTTCCTCTGTTCTAGTGGTTGTGGCTGACTTGCTGCTGTTGTTTCTAACTGTTCGTTGTTCTGCCGTAGTGCTAGTATATAGATAGAGGTGGCCGAATCCGATCTCGGTGAGCAAGTCCTGAACTTTTAGATTCAACTTTGCTTATATGTGTCTCTGTCTCTGAGCAAGTTCCGAGCTTTTGAGCAAGAGAAGAATCTGACTTTGCTTACCAAATATTCAACCTTTTGAGGCATCATCTTCTTCTTCTGTTTGCTGCTTTGCTTTCTTGCTCCTTTCCTCTAATGGTGATTCCGAGTTAGTTTGCTACAAGAGGAAGAGACTGTTGGGAAAGATGGGAGCTTTAAGCAGACTAGGGGTCGGGCTCACGGTGGTGTCCGCCTTGCTGCTGCTCGCGCTCACCGCCGGGCTCTACTACCTCCTGGTGCACAAGCGCTGGCTGCGCCGCCGCGCCGCCGCCATCTCCGATGCGGCGTCTTCTCCCTCCTCCTCCTCCCGCGAGCTGCTCCAGCTATTCTGCTTCAAGAAGACGCCCGCCCCCACTTCAACCTACGCCCAAGAGCCGCACGCCGGTGACGCTGCGGTGGCCGTGGCCGTCGACGGCGGCGTCGACGACGACGACGAGACGGTGGAGGCGCAGCTGATGCGGCTGGGCAGCCTCGCCGGCCCGCCCCGGCTGCTGTTCACCATCAAGGAGGAGACCAAGGAGGACCTCGAGTCCGAGGACGGCCGGAGCAGGTGCGGCAGGAGCCGGAGCCTTGGCGAGCTGCTGCATTGCTCGGGGACCCCGTTTCTGACGCCGGCGGCCTCGCCGGCGCCGCCAGTGGCGATGGGGAAATCGTACAACCCATTGTTCGAGTCCACGGCGGCGAGCCCAGCGGTGGCGGTGTCGCCGCCGCCCAAGTTTCAGTTCTTGAAAGACGCGGAGGAAAAGTTGTACCGGCGGGCTCTGGCGGAGGAGGCGAGGAGGTCGCTGCAGCCGCCGTCGCCGGCGGTCGGCGAGGAGGACGGCGGGTACATCACTATCGTGGTGGAGAAGAACAACCGGGTCACCCCCTTGCCTGCTCCTCCCGACAGCGGCGATGATCAGTGAGTCGTTGAGAATGGTGGCTTTGTTAACTTGTTTGATGCAGTGTTCTAGTGTAGCTCTTGTGCTGTAATTTTTCAGATCAATATATTTTTCTTCTGATCATGCCAACTGGATGATTGGATGTATATAACATGAACATGATGAAGAATTGAGGATGTCACATCAATGTGTTATTCTTCTTCTATGTGCAGTTTGTGACTTGTGAGGTATAACTTTGTTAGACAGTAATTTTGTTTGTTATGGACTATTACTCTATAAGCGTGATGCTTCAATGGAGTCTTGTGGTTGTTCTTTTCTAGGTGTTTGATTGTACCGTTCGTGGGAAGGGTGTATGCAGTTATACATAATATGAACAAAAATGGATTATCTGAAAGCTCCATACCGACTTGTCTGAAAGTGGAACTTTATACTGTTTGTTATCTACCCTATACAAGTTCCTAATACAAATTCCTTGCAACTTCTGTCAAGTTTATTGATCCCTTTCTAACCGTCATGTCGTCACACTTCAGTCATGCCACCACCTTCAATTAGTTCGCGATGCAAATTCATTGAAATTTTTGTCAAGTCTTCTAGGGTCTTTTTGAGCTGTATTTTGGTCACACCTTTGTTCATACTGCCTTTAGAACAATGAGGAGGGAGCAGAGAGAACAATGTAAGTAATACCATCATCGCTTTATCTGATGTTTGCAAAGATTTTCTAAGCCTTTGTAAGTCCAACGTGCAGAATTTTTTATATTTCTTCAGTGAAAGCCATCAGGGAAAAGGTGCTATATTCCCATTGCTGTAATTATGCCTTCATGTGGTGTGATACTATTGCTCCGTTTGAAAGAAGTGTCAGCCTGCTGCTTTTATCCATTTTACCTTTAGTTTAGTCTTCTCATCCAGCCATCTCTTTTGAGTTTTGAGACCAAGGTGCACACAACACCACCACAAGTCTGTCATTGTTTTTCTCCATGTATTATTCTTTAATCATCAGACATGTAGTATACTTTAATCAAAATCCATAGCCTGTTCCTTGGAAATATGGTTGCATTGTGGATTAATCGACTAGCAGTGTCAGGTTACATCATATCTTTCTGATTATAGCAGTTAGGAATGAAATGTAAAGAGACATTCACAATCTACAAATTAGGAGCTAACTGTCATGTCCTGCTTGGAATATTCAGAAGTAACATAAATGGACAGAAATCAGCTGTTATTCTGGCAGTTAAGCACTTTTTATTGTCAGTGCTATGTTTGGTCAGAACACTCATCACATGTATGATATTGTTCTGGGACTCTAGATGAATTTGGTCATTCCCATTGAGCTGTACTCCACTTGTTGCTTGACCTGGAACTGTCATTTCTATTTGGATCCTAACTTCACGGGACTGGATGAGCCCTACCATTACCAACAACCCTTTACACCAGTTAGTAATATGTGGCATGATTTTTCCTGTCCTCATTGTCTGTGTAGACATGTGCTCCTCTACCTATGCTGCTCCAATAAGTGAAGCCTTAGATTGGAAATTTGGAACACGTCAAACCCAACACAGTGTCAATGGCAGATATGCGCCAACTTCAGAGTAGACAAATGGTGAGGAAGGCAACAGCAATGTGCTGGCGCTGCAAGAATGGCAATTGCGTCCTGGTCTGCTCCTGTCATCTATTCTAGCATGGGCAACAAGCCAACAAATTATGTGTTCATAATCTTGGCGACATGAACTGTTTGATGCTAATCTGAAGCTATAATTGCAGGGATTTGTAGTTAATGAAGTGCCCTACAACAAGATAGCATGCAGTAGATTGGTTGCCTTTATTTAGGCTTTAAGCGTAAGATTCGTCTGGTAGTCTAAGAAGGGTGATAGTTGGAGGCTGGCATAGGCATGCATCCTGGCAAGCATATGAAGATGACATGTTGACATGTACCCCAAATTTCTCGCCCAACACAGATCGTAATTTGCAGAGCAGGTGATCATTTGGGGGCTGTGTTCTTTCGAAGTAACAGACTGCCAAATTTGCAAGACAAGCCATCTAATCTAAGTAAGATCTTGTGTTTTTGTAGGATTGTATGCCAAAATCAGAGAGGAGGTGAATGATTTTCGCCGTTTTTTGGAGTCTCCTGACAGTCGATGACAATTTTCAACCACTCGAACAACTACACCGTTCGACTGCTTCAATCAACCTTCCACGTGGTCGTACGCTTCAGTCCAATTGCAATCATCAGCAATCTTCAACAAATCACGAACCAGATTGATTCAAAATGATTTTTATTGCTGGATTTTAGAGATTTTACAAAGTGCACTCACAAGTACCTCTAAAAATCCTTCTCGATGAAAGCCCTATCAAAAACCTCTCAAAAAAACGTCTAAAAACCATAGTCTCTCATTGCTTTTATAGGTTAATAATACAAACCGTGTCTTCCTCAAACCGTGCCATGTATAAGTACTACGATCGTAAGGTCCTGCCTCGCAATCTTGCTGTAGGTGACTTGGTATTGAGAAAAACCCAATTCTAGTCTAATCAGAATAAGTTTTCCCCAAAGTAGGAAGGTCTTTGCACCGTAGTCGAAGTCACATGCCTGGCTCTGTACAATTTGCTATGGAAGACAGCCAGATTCTCTCAAACTCTTAAAATATCAACCAATTACGCAAATTCTATGAGTAAACATCTCTTACTTTTTCAATAAAGCTTTCAATTTATTCAAATCTTTATTGTCGTATGTTTCGTAGAGCTTCTTGTTTGTTTGTTCGACCACTTCTAGCACACACAATTTGTTTAACTGGTTGGAGAAGGGAAAACCACTAGCCGAATCTCTCCTCTCTGTATGTGGTCCTACCCACTAGAAGGAGCTTCAAGTGCCGATTGATTCCTAACTCTTGTTATCAACACACAACAATTGAGTTGTCTACGAAAACATTGAATGAATATTCAAGAGGGGTTCTGAGTACTTATCTCCTTATCGTTCATCTTCGATTTCATTCATCTGGTCGAACGAAAGTAACCACTCCTAGTCGAAGTCTTTTATTTTGATAAGTATTTTGATCGCTCCTTTTTTATCATTGTACAATGTCATAGGTTATGTTGGATTAGTACAATGTCATAGGTTATGTTGGATTATTGATGCTAAAAATTGTTAAATGTATTATTATTTAGTATGTTATTATTTGGAAATTATATATATTATTATATGTACGGTAAAACGGTGAACTTCAGCTATTTTCATTCAGTTTCACGATCACCGACTGAAGCTAGGAATATCTCTAGAGTGAAAGGAGGAAGGAAGTAGGGCTGTAAATGAGCCGAGCTCGAGCGAGCTTGGTCTTCCAGGCTCGAGCTCGGTAGAAGCTCGAGCCGAGCTCGAGTTGGGGTCCGAGCTTGAACCTGGGCTCGAGCTCGGCTCGGTGAAGCTTGATAACAATTAAAATAATTTATTATGCATTATTTTTCAATAAATTAAAAAAGTTCGAGCTCGAGTAAGCTCGATAACAGTCAAAATAATTTAAATATACACTAATTTTCAACAAAAAGAAAAGCTCGAGCTCGAATTCGGCTCAAGTAAGCTCGGTAAGAGTTAATATGTATAACCATTTAAGTTCGAATCGGAGCTCGCGAACTATTCGAGCTCGGCTCGATAAAGCTCGACTTCGGCTCGTTTAAAGTTCGAATCGAGCTTGAATCGAGCCTAGAACGAGCCGAACTCGAGTAGCTCGTGAGCTCCGAGTTTTTTTTACAGCCCTAGAAGGAAGGCACTGTTATACTGTGCATGTTGAATCGTACGTGGATATGTGAGAACTGGTGTGAGATTAGCATGCAATGCGTGCTCAGATCGGTGGATGGACCAACAGGATGTGCGTACTTCTAGCAATTATTCTGCTGCTGTAGCAGAGGACTTCCTCTACAGCTCCATCCATCCGTCCGTCTTTGGGAGGTGTAAATTCCAGATCTTACAGGTAGTATTATTGGATTAGCTAAACTGCGCTTGATTAAGATTGGGTTCTGCTCATTCGGAATTTTTAACGATTTATGATTTTTTTACTGTTTAAGGTTTATTTTACCTTATAACTAGTTTATTTGGCACGATTAAATTTAAGAAGATTAAAAATAGAAAAAATAGGCTATCCTATATAGACAATACAAAGAAATACAGAAAAGATAAAAAACCAACAAACAAAAAAAAGACAAAAATTAAATGTCAAAGATCAATCGCTAACGAGCAGACACCCTCAAAAAAGAAAAGAGGGTCCTTCCCCAAATTAGCGGGACGGCAAGGAAAATGGCGCCCACCACCGTCCGATCGACATCCAACGCCATCAAGCCCCGCCCTCGGAACCTTCCAGAACCCGCCCCCTCCGCTATATATTCCCGCCTCCTCTCCACTTCCTCCTCCTCTCCTCCTCCCAAAACCCTACCCGCCGCCACTACAGCGCGAGCAACTCCGATGGCGGGGAAGGGCGATGGACCGGCGATCGGGATCGACCTGGGCACGACCTACTCGTGCGTCGGCGTGTGGCAGCACGACCGCGTCGAGATCATCGCCAACGACCAGGGCAACCGCACCACGCCCTCGTACGTCGCCTTCACCGACTCCGAGAGGCTAATCGGCGATGCCGCCAAGAACCAGGTCGCCATGAACCCTATCAACACCGTCTTCGGTGAGTTTAACTCCCTTGCCCTCCTCCACCCCAGATCTCTTCTCCTTGCTGCTTTATTGTTGTTGTTTTTCCTCTGCGCGTTAGATCTGTGGATCTTAGGCTCTAGCATGTATGGAGTTGTGATGTAGCTTAGTCTGGCTTGCTCAGGTCTGTGTGGTTTCGTACGGCTTCCTAGTTTACCTGCTGCGTCAATCTCTGTTTACGATCTTAGATTCAGATCTGTATGCTTCTTTTGGACCTGGAGCTCTGGTACTAGTAGCGGTTGTTGATTCAATGTGGTTGCTGCTGCTTTGGTTACTTAGATCTGTCGATGGTTAGTGCCTCAGGGTTTACTAGATCTGGCTTGGGGCTTAGTTCAATCGACATCATTGTATTCTTTACCAGTCTCTGCGTTGATGACTTGCTTACCTGATTGCGTAGATGTTGTTGGATCCTAGTTCATTAGTCTGTACGGTTATCTGTTGGGACAGTGCTTGCTTAGGAATACCCTGTTTTAAGTGTATTCGAATGGTCCCTTGCTGAAAAGGGATATCTCCGCTCTGCCGTCTAGCTTTAAACAACTTTCCAAGGGAGAAGTGATGATGTTTTATCCATACCACATCTCTGCACCTCAGATGATGATCAATCTACATCATGCACTACCATCTGATCTCCACTTCGTACATCTTTTAAATATCTTTCTGGGGCAACATAAATTATGCAGCAGTTAACCCATTTTCCGAATTTTTTGATCTGTACATTTGAAATTTCGAACACAGGCAGTGTGCAACCTGCGATGTAAATTAACCCATTTGCTGAACTCAGTGATTATTAAAAAAAATCGCCATCTTTCGGCTGAGGTTGCATGCTTAGTTATTAAATGCTCTCGATAGTTCTTTTTAATCCATGTAGAAATTCTATGTAGATTCTAATGCCATTTGGTATCTGACACATAGTCTTCTTCAATGGCTATTTGTCTCGAAATATGGCATATAACAAGGGGGAACGCTCGAGCGGACCTTGCGACACTGGTTGCTCCATGTGCCTCCAGTTACTATATGGCCTTTTACACGTTCTAGCTTTTCTAATCCTAATTTGTGAAATTGGTAGTGCTTATCATAACGTACCTTATGCTTTGGTTTTGGGCTCTAGATCAGAATACATGGGATTCTGTGATATTGCGCTTATTTCAGTTGTAAGCATGGCAACATAAACTTATTATATGTGGTTCTACTCCACAAGTTTTAAATGTTTGTTGAATGTTGCCTCCTGCCATATGTTGGATTCAAATGCTTGTATTCTGCTTGCAAGGAAGTTATTGATGCTTTGTCCTGGCATAGCAACTAGTCAGTTTTGTCTATCTACACAAGTCTGGGTCAATTTGTGTTGCTGATGATATTTATTTATTACAACTTTACAAGCAGCATTGAAATATAAATTTACATTGCAAGTACTGACTTCCGATTCTTCTCCGCAGATGCGAAGCGTCTCATTGGCAGGAGGTTTACTGATGCTCCTGTCCAGAGTGACATTAAGCTCTGGCCCTTCAAGGTCATTGCTGGACCTGGTGACAAGCCTATGATTGTTGTCCAGTACAAGGGTGAGGATAAGCAGTTTGCAGCTGAAGAGATCTCCTCCATGGTCCTCATCAAGATGCGTGAGATTGCTGAAGCCTACCTTGGCACCACCATCAAGAACGCCGTTGTCACTGTTCCTGCCTACTTCAATGATTCTCAGAGACAGGCCACAAAGGATGCTGGGGTGATTGCTGGTCTCAATGTTATGCGCATCATCAATGAGCCGACTGCTGCTGCCATTGCTTATGGTCTTGACAAGAAGGCTAGCAGCGTTGGAGAGAAGAATGTTCTCATCTTTGACCTCGGAGGTGGTACATTCGACGTCTCACTTCTTACGATTGAGGAGGGTATCTTTGAGGTCAAGGCCACAGCTGGTGACACTCACCTTGGCGGCGAGGACTTTGACAACCGGATGGTCAACCACTTTGTCCAGGAGTTCAAGAGAAAGAACAAGAAGGATATCAGTGGCAACCCCAGGGCTCTCAGGAGGCTGAGGACAGCCTGCGAGAGGGCGAAGAGGACCCTCTCCTCCACTGCCCAGACCACCATTGAGATTGACTCGCTGTATGAGGGCATTGACTTCTACTCAACCATCACCCGTGCCAGGTTCGAGGAGCTCAACATGGATCTCTTCAGGAAGTGTATGGAGCCTGTGGAGAAGTGCCTCAGGGATGCCAAGATGGACAAGAGCTCTATTCATGATGTCGTCCTTGTTGGTGGCTCCACTAGGATTCCAAGGGTGCAACAGCTTCTTCAGGACTTCTTCAATGGGAAGGAGCTTTGCAAGAACATCAACCCAGATGAGGCCGTTGCCTACGGAGCTGCAGTCCAGGCTGCCATCCTGAGCGGAGAGGGCAACGAGAAGGTCCAGGACCTCCTGCTGTTGGATGTCACCCTCTCTCTTGGTTTGGAGACTGCCGGAGGTGTCATGACCGTCTTGATCCCAAGGAACACCACCATCCCCACCAAGAAGGAGCAGGTCTTCTCCACCTACTCGGACAACCAGCCCGGTGTCCTCATCCAGGTCTACGAGGGTGAGAGGACCAGGACCCGAGACAACAACCTGCTGGGCAAGTTTGAGCTCTCCGGCATCCCTCCCGCCCCCAGGGTGTTCCTCAGATCACCGTTTGCTTCGACATCGACGCGAACGGCATCCTGAACGTGTCTGCGGAGGACAAGACCACCGGGCAGAAGAACAAGATCACCATCACCAACGACAAGGGCAGGCTGAGCAAAGAGGAGATCGAGAAGATGGTCCAGGATGCGGAGAAGTACAAGTCGGAGGACGAGGAGCACAAGAAGAAGGTGGAGGCGAAGAACGCCCTGGAGAACTACTCGTACAACATGCGCAACACCATCAAGGACGAGAAGATCGCCTCCAAGCTCCCGGCCGAGGACAAGAAGAAGATCGAGGACGCCATCGACCAGGCTATCCAGTGGCTCGACGCCAACCAGCTGGCGGAGGCCGACGAGTTCGAGGACAAGATGAAGGAGCTGGAGGGCATCTGCAACCCCATCATCGCCAAGATGTACCAGGGCGCCGGCGCCGACATGGCCGGCGGCATGGACGACGAGGAGGCGCCCTCTGCTGGCGGCAGCGGCGCTGGCCCCAAGATTGAGGAGGTCGACTAAGCGCGTAAGCACGCGCTGCATCTATCCTACGTTATCCATTTGTTTTAGTGGTTCATTCCTTTCTTGAATCCACGGATTCTACTACTCTAAAGCCTTGGAACACTATGCCGTCTGAACTATGGGCTGATGAATTATTATATTTTACGCATGCTTTTGTTGCCCCCTGCAATTTAGCTGCTGCTTTATCTTGCTATACGTCCGGTGTGGGATGCTGTCTACTTGTGCATGGTCTGGTCGGTTGTCCGTGAAAATACATGTAGCTTCTGGGCATCTTCTCTTAACTCCATCTTCAACTTGTCGTGCAAGCTACTATGCACGTCATGTGTAAGTTGATCAATAGCCTCACTTCCATCGGCAAGTCTCTCTTGCTTCTTGCTCCCACCTGACGCCTCACTTAAATTGATGAAGTCATTTGCTCCAACCTTTTGCTCGAACTTTCCTTGAACACATCCATTGATTTTAGCATGTGTTATGTTTGAGCCTAGCTATCTCACACGACCTTCATGACTGCTCTGGACGTGATCCACCTGATCTAGTCCTGATCGCCCGTCGATCATAGTTGCCTCTAAACTTCTCTCTACATTCAAAGACTAAGAAATTGTTTTTCAGGCACAAGTTTTTCACAACTTGATCTACATTAGTATAAACATGCGATATGCAACACAATGCAACCATGATAGAAGATCCAAGATCAATCCATGGTCAAATATCCCACTGTTTCCAATTTTCAAAACCAACTGCCCCAACTGGTATGACCGTACTCCATGTGTCGGTCATATTGCCACGATCTTACTGCCAACTATGGCCGGTCCGACCAGCCCTCACCCTGTTCCTGGTAATAGAGGAGCGATATGACCACTTGCTAAGGCTAGTACTACCACCTTGATAGTACCGCCATGCAAGACCTGGTCGTGCCATTCCTTCGATAGTATAATGGTTTTGCACCGGTACTAACGGACCTGGCCAAACTAGAAAATGACTATTTTTAAAAAATAGCTACCGTCAACTAGAGTCCGTTGTGTCGTTCCTATGGTAGTACAGCTACTCACACCTTGGCGCTACCGCCATTGCCCGGTTGGTACTACCGCTTAAGACCTTACAACAACCTGAATTTTCAGGGATTGCAAATCCTTTTGCAAAACTTTAGATTCAACTCAACCTAACTGCTGATTGTTCGTGACAAATTGACCTAGACCTATTCACATAGTCTCTTAGATCGTGATAAGGCAAGTGTATGCATGTGGTGTGCTATTGAACTTGAGCGTTTCAAGTGGTGATGGTCGTTAGAGCAGACATATGATCTTGGCGGCAAATCATTAGGCAACACTAACTTCATATGATGGTTGCTTCGAGGAAAAGCACCATAAAGATCGATAGGTGGTAATTAAGAAAATTGTCCGTTACCAAATGGGGAAACGGTTTGCAATAGTCATGCAGGAAATAGCTTCACTCTCTTCTTTAATCTCTCCGCATAAGCAATCATAGGTGGCATTTTAAAGAAACTGCTAATGTAGGAGCATTGAGAATGCCCTAACAGAGAGCGAAACAATGTCATGCATAAGACATTATACAGGCACACAATTCAACATCAAGAAACAACAAAATCTTACGTTTGGGAGGAGAGTAGTGTGTATGTATTGATTGGGAGGAGGAAAGGGGAGAGAGAAATATGGAAGAATGTGTTAATTTATTGATTGGGCTTACTAGTAGTATTATGTACTGGTGTAATATTTGTAGTTATTTCTAAGTGATATCGAAAGTATAGATATACCATAACAATATCTTTCACTGAGAATACCCTTGTATTTCCATTCCTCGTCATTCATTACCTGGATGGCTGCATGTCATAAACTCACTCTTCAGTTGCTGCCATCAGGGATCCAATCTTTGGGTTCTGCCTCTGCATTTCTTCGCTTGCAATGAATGCAAATTAAGGGCAAATGCCTTAATCATATGAAAAATTTTAATATATTGAGCTCAAAGAGAATTTTGAATTTTATTGAAAGAGAACCTGCATAGTACGCTACATCAGGAGTAGTCTTTGTAGTATAATCGAGGTTTGTGTTGCCGACAGCCTCCTCATAGGTCTTCATATAGGTAGTGTGTTCACACCTATCGTACCCTCGGGCATTTTCTTTTAGTACCATTTTTGTTTTCGATTCAACAAGATGATTGCTTAGATACTTACTGCATCTTGGATAAAACAGTGCTAATAAAACAGTTAAAAACCAACAACGAAAGAAACTCAGCACTGACCTAATTGTGGGAAATATGGGTAATAATTTAATTTTAGATTTTACTAGAAAATAAATATCACAAATAACTAATAATGTATAAAACAGTGCTAACAACAGGTAAATCATTATACTTCAAAACTATATCGAAACATAATTTAAACAAGTCGATCAGTCACACGAACGACTTATAGTTGGGTATGAGAAAGAACATGAAGCAGTGCAGAACGTAGATGTCGCAGCGAAACGAGCGGTTGTGCAGATGTGTGCTGCCGAAACCTTATTGCCATCCCTGTGCAGGCCTTCACGTCAGCAATGGCTCAGAGATACCGCTTCCCTTCTCCATGGTGCATATCGGGGAGAAGAGTCGACGAGGTTCAGACGGCACAGCACAACAACACAAGCTCGCAGGAGAAAGAAATGGAGGCAATAATATTTTTCTACATACTACGGACGTCTCCATGATATATATATATATATATATATATATATATATATATATAATATATCGACATGATTAAACATCCATTTACCCACTGGTAATTGCCTGTCATCAAAACCCAATAAAACCAACTGACACATTTAACCAATCATTTACCATTGGTAACTGTCTGTCATTAAAACACAATAAAGCCTCAAATTCAAATGTTTGAATCCCATTCAAACACAGAGAGAGAGTGGTGTACTGTTCAGCAAAAATAAAGATGAACTTAGTCTATCAAGTGGTGCGCCACATCACGTCACGGTCATAAGTCACGTGATAAACTAGTCCAATTTAATTTGATACGAATCGCTAGTCGTAGATGAAGTATTTCGGTAAGAATTAAAACTGGGGAGACCCAAAACATCAAATCCAAATAGAGCTCTGTATACAGTTCTTTCTTGTCCAATGCATGATACGAATGCATCTTTCACCGTGCAAGTTGTCGAGTGAACACCGCATATGGATCCAGTACAACATGTTGGATCCATAAAGGGGGCTTGTAACATCCTTCTTTCTTCTAAGATCTTTTCGATACAATTAAAAACAATAATTATATTTTACTTTTATTTTACATCTTAGGTCTAAAAAAACCTATATGTTAAAATATAAATAAATTATCTATCTTTCCTTATCAGTGTAAGGTTTTAGGTAAATTAATTAGTCCAGGCAACTCAGTAGCCGCCGCCACCGTGGTAAGCAGAGCAATAACATTGAAACGGATGAACCGAAGAGAGGATGATGCTCGTTTCTGCATTTTGTTCTCTTTCATTTCCAAATAGAATGGAATAATAAGTTCTTAAGTAGCATCAACATACTACTACACAGCAAAAAAAAATAAAAAAAATGTAACACGACCGAACGCATACTAGAACAGGGATACACCATTTTGATTTACACCCTCCGCGCTGAGGGATAACGATAAAACTTATTAGTACCTCTTCTAACTAAGAGAAAGAAGCATGGCTGTCAGACAACAGAGAAGAATGTGGCGCAAGCCCGGCAGTATCAACCACCCTCCAGCGCTGCGGCTGCTGGAAGCCGGAGGTGGACTCGAGGCTGGCGCCCCTGCCCCTGCACTGCCCGGGCTTGCTGCGCCCCGTCAGGAGACGTATCTGCAGCTCCCGTAGCCTGCCACACACAGCGCCACCGCAGCGCCATGTCAGTAAGTTTCAATAGAAATGATCGAGCGCCAAGCTCCAAAACATCCATGAAAGATACGATACGATCAAACGGTTTGCAATAGTCATGCAGGAAATAGCTTCACTCTCTTCTTTAATCTCTCCGCATAAGCAATCATAGGTGGCATTTTAAAGAAACTGCTAATGTAGGAGCATTGAGAATGCCCTAACAGAGAGCGAAACAATGTCATGCATAAGACATTATACAGGCACACAATTCAACATCAAGAAACAACAAAATCTTACGTTTGGGAGGAGAGTAGTGTGTATGTATTGATTGGGAGGAGGAAAGGGAGAGAAAATATGGAAGAATGTGTTAATTTATTGATTGGGCTTACTAGTAGTATTATGTACTGGTGTAATATTTGTAGTTATTTCTAAGTGATATCGAAAGTATAGATATACCATAACAATATCTTTCACTGAGAATACCCTTGTATTTCCATTCCTCGTCATTCATTACCTGGATGGCTGCATGTCATAAACTCACTCTTCAGTTGCTGCCATCAGGGATCCAATCTTTGGGTTCTGCCTCTGCATTGCTTCGCTTGCAATGAATGCAAATTAAGGGCAAAGGAATTAATCATATGAAAATTTTTAATATATTGAGCTCAAAGAGAATTTTGAATTTTATTGAAAGAGAACCTGCATAGTACGCTACATCAGGAGTAGTCTTTGTAGTATAATCGAGGTTTGTGTTGCCGACAGCCTCCTCATAGGTCTTCATAGTAGGTAGTGTGTTCACACCTATCGTACCCTCGGGCATTTTCTTTTAGTACCATTTTTGTTTTCGATTCAACAAGATGATTGCTTAGATACTTACTGCATCTTGGATAAAACAGTGCTAATAAAACAGTTAAAAACCAACAACGAAAGAAACTCAGCACTGACCTAATTGTGGGAAATATGGGTAATAATTTAATTTTAGATTTTACTAGAAAATAAATATCACAAATAACTAATAATGTATAAAACAGTGCTAACAACAGGTAAATCATTATACTTCAAAACTATATCGAAACATAATTTAAACAAGTCGATCAGTCACACGAACGACTTATAGTTGGGTATGAGAAAGAACATGAAGCGTGCAGCGTAAGATGTCGCAATAAACGAGCGGTTGTGCGATGTGTGTCGCCGAAACCTTATTGCCATCCCCTGGGGCCTTCACGTCAAGAATGGCTCGAGATACCGCTCCCTTCTCCATGGTGCATATCGGGAGAAGAGTCGACGAGGTTCGACAGACAGCACAACAACACAAGCTCGCAGGAGAAAGAAATGGAGGCAATAATATTTTTTTCTACATACTCTGGACGTCTCCATGATATATATATATATATATATAGAATATGAACTGATATAATTAAATATCTATTTACCCACTGGTAATTGCTTGTCATCAAAACCCAATAAAGCCGACTGACACATTTAACCAATCATTTACCACTGGTAACTGTCTGTCATTAAAACATAATAAAGTCTCAAATTCAAATGTTTGAATCCCATTCAAACACACACACAGGGAGAGAGAGTGGTGCACTGTTCAGCAAAAATAAAGATGCTGTTCAGTAAAAATAAAGATGAGCTTAGTCTATCAAGTGACGCGCCACATCACGTCACGATCACAAGTCATGCGATGAACTAGTCCAATTTAATTTGATACGAATCGCCAGTCATAGATGAAGTATTTCGATAAGAATTAAAACTGGGGAGACCCAAAACATCAAATCCAAATAGAGCTCTGTATACAGTTCTTTATTGTCCAATGCATGATACGAATGCATCTTTCACCGGGCAAGTTGCCGAGTGAACAGCGCTTATGGATCCAGTACAACATGTTGGATCCATAGAGAATAAAGGGGGCTTGTAACAACCTTCTTTCTTCTAAGATCTTTTTGATACAATTAAAAATAATAATTATATTTTACTTTAATTTTACATCTTAGCTCTAAAAGATCCTATATATTAAAGTATAAATAAATTGTCCATTTTTTCTTGTCCGTTTAATTTTTTAAGTATATTAGTTAGTGCATACAATTTTTAGGTAAATTAGTTAGTGCATACAACTCAGTAGCCGCCGCCACCGTGGTAAGCATAGCAATAACATTGAAACGGATGAACCGAAGAGAGCATGATGCTCGTTTCTGCATTTTGTTTTCCCTTCCATTTCCAAATAGAATGGAATAATAAGTTCTTAAGTAGCATCAACATACTACTACACAGCAAAAAAAAATGTAACACGACCGAACGCATACTAGAACAGGGATACACCATTTTGATTTACACCCTCTGCGCTGAGGGATAACGATAAACTTATTAGTAGCTCTTCTAACTAAGAAAGAAGCATGGCTGTCAGACAACAGAGAAGAATGTGGCGCAAGCCCGGCAGTATCAACGACCCTCCAGCGCTGCGGCTGCTGGAAGCCGGAGGTGGACTCGAGGCTGGCGCCCCTGCCCCTGCACTGCCCGGGCTTGCTGCGCCCCGTCAGGAGACGTATCTGCAGCTCCCGTAGCCTGCCACACACAGCGCCATCGCAGCGCCATGTCAGTAAGTTTCAATAGAAATGATCGAGCGCCAGGCTCCAAAACATCCATGAAAGATACGATACGATCGTTACTTGATAAGTGTTACCAACTTACTTGGGTCGTTGGAGGTGACGACGCCGGTGCCCTTGAAGTCGCAGTCATAGTCGTGGCGGCCATTGGCCTGGTAATAGGCGTTCATCACGAACGCAGCATGGGACTGCACGTTGTTTGGGTCAAAGCATGCGCCGCCGCTCTGTATCGGCTTACAGTCCACGTGGCCACAGGCGTAGTTGATGTTGTTCTGCAGGTCAGCCTCGCTCGCACCAGCCTTGGCGACACACCACTTGCCTCCACCAGTTGGTGAGGGGGTGGGACTCGGGTTGGGTGATGGATTTGGCGAAGGGCTTGGAGCTCCAGACTGCAATGCGAACAACACACCACACCAAATAAGTCAGGTGATACAGGGATGAATTCAAGCACCATTATGCCAGAATAAATAAACAGCCAGCATCTCTCCAATCACAAAATTTACCTTGCATCAGTGCAATGCTCTGAATTGAGTTATGCCTATTAACCGATCGCTAACAGAAAATTTTAACTGTCAAGAGCCTTCCAGGACGACCGTACATATGACTGATGCATTTGACAACAAACACATGCTCCATGGACTGGCTTGGTGGGTTTGGCTGCCCAAGATTCTCACCATAATGCTGAAAAATACACAGCCCCCATCCTCTCCACATGGTCTACTTTCCCTAAGCATCTCTAAAAGCAACTAGCAACTAGCTAATGGCTGCCTCGTTCCTTTGATTGGAGAAGCTACTCCATATGCACACCACAATGTATAGTTCAAGCAGAGTAGAGTTTACAAGGTCCAAAAGGTCAAAATGGCAATTGCATGCGTATGAATATAGGTTGGGATGGGATGGAGATGTGACACCAAACGAAGCAAAGTTAAAAACGGCACCGCTCCATCCAGCAAGCTCCTTATGTAACGGCACCCTATTTGCTGCTAGTGTGAACCTATTGACTCATCCTGGCAAGCTAGGCATCTTGGTAAACCATATAACAAGTTTGTGGTCGGCTTTTAGTTGAGCTTGAGATACAAGACTACCAGAATCTTAATCCCCTCTCCTTTGCTTTAAAGTGGTTTCTTAGAAGCACCAGTGTAGCAGTTTATCTGAAGAAATAAAGGTTGCACAAAAAAAAATGTAGCACCCACAATGTGTTCAAATATAGAAGGCAAGCTGTACAACCTATAGCAGGACCGACTGACAGCAAACTAGAGAGGTGCTGCACTCCACAAGATGTATCCGTATCTGTTTCGTCCAGCATAAGCTGTGGTAGGTATCCACTCTCTCAGGATATAGTGTGGATAAGAGATCGGTTCAAGGTATGCTACCCTAATCATTCTTTAGGCGAGCTTGTGGGATCAATGACTAACCTCCGATTAAGATTTATATGTGCTCGTGCTCGCAATAGCACCTCATCACATATCGCCAGCATGCACATATGCGCATATGAATCTCAATCGGAGTTTAGTCGGTGGTCTCACGAGCACGCCTAAAAAATACCTAAAAAATACATACGTGTCCAAGGCTGGACCACGCGGCGCTCCTGTCATGTGGATCCATCAAGAAAAGGAGCCATCTGCGGCAGCATTCTCTTGACAACTAGCTCACGGATGGGATTAGGAGGAAAAGCTGGAACCGGAAGGAAATACCACTTTCGAGAGAGGTCGGTCCATCCCACATGGCCGCGTCTTTGACAACGCAGTGTGAACCGACCGATGTACAATCCGCGTGGGGATAGGTTTCGCTGGCCTGGCTCTGTGAAACCGAGGACCAGCAACAGTCTATCGCATGGTCGTAACTCGTATTAAAAATACTAGAATTATAGGCGGCGGCGCGCGCCAGCTACTGTACGTACGAGACGATGATTCGTGAGAAGTTCCTAAAAAAAAACGGGGGCAAAAACGTATTTTTGGAAAAGGCAAAGGGGGTATTCGGGAAAAAGGAGGACCCATTTAAAAAAACCGGGGGTGAAAACGCATTTTCAGAAAAAGCAAAGGTTTTTGGAAAACCGAGGACCTGTATGCGAAAACCGGGACCCGTGCGCAATTTTCGAAAACACGGGGCCATCCCGAAAACGGAGGGTTAAAAAATTTCAGGACCTAAAAATTCCGGGATTTTTGCGGAACCAGGACCTGACGTAATTTCGAAAAACCGAGGTAATCACCTCCTGGCCGTACGCAATCCCCGCCACGCGGCGGCGCGCGCCCGCGGGGTTCCGGCTCCACGTATTTCGAAAACCGAGGTAATCACCTCCTCGGCCGTACGCAAATCCCCGCCACGCGGCGGCGCGCGCGCGCGGGGACGTGGCCTCGCGTGGGAGCCGGAACCCCGCGGGTGTAATGGGTTAAGTATGCTATGCTAATCGGTGGTCAAGCACACGAAGAAAAACTTTACTTTCTTTCTAGCATGTTGGACACGTACGAGATCCCATGGATTCAGAAAGAGCTATCCTTCTTTGACACGGAATCTCTACCTGACATGTCTTGAATTAAAAATGCAGGCTTTTTTTTACACCGCTGAAACCGTATCTCGATTTCTTTCATGGGGAAAACAAAGGGCCAGGCAAAATTTTACAAGCAAAGGCGGCGGCATCAGGTTAATAGGTTTCGAGGTTTGTGGCCAGGTAAAGCTGCGTCTGTTAGGCACTATAATCAAAGGAAGAAGAAGACAGCTCTGGAAATCGCACTTGCACAAGGAGGAGGAGGAGGAGGAGGAGGTACTTGCTGTGTAGTAGAGATGGAATAGTGTATTAAAGAAGAATCGAGGGGTTGAAAGGGAGGCGTACCGGGCCTTGGCGGAGGAGGCCGACGTCGTAGACGGGCGTGAAGTCCGGGTTGAAGAGGCCAAAGTGCCTCTCGGCGAGGGGCCCCGGCTTGAGGTCCTCGTCGAAGAGGGAGAAGACGTACGTCTCGAACGTCCTGTTGGGCATGAGCGGCGTGCCCTTGCCGCCGCTGACGACGCGGATCACCCCCTCGTTGAAGTCCCTGGCCTCCTGCACCCCGACGCCGACCTGGCCGGGGTCCGCCTGCGTGGGCCAGCCCGCCTCCCCGACGGCGATGTCGACGTCGCCGTATCCGAGGCGCTTCATGGCGGTGTAGACGGCGTCCATCTGGGCGTCGAACATGCTGGTGTAGTTGAGCTTGGTGGCGGGGTCGTACACGCCGCGGTTGGGGCGGAAGATGGCGTAGTCGAGCGTCTCCGGGCGGTAGCTGAAGTAGGGGTAGGGGTTGACCATGAAGGGCGACCCGGTGTCGCGGTGGAACTGGAGCATCGGGGGGAAGACCTTGGTGTCGTATCCGGCGCGGAAGCGCGCGTTGGAGGGGATGCCGTCGGAGGGGGCGAGGATGCCGAGGTAGTGCGGGGTGCTGACGCGGACATTGGGGAGGCCCTCGAGGCGGAGCGCCTGCGCGAGGCGGCGCATGGCGGGGAGGAGGGCGACGACCAGGGAGGGGTCGGTGCCGGGGAGGAGGACCTCGTTGCCGGCGAGGAGGAGGGTGACGTTGGTGGCGGGGACGTAGGGGGAGAGGTTAGAGCGGATCCACTGCCTGGCGGCGTCGAGGCCGGTGGCCTTGTCGGCCATGGAGGGGAGGGCGGAGTTGGGGAGGGTGACGGCGAGGGAGATGGGGGTGTGGGCGAAGGCGGAGATGAAGGCCGGGTTGGCGTCGAAGAGCTTGACGCGGTCGATGGTGGTGCGGGTGGCGAGGAAGGAGGCGACAGCGGCGGGGGAAGGGAGGTTGTCGGCGTTGGAGCCGTAGTTCACACCGACGGGGAGGGAGGGGGCCGCCGCGTCTGCAGCGCCGCCATCTCCGGCCGGGAGGAGGAGGAGGAGGAGGAGGAGCGCGTGGGGAGCATTGGGCTTGGATTTGCCTTGCCTTGCGTCGCTCGCTTGCTTATGCTGCTCGTCAGGGGAGGACGACCGAGATCGACGAATATTAAATTGATTAATGAATTTGAATGCTGCCGCTTTTTTCCTCTATTTTTAATTGACGCCAGGTGTTCACACCAGCCTGCCTGCCTGCTAGTGCTATCCTTCCTTCCTTCTTCCTGCCACGTGCTCTTCTTTTTTCCTACGCCTCCATTCTCTTCTTCCTTTGGCCGCAACGGCTACAACTTTTGACTTTTAGTTAAAAATTTTAAATTTTAGTTGTTTATAGTATAAATTATAAAGAGAAAAGTATTTATTTGTGATTTTAAATGGTATAAATATTGAACTTTAACGTGTATATCGTTTAACTGTAGACTGTCTTGAAAAATGCTTGTTTGAAAGTTAGGTATTATAGAAAAGTC
The DNA here is from genome assembly GCA_036346245.1 of Bonia amplexicaulis. Lineage (NCBI taxonomy): Eukaryota > Viridiplantae > Streptophyta > Magnoliopsida > Poales > Poaceae > Bonia > Bonia amplexicaulis. The sequence goes on from CM070766.1 coordinate 17,274,683, forward strand.
AAAACCGTTAGTCAATTTTTATTTTTAAATTTAATTAATCAAATAAACCACCATCGATCAAATATAATTTCAGTCGTAAAATTTAAGCTATAAGCCACTTTGTTTTAGTTCAAATGAACGGCATCCGTAATATGTGTTTGTGAAAGAGAAGGAACGCGAGAAGGCTAAATATTTTTTCCGTGTACAGTGGTCATCTGTCTTGGTATATGCTCCTTAGATTAAAGTCGCTTGGTGCGTATCTCGAGGAGTTGATATTCTAGGAGGAAAAGACAATCAGAATGGACCGAGTTGAACGAGCGGAGCGGTGGTAGCCAGCTAAGTGGTGGTTGGCACGGCCTGCGTGCCGTTGGCTTCGCGTGTTTTTTTTTTTTTGACTTGCTGTGGACGGGCTGCGGAGTGCCGACCGTTGTAAACAGCTTCTAGCATGTTGGACACGTACGAGACCCCATGGATTCAGAAAGAGCTATCCTTCTTTGACACGGAATCTCTACCTGACATGTCTTGAATTAAAATGCAGGCTTTTTTACACCGCTGAAACCGTATCTCGATTTCTTTCATGGGGAAAACAAAGGCCAGGCAAAATTTTACAAGCAAAGGCGGCGGCATCAGGTTAATAGGTTTCGAGGTTTGTGGCCAGGTAAAGCTGCGTCTGTTAGGCACTATAATCAAAGGAAGAAGAAGACAGCTCTGGAAATCGCACTTGCACAAGGAGGAGGAGGAGGAGGAGGTACTTGCTGTGTAGTAGAGATGGAATAGTGTATTAAAGAAGAATCGAGGGGTTGAAAGGGAGGCGTACCGAGCCTTGGCGGAGGAGGCCGACGTCGTAGACGGGCGTGAAGTCCGGGTTGAAGAGGCCAAAGTGCCTCTCGGCGATCGGCCCCGGCTTGAGATCCTCGTCGAAGAGGGAGAAGACGTACGTCTCGAACGTCCTGTTGGGCATGAGCGGCGTGCCCTTGCCGCTACTGACGACGCGGATCATCCCCTCGTTGAATTCCCTTGCCTCCTGCACCCCGACGCCGACCTGGCCGGGCTCCGCCTGCGTGGGCCAGCCCGCCTCCCCGACGGCGATCTCGACGTCGCCGTAGCCGAGCCGCTTCATGGCGGTGTAGATGGCGTCCATCTGCGCCTCGAACATGCTGGTGTAGTTGAGCCTGGTGGCCGGGTCGTAGATCCCGCGGTTGGGGCGGAAGAGCGCGTAGTCGAGCGTCTCCGGGCGGTAGCTGAAGTAGGGGTAGGGGTTGACCATGAAGGGCGAGCCGGTGTCGCGGTGGAACTGGAGCATGGGACGGAAGAGCTTGGTGTCGTATCCGGCGCGGAAGCGGGAGTTGGAGGGGATGCCGTCGGAGGGGGCGAGGATGCCGAGGTAGTGCGGGGTGGTAACGCGGACGTGGGAGAGGCCCTCGGCGCGGAGCGCCTGGGCGAGGCGACGCATGGCGGGGAGGAGGGCGACGACCAGGGAGGGGTCGGTGCCGGGGAGGAGGACCTCGTTGCCGGCGAGGAGGGTGACGTTGGTGGCGGGGACGTAGGGGAGAGGTTGGAGCGGACCCACTGCCTGGCGGCGTCGAGGCCGGTGGCCTTGTCGGCCATGGAGGGAGGGCGGAGTTGGGGAGGGAGACGGCGAGGGAGATGGGGGTGTTGGCGAAGGCGGAGATGAAGGCCGGGTTGGCGTCGAAGAGCTTGACGCGGTTGATGGTGGTGCGGGTGGCGAGGAAGGAGGCGACGGCCGCGGGGGAAGGGAGGTTGTCGGCGTTGGCGCCGTAGTTCACCCCGACGGGGAGGGACGGGGCCGCCGCGTCTGCAGCGCCGCCATCTCCGGCCGGGAGGAGGAGGAGGAGGAGGAGGAGGAGCGCGTGGGGGAGCATTGGGCTTGGATTCTTGCCTTGCCTTGCGTCGCTCGCTTGCTTATGCTGCTCGTCAGGGGAGGACGACCGAGATCGACGAATATTAAATTGATTAATGAATTTGAATGCTGCCGCTTTTTTTCCTCTATTTTTAATTGACGCCAGGTGTTCACCAGCCTGCCTGCCTGCTAGTGCTATCCTTCCTTCCTTCTTCCTGCCACGTGCTCTTCTTTTTCCTACGCCTCCATTCTCTTCTTCCTTTGGCCGCAACGGCTACAACTTTTGACTTTAGTTAAAATTTTAAATTTTAGTTGTTTATAGTATAAATTATAAAGAGAAAAGTATTTATTTGTGATTTTAAATGGTATAAATATTGAACTTTTAACGTGTATATCGTTTAACTTGTAGACTCTGTCTTGAAAAAATGCTTTGTTTGAAAGTTAGGTATTATAGCAAAAGTCAAAAACCGTTAGTCAATTTTTTATTTTTTAAATTTAATTAATCAAATAAACCACCATCGATCAAATATAATTTCAGTCGTAAAATTTAAGCTATAAGCCACTTTGTTTTAGTTCAAATGAACGGCATCCGTAATATGTGTTTTGTGAAAGAGAAGGAACGCGAGAAGGCTAAATATTTTTTTTCCGTGTACAGTGGTCATCTGTCTTGGTATATGCTCCTTAGATTAAAGTCGCTTGGTGCGTATCTCGAGGAGTTGATATTCTAGGAGGAAAAGACAATCAGAATGGACCGAGTTGAACGAGCGGGCGGTGGTAGCCAACTAAGTGGTGGTTGGCACGGCCTGCGTGCCGTTGGCTTCGCGTGTTTTTTTGACTTGCTGTGGACGGGCTGCGGGTGCCGACCGTTGTAAACAGCTTTTGGCGTGTTTTTAAATTTTAGCTGTTTACGATAGAGATTACAAAGATAGATACTTGTTTATGATTTTAATCGATACAGATGTTAAGTTTTTAACGTGTGCTATAATTAACTTATAAATTCCGTCTTGAGATAATACTCAATTCGAAATTTAGGCTATCTATGTAGCAGCTTTAGAAGCCGTTAAAGAACAAACCCATAAATCAACAAGGAGAAGAAGAAACGGATTCAGTTTTTTTCACTTATGGTTTACGACTTATTATTTATGCTAAAGTAACTAATTTTTAATGTTACGTTTTTTAAGATAGGGTCAACGGAAAAATTGTAGTAAAAAGTATACTGAACTAAGCTGTATCGATTAAAATTATATATAACTATTTTTCTTTACGTACTATCTTCATATCTAGCAAAAAATTAAAATTTCAAATTATAAACTACAGGATAAAAGAACACAACAGTTAACATCAAACTAGGCAGTCAAACCGACCCACTGTCTCCAACCCAGCCCGCCGCAATGTCCAATCCTTCCAGGAAATCCATCCCCGTCCACAATCCACACGTTTTTAATTATTTATAGCCTTTTGGTTTTTCTAGTTTTTCTTTTTTTCCTTGTTCTTTTGGATTCTCTGCGCTGAAATAACTTTTTCTAACTTTTTATTTGTTTATATTTAATTACGTAGAATAGGTCGACAACGGCTACAATGCAAAATGATAAATAAGTTGTTTCTGTTTCTAATACAATCAACAAAAAAAATTAATTATATATATGTATATATATACACACACATACATACATATATATAATATTACTAACCAGAGATTGATGATTTGGCCAATATTGAGAAGGTGTGAACAAATGGTTTCAAGTCGATTTTCAGTATCCTAAATGTAAACGGTGAACACGAATAGTTTCAGAAGAGACAATAGGAGCTAAGTAGAATTGTATATTAGTAGAACTAGACAACTAATTGTAATCTCAATCATGAAGGATATATGATAATATGTAAATATATGGTTTGTATGTACACGGTAGAGCTGGGATTTAGAAAACCACAATTTATGAAGTAGAGAAAATTGTAATTCTATTTCTTTTCATAGAATGTTCACAATGTCCTCATAGAGATGAAAGGTTTATAAAAATGAACAAACTTTCTAAGCTTTCCTTTATTCTTGTTCAAACAAAGAAAAACTTCAATTATGCAATTGTTTACAAACTTCTTAAATTGGTGCTAGTTATTCCCTTAGCAACTACTAGTGTTGAGAGTGTTTCCATCAATGAATTATGTAAAGAATGAGTTAATTAAAGAATGACTCCTATTAATTAATTAACAAGGAATGAAGAGGCTAATTAATTAATAAATCTTCGGTTTTACTTTTACGCGTCACAAAAAAAAACAGACAAAAAATTATCCCAATGAACTGGCTGCCTAAAGTCATACCTCATCATCGCAATCGCGCCAAAGTTTCACCGGCCGCTCATCTCAACAGGCGACCGCGGCCACCGCCGGCAAGCCAGCTGTTCGATCAGCCTCGTGAGCCGCGCGTGCTCGGCCGCCCAGTGCGTCTTCTCCTCCTTGGCCTCCGCGTCGCGCCGCAGCGCCCTCACCTGCTCCCTGTGCTCCGCCTCGACCCGCTCCATGGCCGCCTCCCGCTGCTCCCGCAGCGCCCGCGCCGCGCCTCGAACTCCTCCGCCACCTCCCGCCGCCTCCGCTCCCTCTCCGCCTCCAGCTGCGCCTCCACCCGCCGCAGCCGCCACGCCGCCTCCTTCCTCTGCACTACCCACGCGCGGTGCCCCTCCTCCTCCTCCCGGCACCACTCCGCAAGCTCCGACGCCGTCCGCCCCACGTCCACCAACTGCACTAGTGTATCGTTGTACGCGTCCGGCTGCGGCGGCCAGGGCGCGGATGACGCGAGGCTGAGCGTGACGGACGGCGAGGGCGGGAGGTGCAGCATCTGGGTCGTCGTCGTTGCTTTTGCAATGATACTATTATTACAGCTGGAGTTGGCGTTGAGCCACTGGGGGAGCACCGGCGCGGGGGCCATGAGCACGGGCGGCGCGGGCTGGTCCCCGACGAGCTTCTCCGCGAATCTCTCGAGCAGCCAGTCGTAGCTGGTGGTGCTCTGCTCGTCGGGGGTGCGGGCGTCGCGGCGGTTCTGCTTCTCCCTGAAGACCTCCCACCACTTGCCGAGGCGCTTGGCTGTGCGGCCGGGGACCTCGGCGCTGATGCGCTTCCACTTGTTGCCGTGCTTGGCCTGCAGGCGGGTCACCAGGCGCTGCTCGTCCTCGCTCAGGGATCCCTTCTTGATGCCGGGGCGGAGGTAGTTCTTCCACCGTTCCAGGCACGACTTGGCGCCGCGGTCGAGCGCCACCCGCATGCGCTGCGACACCAGGTGCCACTCCCGCGGGCCGTGCTGCCGCACGTACGCCCGCAGCACCGCGTCGTCCTCAGGCAGCCAACGCTGCCGCTCCCTCATCGCGGCCAGCAACCTCCGCCGCCGTCGTCGTTGACATCTGCTGCTGCTGCACCTGTTGATCTGCTAGCTAGCTGCTGCTCATGCTCCCCTCATGATGATATATGCACGCATGCATGCTGCGACTTAATTGACGCCAGGTGTTCACACCAGCCTGCCTGCCTGCTAGTGCTATCCTTCCTTCCTTCTTCCTGCCACGTGCTCCTCTTCTTCTTTTTTCCTACGCCTCCATTCTCTTCTTCCTTTGGCCTGTTTCGCAACGGCTACTGTTTTTAACTTTTAGTTAAAAATTTTGAATATTGATTATTTATAATATAAATTATAAAGGGAGAAATATTCACTTGTGATTTTGGATGGTATAAATATTGAGCTTTTAACGTGTATATCGTTTAACTTGTAGACTCCGTTTTGAAAAAATACTTTGTTTGAAAGTTAGGTATTATAGCAAAAGTCAAAAGCCGTGATAAACCACCATCGGTGATAAACTAGTCTGCCTTTTTATTTTTTATTTTATCCGTATTCGTTTGCATTGTCCGTGATAAATTAGTATGTCTTTTTATTTTTTATTTTTTAATTTTAATTATATCAAATAAATCATTATCATTAAATATAATTTCGATCCATTCTGAGAAAATTTAAGCTATAAGCCACTTTGTTTTAGTTCAAATGAACGGCATCCGTAATATGTGTTTTGTGAAAGAGAAGAGGAAAGAGAAGGAACGCGAGAAGGCAAGTATTTTTTTTCCGTGTACAGTGGTCATCTGTCTTATGCCCTGCTCAATATAGCTTAAGCTTATTGGCTTAAGCTTATTTTTGCACTATTCATAATTTCGTCTTTTTCTGAATTTTTTACTTTTTTTTGAGCTTTTTGTCGGTTCTTTTTTCTCGTATTCGTTATGTTGTCTCGTGATGGGCTAGCATATTTTTTATATTTTTAATTTTTAAATTTAATTATGTCAAATAAGTTCTCTCACCATTCAGGTGTTTTTTCACCAAATTCTGATGTTTTCAAATATAAGCCTTTTCTTTTCACCGAACCGATCACCACCTTAGTATATGCTCCTTAGATTTAAAGTCGCTTGGTGCGTATCTCGAGGAGTTCATATTCTAGGAGGAAAAGACAATCAGAATGGACCGAGTTGAACGAGCGGAGCGGTGGTAGCCAGCTAAGTGGTGGTTGGCACGGCCTGCGTGCCGTTGGCTTCGCGTGTTTTTTTTTGACTTGTCTGTGGACGGGCTGCGGAGGGCCGACCGTTGTAAACAGCTTTTCGCGTGTTTTTTTAATTTTCGCTGTTTACAACAAAGATTATAAAGACAGATACTTGTTTATAATTTTAATCGATACAGATGTTAAGTTTTTAACGTGTGCTACAATTAACCTATAAATCCCGTCTTGAGAAAATACTCAATTCGAAAGTTAGGTATTATAGCAAAAGATAAAAGTCACTTTTAGAAGCCGTTAAAGAACAAACCCATAAATCAACAACAAGGAGAAGGAGAAACAAATTCAGTTTTTTTTTTCACTTATGGCTTATGACTTGTTACTAATACTAAAGTAACTAATTTTCAAATGTTACGTTTTTTACGACAGAGTCAACAGGAAGATTATAGTAAAAAATATATTGAATTCAGTTGTACCGATCAAAATTATATGTGACTATTTTTCTTTACGTACTCTTTACAGATAGCAAAATTTTCAAATTTCAAATCATAAACTATCGTATAAAAGAACACACCAGCTAACATCAAACTAGGCAGTCAAACCGACCCACTGTCTCCAACCCAGCCCGCCGCAATGTCCAATCCTTCCAGGGAAATCCATCCCCACGTCCACAATCCACACGTTTTTTTATTATTTATAGCCTTTTGGTTTTTCTAATTTTTCTTTTTTTTCCTTGTTCTTTTGGATTCTCTGCGCTGAAATAACTTTTTCTGATTTTTTATTTGTTTATATTTAATTACGTAAAATAGGTCGACAGCAGCTACAGTACAAAATGATAAATAAGTCATTTCTATTTCTAATACAATCAACAAAAGAAAATTATATACACACATATATATATATATATATATATATATATATATATATATATATATATATATATATATATTACTAACCAGTGCGGCGTCCCTAATTGATCTAACCAACCAATCGCTCCACCACACATCCCATACTCGGTAACTAGAGTTTGTTAACTATGGTAAAATTACTATCGAATGTACAGACACGACCTATCATCTAAAGTTCTCGTGAGAACTAAGATATTTCAACATATTATCAGAATGCATTACAGGCTACTAGTGAGATCATCGACCCGAGGCATCGTACTGACCCCTTTTGCAAGTCCGTGCGTTGGCTCGGGCAGGCGGTTGACAACCACTCGGATCGACGAGGGGCCAATATTGGGAAGGTGTGAACAAATGGTTTCAAGTCGATTTTCAGTATCCTAAATGTGAACGATGAACACGAATAGTTTCAGAAGAGACAAATAGGAGCTGAGTGGAATTGTATATTGGTAGAACTAGACAACTAGTTGTAATCTCAATCATGAAGGATATATGATAATATGTAAATATATGGTTTGTATGTACACAATGTCCTCATAGAGATGAAAGGAATGGTTTGTATGTACTAGTTGTAATCTCAATCATGAAGGAATTGTATATTGGTAGAACTAGACAACTAGTTGTAATCTCAATCATGAAGGATTTATGAAGTAGAGAAAATTGTAATTCTATTTCTTTTCATAGAATGTTCGCAATGTCCTCATAGAGATGAAAGGTTTACAAAAGTGAACAAACTTTCTAAGCTTTCCTTTATTCTTGTTCAAACAAAGAAAAACTTTAATTATGCAATTGTTTACAAACTTCTTAAATTGGTGCTAGTTATTCCCTTAGCAACTACTAGTGTTGAGTCAATGAATTATGTAAAGAATGAGTTAATTAAAGAATGACTCCTATTAATTAATTAACAAGGAATGAAGAGGCTAATTAATTAATAAATCTTCGGTTTTACTTTTACGCGTCACAAAAAAAACAGACAGAAAATTATCCCAATGAACTGGCTGCCTAAAGTCATACTTCATCATCGCAATCGCTCCCGCGTTTCACCGGCCGCTCATCTCAACAGACAGTATATTTTTTCAAACTTATATGTTTCATTTAAATTATTATAAATGAGTATATACTATAAAACTGATATTTTTAAAAAATATATCTAAAATTAAATAAAACTAATGCATTTGAAATCATGATGCCCTATTTCAACGTTACATACATACTTACTTACTTACTTGCATGAGTGCTATCTAGCTACACGAGATTGTCAGAGACTGAGTGCGTGGGTCCAGCCCTGGTAAATGCAGCTAGCAGATGCATATAAGCATCATCGATCTCCCCTGCTCTGCTCTGGCCATCATCCCTCGCTTCACTTCGAACTTCAATGCACAAACTTGATGGTGCCCGGAGATGAAGGCAATTGCATTCAGAGACCAATATAGCGATTACAGTATACAAGGATCATTAATTGCTCTCTATGATATTCCTACGTACGTGTGTATATATATATCAAAGTATTTTATTAGCTATCTAAGGTATATATAATGTACATCAACAATTTCCTGCCCTGCTGGAGATTACAACAAACTTAATTTATGTAGGACCGATATAGTAACAGAGGGGATGAATAATACTATCAAATTTTTCTCCAAATATTCCTAATTCTTCATTCCAATGGCTATACAAAACTATGAAGATCAAGAACCCCAAATACTGGCGCTACAATAATTTCAGGCTGTGAACAATAAATCCAGTACTATTTCAAAAACGAAGATCCATAAAACTTTTGATATGTAAATACAAAAGACTTAAAACTTAAATCAAGACTAGATCATGACCTTACGAACCTATTTCAACCAAAAAACTTGAAAAACCATGAGAGAATTGAAATCTTTTAGTTCATGAAACTCCATTGTACCAAAATCAGATCAAAACCTAAAATTGAACCAACCCTCAAATCAAACCTCTAAATTTCTTCCACATAAAACAGAGAAGAAATGACCTGGGCCTGGTTTTGTTTTTGATGGCAGTGCGAGCAAGCCTTGCTGCCAACCAGTACCGGACAGACATCCTTGGAATCCTCCACTACTAACAGAGTAGAGAGTAGCTTCGCTTTCCTCTTCCTCCCTCTCTCACATCTCTCTCCTCGACCTGCAGTACATATCACAGGCTTTCTCGGTCACAAAAACCCTAGCACGCGTACACACGAGCGATACTCCATGGACCTCTAGTAAACATCCTTCCCATGCATGGCTAAAGCAGAATAAAATTAAATTTGGAGGGGAAAAAAAGGCAATCAACAGAGGCAGACTAGAGATTCTCCCGCGAGCGCGCCTTGGTTAGATGTTCGATCAGACGCGGAAGTTCTTTCCCGCGAAGGTCTGGCCGAAGTGCCATCCGGCGGGGGCGATGTTCCAGGAGGTGGAGGAGCGGCGGTCGCCGGCGGTCACGCGGAAGGAGAGGGCCTGGCCGACGAGCATGGCGTTGGACTGCCAGTTCTGGCCCCAGTTGCGGGACATGGGCAGCCACCCCGTGCGCGCCCCCTTCACGCTCGCCCGCACCACGTCGCCGGCGCCGGCCACGTTGGTGATCAGCACCAGGTTGAAGTAGCGAGACCCGTTGATGGTGAACCGGATCCCGCCAGACTTGCGGCAAGCCACCCTGCATGCATGCCGCCAGACAAATTGACGCGCGAATCAAGGGCAGGCCAGCAAAGCTAGAGGACAACATGCATGGCGTGGGTACCCACCTCCTGTAGGTGATGGGCACGATGCCTGCGCGGTACTCGGCGAGCTTGAGGAACATGGGCATGGCGAGGTCGAAGTGCTGCCGCGGCGGGTTGCACCACCCCCCGTCGTCGGAGGGCAACGCGTAGTTGGGCGGGCAGAAGTTGGTGGCCGTGACGACCACCGACGCCGAGCCGGGGCTGCACCACTTGCCGGACCGGGCGTCGCAGCGGAGCTCGAAGCAGGCGCCGCAGCTGAGGCCGGAGTTGAAGAGCACCGTGCTCACCGCCGCGTTGTTGACGCCGTACCCCTGGCTGTACAGGTTGCCATACCCGCAAGCTCCGCCTGCATGCCCGTCTCAGGCCGGCCGGAGTACGTTGAGCAAAACGAATAAATTGCGGGCGAAATGCATGTCACATACATTGTTAGCTAGTATATATATAGCCAGGTGCATGCGTACCCATGGTGCCTGAGGCGTCGCTGCCGCCGTAGAAGGTGGCGTGGGCGCTCTGCCAGGCGCCGCCGGTGTAGACGCCGGGAATGCGGGCGTCGGCGGCCGGCGGGGAGGAGGCGAGGGACGCCATTAACACGAGGAGAGCCAGCGGTAGGTGCATGGCCGATCTAAGGCGCGCGTGGCTTAGCCTGCGGGGTAGCGAGCGAGCACTGAAAGAGACAGAGAGAGAGAGAGAGCAAGCGGCCAAGGATTAATGGAGTGACAGAGAATGAGTGAGTACTGAGCTGATCCATATATATATATATACATATAGAGTATATAAATAAAATTAAGCTAGCGTCTCGATGCATGTCTATTGTCTAGTGTAGTACGACGGCCATGTGCGACACCTGAGAATGAGGAATGCAGACGCAGGTCCTCTAGTCTACAGTCTAGTCAACACCCTACAAAATTTCCACAAGGTCTTAGCTTGAAGACTGTTACTACTGGCCACCGGGAAGGTTGCAAACCTCAGGTCAAAAGTTCATGCCAGAAGGATGGAGAGAGAAGGGAAATTTCTCCTGTTTTTGCTGCTACTCTCCTAGCTGGTTGTATTGAAAGGGAAATGACATCTGATAGTGTAAACTCTACCAGATTTCCGTCCTGTTCTTTTCAGCTTCTAAAAGCTGTTTTTCGACTTTTCTACAGTAACTAGTTTTTAAACGTATTATTTTTTCAAGATAGGGTCTACTAGTTAATTGTAGTACATACTTTACTGACTTCATTTATATTGGCAAAAACCACACGTGAGTTTCTATTACTCTGTAATCTCTAGTACGAACAGCCCAAAAATCACAAGTCGCAGCCAAAAGCCACAAGCCGCAGTTAAAAATCACCGGCAGCATCCACCCACATAGTGCAAACCATACATTTGCACTGGTAGAGGTGCTTCAGGGCATGCTTGCTCTGTACAGTCAGTTAGATGCAGTTTTTTTTAACCATAGGTTAGATGCAGTTTTCAGAGCACCATGAAATGAATTACTACTTGGCTTGCTTGATAAATGGTAGTTATACTTGCACGTGATTGTAGGGACAAGCATATCATCCAAATTTAAGACGCAGCATGGAGCACCCAGCATTGGAAAAGGCCTCTCGACCATTACCATCACTCCCTATGTAGTTCCCTTCTTACTTGGCTTTCTTTTTTCTTTTCTTTTTTCTCTCCTTTTGTTACATCTGCAGGTAACAGCATGCTAAGCTGAACAGCTTAAGTAACAAAGGCTGCACAAGCCTGAACTGCAGGGGATGCCAGGATTATGACAAATATTAAGGCTAAACAGGCACTTTAGTCTAATGCCATGTATCACCATGCACTGCTGTGCTTAAAATAAGGCAACGGGTGCCACAATATTTACCTTAGAATTGCATAGTTAAATCTCAGTTAATGCTAAAGGAACAGTGCGAAATCTATATATATAGTTGAGAAAAGACGCAAGATCGATGATGCTAAGGTGCACGGATGCGTGCAATTTATCACCTTTGCTTGCAGCTTGAGAAATCCATCTCAGTGGCCACTAAGCACGCGGTTTCAGCAGCAATGATAGCAGCCACCGAAGGGGAGAACAGTGAAGCACTGAGGCTGGATGCAACCATCCATATCAGGGCCCCATGAACATGAACATTATTATCCCTCCCTGAGCACAATGTCTCATACAGTTGCTCTTCCGTCCTAACTAAGTTGCTGGCACAGCATTATGACTCTGGAGATCGAGCTTGTCTTGTAAGTTGTAACAAACAGTAAACCCACAGCAACCATGACTTAAAAAAAGTGTGCTTCAGCTGCAACGCAATGCTATCACTGCCTGCCGTTTGATGATGTAAAGCCCAGCATGCTTCATCAACGAGGATGATTATGATGCAAAAGACACCATGCATGGGGATGGAGTGGAACAAAATATGATCCAATGCCTGTGGAAGCAAGTCTTATCGTAACCCTGTTAGGACCTTTCTTAAAGAGAAGAAACAGGATGTTCAGGGTTAAAATTTGGTAGAACTCCATGCATGATGCTTGGACAACACCTGGGAGCAGGGTTTGTCATCCCATTTCCCTCCCAATTGCCATCCGGAAATCGGAGCAGCACCAGACAGTAAAAAAGGGCTAATAATAAGCCACCTCCAGTCAAATAAACTAAAACCAGTCAGCTATAGTCTGCAAAGGTTTGACTCCTAACCTGGTTTTGCAAAGCCTTCTCAGCATTAATGTTGACATGCACCACGACTAGCATTCTGTTCGTGAAATTCTCCAGGTTCATTACACCATATTCACGATTGGGCCGCCTCAATGGCAGCACATGGGCTATGCAGTTCTTTTGCACGTATGAACAGTTTATGCGTTTACTTCTCAACATGAGACAGAAGGCGCAAGTTCATGGCACTGCACAAATTCGATTCTGTATTCTTTTCTTGAGAGGTAATTTCTATTCTGTCTGTAAAAGATGTATCTGTTCATGTACACAGAGAATAAAGAGTATGTTACAAGGAAAACTATGGGAATCAGATTCTGCTAGCTGCAAAGCTGGTTGCAGAGTTGGTTGATCTTATCTTCTGTAGCATCAGCGATAATGTAGCTCCGGTTTATGCTGGTGCCTTCACAGGTCAAGCTCAAGGTATTCGCTCGTTGAATTGCCTGGAAAGGAAAAGAATTTATATTATGCATAACCAACAGAGAAACAGCGTTAGGGGGGAGCATGCGCACTATCTCCCTCACGCGGTCCCAAGGCGCGTCAGGAGGCTTCACGCGCTCCCCGGTCATGCTTCATTTTTGGCAGTAATAAAAGCAATTGGAGAGGCAAGCAAGAAGGCAGTTTGGACTATCTTACCGTGCAATATGTTGGCGATCAGTTGCACTTCCATCTTTTTGTAGGAACACAACTGAGATAGTGACACCAAGAACAGTGATCGTTTGCATTATATCCTCGGAAAAGCAGAACTATAGCCACAGTAAACCTGTAAATTTTAAATGAGACGTTTCATCAAGCAGAAAACATGTGATAAAATACCCATCCATTAGAACCTGTAGAGGAAGATATGTGAACTAACCCGACAACGAGCATAATAGCAGCAGCTAACCACAATATGTATTGATATGTCTTGTGCTTGCGTTTCACAGGAGCAGTTTGTTGTCCAGGTGCTGCTCTTTTCTGGTTGATCCACGCAAAATGCGGGCGAATAAACACAACGAATCCAAGAAGGAACCCAGATATAAGCCCCCCAATATGAGCAAAGTTATCCACCCTGGGAAGTATCCCTAGAGCCAAGTTCACCACGATTACAAATACCAGAGTTAATAGTGCTGCCACCTGAAAAGGAAAAAAAGTGCACCATTTAATCGAATGAACAAGACCTTCAAATGGAGAAAAAATGGATAGGGAAAAAACCTTATTTGCATAAAGTGACCAATTTGTTATGAGTTCAGAAAGCATAGAGCCAATCAATCCAAACAAAGCACCGGATGCGCCAACAGAAATACTTGATTGAATGAAGAGAGCAGACATCAAGCTCCCACCAAAACCAGAAATGAGATAAACCAAACCAATCCTCACTGCATCATCAGCAGACAAAATGCTTCAGGAAGTCATAGAAGCTATGAAACGCTGTATTCGATATTCACTTCACCGTGTTCTATGTAAGTTTTTGTAGACTAATCAACATGTATAGGACAATTTTGAGTTATTCCTGTATTTCAGGTGGGCATGATGACAAGACGACCAGTATATTATGGTGGTTTTATCTTCAGTCTAAGGCTCTAAGCACATGGCCTGCCTGTTGCAGTGCTAAAGATCCAACTCCTGATATTTTTGCTTGCAGTGTACCAATCCAAGTAATACGATACATGGTATGATATTACGCTCTCTGTCCTTAAATAGACCATCAAGTCGTGTTACTCATCAAAGGTCTGAGGGCTTAGATACAATCTACTATGCATTCATGAAGTACTGTTCCATTTATAACAAAGTCCAAAGAAACTAATTATTCATCAACAGAAGAAGGGCTACGGAAAACGATTGACAGGGCTCTACTAGTTCAGATGAAAATCGCAAAGAATGCTTTTACTTACCAAACCCAAATTCTTGTTCGAGTCGAATACCAATAAATAAAAGGCATAGCACATTGATGAGTAAATGAACAACTCCAGCATGAAGCCAGATACACGTAATCAGACGCCATCCTTGGCGACCATGGACAACCTTTGACACGTCAAGAGCTCCCATCTTCAGTAACCTAGCATTGAATTTGAAACAAGGTTATTTTTAGCCTATGGAATTCCATTATGCATAAAAAAATATACCATTGTCCTTGCTCCACTTCCTGCTTTCTTTCACATGCAGTCTGGCAAAATTTTAGTGATATAGTTCACTACAGCGCTAAGCAGACGTTTGTTCCCATGATCCTAAATCTAAGACAAAACAGTTCCAATTTCACACAAAGACGATATGGAACAAGGATCATGGCTCAGAACACTTACACTTTCAGTTCCAATCATACTGAAGAATGTATCTGAAGCATAACTTGATGACATAAGTCATAGAATTCTCATTTTTTTAGTTGAAACACGGCATGCACCTACTCTTCGTTGACTATACACTTTCAAAATAGCATAGATCATTCAGTGATTAACATAAGTTGCATAAAAGTCTAATTGTGTAGTAACATCAGCACCTAGACACTTGACAAGAAAATTTGAATCTTTCTTCAGTCTTCACCAACTCTCACCACGAGTACAGAGAATAGACTAAGGGCCTGTTCTTTTCAACTTTTAAAAGCTGCTTTTCGGTTTTTCTATAGTAACTAGCTTTTAAACGGAGTATCTTTTTAGTATAGAGTCTACTAGTTAATTGTAGTACATATTATACCGACTTCATTTATATCGGCAAAAACTATACGTGAGTTTCTATTACTTTGTAATCTCTCGCACGAACAGTCCAAAAGCCACAAGCCGCAGCCAAAAGATATAAGCTACAACCATAAAGAACAGGCCCTAAATCAACTATGAAAAATCATAGATAAATCAACCAATACCAAGTCTAAAGAAAATTTTGTAGTAAAAAAATCCTACATTTGATGCAAACCAATATATCACTAGTACATTTTTATTCTTTGAGCTGTCAGTTTCAGACAACCATATCGCCTTAAATCAATTACCAACTCAGGAAGGAAGCTATAATTTAGTTTATGGGGAAAATCATATTTAGCTTGTAACACTTGATTAAATTCATTGAAAGACCAAGATCATGTAAAGTTCTCACCTAGAGGACCTCTCTGTCTCTATCAAGATCGAGTTGAAGTTCATGAATATAATCCTTTACTCGTTTCCAATGCTAAATTAGATGAAGTGCATTCTTCTTAACGTTTCTATATCTCATACAATTTGCACCTCAAATAATCGAGGATTTCTAGTTTTAAAAAACACAACCTTGTTGACTCAGTTGTAAACCAAACAATGATGGATCAAACAAAGTAGAAAACACAAGCAGCACGAATTGTCCCGATTCCAAGTGCAAATAAAATGAGCATCAGTGCTGGTCTCCCAATCGCATAGTAAACGTGGAACGGAAGCAACTTGAGCATGAATATAAGCTAGACTGCCCTAATTGTGAGATAAACGGGACACCTTGAAGGCATTATCTTGTAACCATTGTTTGTACCATCTATCTGAATAACTCAACACAGGGGCTGAGCTAATAAAAATCTCATCTTTTGAGTCACCGTTGGTACTATCTATCTATCAACACCAAGGCAAGCATTGATCGGCTATTAGGCACAAAAATGAGAAACGTGATACCAATGACATCTTTGAGTCACGGTTCCTACTATCTATATGAACGAAATCAGGAAATGATCAGGTAACAGCAGACAAACATAAACAGCACAAGAAAATTCTCATCTTTGCTGAGTAAAATGAGTTTGTGTTGCTAGAATTCTGCTAGCATCTATCTATACCAAGTCAATAATTGATCGAAGGGAAAGTGTTGTCGTCCTTAATTTTGCCTAGTCTCTAAGCAAGCACAACACAGCTGCAAAAGCAAACTAACAAAGGAAGGAAGAGGACAAGAGAAGCGGGGTTACGTGGCGGAGGAAGGGCCGAGGAGGGGGTTCTCCTTGAGAGGCTGGAAGGCGAAGCGGCCGAGGAAGTTTGCCGTGCAGTCGCCGGCATTGCGGTCTTGGCAGTCGTTGACGTACATGGTGACGAGGAAGACGACGACGCAGGCGACAACGGCGGCGGGGACGAGCCAGGGAGACCATCGACGGTAGTAGGGGCGCGCCCTGAGCCTGGCCGGGTGCGGTTGCACCGGCGGCGGCCTGGGCGGGGGCTGAGGCCCTTGGGGGCGCTCGACGCGGACCTCGACGGCGGCGGGCTTCATGGTTTGATTCGGCAGGCGGGCCGGCGAAGGGTGTAGGAAAACGTACGGGCCGGGAATGGGAAGGGAGATGGAATTGGCGGAGGTAAGAAGGGGAGGGAAATTAAGCGGAACAAGGAAAGTAGGAATAACCACAAGGAAAAAAGTCTGGGTTTTTGGTGCTGGTTTTGCTGGACTTCGCAGGGGAGGAAAAGGGTAGCGAAGAAAGCAGAGGAATGAAGCAAGCAAAAGCTAGGAAAAGGAAAGCAAAGTCAATGATGAACTCTGCCTTTAGCTTGTTTTTCAACCAAACTGTAGAACTATTTAAATTGAAATCTCAAACTATCAAAACTGTTAACTTTATTCCGATCCACCGATTTTGTCTGACGTGACACTATTGTATCAACATGTGCTCCACTCGCTGACCAACGACAGTGAGCCTCGAAGGCCATCATTCTCCTCCATCCATCCCTCGTGCTTTCGTGTGAAACGCCGTCACCACGCATAGCTTCAACTTGCGCTCCTCTCATCCATCTCGCCGCTATGTCTCATTGAGAAATAGCGAGCTTCTTCACCCCATATAAGATGTGTCTCATTGCCCTTTCCACTCTCCCCCACCTCTTTCTTCCTTGTGCACGGAGGGTGAGATTAAACTTGAGCTCGACCTTCTTCTTCAACATCAGCCACCACGTCTGTCAAGCTCACATGGCCACTCTGATAAGCATCGACCTCGGCACTCATGCCCATCTTCTGCGCCTTGGATTCCTTTGTCTTCTCGTCAACTCATCCTTCTTTTCCTCCCACATGGTCGCTAGGAACACCATCTTCTTCTCTGTATCTATAACACACCACCCGACATAGCCGCGTCCTATTCTCTATGTTCCATCGAATTTAGTAAGATCTCCCAAAATCGTATGCATCACATGGTGTTCTAGACGCTCGTCTTTGTTTCCTCTCCATCAATTTTGTGTTTACTCCACAGGAGCTCGCTACCGCTACCTTATTCCCTAATTCCAACTGAGCCCGCCGCCGCCATTCCTCCTTAGGTGAACTCCAAGCTAATTCCTTTCTCCTCAACCATCACCTAGCTTTCCCTTTCCTCCCAATCTCTAATTTTGGCTTTCCCCTTTCAGGGCAGCGTCACCACAACAAGTTCCAGTTGCCATCATGGGTCACCATCGCCAGGACGCCTCAGTGCTTTTTTGACCTCAACGTCTACACTGGTGAGCTCCTATCTCTCCGTAGATGCCTGTGTGCCTCTCTATTTTGCCCTTCTGCATCTCCAGCCGATGCCTCTCTCCTCCCCTAACTCCAACCGCCGCACATCACCATGCACGTGTCCCCCGCAAGCATGAGCCAATACGCTTTCAACTACGCCACCACCTATTCTAGCTCCCACTTTCTCCTAGCAATCCATTTTTAAGGTCACCTTTACCCCGTTGCTGCTGAGGCACTAGAACTGTCCTCGTGTCTCGCCTCTATTCTACCTCCCTTTTATCCTCGTGTCTCTGTCTATGTGTGTGATAGCTGGGGCCGTTTTCATGATATTGCAATAATTAAGTGAAGAAAAGTGCCGCACCAACACCAGCTCTATCGGGAGCCATGTCAGCAAAAAATGGATACATCGGTGCCATGTAAGATGAAACTGATCTAATTTGGGTCGGAGGGGGGGTAAAGTTGACGGATTCAATAGTTTGAGTCTCTCATTTAGTACGCTTTATAGTTTAGGGTTGAAAAAGAATCAAGATCAGAGCTTAAGATTAAAAAGTGGACTTTTTCAAAGTTAAAATAGCAACAAATACACGTGTTATCGTTTTCTCCTTCCTTCGCGACAGGTGCTTCAATTCGATTCCATTCCTGCAACAGGTGTTTCTCTACTTGTTTGTGTTGCAACAAGTGTCGTGAGGACTCAGAACAAAGAAGATCGAATCGAAGATGAGATGGGATCATGAGAGCGACGGAGATCATAGAGATTGCTACGTGCTTGGTTAATTACGTGTAGAGATCATGAGAGGGACAGGCAGTAGGTTTCGTATAGTGCGTGTGGTAAAAGTAAACAAACAAATGAATGAGCAAGAAATTTCTGTTGTACTAGTCTCTTACCTACCTTGGTTCTCTTGTACTAGTCGTAGGATTTGTTTGGGTGACTACGGCTTTTAACTAAAATTTTAAATTTTGGCTGTTTATAGTATAAATTATAAAGAGATATATATTCACTTGTAATTTTGGCTGGTATAGACGTTAAACTTTTAACGTGTAGATCGTTTAATTTATAGACACCGTCTTGAGAAAATACTCCGTTTAAAAGTTAGATACTATAACAAAAACAAAAAATCGTTAGTTTCGAAAATAAAAACAGACCCTTAATCTTCTGTTGGAGAGGTCCGCCCGCCCGTTGGTTTAACCAAGGTTGACATGCATATGCATACATCAACATGTTATTAACTAGTATACACTAGCAATTTTTTTCACGTCTCGGGCTGAAGTCCATGCTGCCACGGGCCCAAATCCGCCCCTGACCTCTGGAGTGCTGCCGTCCGATGACTGAATAGCAGAAACGTTATTTTTGTTAATACCGTATATATACGACTATTTTTATAAACATAAGTTCCATATGCTCAAAAAATTCAATATGCGATGCCGCAAGGAAATGGTAAGTGCGTACGTGTGGACTACAAATTACTAGTCATCGATCATGGCTAGCTATGAAATCGATCAAATTAAGCAACCTCCTCAGGTAGGTTACACGAAGATATTTCGAGTTACAAAAAAGTGACGTTCTAGAGCACGCGTAGTCAACAAACTAGCCCGTCAAGAGGGAAGAGAAAGCGCAAGAGTCGATTGATTGGATCGATCGATCGATCGTTTTAATTTCTTTGAAACGAGCAGCAGCAGCGTCGATTGTTTTCTTTGGGCATTTCTCCATCATGTGATCTGCCATGACTTCATATGATCAGCGTACTTAACTTGAGCTGGACTCCATGTCCTCCAAGCTAGAATCAGATAAGCAAGTGCAAAATTACTACTTACGCACCAAGCTGGTCAAACATGATAGAAAGGCCCGGGATCACAGGTAAGCAGGGCAAATCAAGCGTATTGGGTGGTTAATTAATCGCATGCACTTATGATCAGTTTGACAATATGTTTATATGCACATGGTCAAATGTGCTTAATTTCCTGCAAGGTAGCTCATGGTACAAACTACTTGTTTGGACAACCCACATCTACGCAAGACTATTCGTTCCCAGGGCCGGTCCTGGGATTTTAGGGGC
The DNA here is from genome assembly GCA_036346245.1 of Bonia amplexicaulis. Taxonomy (NCBI): domain Eukaryota; kingdom Viridiplantae; phylum Streptophyta; class Magnoliopsida; order Poales; family Poaceae; genus Bonia; species Bonia amplexicaulis. The sequence continues at coordinate 17,294,759 of CM070766.1, forward strand.
CCGGGGCGAAACTAGAAATAGGGGCCCTAGTATAAGGTGGTGATCGGTTCTACTGAAATGAAAGCTTATGGTCGAAAACACTGTGTGTTTAAAAAAAAACATCAGAATGACAGAGACTTATTTAACATAATTAAATTTAAAAATTAAAAATATAAAAAAATGTTAGCCCATCACAGACAACACAAACGAATACGAGAAAAAAAGAACCTACAAAAAAGCTAAAAAAAGCTAAAAATTCAGAAAAAGACGAAATTATGAATAGTGCAAAATAAGCTTACGCCATATTGAACACAACCTAAATATCTAAATATAAATCTACATACACACACACATATATATATATATATACATATATATATATATATATATATATATATATATATATATATATATATATATATATATATATATATATATATATATACATACATATATATATATATATATATATATATATATATATATATATATATATATATATATATATATATATACATATATATATATATATATATATATATATATATATATATATATATATATATATATATATATATATATATATATATATATATATATATATATATATATATATATATATATATATATATATATATATATATATATATATATATATATATATATATATATATATACATATATATATACATATATATATATACATACATATATACATACATATATACATACATACATACATATATATATATATATATATATATATATATATATATATATATATATATATATATATATATATATATATATATATATATATATATATATATATATATATATATATATATATATATATATATATATATATATATATATATATATATATATATATATATATATATATATATATATATATATATATATATATATATATATATATATATATATATATATATATATATATATATATATATATATATATATATATATATATATATATATATATATATATATATATATATATATATATGGGCCCTCGATTTTGGGGCCCGGCGGCCGCCCGCCGCCTCCTGTGGCGGCACTATTCGTTCCATTCGATTTCCTTCATCCATCCTTTGAGCGCTCTCTCTCTCACACTACATACATACATACATACATACATACATACATACATACATATACATATAAAGGCATATATGGTATCTCGAGTGGCGCTTAAAGGCATATAGATCCTCGAGTGGGCGGAGCGGTGGGGCCGAGCGGAGCGGTGGAGCCGGGCGGATCGGGCGCGACGTCGGAAGCCGAGGCGGCGCTGTCGGCGACCGACAGGAGGGCGCGACACGGGAAGCCGGCGGCGGTCGGTCGGCCGTCCGGGCTGTCGCGCGATGCGGGCGCCGTCGGGGCCGACACGCGACACGTGAACCGAGGTGGCATCGAGCGACGGCGGCGCCTCGAGCGGCGGTCGGCCAGCCAACTCGGCCGTCTGCTGGCCGTGCCATTCGGAATGGCCATGGAAATTTTTTTTCTTTTTTTTTCAATCTACAATGCAATCAACATCTACTCTTTCATGTAATATACCGATCGACATTGTGCCGACGACTTCAAGTCTGCTCGCGGTACATTACAACGGATTTGCACCGTAGAAAATAATCTAGAAAGCGAAATCTGCGGAATTTAAAGCGATCTAGATATAGACAATTCCATCTACTAATACTTCGATGATTACTTTCGATTCACCGGAGTGATTTGTGCTGATAACGTGTTGAGGAACCGTCGCTGGCGGCTAGTCCGATCGATTCCTCTGCTATGCAAAACAGATCAATTATAGAAGACATAAATAGTAGATTGAAACACAGAGAGATAGAGAAAACTCCTGGTCTTTTTTTATTGCTTTCTTTCTGATTTTATATCCAAAATAGCCAATAGTACTCCTTATTTTTAGCCTAGTGGTAAAGTTAGGGGTGGATATCGAGCTAGCTCGGCTCGGCTCGGTAAAGCTCGTTAGCGAGGAGGCTCGGCTCGTTAAGCTAACGAGCTAGAAATGTAGCTGGTTTCATTTCATACATAATAGAAAAGGCTACTAAAAGCTTGCAGTTACTACGGGTCCAATAATCTAACAATACAACAAATCTGGTTGGTTGATCATTACTAGCTAGTTTTGCATTTGTTACAGAAGAACAATGTGGTTATTATATTGCAATATTATGAGAAGTAGCATAACAAGTAAAATTTCTAGAACAAGTTTTACCAAACACCTACCGCCCTTAGCTTTGTATATCTCACGTATATATACACCGAGCGACCGAGCCTAAAAAGCCAACGAACGGCTCGCGAAGCGGCTCACGAACCTCGAGCCTTTTTGCTTTAAACCTAGACCCAGCTTTCCAAACAGGCCGTATGTCAGTCAGTCCAATCGTATCCATATGTCAACCAGTCTAAGGATGCATTCCAACCTCTGACGCATGCATGCATGCATCTAGATACCCTTAATTGTGAGAGAGGAAGGAGGAGGAGGAGGAGAGACGCTTTGCCTCCTCGTCCTTGTGCTGCCTTGGAGCTCAAAGCTTTCGTCTTGATTTCGCATCGCCACTACTAATTGAGGTGAGGGAAGGGGCTCGTCGCATCTCCCGCCTCACATCTCCTCTCCCTCCGCCGCCATGTCCGCCACGCCGGAGGAACCGGAGCCCTTCTCCCCCTCCCTCTTCCTCGACCTGCCCCCCTCGCCGCTTGCCCACGCCGACGAGCCCTCCGATGACCTCGTCCTCCCCTACATCTCCCGCATGCTCATGGAGGAGGACATCGACGACAAGTTCTTCTACCAGTACCCCGACCACCCCGCCCTCCTCAACTACGCCCAAATCCTCCTCTCCGCCACCACCACCTCCGACTCCGCCACCAATTCCACCGGCAACTCCTCCTCCGACAACGCCACCTGGCCATACGATCCAATACAACTCTCCCAGCTGCTCCGGTCCCCGCCATACCCCGACATGGCCATGGGACTCGGCGGCCTTGCTTCCCCCGACTTCCCTGCCGACGATATCACCAACATGTTCATGCCCGGAGACGTCGTCCCCAGCGCGGGATTCCAGCAGAGTCCGGCGCTTTACAAGGCCGCGGCCGACGATGGCAACTCATACTTCGCCGGCGCCGGCCAGAACGGCGGCAGCACGGCCATCCAGAGTTCGGCCTTCTTGCATGGCACGGATGAGGAGGAGCAGCAGCAGGAGGCTAAGACCACCATCACCTTGCCCGCTGGCGGCGGTGACCTGGCCTCGCTGGCCTCGGCCTTCTTCAGTGGCCAGACCGACGGCAACATGGACATGCTCAACTTGGCGTTCCTCAAGGGCATGGAGGAGGCCAACAAGTTCCTGCCGACCAACAAGACCCTCCTCATCGACCTCCAGGCCACCTCCGAAAAGTTCTTGCCCAGAGACAGCAAGCCGGTGAGCGCCTTCACCGCCAAGGAGGAGGAGGAGGTAGTGGATGGAACGTTGATACTCGGAGGAGGCGTCCGTAATGGCAGGGGCCGTAAGAACAGGCACGACGGGGACGACCTGGAGGTTGAGACCGGCAGGAACAGCAAGCTGATGATGCCGGAGCAGGAAGAAACTGGCGCCCGCGAGATGTTCGACGAAATGATGCTCCACGGGTACGAGATACTGATGAAGGGAATGGAGGACCTGCGCATCGCCATGGGCAGTGAGGCTGAGAAGAACAGCAGGAAGGGCGCTCGAAAGGCGCGGGGCGCTAGCGAGGTGGTCGACCTGCACACCCTGCTCATCCGCTGCGCGCAGGCGGTGGCCACGGGCGACCGCCGGAGCGCGAACGAGCTGCTGACGCAGATCAAGAAGCACTCCTCGTCGAGGGGGTACGCCACGCAGAGGCTGGCTCATTGTTTCGCCGAGGGACTGGAGGCGCGGCTTGCAGGCACGGGGAGCCAGGTCTACCGATCGCTCATGGCGAAGCGCACCTCGGTCGTGGAGTTCCTCAAGGCCTACAAGCTGTTGATGGCAGCCTGCTGCTTCGACAAGGTGACTTTCGCCTTCTCCAACAGGACCATCTACAATGCCGTGGCGGGGAAGAGCCGCCTGCACATCGTGGATTTCGGTGTGCAGTACGGCTTCCAGTGGCCAGGCTTGCTGAAGTGGCTGGCGGCTAGGGAAGGCGGGCCGCCGGAGGTGAGGTTCACCGGCATTGACCTCCCACAGCCCGGCTTCCGCCCAGGCTGCCAGATTGAGGAGACAGGCCGCCGGCTCAGCAACTGTGCCCGCGAGCTGGACGTGCCGTTCAAGTTCCACAGTATTGCAGCGAAGTGGGAGACAATCCGCGCCGAGGACCTCAACGTCGACCCCGACGAGGTGCTTGTCGTGAACAGCCACTGCGGTTTTGGCAACCTGATGGATGAGTCCCTTGTCTTGGACAGCCCGAGCCCCAGAGACGCGGTTCTCGGCAACATTCGGAGGATGCGGCCCGACGTGTTCATCCAGTGTGTCGTGAATGGCACCTACGGCGCGCCATTCTTTGTGACGCGCTTCCGGGAAGCACTCTTCTTTTACTCGGCGCAGTTCGACGTGCTGGATGCGACCATCCCCCGGGACAGCGACGAGCGGCTGCTCATCGAGCGGGATATCATCGGGCGGTGTGCCCTGAACGTCATCGCCTGCGAGGGCGCAGACCGGGTGGATCGCCCGGAGACCTATAAGCAATGGCAGGTGCGGAACCACCGGGCGGCGCTGAGGCAGCTGCCGTTGGACCCAGAGGTTGTTCAGGCTGTGAGGGACAAGGCCAGGAACCACTACCACAAAGACTTCGTCATCGACGTGGATCACCGGTGGTTGCTGCAGGGGTGGAAGGGGCGGGTCCTCTACGCCTTGTCGACATGGGTTGCCGAGGAGAACAGCTCCGTTGTTTAGATGCTTAGAGTTACATCCGGATATGGGGGAATTCGCTGGATAATCTTCAGAGGAGGCGGCACAAACCTATGATATGGAGAATTGCAGAAACAGGAGGTGTGGTTAATCAAACCGCACTTAGGTGGAGGGTCCAAATGGCCAAGCCGTTGACACACATTATGGTGATACGCATAAACCTCTGTGATAGGAGCATTGTAAAATGTGGGAGGAAAAACAAAAAAATTTGAAGAAACAAAAAATACGAATCTAACTTAGGGCGAGTTTTTGGAGTACAATGACTATATAAAGCCATGAGGGTTATGTAGACTATATAAAAACACGAGGGATGATCATGGAAAACCCAAGCAAGCAAGCAAAGGAGCCATCCATCCAAAGATAGAGGTACAAGAGAGGATTAGACTTGATTATTTTTAGTATTAGAGTCTTGTATATGGTAAAGATCTGAAAGTTATAAAAGACTCGAGAGGGTTGTGAGAGAGTAACAATCTCTTGTGCTCTTTTGAGGTTGTGTTTAAGTAATTTGTGATTAATTTCGCTAAATCTTTTCTCTCTCGTCATGCTTGCTTCAACGTTGTTATTTTGATTCTTTTTATGGGAATCATTTTTTTGTTCTTGGTATGCTCATATCGTATCTCATAAATTTTGATCTAATTTGAGAGCCGCTACATAAGTTTATGATTTAATTTAAGAACTGTTGCATAAAAGATGACCTTCCGAGAGAGTAGAGCAAGTTGATTAGCTCCTCTGGATCTTCCTCCCTGGGACGGTCAAATGGCAGCAAAGATGGGATTTGGCACAATATTGGGCAGGTGTACCTGCTGAGCAGAGCTCCGTTCATTTCGTCCTTGGACTGGTTGATCAATTGACTCCCAGCCGGCAGCAGAACTTGTCCTGCGACAGAAATATTATGAAATGGACATGCATTAACCCCGTTCGACCAGTGCAATTAACTATAGATAGATAGATGATGATTGTTGTTGTTGTTAGCATATGACGATCCATTCATGTTTGGTGAGGCGTCGCCATCGGATGAATGCAGATCGTTGCTTCTGTTTTTAGGGACGATATATGTTACAATACTAGTCCTCCACCCTGGGGCTGAGAGAGAGAGAGAGAGAGACTACTAGACAAGTACCGGCGGCGAGTCGCAGTTCAGTTGCATTTGACTCTTGGCTCGTGTCAGCTCCCGCCGCCGCCGCTCCTTCCCGGAATCTTCCCTTCCCTCCAATTCCTTCTTAAAAAGCTTACCCTTAGGAGCAGGTAAGCTTAACAGTAGTGCTAGGCGAAGCAGTAAACATCTTCTTGTTACTGCTAGGTGCTAGGCTGCTAGCACAACACAACACACTTACTGATACATCTCAATTGCTTGGAGCCGCCGGCCATGGCCGCCACGCCGGAGGAGTTCCTGCGAGAGGGCTTCCTCATACTGCCAGAGTCGCCCTCCCCGTCCATCTTCCTCGACCTGCCACCAACGCCCCACGGCGACGGCGAGGACCCCGCCTCGTTCGACGACATGGTCCTCCCCTACATCTCCCGGATGCTCATGGAGGAGGACGTCGACGACCACTTTTTCTATCAGTACCCCGACCACCCCGCGCTCCTTCAGGCGCAGCTGCCATTCGCCCAGATCCTCTCCTCCTCCGACGCCAAGGAGGACGCCAAGGCTGCGACTTTCCCTAATGGGGCAGCGCTGACCAGGGCATGCTGAGCTCTGGCTCTGGTTTCTTCAAGGGCTTGTTCCCCGGCGAGAACATGGACATGCTCAACTCGGCGTTCCTCAAGGGCATGGAGGAGGCCAGCAAGTTCTTGCCCAGAGACAACAGCCTCCCGATCAACCCCCGGAATGGCAAGCCGGGGCGCAGCTTCACCGTTCAGGGGGATGTGGAGGATGGAATGCTCGGGGGAAGCGGCCATGGCGGGGGCCGCAGGAAAAATAGGTACGGCGGGGACAAGCTGGAGGCGGAGGAGGGCAGGGCCCGCAAATTGACGATGCCGGAGACGGAGGAGGATGGCGCCAGCGAGATGTTGGACGAAATGATGCTCCACGATAACGACATATGCATGAAGGGGATGCAGGACCTGCGCATCGCCGTGGACAAGGACACGGAGAGGAAGAGCAGGAAGGGGAGCGGCGAGAAGGCGCGGCGGAGACGGGGCGCGAGTGACAGTGAGATGGTGGACCTGCACACGCTGCTGCTCCGATGCGCGCAGGCGGTGTCCACGGACGACCGCCGGAGCGCGAGCGAGCTGCTGAAGCAGATCAAGCACAAGTCCTCTCCGAGGGGGGACGCGGCGCAAAGACTGGCGCATTATTTCGCTGAGGCGCTCGAGGCGCGGCTGGCGGGCACGGGGAGCCAGCTGTACCAATCGCTCATGGTGAAGCGCACCTCGGCCGTGGACTTCCTCAAGGCCTACCGGCTTTTCATGGCGGCTTGCTGCTGCAAGAAGGTGGCCTTCACCTTCTCCAACAAGACCATCTACGACGCCGTGGCAGGGAGGAGCCGGCTGCACATTGTGGATTACGGTCTGAATTACGGCTTCCAGTGGCCGGGCTTGCTGCGTGGGCTGGCGGCCAGGGAGGGCGGCCCGCCGGAGGTGAGGATCACCGGCATTGACCTACCCCAGCCCGGGTTTCGCCCAGCCTACCACATCGAGGAGACAGGCCGCCGGCTCATCAACTGTGCCCGCCAGTTCGGTGTGCCGTTGGAGTTCCATGGCATCGCGGCAAAGCGGGAGACTGTCCGGCCGGAGGACCTGGACATGGACCCGGATGAGGTGCTCGTCGTGACGAGTCTCTGCCATTTCAGGCACCTGATGGACGACAACCTCGGCTCCGATAGCCCGAGCCCCAGGGAGCAGGTCCTCAACAACATCCGGAGGATGCGGCCGGACGTGTTCATCCACGGCATCGTGAACGGCGCGTACGGCGCAACATACTTCCTGACACGGTTCCGGGAGGTGCTGTTCCATTACGCAGCACAGTTCGACCTGCTCGACGCGACCGTCCCCAGGGACAGCGACGAGCGGCTGCTCGTCGAGCGGGACATCTTCGCACGGGCCGCCCTGAACGTCATCGCCTGCGAGGGCGCAGACCGGGTGGAGCGCCCGGAGACCTACAAGCAATGGCAGGTGCGGAACCACCGGGCAGGGCTGCGGCAGCTGCCGTTGACTCCAGAGGTTGTTAAGGTCGTTCTCGACAAGGTCAAGGACGACTACCACAAGGACTTCGTCGTCGATCAGGATCAACGGTGGTTGCTGCACAGGTGGAAGGGGCGTGTGCTCTACGCCCTGTCGACTTGGGTTGCAGACGATGCTCTCCTAATCTAATTTCGAATGTCCATGCTTATATGCTAGCACCTAGCTACCAACATCTATGGCCTAGCATCTATGTCCAGTAACGTCTTGGCATGCAAATAACTAAATTGGATGTTGTCGTCAAATACGAGATTAGACAGTACATTTGTGAGCACTTTTGGTCAGATTCGAAGACCGCTGGAGTGCAAAGGGACACATCGAGAATTACATACGAATGGATAGACAAGTGTATTGAATATAAGTGTCTAGAGTTACAAATGGCCTCCCCTTTTCACTTACAAGGGTTCTATTTATAGAGTGGAAGGAGGAGGTGAGTGAAGTTACAAGTCTGTCATCGGAGCCTAGTTTACTCAAAAGGGTAGTGTCGTCCTTCACGCCAAGTGGGTCCCACGGCGTCCAAGAGACTTCCAGGGCCAGCCCGCAGACCTCGCTTGGGGTTGCTTCCATACCCTGTTTGAGGTTGGCCTCCAGACCTTGTTTGGGGTCAGTCTCGGACTCCGTTCGAAGTTGGTCTTCAGATTTTGTCTTTGGTTGGCTCTCGGACTTCGCCTAGGTGGTGCGGACATCGTCTAATATGGACTCTGGACCTTGTCTGGGGTGGACTTTGGGTCGATCGGGAGCGGAAGGTGATTGAGGTCTAGAGGCCGACCGGGGCACGGAATGGAGGCGACCCAGAGACAGAGGGCGAGCAGGTGCAGCGGTCCGAGATGGAGGCCGGCCGAAAGTAGAGCCCGACAGGGAGCGAAGGGCAACTGGAGAACGGAAGGAGTTGGTCTGGGCACGGAGGGGGTTCGGAGCGCCAAGTGGAGGTGGTACGGAGGGAGTCCGAGATGCGGACGGAAGTCGACCGAAGAATAAACATCAGCCCATCTTCTGGCCCTGTCTTCAACCCCTCCCGCCTTGGTGGAGCCTGACACCAAATTGGATGAACTTAGCGAGCTTGGTGACTCTGAAGCGAAGGAGGATGGGGGGCGACGAGGCTGACAACAATGACGACGGTGAAGAATCTAGACCAGTTATTATGAGTTAATGACATATTTTAGTAATTAATGATAGTCAAATTATATGACTAATGTTTTCATTGAGATGGATGAATATGATGTATTCCACGATGATGGATGATTTGAGAAGGCTTCACGCGGTTGATCGTTTTCAAGTCAAGCAAAAGTATCATGCGTTGATGAGTAAAATCAAAGATCCGAACTTGAAGTTGAGATGTGCATCATCAAAGTTTTAAGAGAATGTGCAAGATAAAGGTATAACTAGTTAGAGATAATGATGTGTTCTTAGTTTACTCTAACAACATATTGGCATAACTTTTAAGCATGCATTTGCCCTAATCCCCTAAACAATTTTGTTGATGCACCCTGTTTCCTTTGAGATTCATATGCAACAAAGTAAAAAAAAAATGTGTGTATGTAATGGAGAGTATTTGTGGATAGTGAATAGGTAAGATTGTAGTTGTGGATCAAGAGCAGAGTACATTGTATGTATGTTGTATTGTCATTTTGCCAAAGACAGTTGTTTCGCTTCTCGGGGCGGGGGGTGTTTGATACATCATGTGGATGTATGGCTCAATTAGACGTGTGCTAAGCATGGTAAAACAGAGTAGCTAAATTTAGGCGGTGACAGTCCTGCTCGGTTGGGCTGAAAAGTTATGGCTTATGACTGAAATTGTACCGTAGCGATTGAAATTGTACTGTAGCTGAAAGTGACTTATTTGACGTAATTAAATTGAAAATTAGAAAAAATATGCCAACTCATCACGGAGAATACAAACGAATACGGGAAAAAGAGAACAGACAAAAAAGCTCAAAAAAACTAAAAATTTAGAAAAAATAAAATTTATAAATAATAAAAAATAAATTAGAAATTAGAAATCAGAAGTTAAAACCGAAACAGTCTGATTGATAGAGAAATTTGCGAAAGAAAGCTACCACCTTGTTTTGCGAGAACAACGATGCAAATGGAGCAAGAAAGGCAGAACAGAACGGCTAGGGTTGTTTATTTTATTAGCATCCACCGCAGCGCTGAGCTGAATGGAGGCGGTCGACGATTCCGATGGCACCGCACCGCACAACAACACCGTCGAATGAATGGAGGCGGTCGATGGTTCCGACGAGCATTGCATAGGCATCCCTCCCATGGTTTGAGCCATCGAATTCCATTTCCAACAAGTGCATTGCCACTGCCATTGCTCTGCACGCCACCATGGCTCCCTCTTCCGTCTTCCCCGACGTACACATTCCCCCGACGCCCCACGCCGGCGGCGACCGCTCCACTTCGCAGGATCACCACCTGATACTCCCCTACATCTCGCGCATTCTCATGGAGGATGAGCAGGAGGACATAGACCCCCAACACCCCGCGCTCCTCCAAGCCCAGCAGCCCTTCGCCCAAATCCTCTCCTCCTCCGGCACGCTTGCCTCCGCCTTCTCGGGGGACCAAGGCGCCGTCTTGGCCGGGGACACGCACGCTAGGAGGAGTTCGGCCAAGGACAATGGTGGCCAGGGCACGCTCAGCTCGGCCGTCTTCAAGGGCGCTGACGCGGTGGGCAGCGAGGAGTTGTTGCCGACCGGCAGGGAGTACAACACGGACGTGTTCCGCACTGCCTTCTTCAAGGGCATGGAAGAGGCCAACAGATTCTTGCCCACAGGTAACAACAAGCCGACGACCGGCGGCCGGGGCCAACCGAACGAGAAGAGCGGCAGGGGCCGCAAGGACAGGCAATTTGAGCTGGAGGCTGAGGTCGTCAGGACGAGCAAACTGGTCATGGCTGAGCCGGTGGAAGCCGGTGCCCGCGAGATGTTCGACCAAATGATGCTCAACGGCTACGACATTTGCATCAAGGGGATGGAGGACCTGCGCATTGCCATGGACATCGAGTCTGGAAGGAACAACAGGAAGGGGAGGAAGGAACGGGGAAGGCGCGGCGGCGCGGCGGAGGTGGTTGACCTGCACACGCTGCTGGTCCATTGCGCCAAGGCGGTGATGGATGACCGCCGGGGCGCGGGCGAGCTGCTGAAGGAGATCAGGCAGCACGCCTCGCCCACAGGGGACGCCACACAGCGGCTTGCCTACTGTTTCGCCGAGGGGCTGGAGGCGCGGCTAGCCGGCACGGGGAGCCAGGTGTACCGCTCAGTCACGGCGAAGCGCACCTCTGCCGTGGAGTTCCTCAAGGCCTACCAGCTCTTCATGTCCACCTGCTGCTTCAGGAAGGTAGCCTTCTCGTTCGCCAACAGGTCCATCTTCGATGCCGCAGTGGGAAGGAGCAGGTTGCACATCGTTGATTACGGCCTCCATCACGGGTTCCAGTGGCCGGAGTTGCTGCGCTGGCTGGGGGCTAGGGATGGTGGGCCGCCGGAGTTGAGGATCACCCACATCGACCTCCCACAGCCCGGCTTCCGCCCAGGTCACCAAATGGAGGAGCTGGGTAATCGGCTGACCAAGTGCGCCCACGAGCTTGGTGTGCCATTCAAGTACCGTGCCGTTGCAGCACAGTGGCAGACGGTTGGCATCGACGACCTGAACATGGAGCCCGATGAGGCGCTCGCTGTGAACGACCTGTTCAATTTCAGGACCTTGATGGAGGAGAGCGCGGTCGTCGACAGCCCGAGCCCCAGGGATGCTGTCCTCAACAACATCAGCAGGATGCAGCCGGACGTGTTCGTGCAGGGCACCGTGAATGGCTTATACGGCACCTCCTTCCTGTCGCGGTTCCGAGAGGCCCTCTTCTACCACTCGGCGCTCTTTGACATGCTCGACGCAACGATGCCGCGGGAGAGCCAACTGCGGCTGGTGCTGGAGCGGGACATCTTTGGGTGGGCTGCCCTGAATGCCATCGCCTGCGAGGGCGAGGACCGGGTGGAACGTGGCGACACGTACAGGCGGTGGCAGCTCCGAAACCGGCGGGCGGGGCTGAGGCAGTTGCCGTTGAATGGGGCGATCGTTACGACGGCGAGGGACATGGTCAGGAACCACTACCACAAGGATTTTGTCCTAGAGGAGGATCAGCAATGGCTGCTGCAGGGCTGGAAGGGTCGCATCCTCTTCGCCCACTCTACCTGGGTGGCAGATGGCGCGTCCTCTGACCGCTAGCTTTTTTCCTACACCGAAACATCCACACATACGGATGCTAGTACTTGAGGTATGCACCCAGTGCTTTGACTCTCCAGTATTTACTGTTGAGCTGTATTTTCTGGAACAATGAAATATCATTTCTCATGGTCTGATTTGTTCATGCATTGTAGGTGAGAAGAAAGATGGGTAGGTCACTAAGGTTGAACAATGCAAGTGAAAGCTGCAAGATACGTAGACTGCAGTGATCTCATCCTCATGTGTCTGTAAATTGGATATTTCAGTGGTCATGTAGTAAAACTTTGGCTCATGGATCAAAAAAACGAATGACAATATGTTTGTTGCTCCTGAGTGCTACCATGCTCTTCTGTAGTTGCCTGATAAGTATTTTACAGATGTCGTGTTTTATTCATTCATCTTTTGATAGTCAATCATATTTACTGTGCACATGTTTGAGTAGGATGAATTGAAGGTGTCATCTAAATTTCAACTGGCAACTGCTGTTGTAGAGTCAGATGTGTACTAGGCACTTCTTTGCCTCTTGGGTATCAGATGCCTTAATTGTTGTAGATAATGCGGTATAAGCAAATATTCAGATTTAATTCTAACATAATTAAGCACGATTAAGACACATTTCTAGCAGTATATAAATGACAAAAATTTCATATAAACATGTAATTCTACCATGTTATTTATATAAGAGCATATATCCAATGTATGTAACAAGAACACTGCCAAAAAGAGCATGTACAACATTTTTATGATCCATGGAATAACTAGAACTAGCATAAAGCTCAAGTTTTAGTTATTGATTAGTGCTCTTAAATGTAAGGTTACACAAAAATAATCTTGGCCTTCCCGCTCTTATGGTCTATACTCTTCACTAATTAAATATGCCAAGTGAGATTCAGACTTTGAGCTCTAAATTACAAGTAACTTATCTGTCAAAATCTTCTTGGCCAGCAGGAAGGCTAAACAAAATGATCACAAGACAGTACTTCTAACTTGACACGCTCCCAGAGAAAACAATCACAATTTTAACAAGATTAACAGCCGGCCGAATGGCTAACTGAAGCATATGAACTACTAAAGATCACAGATGTAAAGTGCATAGAGTGGGATATCTTTGCGTGGTTCGCCATTTAGGTAAAGAAGGTGCTAAAAAGGCAAAGTAGATAGAAGCTTGCTCATTAGCGGGTTTGAGCTTATACGCTTTGAGAAGTATGCATAAGTCATATGTTTAGTATAAAACCTAGTGTGTGTGTGTGAGGAGGGGTGTTAACGGGTTTTCTGCTTATGCTAATGGATAGCATTCATTAGGGTTAAATGTGTGCTGGTTACCTCATCTATTTGAGTGTGAGGTGGTTGGAGGAATGTGGCTAAGAAACCAAACAACACATTCATTCTCTATGGTTTGAAAGAGAAGCTTCCTTGGAGAGGAGGCTTTTTAGGCCGTGTGTTCTCTTGGGTGAGAGAGTTTTGTCCTTCCTAGTGGAGTGACTGTAAATCAAACCTCTACAAGTTGCAATAGATCAACCTTGTTCATAATCCATAGTGTGTTCTTTATCTTGTTGGTTTTGCTCTTGTTTTAGTTGGAGTTTTTGCTCTCTATTCCTCCCTCTTGATCTTGCTGGTTCTAAGGACATGTAAGAGATGTAGATGCCTCATGAAGATTACAAGCTATCCATCTAGGGACTAGTTATAGCAAGATCTTGGAGATCGCCCGGTTTTGATTCTATTTGAGTCCTTGTGATATCTTGATCATAAGGTTTTGGTCTCAAATCTTCAAGTGCTTTAGCTTGCTGTGATATATGGAAATCTATCTAGAACCATCTTGGTCATCCCTAACCCATGAATAAGTCATAACACAAGTTATGGGTTTTGCCTGATTTTGGCGCAATCTTACTTGTTTTAAGGAAAAGTTAGAACTTTGTCCAAGATCCATGTGATTTTTGGATGGATTAGATTCCTAATATCCCTGCAAGGTGTGTGTATAAAGTTTTACATCATTTAGACTTGTATTTTGAGGATTGTACTCTTTTTTGTTTAGACTCGAACTGGTTTTCTATTATATGAACAGGGACTTTGCCCAAGATCCATGTTATTTTTGAATGGATTAAATTCCTAATATCCTTGGCAATGTATGTGTATAAAGTTTCACATCATTTAGACTTGCATTTTGAGGATTGTACTCTTTTTTGTTTAGACTCAGGCTGGTTTTCTGTTCTATGAATAGGGGTGCGGTCATAGCGCCCTTAGCCTATGGTGCTACTAGTCGCCGGTCATACTGGCCTTCACTTGTGGTCATACCGCTTGACCACTGTACTACCGGTCACTTTACTGCTGTAGTACCAACCTGAGGAGTTGAACTCAGGTTTTGCTTCCGCGCTTGTGTGAGTTTTTTTGGGTGGCTTAATCTGATCTTCGTAGCTTCCAGTAGCTAGTGGAATAAAGTTTTTAGAATATGATCTAGAGATATTGAATTTAAAGACATCATTCACCACCTCTGCTTGCTATATCGTACGCTACAAAGGGCCGCATCCTCTATGTGCACTCCACATGGGTGCCAGAGACAGACCATGGACTAACTAGTGTTCCTGCAGGATGCTAGCTTGAGTAACTAGTGAAGCTGCACCGGTTGTTGGCCCTCTTTGTTTTAGCTTGTAAAAACCGTTTTTTTACAATAAAGTACTTTTTTACGGTAACTAGCTTTCAAATGGAACGTCTTATCAATGTGGGTTTTATAAGTCGACTGTAGTACATACTGCAGCGATTTTATTTATATCGGCCAAAAGTATACGCGAGTCTCTATCTCTCGTACCCTCTCTTGTGAACATCCAAAAGCCATAAGTCGCAGCTCAAAAGAACAGAAAGTTATTCAGAGTTGATGTGTGCATTTTTCTCTATGTTCGGATCTGTTGTAGCAAGCTCTTCATATACATTTGATATGCTTCACTTTACTGTGCATCTGGAAATTAAGTGGATTTTGGTACATGTTAAAACACAAAATTAGATGTTACCAATATCTGAAGGTTAATTTTCAGACTGTTCGGATTCTAATATGAAGGTTTTTCCTAGTAAATATGTAAGCTGCTGCTGAACTTGTGTTCTGTCCACAGGTAAGATGCTTATTTCTTGCCTTGTTGCAACTCTACTTATGCATCTAATCATAAAGAGCATTGCGCTTCTTTATCTGTCAAATTTAGTTGCAGTTTGAAGAGTCCATGTGCCGTATTCCCATGGTCGGTTACAAACTAAAACAGGCCCAAGATCTCCATGCTCAAGATTGCCGCCTTGTTTCATGTTGTTCTTCTGTTGTTTCTCAGATTTTTGGTCTTTGTCGATTTTGTTTTTCTCTTTATAAGCGTAGCTAAACTTATTGCGGAACCTTTCTTTTTCCTTCTAAGAGCATGTACAATACAATTGTTTAGAAAGATGCTTAGCAATTAAAAACTAATTTTTCTTGCCACATAAGATAACTAAGACTTTTATTTTAAAGTATCGATACTTAAATAAACATCGGTGCTTAGCAGATGCTTATGTATATAATTATATCTAGTTAATAGATGATATAACATCTAAGTACTCATAGAAGAGATGCTTGCATTGTAGAAAGTAACTTTTATATGGATGATTGATGATGTGGCTATATTCTCTCTCTTTAAGCATTTATATATAAACATCTTATATTTATATGCCCTACTAGCAGTGATAGGCTCCTGCCTTTTCTTTAAAAAAAAAAAGAAACTCTGTACAGTACAATCTGGTACAGTTTTGTTGCGGATCTCTAGATGGTGGCAGCGCAGCTACTGGTGTCACCACACGACCGAGCCAGTCAGTCACTGAGACCATACCACGGCATAGCAACGTCCATGGCCGCCGTCACTCGGGAGGAGCAGGAGCAGGAGCTGCTGGGGGGCCTCATGGAGCCCGAAGCACCCTCGCCCTCCATCTTCCTCAACCTGCCCCCGACGCCCGATGGCGGCGACAATGGAGACCCGGCCTCCTCGCAGCCGCATGATGACCTGGCCCTGGACTACATCTCGCGCATGCTCATGGAGGAGGACATCGTCGACAAGTTCTTGTACCAGTACCCCAACCACCCGGCGCTTCTCCAGGCCCAGCAGCCTTTCGCCCAGATCCTCTCCGACACCACCACCACCTCATTCGATGCCCTCGCCGCATGGCCGTGCAATTCCATCGAGCTCTCCACGCCCCAGTCCTCCCCCGACATGCTTTCCTCCGCCTTGCTGTCCGGCCAAGGCAACAGCACGGGCAGCACGCAGGATCCAGCCTTCTTCTTGAATGGCACGGGCGCAGTGGAGCCCAGCAGCAGCTTGTTTCCCGCCGGCGAGAACACCACCAGCATGGGCATGCTCTCCAGCCTGGCATTCTTCAAAGGCATGGAGGAGGCCAAGAGGTTCTTGCCCAGGGACCACGAGATGGCGGACGGTAGGGGGCGCAAGAACAGGCTTGGCGGCGAATTAGATGATGAGACGGAGGCGGACGTCGGCAGGAGCAGCAAGCAATTGGCGGCGCCGGTGCAGCCTGACTCGGAGGAGGAAACCGCCGCGCGCGAGATGCTGGACCAGATCATGCTCGACGGCTACGAGATGTGCCTCACCGAGATGCAGGAGCTACACGTCTCCATGGAGAGGGAGAAGGAGGCGGAGCAGCAGAGCATCTGCAGGAAGGCGCCGCGTGGGAGGCGCGGCGCGAGGCAAGCGGTCGCCGACCTGCACAGTCTTCTCATCCGTTGCGCGGAGGCGGACCGGCGCGGCGCAGGCGAGCTGCTGGAGCAGATCAAGCGGCACTCGTCGCCGACAGGGGACGCCACGCAGCGGCTGGCGCATTACTTCGCCGAGGGCCTGGAGGCGCGGCTGGCCGGCACAGGCAGCCGGCTCTACCAGTCGCTGATGGCGAAGCGCACCTCCATGGTGGTGATCCTCAAGGCCTACCAGCTATACATGGCCGCCTGTTGCTTCCTCAAGGTGGCGTTCCTCTTCTCCAACAAGACCATCTACAACGCCGTCGCGGGGAGGCAGAAGCTGCACATTGTGCACTACGGCATCGACCAGGGGTTCCAGTGGCCAGACCTGCTCCGGTGGCTGGCGGACAGGGAGGGAGGGCCGCCGGAGGTGAGGATAACGGGCATCGACACCCCGCAGCCCGGGTTTCGCCCGGCTGAGCAGATTGAGGAGGCAGGACGCCGGCTCAGCCTCTGTGCGCGCCAGTTCGGCGTGCCATTCAAGTTCCGCGCCATTGCAGCCAAGTCGGAGGTTGTCCGCGCCGAGGACCTGGACATAGACCCCGACGAGGTGCTCGTCGTGAACAGCGTGTTCCATCTCAGGACCCTGATGGACGAGAGCGTCGTCGTCGACAGGCCAAGCCCCAGGGACCTGGTGCTCAGCACCATCAGGAAGATGAAGCCGGCCGTGTTCGTCCACGCCATCGCCAATGGGTCGTACAGCACGCCGTTCTTCGTGACGCGGTTCCGCGAGGCGCTCTACCGCTTCACAGCGCAGTTCGACATGATGGACGCCACCGTGCCGCGGGACAACCACAAGAGGCTCCTGGTGGAGCGGCACATGTTCGCGCCGTGCGCCATGAACATCGTCGCCTGCGAGGGCGCGGACCGGGTGGAGCGCCAGCAGAACTACACGCAGTGGCAGGCGCAGAACCAGCGAGCGGGGCTGAGGCAGCTGCCGTTGGACCCTGACATTGTTGAGATGCTCAGGGAGACAGTGAAGAAGCAGTACCACAAGAATTTCTTCATCAACGACGACCACCGCTGGCTTCTGCAGGGATGGAAGGGGCGCGTGCTCTACGCCCTCTCCACATGGACAGCAGCTGAGTGACGATGCTTGCTAGCAGCTCTGGCTTGGCATCCCCTTTGTCATTTCATCATATGGTATGGTCCAGTAGCTTTTCATCGTCAGTGGAACATCCTTAATCTTACATTTTTACTTGACCAATACATCTTGCAATGCAGGTTAGTTAGGATGAAGACGGTTAAGCCAAATAGAAATCAAGATATGAAGAGACGCACCTTGTGATGCAAATTGGATGCACTGAACTTCAGATTTACCAGCAGATGATGCTGGCTGTGGGATTTCCTGGCATGTCATCGTCCGGGTGCCTATCGCATTGTCCTAAATGAGGAGCTCATCAGTGAGTTTTTCACAAATAGCCGGTGCATCTTCTTCTACAAACTACAGCTGAGATTTTCAGTGACGCGTTGTGACAGTGAATGAAATATCTTGCTTGCGCCTTCGAGTTATGCTGAATGAAATAACTCGGGCACTTCTTTATGTTTTGAGTAATCAGGTGAGTCAATGAGTGACTTGTTTGAATGAAATAACTCGGGCTGAATGAAACTACAAGACATCCGAAGTCTTTTCTGGTGGGCGAAACACTAGCCATCAAGCAATAAAATGTATGTGAAACTGTCGGGTGGGCTAGGGAGCGCAATGAGATGTATCTCGGTGGGTTTGTCAGGTCTATCAAAATTCTTGAATATGTAGCTCAGTGAAACAAAAGAGCTCTAAATCTATAATTCCTTGAAATTGGTTCTTAACTCTGTACTTCTTTGATAGTTACGCCAATATGCCTGTAGTTTTGTGAACTTTGCTCCAAGAATCAAGTTGTGTGTCTCATTCAACTTTTTTGTGTGTAATTTAGCTCGTCTCCATTGAAACTATGAACTAAAAACTGCACTGCACAATTTTTGTGCCAATCCAACAGGATTCCTGGGAATATGAATCCTCAACTGTACTGATAAACCAGCACAATTGCTCTCCTAAATAATTGGTTTAGCCGTTCATAGTAGAAAAATCAATTACCGTTTATCATAAACATCTTCCCCATAGAAATCCCAGACAGTCGATCATCTTCTTGTCATGGCATGACTTTGACATTATAGTCGACAAATAGACTCTCCCTTGAAACTATCACACGCAGTAGTACTCCTGTGTAACCTCCTTGTGACTGTCGCATGACGAAACAATATGCAATATAGAGGAGAGCCTTGTGAATATTTATCAGACATAATCTGACATCTGAAAATTAAAAGAAGAAGAAGAGGGGAATAAAGAAAAGATTAACATGAGAAACCAAACTATCAGTATCAACAATGCTGAAAACTACCAAAAAAGGTTTGACAAACGACAGGGCCATCTGGATAGAGGAATGGGTGTGCAAATGCCCAAATCTATATGGTATATGCCATCAAAGTACATAAAGGGGACAATATTGAATAAGATACACCAAGTTGCAACAAGAAAAAACCAACAAACACCATATACGAGGATATGGTAGCTAGGAGATTAGATGAGCTAACCTAAGGCAATATTAAAATGGAAGACAGGATGAAGTGCATTGCACATACCCCTGAGGCTAAGAAAGATTTTAACTTCGTACGAACTTACAGTGCAAGAAAAGAATCACTTTTGAATTCCTTAATGTTTATTATTCCAACGATGTACATTGAATCTTCCACCAAATGGTAGTTTTGAAATTTTCAACTGTCTTCATGTTCAGGAATATGTTAACGCTCATCTTTATCTGAGTCCACAGGAGGAAAATTTGGATGTCCATGAATCTAATAAGATTTGCTGACCAAATACAAAAGCAAATCTTATATTTGACTGTTTCATTTACAGGTTGTGTACATGGTTGAGAAAACAGAAAAAGCCAGTTGGGTTCTGACAGTAGTGTGCAGAAGGAGCAAATAAGCTGTGGCCTAGGATAGTTGACGCTCATAAGTATGTGCAAAAGCGAATCATCCTTTCATTAACCCTAGGTTTAACTCTGGATGTTAAATTTGTAAGTAGCAAATGAATTTTGCCCATGCAATCACCTAGTTCCATCATAAGAATAACATAAATGAAGCACATTGAGAAAAGACTTGAAACATGTAAAAGCACACATACATGCGCCCAACAGGAATACATGATACATAAAGCCACCCCAGGCACGTCGAGTATGATGGTTTTAAAAAAGCTGGCTTGGAAAGCAGATTGCATAGATCTAACACCATTGCAGCCTTTTTCCCTTCTTTTTATTTGTGGTATGGAGTTTAGGTACAGTTATTTACTTGAAACATGCTGCATCTGAAGCATTGCACTGCCTATATTGCATATTTAACTGTGTGCAACATGACCACAGGGCATGTGTGCATTTCTCCAGTAATTACCAGCCATCATTGCTCAGGTAACTCTTCTCACCAAACCACCTTGGAGGATCATATCCGTGCCCACCTGCGTGTGTATCAGATAACACAAGGCTCAAGTTCCATAAATATGTCATGATGCAGAACTGAAAATACCAAACTAACACACAGAATGCATACCAAGAGGATTACAACGGCACAGACGCCAAGCTGTCAAGATTGTACCCTTGAAAACACCGTACCTTTTGTACGCCTGCATAGAGTATTCGCTGCAAGTTGGCACATAACGGCAGCTTGAAGGCAGTAAGGGTGATATTTCTCCTGTTCACAAAAAAACTGAGCCAGTGAGCAAGCTGTAGAGATATAATTGATCTTTAAAGCAAGGTTTATGACAACCGCATAGTACTAGTAGTAACCTAAATGCCAACAGACAATTATGAGACCCTGAAATCAAGAAGTAAACACATAGGGATTGCAAACTGCAAATATGAACTTACTTTTGTAAAATTTTAGCATGGACAGTGTCATGTTGACTCCCAAATCCTTTACTTCATCTTCTCAGAATCACAGCATGCACAAAGTGTGGTTAAGTGGATCAGTTCTGTTACTTCTGTAGTTGTACACAGAAAAACACAAGTCCATTTTCTAACAAAATTAAGCTCAATGCACAATGTCCTAATGTATTGCTTAAGCTGATAACGTATGCCCCCCGTCCTAAATTCATGTTTTACAAGAGAGCAAAAGTGGGGAAGATTCTACAGTATATGCAATAGATTGAACTTCCTGACTTTGTGATAACAGTGTAGCAACCATTGTGATGATTGATTCATGAGCTTCTGATGCACATTTTGCATAACAGTAACTGAAAAATTCCACTGGGAAAAATTCCACCCATAAAAAGGCTGAAAACCTTACAAATTCGTGCTAAACACCGTCATACTTGGAGACTGCTACTAGTAGTACTAGCATCGATCTTGCGCAACTGAATCGAACCACGGATGGATGGATTAGATTAGTAGGGTACCACGCAGGACGAAGCAAACAAATCCGCAACTAACCTTGGTCGTCAGCAGCACAGCAGACCCGCACCATCGGGATCCTTTTCTTCTGCTGCTGCTGGTACGAACCACCAAAAGAAACTAGGGATAAAAATCCAACAACTTTCTTTGTCAGTTGTTGCAAGATAGGACCCAAGAAACGAAGAGAGTGGGATGAGGAGGAGATTCACGTCTGGTTCCGGCGATAGGCCGCTCGGCCGTAATAGGCAAGAGGGAGGCGGAGGAGGAGACGGCGGCGGCCATGGCGATGGCGGCGCGACGGCGCGGAACGCACGCGAGTTGTGGTGGTTGGTGATTTTCGCAGATTTTCTTTTCATTTTTTTTCGTTTGACTGGATAATGGACTTGGTCTTCCAGGGTTTGGGCTATTTTGGGCTCAATACAACACACCCTATCCTTTGGGACTGGGCCGGGCTAAGACATTTGGGCCATTTTTGAGGATTTGCTCTATCAAATTTCAAATTTCGATTTCCAAATGTTTCTACTAATCATCTTCTGCCTAGTTCCATCACTGCCCAAGTATTCATATCACAGCGTCTTCATTTTTTTAAAAAAAGATGGCCCCATTCTTTACCAAGATCTACTTGTGTATCAGATTCTAAAAAAAAAGTTGAGTAACCAGCAAAAGGAAAGAAAAAAAAGATCATAATTGAGTATCTAAATTGGTGGTTATGCATGTGATGCAAAAGTAGTTTGGAGTTGAGAAATGGACAAAAAGACGGTTGGTAACTTTTGTTTTGTCGTCTCCCATGCATGATAAACCTATTGAGAAATCTGAGATGGATCTGCAAGCCCAGTCTATTAGTGAACAACCCCACTTAGTCTATAAATAGAAGGTCCCAATTGTCATTATGTGTACCTTGTGAAAAGAGAAAACAATAAAGAAAGGAGTTCTCTCTCATCTCTTGTGTTCAATCTATTGTTCTATTGCATTATTCTGTGTTTGATTTACCTCTTTTGCATGGGAGAAATCGATTAGGCTAGACTCGCCAGCGACATGAGGGCTCTATGGCTGACGAAAGTCGTGTGGCAGGATCGTGCGGGTGTGTAGGCGCTGGCTGACGTCGAAACAGGGAGAAGAAGGGGGTCCAATGCGAGAGGACCGGAGCAGGACACGACGGAGGTGACGGGAGTAGGTCGGCGCAGTGGTGACGCGCAACACAGGTGCGGACTGGGCGGCGACGTGGGCGCGGGCGCCAAGACGCCGGTGGCCAGGTGGGGATGCGACGGAGGCGACGCGGGCGACGTGATGGCGACGCGCACACAGTGGGAGCGGCGACGTGTGCAGGGAGCAGCGGGGCCGGCCGGTCGGGGCGAAGATAGAGAAGAAGACAGGAAAACAGAGAAGAAAGGAAAAAGAAAGGGGAGGAGGAAGGAGAGAGAAGGAGGAACGAGGGAGATCGGGCCTGCCGAGAGAGAGAGGAAAAAGAGAGAAGGAGAGACAGAGGAGAGTGAGAGGAGAAATTTGAAGTTTCAATTTTAAATTTTAATTTATATTAGGATTTACTGATTTTGAGTTTTGCATGATATTCAAAATTTGAATTCTTAGTTCAACTATTTAGATGTGAGTTTTTAATATTCCTTTAGTTATTACTTTTCTTTACCTAGTTAAATTGAATTTCAAACTTTGATTTTTATTATCTAATACTTGAATTTTAATTTGTGTGTGGATTCTCGGATTTTCCATTTCTTTTATTAGTAGCATTATTGTTTTTAATTTGAATATTATTTCTCTATATATTAATTTGCATGTCATAAAACTCAAAGATTTCAAATAAACATTCAGAAGAAATTTGAATGCCAGTAAAATGCAAGAAATTTTTTAAAAATTTTATATTTTTTTGAACATCCAATTTTAAGATGTTACACCGAGACACCAAAGTGCCCCATTTTAACTTTGGTGCCTTTTGCTAGGATCACATGGTCGTCACATTGGCCCCAACAAACCCACATGCTGATGCATGATAGCATGTGGACGACCTGAAGATGAATGCAATACTATGTGTAGTCAAATTAGTCATCATATTCTTTCACCATACGTATACCGCATGTCTCCAACCTTTCGGCTGTGTGTCTGCCTGAAGTGAATATATACGTACGTATTAATTCATCGTATTCTTACTAGCTAGCTTTTCGGTCATGCTACGGGTAACCGATCGACCGGCAAGCTAGCTTACGAATTTGTAACTAGTAAGTACACTTATCGAGTAGCATTTGAAAAATGAACTGAAAAATGAACTCTCACACACACACCTCAACGTATCTGAAAAATGAATTCTCGCAATGCATTTGAAAGATGTTAATTAATTTAGAATTTTAATTAGATGTCTAGCTTGGACTAGTCAAACCGGCGTATATATATACAAGCGTCGGTGCCTTGTGTGCGTGCACTTATTTTTTATTTGGATTTTAGCTGTGCGTAATGCGATGGAGTATCAATTAGCTCAAAGGCCAAAGCTGTACGTCCGAGATCTAAGCTTAATTATCTGAAACACATGGCAGACAGCTCATTCAGATCGATCAACAGGTATAGCTAGAGAGATTAACACAATTCACAATTGTTGTGAGGTGTCTAGCCCCTGTGCCTGTTAGATTTAGCTACTGGATTTTAGTACAAGTCTAATATCATATTACTACGTATAGAAGGGGTGTACTGATTTATTCTTATCTTTTATAATTATTAAGAGGTATGATAGAAATTTCCCTTTCTATCATATTCATATATATATAAACTAGCTCCAAGAGGAGTACGAGATGACCAAATCTACTCATTTTACTTACGAGCTCTTTCTCTCCTGTTTGTTGGCTCTCTGGCTCTGTTAGTTCTACCTCCTCCTATAAAGAAAAGATACCCTAGACCTATTGTTGTGCTCATGCTACAACAACAATATATAGACCTCTAAGAGGGGTATGAAATAGCCAAATCAACTTATTTTACTTAGCGAGCTCTCTCTCTTATGTCATTGGCTCTTTCTAACTCTGATAGTTCTACTTTTCCTATAGAGAGAATATTATGTACCCACTGTTGTACTTATGCTACAACAACAATCATCTCCCTATATAAATTATACCTCGAACATTACTCGTACTCTTTGTTTGATTTGTTAGCTAACTATAATGAAGTGCATGTCTAACGCTACATATATGTGCGTAGTTGAGTGTTGTATTTTTGTCTTTTGGTGTACATGCATGCGTCCGTATGAAACTATGAATTAATTAGGCCGTGCCTGCGTAAGTACGCGGAGGCATGTGAGCGTTTGTTGAGTTTTTGGCATTTTTGGTATATTTTGAAATCGTATTTATAATAATAGTCGTAGTTACATGATAATTATAAAAATATCATTTTTACCATATGGTTACCGGACGGCAGCACCGTGGAGCTGACACGTGGCCAACGAAGCCCCGTGGCAGTACGATAGGGGTCTGCCGCTCGGTCACCGTGCGGCTCCTTGCTTGCCGCCCTGCCACCGGACAATAGATAATTACACCGCTCGACCACTTTCTAGCCACTGGCTCCTTCGACTGCGTTATAACCCCTAACTCCTCCGATCACTTTATAACCCTCGAGTCCTCGACTGCTCCGACCGCGTTATAACCTCCAATTCCTCCGACCACTTTGTAACGCTCAACTTCTCCGACCACGTTATAGCCTTCGACCCCTCCAACCACATTATAGCCTCCGACCACTTTATATCCTCCGACACGTTATAGCCTCCTATCCCTCCGATCGGCTACTGTAGCTTCGAGTATGGCCGGTTATCGTAGTTTCTATCGGTTACTGTAGCATCCGACCACTCTAAAAACTCTATCCTCCCGACCACTCTCAGTGTTTCGACCATGTGTAATTTCCGACCCCTCCGACAACACACAAAACACTATAGCTTTCGACCTCTTTTCCTTCAAAAATAATTAAAAAATCTGATTTATCTTTTTCCTCCCTTTTTCTTAGATTTTAAATTATCTACCGTTCGGTGGCAGAGCGGCAGGCAAGGAGTCGTATGGTGGCCACGCGGCAAGCACGTAGCCACACGGTGGCCAGGTGGTAGGCCCCTATTGCACGACCATGGGGCACCGCTGGTCACGTGTCAGCTCCACGGCGCTGCCGCCCGATGATCGTACGACAGAAATAATATTTTTATAATTATCATATAACTATAGCTATTCTTATAATTACGAGTTCAAAATCAAACATGAGTGGCTAAACCTAACGTTTGTTAGGCTAGCTGTGTGCGTTGCATTGGAGTGCTGGGGGCACATCAATTAACTTACTTTAATCGACCTTGGAGCTACGAGTGAGGTTAATTACCATGCCAGGCTATACTAGCTGCTCCTACTTTAGTCGATGTTTTCTCTCCTAATATAATAACAGGGGCTTTAATCCTTAAAAAAACTATCTACCCTTAAAAAACTAGCTGATTTCATTGTCTAGCACTCTAGCTTGTGTCCTTTGCTCTTTTTTTTGGCCTAAACCTATCTACCTTACGCTTTGCTTTCTGCGGTGTGCCTAGCAGCTAGTGTGAACCTGCAGCTGCAGCTGCAGCTGCATGCTTATATGACGTCGTCGGCGTTATGTCGCCGGCCATGCCGACCCACACGAATGGATATAATGCATCATGCATGCATACTCAACTTGCTAGTTTATGATCACGCGTGCCAATGAAGACGCAATGACCTTAATTACACGTGCCAAGGAATGGGACGCCGAGACGGCACGCAAGAGGAGGGAGGAGTGGCAGCACAGCGAAATCGAAGCGAGCGTATTCGGCAGGAGATACAAGCTCATATGAAGGTGTGCAGGCACCGAGAGCGCGGGGCTTACGAGGAGAAGCACGAGAGAAAGCGCGAACTGGTGGTCAAGGCCAAGGCGGTCGGCAAGGACTAAACGCCAACCTCGGGAGGAAGGGTAAATGGTCACATTCCACGTAGTAGTTCGATCCTCTTCGTACATATGTCTCATGTATTTTTAATTCCCTAAAGACATGAGTATATTATCCTTGGATCATTAGCCTGCGTGCCATGTAACCCTTTTATTGGATCAATTGTCGTGTTGCTATCGTTACACCATTTATCCAAAGTTCTCCGTGTATGAATTCCTGTTGCATCGCAATATCATTTACCTTCCTACTTACGAATCATTGTCACCTCAATCGTCCTCACAAAATTCTTCAGAAATCTATCGCACTACAACAACATACGATGATCACAAAATATTATTACGAGTCTAATAGATTTCGTACCCTTGAGAATATATAAAAATCACAAACGGCTCAACCTACCTTGTCAGCCCTTGTATTTTCAAAAAATAATAACAACCTACGAACAAGATTTGCTAAATGCATTACCTACAAAAATTGCCCAACCGTTAGACGACAGATGGTCATTATTGTAAATTAAAAAAAATAGAGTTATATTACTGTAATTTGAAATAAAAAATAGATTATTTGAAAAAATTTCCATAAATATGTCTTGTGCTTTGCTCAATCACGAAAGCAAGCTAGAACACCTTATTGTTACGTTCAGCACATTCATGTAAGAGGATAAAAAGTGAATTTTAATTAGCATGCAGCATGATGATTGGGTTGGAGCGGGTAATCCATCGATCATACGAGCAGAGAGAGAAAACCTTACATAGTACTCATCAAGGCATTACTTGCGCTAATTAATCAGCTAGAGTGGTATTAAATCGATCCAAGGAAAGGTCGTAGGCCAGCTAGCTAGCTAGCTAGCTCGATCCAAGAAAGCATATGCATGCATCTGATCC
The DNA here is from genome assembly GCA_036346245.1 of Bonia amplexicaulis. NCBI lineage: Eukaryota > Viridiplantae > Streptophyta > Magnoliopsida > Poales > Poaceae > Bonia > Bonia amplexicaulis. The sequence goes on from CM070766.1 coordinate 17,322,034, forward strand.
AGCCATGGCGGTCATGTGCTACACTGTCCTGCCGAATGCTTCATCGCCAATATTTTTAGCCGGCCAAGGAGAGAAGGGACCCTCATGAGCCTTATTCTGGAGACACGGCCCCTGTAAGTTAAGTTACTCCACATCATATATGGTCATGATGAGAAGAGATGCCCCGCCGGCCCCATGAAAAAACCATACTCTATATCAGCTCTACATTTACGCGAACTAACTAATTAAGCAACTACTGGTACTAGCTAGCTAGTTAACTAAGTTAATTGGACGCTATAAATAGCAGTGGTAGTCCTACAAGTCCAGCCATATATGCATATAGCCAACTCGATCGTAGCTACCTTTCACAGCAAACAAGAAAACACAAAGCGAGTGAGTGCCAAGCCCTAGCTGGTGTGCATGTGACGACGAGGAGGAGACGACGACGACATGGAGGTGTACAATAGCTTGGACGACAAGTGCAGCTGGAAGCTATCAAAGCGGAAGGACAGCGGCCGGAGGGAGGCTGGCGGCGGCGAGGGGGCGAACGGAGGAGGAGGGCAGCGGATGTTGAGGCGGTCGTTGTCGGGGCGGGTGGCGAGTGCGGCGAGGGAGCAGCGCGCGAGGCTGTACATCATGCGCCGCTGCGTCTCCATGCTCGTCTCCTCCTGCTGGAAGGAGACATGACACGATCGACGTATATGATACCTGTTTCTCACTGGCCCAATTGATGGAGTACTGGCCCTGGCCCAATATATATGTAGATCTCCTCCTTTTTCTTTCCGAGAGATGGGCCTCGATCTTGTTTATCGTTTGTGCTATGGCCATCCTGCGAAAGAAATAGAGTATTTGATCGGTTTCTCTTCTCTTGGTCTTACTCTTGAGCTGCCGTGTGCGTGTGCAGACTAGAAGAAAAGAAAAACAAATTCTTTACTAATATAAAAAGATGAGTTGGTGGCAGTATGATTTTCCCTGATCACATGCGTACTCTACTTTGACACTACATAAGGAGTAACATCATCGATTTCTCGCCTAGAAACCTCCCTATCTCCACCACTCGCATCTCTCGCCCTCTCCGTCCCTACATTTGATCTCCACCTCCTAGTCCTCGCTTCTCCACCACTGCCCCTCTTCCATCCCCATCATGGCCAAGGAACTCGAGTGCCACAGTGGTGCATCAGAAGGTAAAGTGAGGGCTCCGGCAGTAGAGCCGCAGGATGGAGCGGTGGTGGTCGGCAAAGTCGTAGTCTATGTCCCCGTCATTGCTGAGGGTGAGACCGGCCTCGCTGTCGCTATAGAGTTCTCGTTAGCAGAGTCACGTATGTCATCCTTTGAATCCATCGTCGTCACATCGCCCCTACCGGCTGTTGTGCGCAGAGCCTCAGAAGCAGCGCAGGATCGGGCGGATCAGAGCGACACCAACCACGAGAAGGGAGCAATTGGGCTTGGATTTGAGGGAGGAATGGGGAGGAAGGGTTGAAGAGAGAGGTACGGGAAATGGGGAGGAGACCTAGGCAAGGCAACCACCTCCTTCCTCTTAAGTTCCAACTCCCCTCTCCCCATGCCAAAACCATACCAAATCCAACCCTATGCCTCGCCTCCAGCCGTCTCCACCATTGAACTCGTGCATCGGCACTGCCGTTCCATATGCCAGCCAAGCCTCCCAATGACCTCCCTTTGTGTGTTGTGCCGTGTAGTCGGTCGCACAACGTTGGGGGCAGAAAGGAGGAGGGCGCAGTGGTCGAGGGCACGACCGTGGTGAGGAGGACAGGGGCGGTGTTGTGGGAAAAGGCGAGGGAGGGGTGGCCCCGGGTGCAGTGGGAGAGCATGACGGTGGTGATGCGGAGGGGGTGAAGGTAGTCAGTGTGGGCAGAGGCGAGCAGCTACTGTGCTGTGACGGCGTCCTTCATGTGGTATACCGCTTTTTCTTAATTGAACGCATGTTATTGTGCTTTTTCTTAACCAATCGGCAAGGTGGGGTGTTGTTCAATTCTAGATACCAAGGTGGAGGAGTGGCAGTGGCAACCCCAAGGATCCCACCAGAGGAATCACACAACGTTTCATCTTCTATGCCTGCCTTCCTGTTTTGCTTCTTCGTCTATCCGGTGCAAGCCTGCAGCTAGCTATATATTGGTATGGTGCTTGGCAATAATCGAGCTACCGTATGTGGATCCAACGTACCATGGTGAATTCTGTTGCTGCAAGCAGTGCACTGAACTGTAACTTGTGCTGATGTCAGACTTGTGAGGACTGTCGGTTAATCATATGTGACCATGTATTGAACTGCGTGCGTGTCTTGAGAACTCAAGCAAGTAAAGTTTCAGCCTTTAAAATGCTCCAAGTGTTCATGTCAGCATGCATGTTTGTGATCCAATTCAGGTAGCAGAAAATTAGCAGGAACTTGATATATGGACAGGCGTATGAATTCAGGATTGGGTTCAGATATACAGATCCATGGATGATTTAGAGGTAGCGATGCATATATGCATGAAGCAAGCACTCTGAAATAATTAACGTAATGCAGATGCATGTACGTAGTCTGTCTGAAATAGTAGGAAGGAAGGAAGCGATGATTCTAGCTAGGATGATTGGGGCGGGCAGAAGGTGATGAGGTATCGGGTGGCCTTGCAGCGGTTGAGGCTGGAGACGTCGTCGTAGGCGTAGCTGTAGGCCTTGGGGCAGATGGCCTTGAACACGTGCGAGAACATGCTCGGCTTGCACGTCGCCGGCGACCCGTACTTCCCCGTGCAGCAGTACCTGTCGCCGCCCATCGCCCCGCACGCGCTCCGGCACCCCGCCACCCTCCCTTCCCGGTCCCGAACCTCCAGCGCCGACGGGCAGCACACGTTTAGGTCCGCCCCGCACGCCGCCACACCGCACCCCACGCCGCCACCCACCGGCGACATGGACACCGGCGCGTTGAACCCGTCCACCAGGCTCACGTCGTAGAAGTGCAGCGGCGACCGGGGCGTCCCCAGCGTCATCTCCACCACGGTGGCGGGGGTGGCCCCCGAGGCGCCGCCGCACCGCAGCACGCCGCCGCAGTCGCCCGTGGCGCAGCTGCCGCGCCCGCGCTCGTCGAAGGAGCAGCCCCGGCGCGGCCACACGCGGCCCGACCACCCCAGCGGCACGTCGAAGGCGGTCTCCTCGCCGGGGCCGAGGTGGAAGCCGCCGGAATGCGGCGTGGGGTGGCCGACGTTGCCGAGCATGCCCGGCCACACCGACTCGGCGCAGTTGTTCACCAGGATCAGCTGTATGCCACCACCGGCTGCCGCTGCTGCATTATATTGATTGCAAACCACCATGAATCAAGTAAAATAATAAAGCAGAGTGAGTACTCCATGCATTCAGCTGCATGCATGGATTAAAATTAATGGAGTGCTACTGCTAGCTGCTTGCTTAGTTACGAGTGCTAGTGATTGCCATGGAGATGGCACTGGCGACGAGGAAGAGGAGCTTGGGGAAGCCCATGGCGCGCGGTGTAATCTATTGATGAATGAATCGATGGTTTCTTTGTGTTTAGCGCTCAACTGGAACCAGGGGGGTATAGTGTACCTAAGGGTGGGGGTTGAAGTGAACTGGTATTAAGTAGTACTCCTGACCCATTTGCTAATGGAAGAAGCCCATACGAACCCTCAAGTACATTGGTGTGATGTCACTTAACTCCTTGATTAAAAAACCAGCTTTTTAACCTCATGACGTTGCCAAACCATATCACTTAAACCCCACTGCCTGTTTTTGGGTGGTGGTTTTGTTTGCGTGGCATTGGGTTAGGGCAGTTTCGCCACATGGGCGGGGTGAGATGGCAAGCATAGAGGAAGCCCTAGAGATCCTCGTTCCACGCACCCGTTGTCCATCCGCAGCCAATTCCCTAGCCAACAATGCCAGAAAAGCCGTCGTTTACCGCCGCTGAGGTTGTCTTTCTCGCCTCCGGCTGCGCTCCACCTCTCCCGCCATGGAACACCTCATGTTCCCACCACACGAGTGAGTTCCAATCGGTTCCGTTCGCGTCATCATGTGTTCCCGAGCCTCCTCGGTGTTTTCCCTCAAGCAGTTGGATCCATGGTGCAATCATGGAGGAGATCGAGCTCTTCTTCTTTGTCCCTAACCGTGCGCCGCTGCCGTTGATTTCTTCTCCACCGGTGAGAGCTTCTCCAATTATTCTTGCCCAAAGCATCGCCTTGATCTCATTTATCTTTTACCCACGTAAGAGCCAGATCCGTGGAAGAGTTGGTAAGAATGAGAGGATGTCCCTTCGGGGTTTATATACATGAGTGCTTACAAAGGATGAGGGTATATTGGTATATTTACATGAGTATATTCATCTACACTATTTGGCCTATTACATATTAGACCAGTTGCAAGGCCTAGTCACGGAGGTTGGGTCACCCCAACAACTCTCCATGCACCAAAAAGATTCGGACCCTTTAACTATGTGGAACATTATTGTTATAACTAGTTACGTACCCGTGCGTTGTAACGAAATTCATTGAATGTATAGAGAATCGTGCTATAGTAGAGAGTTACTTTGATCGATTAGAAAGTGGAGAATGGTGAGAAGTTGAGGGAATAAATTGATTGGAGGAGAATGGACGTACAACCACCAATTCATTCTTTTATAGTAGTACTAGTTAGACACCGTGCGTTACAACGGAGTCATAAAAATAATGAGATAGAATTTATTGCCTGACCAACTTCACATATCAAATATTGGAGAACAAACGACAGAGAGAGAAGGGTGACAGAATGCACGAGGAGATAGACAAAGTGAAGGGGGTGAGCGGTTGTATTCTGAGAGAGAGGAGGAGAGAAACGAATGATCCAGATCAAATCGGATGGTTGAGAAGAGAGGAGTGAGGACGGACCAACCACCAACTCATTCTTTTATAATAGTAAAGATAATAATATCTTTTACTCTTGGCCTTGTTGTTCCTAGTTGCAAGTCCAAATATGTGAAAGGGAGAGTACCAATTTGACAGTATCTTGCACCTTTGCAACCGACAATCAGTTACCTGACAATCAAGTCAGGGAGAGGAGAGCAAACTCTATAAAGGTCTGGCTTGTATTCCCCCTGCAAATTAAATTCCTTCTTTTCCTTTCGGGACTGCGATCCACCTGTTCTCAGGATCCACGATCTATTCCTTGCTTTGGATTGGGGTCTCTCACTTTGTACTTGTGTTGCAAAGAAACTGACGCTTGATTTGGATAAGGAAAAGAACAGGCCGTAGCCCCAGTTCACGGCCATTGGAATCTCTCCCTCCCTCTCTCTCTTTTGCCTTTCCCTTGTGCTGTTCTAATTCATCAGAAAGCATGCATGTTCAGTCGCTTTCCAAATCAGAAAGGCGGAGTCTTCCAGTCTCACTGATGATGACTGTTTTTTTCCCCATTTCATGATATTGTGGTTTTCACACCAAACTCTGAAGATATATTTCAATTAGACCATTGGTTCTGGTCGATATACATTACAGAGAACACGTTTATATATGAAATTTCTCCACACAACTTGTACAAATGTTAGAAACATAAGAATCAAGCAGCAGCACGCACAACAAAATACACATGCGTGCTTGTAGCGAGGATTGATATTACAGAACGAATGGAACGCGGTAATTTGTCGGATTAGCTACAGTGAACAAATAACGGTAAAGTTATCCCCTCCCAAATCAATGCATGCTTTCGTTAATTATTTCTGTGAGATCACTGCATCTCTTATCTTGCTTATCTTCATCTTGTGCACCATCCGTTGTTGTTGGTCTGCCAAATAAGCGGCGACTGACTGCTGACCTGTTAACTGTACCGTCAGTTTCGAAGGGAATCACTGAAATCGGACTCCACTGCTGGTCACTGTACGTGTGATGATTGTCGGGGAGATCCAAGCCTGCGTGAAGTGCTTTCATCATCTTCAAGCACTCATCGGCCTCATTGTCCTATTAATTTTAATCGGTAAAAATACGATCAATTACCCTTGTAAAAAATACGATTAATTTTAATCGGTAATCTGTGTCGTTAATGGATGTTGGTCTCACCAATTGGCAGAGTGGACGAATGAGATTGCTGAGATGACCGGAGAGATGATGAGCCTGATCCTGCTGCAGCGCCACGCACCTAAGCGCAGAGGCGGCAACCACAGAGGCATCAAATCGGAGCAGCGAAGGCTCTGTGCGTACAATCATGCATCCATGCATGCATGTGCCAAATTAAGTTGAGGAAATCAAATTAGAGATGAAAGAGAGTAAAATCGGAGGATGGTCACCCGATCCATGCCTGGTCAGATGCACGCGTGAGCGTTTACCTGAGAGCGAGCGGAGGAGGAGGCGGGTGCAGCGAGAAGCTGTGTTTGCGGGCGTGCAACTGTGGGGGGAGGAGGAGGTTGACGAAGGAGTAGGGGGTGACGCAGGCGAGGCGCCATTGGAGCGCCTTGAGCAGCGTCAGCTCCATGTCCCGGATCGTCGACGGCCGGAACGAATGTCTCATCACCTCTTCCATCTGTTAGATCGATCGATGGCATCACGTTACGCATATAGTAATTAAGTATATCAAAAACTTAATTCGTCATGCGTGCATGCAGATGTAATTAACCTTAACTGAGATGAATTCAGATAGATGGGGGATATCACACGGTGCTTGTGATCGAATTCAGTAGCCAGCTAGTATCGATCGTGAATCGCGTAGAATGAATCAATGAATCGTGTGGGTTTTTTTTTTGTAGTTTTTTTCCGAGCACATTATTGCACGTAGGTACGTGGTTTGCGCGCGGTTTTACACGTACGTTCGTACCTGTAGATCGTGGAGTGATGGTATATTGACCTCGTCCAACTTGCAGGCAATCGACAGGCAGGCCACGCTCACCACTTCAACCATCCACAGCTCCCAACTCTGCATTGGCATCGCAAGTCCATTTGCATTTGCATCCATCAGAAACCACCACCACATACCATATATTTCATTCACTATCAAACTAATTAAACACGATGATATATGATCAAGTAAATTTACGGGAATAAACTATTAGTATTAATTCAACTACAAGAAGAAGAAGAAGAAGAAGAAGAAGAAGAAGAAGAAGAAGAAGAAGAGCTCACCAGATGGCAATTGATGGACAAGAAGCGGTCGAGATAGTTGACTGCATTGAACGCAGTCGCTGACGCCAATCCCAGCCTACCAAATGCCTGAGTAAGAAATTACATCAAAACTCAGTTTAATATATGCGTGGTTACAGCACTGATGAAAGTAGCTAATTAATGTACGCTCAAGCAATACTAATAGTTAAGAGCCACTAATTCATGCAATTAAATTCCAAAAAAGAAATAAAAAGGGTTGTCAAAGACAACTCGAACACGAGGCCAGCTAGTATACCAATGTAATTAGGGGACTCGCGCGAGTATGTACGTACGTAGATGATGTATTGTACGCCTTTGGACCTAGCGGTTGACAGTAGAGCGCAATGATCTCCTTGTTGCGTCATCATGAGATGGTGGAGGTAGTCTGCTCTCGTCGGCGCATAGCATCTCTCCCTGGCCTTGTACTCCATCATCAGCACAGCCAGCTCGTCATCCAGCACGAGTGATTGACGTCCGACGTCGGCCGCAAGTGATGATGATTGTTGCGAGCAGTCGCCAGCTGTGGTCGTCACCGGCGGCGGCGGCGTTGAGACGAAAGGGTCTTCGTCGCAGTAGAGGAGAAGGGGCTGTTCGTGCTCCTCCTGCTCTCCTCGTCGTCGTCGACTTGCATACCTCCGGCCTGCATGCCGCCTCTAGGCTAGCTACATGCAGGCGTCGAAGGTCGATTGGTGCTGTAAATTAACACAGTACGATGGAGTAGCAGTGGAGGCCAGGGAGGAGGAGGAAGACGAATATATCTATGTCGATCGATCGAGTCCAGTCGCGAGGCCGGGGGAGAGGAGTTATGGCCCGCCTGGATCTGCATGCATGCATTCACGTTCGCACGTAGTGGTTGCTGGCTGCCGTAATAACAGGGACGGCCGGCCTCATGCATGCATACCTATACCCGGCGGGCCCCAACTGAAAATACAGTGTATACTGGTTAAAGATCCGTGCGTTGCAATAGAGTCATAAAATTAGTGAGGCTTTTGGGACACGGGTCTTCATGTGTGCTTTTTGCGAGAAGGGTGGAAGAGTCGGCCAACTCTTTTCACATCAAATATATAGATATAGCGGCGACTATTAAAGAGAGAAGGGTGACCAGAATGCGCGAGGAGATAGAAAAGTGGAGGGGATGAACAGTTGTATCCTGAGAGAGAGGATTGAAAAACATATCTGTATATGTTATGATTCAAACTATATATATAGCTGCATTTGTTACGTACCCAACTGATTGATCTGCACCCTTACAGTGTACTACACCCATGCATCAAAACTACGAAGATATATACCGATTAACTTAATTGGCATGCAGTTTCTAGATCTCGATCGATATATCCAAAGGAAAAAAATGGTTTCTAGATCTCTTTGGCACGCATGGACGCATGCTTTAATTAATTGGATTTGCATGCAGTATATAGACGTCACAACATATATTGTGCACATACTATAATAGGCTCGCGCGCGTGGTCCATACGCCTGTGCTTTCATGCATGTACGTACGTACGTATAGTACTCAGATCACGCTCGCTAGTAAAATACTCAGATCATGCATGTACGTACGTACGTATAGTACTTAATCTAAATTCAGATATATTTTTTAAAATTTTGTAATTTTAGGGTATATATCTACCTATAATAATATAAGTAAAACACACGCCTTTAAAAAATATACTCAAATTCAAATGTTTTAAACAAATTTAGATCACATGTTTTGCTGATATTTTATATAACATCAGCACATATCTATAATCAAACTATCATAAAAAGGCAATTGTAGTTCAAACTTGTATGAGCTAGTTAGTAAGCTTAAACCCGACGTCCAAAAAATTCTAAAAATTTTCGCACACAACACACAGAGAAAATATCTATATTAGATCATACCATTAATTATTATTCGGAACTGTTGGTCCTGCTCGACGCGTTTGCTAGCTGGATGTACGTATCACTCACCATGCAAGTATCAATCAATGCTAGATCGAGCTAGCATTAAGTAGTTCACTTGAGCCAAGCTGCCTGCCTTGGTACGTATACCTGCCTGTATTCCTCCTGCGGTATAATCCTGAAGGCACGCATGCATCTTGACTGCTCACCAATCACTAGCATATATATATCTGTGGCAGGGCAGTCAGTGTAAACTGTTTAATTAATCCCATATATATATGCACAGGCACACATAGCAGCAGCAGCAGCAGGAGGCGGACCTTGATATCATGATGATTTAAGGAGTAATAGGGGAGAGCAGGGTAATAGGTCATGTTGGCGCTGCGCTTTTCTACCGGAAAGAGAAGAGGGGAGAACAAACCGACCATCACTAACTCGTATTTTTAAGAAGTAGAGATATATGCATATGTATATATATGTATATGTATGTGCGCGTGTGTGTATGTTGAAGAGGGCAGGGTAGATCGAGCAGTAGGGCCAAAACTTGCTAGGCCAGGCCAGTTCAGCCCAGCCCAGTTCAGCCCAGGATAGAATGGGCCACTAGTACAGGACTACTACAGGGCTGCCTCTGCCGTGCATTTAGCTTGCATGCCATGGTACACTACTTTCTGTCTTCCCTTTTGTTTTCTGTGTCTTCCCTGTTGGTGTTGGATTTGCTTGGATGATCAATCCGACAACACCAAAACGTCCGCAGCTTAGCTACACTACTGCATCCAAAACCATCCGCCAGTTGCTCACGGGTGGCGAGGAGAGAGCGGGTGAGTGGGCTCAGCGCACGACCATTGGGCCGTGGCGATGAAGGCTAGGCTGGTCCGACGCGCAGCCTGGTCGGGGAAGAAAAGGGAAGGTGGGCTGGCCCGGTGGGTTGGAATTGGCCCGAAGCGAATGAGGGAAAGAGTTAATGATTTAAGCTTTAATTCTAGTTTTTGAATTGAGTTTGAATTTGTAATTTGAATTCCATGAGGTATTTGCACACAAAAGTTTTAGAAAAAAAGTCTTCAACATCCAATTTACTTTTGAAAATTTTGAATTCACTTTTTTTGGCCAAGGGAATTGTTGTAAAAATCTTAAATTGCAACAAGGCTTTAGGAAAAATTTAAAAATGCACCAAATTTTTTAAAGAACCAGGAAAATCGTGCATAGTTTATTGTGAAGCCAAAATTTGGGCTGTTACACTAACCAATTGATGGATCACCTTGAACACAGACTAGTGCTGCTCATACATAACCCACAGCATGATCTAGCTCCTTGGTACATATGAGTACTGCCTCCTGAGTCTTGCCTGGCCGTCATGTCAAACCACTGCCTTTTATTTATGTTTCTAAGATTGACACAACTTTCAATTTTGTTGGATCTAAATGAGATGTTGGATCTAAATGAGATGTTGGATCATCAGGGCTCAAATTAACACAACGTGTATATTCTATTGCTCTCTTTACCAAATGAATGTACCCCACATAATCTTTTATATATTGACAAAAACTTTTTCATGCCCAGCTATATATATTCGCTTGGACGCGATCCGAAACTTATATAGAGTGAAACATCAGAATAATAATATCATACAAAGCGGCGTGCATGCATGCTTAATTAGAAGGTGTAAAGGCAGCTTCCGTCGTCGCTCCTCGCCGTTGGGTCGAAGTAGTTGGCGTCCGGGTACAGGCAATTAATTTACCTTGCTGCGCTACTTGACCTGAAATTTATTTGTTTTGCACAACTTGGTGATCAGAAACATCACCTTGATGCATGTGTAACTCGCGAATTTCTTTTAAAACATTCATGGTTAAATCAAAGGAAGAACAAGTAAGCTATATCTTTTGTGTTTTCTCTATCAGTAAGATACAAAAGGAATCAAGTATGCAACAAGTATAATGTAATTAAGGGGTGGAAAGAATGGAATACATTCACCTGCTCCTCCTACGCAGGCCGCCTAGGATGGATGGAATAGCTAGAGATGGAGAGCTAGTGTTCTAACTGAAGAAGGAACCAGTCTTCATGGCGTCCTGGTTAGCATCACCAAGAGCCGCCTCGCTCAAGTACTTGTCGGCAAGCTGCACGCGCTTGACGTTCTCCTGCTCCTGCACCAGCATCTGCCCGTACTCCATCAGCTTCTCGATCGTCATCTTGGGCTGCTCGAAGGTCGGGGGGCCCTCGCGGGAGTTCACCAGCCTCTTCCCGATGTTCTCCACTCCGGTGCCGGAGACCCACTTGCGCACCTCGTCGTCGTACACGCGGGCACGCAGCGCACCGAAGAAATCTGCGCGCATATATATATTCATCAGTATCTGCTGTTAATTACTGCATCCATTTGATGGAACGATCGAACTTGCTGATCAACTGCATCTGTTGGTACGTACCGATGGATTGGCCTGGGAAGGAGTCGACAAGCTTGACAATGTCGTCGTCGGGGACGTTGTCGGTGCGGAAGATACCCTTGCAGACGCCAATACGGTCCTCGCGGGTGGGAGCCCAGTAGAACTTCTCCATACGACCGTCACGGATGAGTGGGGCGTAGAGGGTGGAGAAGTCGTTGCCGGTGACGATGATGGGCACGCGGGGGTTGTCCTCCTTGTTGTACATGCCCGGGAGCTGCACGTTGGTGGGGTTGTCGGCGATGTTCATCAGCGTCGCGTTCACCATCTGGTTGTTGACGGTGTACTGCGTCGTCCCGCCCATGCGACCAGCACCGGCGTCAAGATCGTTGATGAAGAGGCAGCACATCTTGCCCTTCTTGATGATGTCCGCCGCCTCACGGTACCGCTGCCTGATCAGCTTCGCTGGCTCTCCGGCGTTGCCGCTCTCCAGCTCTCCGGCGCTCATCATGATCGGGCTGCATCAGATATATAATTTCGCTCACTGTCAGTGCTTCGGCTGCATGCAGATACTCAATATTGGCAACAGATGAATGAATTGAAATAGCTCCTTCCTACTTACTTGATGCCCATCTTGGCGAAGACAAGCTCACATTGGAAGGATTTTCCTTGACCCTTGCCTCCCCAGATACCCAAGATGAGTGGCACCTGAATGGCGATTGATCAAGAATATATAACAAATCCAATCAGTCAGGCCCTTCCAAGATGAGTAGGTTTTTCAGAACCTGCAGATCATTGGTACGTACTGCTTAGCTGGTGAAAGCCAAGAGTCGTCATGCATGTGTTACCTTGATGTTGGGCAGGGTCATGAAGTTCTTGGAGATGTGGACAACGAGCTTGTCCATGAAGGCCGGGGCGATGTAGAAGCCTCCCATGGTGTTGTCAAAGTCGTACCTGCAGGATGCATTCCATATATGATTGATTCAGCATGCATAGCATGACGCTCTCTTATGTATTAGAATGTACAGCGGCCGGTGTGCTTACTGTCTGAGGCCCTGGCTGAGGTACTCGTAGGAGCTGAGGACGGCCTCGTGGGTGCCGTCGCCCGTGGGAGCCTGGAAGAGGGAGTCGGCGAGACCCTTGCCCCTGGTGATGTCCTGCTGGTCGTCGGAGATGTCGTAGGCGAGGCCCTTCCACCGGTCCGCGTCGGTCTGCTTCCCCTCGTCCAGCTCCTTGGCCGCGACTCTGAACCTGTTGCCGTTGGAGCTCTTGCCATGGTAGTTCACGGGCGAGGTCACCTGCTTCTTGAGCTTCTTCCCAAGGAAGCTGCTCGGGGTGGAGGCCTATAGACACATACATATATACATACACACATGAGACGCCATTGAACACAGGATATCATTTGCAAGGATCGAGCATCGAGCAGGAGATGCTATCGCTGTGTACGCACCGGGGCTCGGACGGTGGAGGAGAAGGCGGCAGCCATCGCTGCGCTAGCAGATTCGTTGATGGTAGCAACTGACTAGTTAGGAGGCGTACGCACTAGCAGCTCTGCAGTGATCAGTAACGGCGGCGGCGGCGGCGGCGGCGGCTCAAAGTATGGAGGCCGAGCTATGTGAGGCCTTAAATACACAGCTAGCTTGTTGCTGTGGAGCAGTGATCGATCGAGGCTCCTCACACACTCGTGCTTGTGGATCAGCTTCCAGATCCCCCTCAAGCCACACGCCCAAGATTGGGTTCTGCACACGTGGCGCTATCTCCGCCGAACGATAGGATCGATGACTGGGACTGGGAAGGCCGGCCGGCCGGAAACAGCACAGGGTTCATCTCCTGGCTTGAGTTGCATCACCTTTCCTAACCACAGAAGTTAGCCATTTCCGATGAACTCTTCTTTTCTTCCCTGCCTTCCATTTATTTTTCTCCCGGCCGCCGGTAGTCAGTCACTTGTTTGATGATCCCAGCCGAGCTATAAAACTTGTTAACTTTATTACAGGAGAAAACACGCATATCACAAATAAATTGATAGAACACATGAGAATTTCTGAATTTCTCTATTCTCTTATGTGCTCCCCTTTTTCCTTTTATTTCTGTTCTCCTTGCTTACAAAACCGGTACAAGTCTTCTCAATATATAGATTAATAATCTTCTATTTACATACATATACCGACTTTAAGTTGGACGCAACTTCAACTTAAGTTACACACGGAGACAGACTCTATTACATCTTGAACTCTAAGTCAAGATTATTTCTAACAATCTCTCCTTAATCTTGACTTAACATACTTTAGTTTTAGTCTCAATGCATTATGAACTATCAGCCACGCCTCCACATGAATCGTTCTACATGCAAACTACATGTAGGGAACTCAACTCAATTGGTACGGGTTCATCAGGATGTAAAGACCCCTTGTTAACTTTATTATAAGAGAAAATGCATATCGCAAATAAACTGAGAGAATATAGGAGAATTTCTAAATTTCTCTATTCTCTTATTTGTTCCCTTTTTTTCTTTTACTTCTGTTCTCCTTGCTTACAAAACTGGCACACGTCTTCTCAATATATAGGCTAATAATCTTCTATTTGTATAGTATTCGGACTTTAAGTTGGACATAACTTCAACTTGAGTTACACACGGAGACAGACTCTACTACGTTTTAAACTCTAAGTCAAGATTATTTCTAACAAAACTTTTATATTTTGCATCACCACAGAAAAGCCTCTTGCTACCTCTCGTTGCTTGTTGGATGAGGCGTCAAAAATTGTATTCTAGTTCAAGCACCACAAATATTTTGCTGCTATATATATTTTTTGGTTTGTTGATAACCATCAGGCTAGGACTGTCATTTAATTTGGTGCCACACAATGTCATCGTTAACATCAGACATGAAAGCTGTACGCTTGTGCTTGATAGTTTGCAATACCACAAAAATTATGTTAGCCTTCGATTCCAATTACGGGTTGTTTGGTGCAACATCAATTCAGAGCCAGATAAAAGGGGCCATGTCTGGAATGTTTTTAGGTAGTTTAATTGGTGGTGCGTAGCTTAAGTTCGCTGGAAGTCCCTATATGTCTGGGTTTAAGTACAGACCATTGATAATTTTGATGGCTGCTGTTTGCCTCATACAATCTTTTTCCAACAGATGCTGTAGTGATATTGCCTTTTTCCAACAAATATCTTAATGCAGTACGTACGGGATCAAAGTTTAAGTTTCCATCTCCCTCAGAGGCCGGGTGAAAATGGACATCTCATGTCATTAACCCAGGCCCCTAAAAACCTTAACGGATTTAGGTCAAGGAGAATCTGAGAAGATTAAATTAGGATCAAAGGCTAAGAATTTAACGGATTTGAGATTATGTGATGTGAAAAGTTGTATTAGTGTGTGAGTAAAACCCGTGTTATGTGGAGTTAACAGGTTCTCCATATATGCTAAGTGGATAGCATCCATTAGGGTTAGATATGTGTTAGTTGCTTATCTATTTAACGGGTTAGGATGGAGATTTGCTAGTTAACCATCCGATCTTTGCTAATTTAAGCCAAGTGTTCTAGCTAGGGTTAGGATTTTACTGTTTATCCAATTTGATCACCACTGCTAAGAGGTCTGACCGGTGGGACTTTGCCTTCTTTGGTTCGAGGCTATGGTGTACTTAAGTGCTCGTGTTTTCGATGCACTGTGTTCTTGTTTTTCTAGCTTTGGCGTTGACTTTTTATCTTTATCTTTATAGCTCCGTAGCTATTGAAGTAAAAGACCGATAAATACTTAAGAGAAAATTTAAAGGTATCATTTACCCTCTTGTTATACCGGTCTAACAATATGGTTGCACATAAACACAATGAGAAGATAGGACCGAGTGGTGATGAAGCTAGCGTCCAGCCTGCCTGCTGCAATGTGCCTGCCTGCGCCGTTGGACAAGCAATTGATCTCGTAGTGATGAGAGATCGAGAGCGAGAGATGGATGGATTCCTTAATCTGAGCTGGTGCACGAGCCTGACAGTGAACTGCTAGCGAGCGAGTCGATCATGTGGACGAGGTTGGAGATCCCCCAGGAACCACACGCTGAGGATTACGATCGAACGCATAGCATAAGTACGTGGCCATTCGTCGGCCTCCCGATTGATTATTCATCGATCGATCCATTCCATCGATCATTTGCCATCTTGAATCATGTCAACAACCTCCATCGAAAGATCCCAGTTGATATGAAAAAATCGCCAGCGCCACTGGATGAAGGTGCAGGTGAAAAACAAATGCCTGAGAGTTTCTTGGGTCTGGGCAGAACACATGACACAATCATACCTGTCCATATGAAAATTCTTTTTGAAGAGCAAGTTTCCTGTGTTTAATCTTATCCTTCAAAAGAAGCCAAAAGAGGAATTTTTTGTGCTTCTTCATACAGTAAGAAGCCCACTAGCCAGCCAGAAACCTCACCGCCGCTCGCCGAAACCTCACTGAAACCTTGCTGGAAACCTCGCTGCCCGCCGGGAACCTCCCATGGCCAGGAACCAAAAACCTTGCCGCAGAGCACGGCTTTCGCTGGTGGTGGCGTGGCTTACGGTGGGGGCGGCGGTGACAGCTTGCAGAAGGAGACAGAGGCGCATGAACGAAAGTGCTTCAAGTCACAAGCAGTGGTGGGAAAACTGCATTGATGCACGCGTAAGGATAAAAACGGATCCAATAGTTTTAAATTATATTCGTATCTATATTTTTTCTTAAATTTAAATATGAATCAGACAAATATCCGGCCATATTGCTGTGACCTGAGCGGTCAAACTATCCAGGCCCGGTCCAACCAGTGTGATACCTGTGGTCAGACTGACCAGTTGATGTTTCGGCCTATTTGTTGCTTTTTTGTTCCTTTGATTTGTTGGCTTCTGCTTTATGTTTGTTTCCGTTATGCATATAAATTTATTAGCTTTTTATAGGTAATTGAGTGAAGAAACTAAAAGAGTTGGTTTTCAGTTAGGATGTACGAGAGACCTCGGTGAGGCCAGCAGCACTCTGCAGGCTCCTTAACAGCTAGAAGCCAACAAGACAGGGGTGGGGTAAACAGAGTTTTAAGTTTTTTTTTAAAAAAAAGAATAGCAGGAGAGCTGCTAATTTCGTCGATAGAAGTTAGAATTTGTAGGGTAAACAGGCAATATATTCTACGTACTTAAGTTACGATGTATTCACAGTGCATCCTAACTAAAAATGTTATAAAAATTCTAAAAATAATTTCTATATATACTTCCAAATTTACTTTAACTATGCATAAAATTTTAAGTTCAGATTCATTATATGTTAACGGTAACAAAAAAAATCTAACAAACGCTAAGAGTTCAGAATTTTCTCTTTTTTACTGCTCTTAATATATAATAAATTTGAACTTCAAATTTTATACATAGATAGAGTAAACCATCAAATACATGTAGAAATTTTCTCAGAATTTTTAATGAATTTTTAAGTTGAGGTGCACTGTGAGCACACTCTAACCTTGAGTGTATAGGATATGTTGCCGGGTAAACAAAGTTCAGTTTTGCTATTGCACAGTCGACTGAAATTTTTTTATCTCCAGTCACCTCAATTGCACTCTCAGTCACCTCAAGTTGAAGTGTACTAATTCACCCCCTCCTGAAGTTGTACTTTTAATCACCGAAAATTATAGTGTAAAAAAGTCACTGAAAATGAAGAGAAAAAACAGTCGCATTTGCAATAGTCACTCCCAACAATGTTATGTTACACTTAGTTGGTCTTCCTCCGGTAGAAGCAAGTTTAGCTTTGCTGCATGCACCACCAAATGTTTAGCTTGGTGTGTTTAGTACAAATGACGATCGAATGGTTCTTTTATTTTCTTAATTACCAGCTGTCTTGATCAGCCAGCTGAACAAACTATATACATTGCAGGATTTGCAGCATGCAGTGCATGCATACATACATACATATATATACATACACACATGTGTATATATGTATATATATATACATGTTTATATATATGTTTATGTGTGTGTATATATAGGACGAGTGTTTCATGTACCTAGGTGTCTAGGCACCTATATTAATATCTGTTGATGTGCTAGCTAGCAAACAGTCAAATTAAACACTACGACAATATACAATACAATTAGTCTTAGGGTTTTACGTACACGATAATGAAATGAAGGATCGAAGGAACCACAAATGTGCATATATACAATAATAATAATAATGAAGTTGGCCTAGCTTAGGTCTGCTTGATCGATCAATATACATATATTTCAATATTTAGCAGTACGTGAACGGTAGCTAGGCCACTGGAGTTACAGTAGTACGTGCTGGGCCGGGACCATAAAACAAGCACATGTACGTGCATGATTGGCGATCGATCAGCTGATAAGACGACAAAACATGCAAGGATTATTCCCTTCCTCATTCAACGAGATGCATGCATGATCAGTGATCGATCGATCAGCCCATATGCATCTAGCTAGCTAGCTGTGTTAGTACGATCGAGTATATATAATTAGTACAGTTTTTATTCGCATGCACACAGATTTCTGCATGTCATGGACCATGCATGTATACAATCAAGAAATTAATACATGGCTGGAATTAATGTCAAGCATGAGATCGAAATTGGTAAGAGATCGATCATGCACAATACAAGCTCAGTTGAATTCTAGCTAGCTAGTCTGAGCTTGATCATGAGAAACCAGACCTCACGTACACATGAACATACGTAATGTTGACCATGACAAAGAATCCGAATCTAGCTAGCAGCTGCATGTAGTATAGGTATATATCCATGAATATGTGCGCATGTATGGCCAAACAAAACCAGACTGCCACTGGGGCATGCATGCTGGATGCAGGCAGGAGGGCACTGCACAGTGTTTTGAATTGAACTATTCCATGTGGCAGCATCGATCGGATGCCAACATTGAAGGATCATGTGAGAAGATTTAAGTTAATGTTGCGATAAGTTATTGTAATATTTATAGAGTGGTCAAGTGAGTTTGCAAATATCGCTCTTTGACTGGTTTAGTTTTGGGTAGAATTTGAGGATTTTGGGATTTAGGTCATGGATTGAAGTAGGATGACTTGGATCGTTGGATTAAGATTGCATGATGTATGTCTTGACTAATGTAGGTCAAGTTGTGAAGAACTTGTGCCTGAAAACGATTTCTTTGTCTTTGGATATGCAGGGTCGCTTGGAGTCAACTGTGGTCAACGGCGAGGATCGAGGCTAGTCTCAGTGAGGAGCTAAGGTCCAGAACGATCGAGGATGCCGAGTGAGATTATGAGCTCAAGTATAGCACGAGAAAGGCGGGAAGTAGTTGAAAGCGGGTTCGAACGGCGGGATGACGCCATATGGCTTGCACGGGCTAAGTGAGCCATGGTTTAGTGGAACCGAGATAGGAGAGATGTAGCGGTGCATGGCAAAGCTAGTAGTACACCTACACGTGGCAAATATGACGAATGCTTGCAAAGTTGGTGAAGACCGGGTTAACAGAGGATATTTTAGTAGTTTGACTAAAATACTGAAAACCATCTTGGATTAAAACCGTGGCGTATAGGCAATGCGTTGGAGCGCGGTTTAGGTCACAGTAGAGCTGGTTTGATTAAGACGGATCAAGGCTAAGGATTTAGCGAATGCACACTTATGATCGTTTGTTGGAATGGGTTCACAATACCTTAGAGAAGATCCCTGCAAAGTTTCATATCATGTGAAAATACGTTGTTTTTTCTGACTATTTTTTGCTCAGCTTTGAGAATCTCTAGTTTCCCAATAGGATTGCTATCCTAATCTTCATAGCTTTGTAGCTATTGGAGTAAAGGATAAGTGAATACTTGAGATAAAATTTTAAGACACCAATCGCTCCCTCTATCTTCTTTTCGGTCCTATAAGCATGCATGTGTAGCTTATTAGCCTAGCTAGCTCTGTGCTGTGGAATATGTCAGTGGCATCTCATGAGACAGTGAGAAATGCTTGTGAGCTTTTGGAATTCACTTCTACCAGCTAGGGACAAAACAATGGCAGCATGGCTGTTGGTGGTGTTACCTCATTTCTATGCTCTTTCTCTCATCTCTCTCGCGCGCGGGAGATAAGACCAAACCAACCATGAAATTATGTAGAATCAATATGGGAGCTTTGCGATTTAAAAAATCAGATGTACATTATTTGTTGTGAAGAAAAAACAATTTGTGAATGAACTGCACAATTTTGAGAAAAAAGTCTATAATTATTAAATTTTCATAAATGCTCAAGTTTGCATATAGTGATACGATATAATATAATATATCAAAGGGATCAGAGTATGAGCTGCATTGCCCCCACATGATGCATATGTATAGGGACTGTATAAGAACAGATGATCGACTTCGTCGGTTCGTCCTGACTGTACTAGTGTCTGCTTGTGGTCTTGGCGATGCTAAAATTAAGAAGCTAGCTATAAACTAATAAACATGCACACCAAGGATATAATTATAGAATCTTTTTTTATTGGGAGTTTTAGAATTGCAGCTATCTTGAAGAACGAAGAACGTACCTAATCAGGCTAACTAGCCAGTTGATATATACTATTAGCTAACGTATCAGAATGTATTAGGCAGAAAAATATATGGATCGATATGAATTCTTCATACCAACATATGTATTAGCTAACATATCTTGAAAAATGTATGGATCAATATGAATTCTTCATACCAACATACGTATTAGGCAGAAAAATGATCAGGAGGTTTAAATTAGATCATGGAACTATATATATAAACAAACACGAAAAAACTTGTACGGGCAATATCAATTGGACAAATCCACATGTATAACTTCAATACAGAACTTGCATATATGTATTGCAACAATTCAAATGGTGAAGAGATATGTAACGAGCCCTTTGGCTAAAAACTAATTGATCCAAGAGAAACCAGAAAGGAAGGAAAAAGTAGAAAGAAAACAAAAATAGGCCATTAGATCTCTAATTCAACGATCTCAAGTCTAGATGATTGTTAGAAAGAAAACATCCGGATGATATCTAGACACACCCAAAAACTAATTTCCAGAAGTGCAAAGGAATTCGCCTGTTTTTGCATTCAAATTAAACTTGTCACCTAACTTTTGGAGTAGTCCCAAGCCTAAGCTCTAGATCTACCTCTTGTGGATCCACAAGGGGTGAACTAGAGCTAGGGCTTGCGGTTGTTTTGTGTACCTTTGCATCATGATCAACAACTCCTTGCAGCACCTCCTCTCCTTGACATGGTGCCACCAGCGGAGCCTCCGCCGCCGGCCGCACGAAGATCGGAAGCGCCACCGGCGGCTGATCCACACGCCTCCTCTTCGTCGCCCTCCCCGACTCCTCCTCGTCATCGTACTTATCTAAAGCTTCTTCTCTCACTGCCATGGACATGAGGACCTTGTTCTTGCTCTCCTTGATGATGGTTGATAGGTAGGAATGAGAAGGGGTGGTACTACAACTTATTGTCACATCCCCTTGGCTACAGGGACACCAGGAGTGGTAGTGCTAGGGTTAGAGACTGCCCTGTACAAGAACGTGTCTTGGTGTGGTTGATGATCATGGGGCCCTTCCAGCTGGACGTCGTCGGGGCACGAGCACTGCCGGAGACGGGCCCGGTCGCGGCGGTGCACGTTCATGTGGCCGCCGAGCGCCTGCGCTGACCGGAACTCGCGCTGGCAGAAGCTGCACGAGTAGGAGCGCGGCGGCCACACGCAGCCACCGAGGTTCGCCGCCGCGTCGCGTGCGAACGCCTGCTCCTCCCACGACGGCTCTCCGCCGTACGACGCCGCCGCTGCCCAAGGGATGGGACTAGCGGCGCTACTACTACTCCTCGCTCCCCACATGCCCCAGTGCATATACTTGGATCTTTGCTCCATTGCTGCGGAGTTCATGGGCGATTTTGCAGATAGGTGGCCTAGCTGCCTTCTAGACCGGTGGAAATTAAGCTAAGAAGCAACTTAACTAGCTAGATCAAAGAGCAACAAGAGAAGGCCGCCTCTTGGTGCATATATATGCCAAATTGCAAGAATCAATTAGCTAGATGCATGCATCCTTGTGTTGGACTGAGAGTAGTGGTGCGTTTTAGGCCATCAGCTAGCTATGATTGGAGTTTGAGAGGACAGAAGCAGCTGCGGGGAAGAGAAGAGGAGAGGAGAGGAGACGAAAGAGGAAAAGAAAGAGGCCAGGAGGAGAGGATCGGCTGTATATGTATGACTAGATAATTACAAGCCTTCTCAAGTTTGTTGTTTAGGTATTGGTGGTGGGTGCACTTCTGCACTGTCTACATGTGATTTTTAATTTGTTTGCTTCTTTGATTCCGGTTCAGAAATCGATCGATAACTGGTGCACAGTGGCCGAGGTGTATGTAGCTATGTTTGCCACTATTAAGGCAGCTAGCTTAATTTCTCTCATACAAAAGAGCAACAGATATATTGTCAAAAAAAAAAAAAGAGCAACAGATATATTGTCAAAAAAAAAGAGCAACATATATGAATGGTCTGAGTGCTGATCCTTGTGGACAAATTAAGTTTTTGGAATTAATACTACTTGGTGTTAACTGGTCACTGATGTTGTTTGGAATGCATGGTTTGGCAATCCTAGCTAGCTAGCTAGTGACTCCTTCCTATCATATCTATCCAGGTGATCTGGCCATGTGGTAGTGTGTCTCCGTCGAATCTAGATTAATTTCATTGCATTGCATATATATGGTCATCGAAATTCAGGTAATAATTAATTTGCTCCCAAGAAGAGGCCATGCAAGAAGAATAAACACCGATCGATATATATATACAGTACTCTTAGTTGACAGTTCAACAGGCAAAGGCATCCGAGGTGCTCCCACCCAATTATAAACGAGAGCCAAACTTTAGAACATGATGATCCAATAAAAATCTTAGTGCTGTCTGGCCTCCTTCAGGGTAAGTGCATTATTCAGTAATCTTCCGAATTTATTGTGAACATTTTCGTCCAAATTCAATACCCAACTAAAGTAGCACCAATAATACTGTAGTTTACACTGTCTACTAGTAGCTAGTTTCATATATATGACTACAGACTACAGTTCATATAGTGTGTATATATAGAGAGAGATAGTATATATTACTGCTAGGAATTGAAGGACCTACGGTGACCACTGAAGTTGGACTCAATCGATTGGTCCTCCCAAAATTCAACCACATTCCAGTATCTGCACTTGATCTATCTTTGACCGAGACTTCGAGAGCTGAGGATTGCTCTGCCTGAATTCGGCTTGTCATGTTACAGTACTAGATCTCTAGATTGTCAATGCATTCAAATATTTTCCAGATATTACTAATCAATAAGTACGTGGTGCCTAATTTAAACGGCACTTGTCGCTACCAAGATGAACATGACTGATGTAACTACCTGGATATTATTATCTTTCTTTTAATCTATCAATCTATTTATACCTATACTAATTGAGCAAGCTCCTATATTAATTAGAAAGATCTAGTCATCCATCAGCCGAACCCGAGTTATAATGGTTCAGATTAAAATAAGAGTCTACGTCAAGTACAAACCTAACTAACTAAAATTCAGAAGAAAAATAAAGAAAAATAATTGAGAACTATGAGAAAGCTCTTATATTGACCAGAAAGATCTAGTCATCTATCTGGCAGACCCGAGTTACAATGGCTCGGATTAAAAGTAAGAGTCTATGTCAAGTACAAACCAAACTAACTAAAATTTGAAATAAAAAATAAAGAAAAATTAGCAATTTGATGTCCATACAACTTCCAATGTAACATTCATAATAACTAAAATTCGGAATAGTAATTAAATAAACCAAACTAACTAAAATCCGGAAGAAAATACAAAGAAAAATAATTGAGCACTCAGAGAAAGCTCCTATATTGATCAGAAAGATCTAGTCATCTATCTGACAGACCCGAGTTATAATGGCCCAGATTAAAAGTAAGAGTTTATGCTAAGTACAAACCAAACTAACCAAAATTCAGAAGAAAAATAAAGAAAATTTAGCAATTTAATCTTCATACAACTTCCAAAGTAACATTCATAATAACTAAAATTCAGAATAATAATTAAATAAAATTAACAAATTAAAAGAGAGTCTATATAAAGTACAATCCAAATTAACTAAAATTTGGAATAAGAAATAAAAAAAATTAGACAGGATGTGTCCTTGTGATTAGACTAGAATGGCATCTCAATTTCTTCTCACAGCTAGCTGATTATGTATTTAGGTAAAATTAGCTTTGCTAGGTAGTCGACTAGTCGCTTGAGTCGCAATATAAAAAGTTGATTCTTGTGTGATGCGTTTGTCTTGTTTCTAACCTCTCCTTTTCTCAACACTTTTCCTCTTGTGCGTTCAGTATCATCCTTCTTCAACAAACTAATAGTAACTAGCTAAGTTCCAGTTATTGTTAATATATTGCACGTACACTGGCCAGAATGATTGATTAATTTATTCAGTACCTGCAATGTATATTCTTTCTTTTCTTATATCTACTCCTTGAAAACACGAGTTGATGGTTGTTGATATATTTTCCCTTATCTTTCCATAGCCGCTCGATCTAAACAATAAGATCTTGACCACATGTCTCGCAACCCTCCCCTCCCCTCTCTTTCGTGATCTAACTGCCGCTCCCCTCTACTTTCAGTGTCAGTTACCATCTCCCACCCCTCTTCACCTCCGCCTCCTTGTCCGTGTCCCCTCCGACGCCTCGTTCCCCTCCCATCCCCCACCTCCCATCTCAGTCTCTGTAGCTCCGCAACATCCCCTGCGCTGCAAGTCACCCAGTGCTCCTGTAGCAAGATGTCGGAGTGCTGACACGGGATGGCAAAAAGGAGGTAGCTCTTGAGCCCAAACGCACAGAGGTGGCGGGCACCAAAGGGGTCGCGGCGGAGGCAGGAGGGGCACAGAGGTGGCGGGCACCAATATGTAGTAATTTTATGAGATTTTATGTTGCTTTTAGGACTTTAGCTTGTATATATATGTTTTGCTTATACATGTGTGAAAGAAAAATTATATTTCTTGTACTGTCTATGATCATGCTTCACCTTCTTGTAGAATTCGATTGCAATGCGCGGTACCTTACTAGTTATTGAGAAATTGCATTTTCATGTGGCCCCCTAGCTTTCGTTGGTATTAGCATTGGAGAGTCGTCGTCGTATATGAATCTGTCCTGCGCTTGTGGTTTGTCTGTGCGCTTGCCCCACATTCACAGAGCTGTCTGTAGCACTGTAAATTTGTTTTGCTCCATGCACCTGCTGACACTGAAGAAAAGGAAAGAAGAGAAATGAGTTTCAGCTGCTGCTGTATGTATGTGCATGCATTTCGATACGATGGTTGGCACTATATATCGATCCTTTTTCTGCACAACTGTGTACGTATTGGCTCGGCCGATCGGATATGAGATATCTCTGTTTTCTCTGTAAAAAGAGATCGACTGCTATACTGTTTGTTAATCAGAGCAAGCTAGCTAGTGTAAAGCAAAGCAAAGCAAAGCAAAGACGATTCTTCTTGTGTTGCTGTCTGATCTGATCTCTCTAACCCTACGCCTACGCGTACCATGAAATGAAAGCTGCTTTACACTAAAGGGCATGTTCTTTTTGGCTGTCCTCCTCCCGGAGGTAAGCGGCTGTACATGTTGTATAGTCGCTTTGCACCAGCAGTACGTACGAACGAACTGTCTTGCCAACCAGCGGATATGTGCGCGCGCATGCAGTACCCATCTTAATCAGAATATCAAGTCATATCTACAGGATCTATCTGTACAAAAAGTCCATATTAATTACCCTTCAGGTATCGTAAACATACCCGGCCAGTTTCCACTCTATTACAAAATCGGATAAATAACAAATATCTCTATTTCTCAAGGCACTAAATTAACCCTGGACTATTTCTCAAACAGTCACTTGTGCTATTGGGGTCCAAACAAACCCCAATAGCACACATCAAATTTAACTCATGAATTGCGATGGTAAAGGAAACTGGATTTGAATACCAGTGTGGAAGAGGAAGAGAGCTCCTCAGGCCCATGAATCCGCACGGATGAAGTCCAGAGCGAGGCACAGACCCGCCTAGCGATCTTCCGCGCCTAGGCCCAGGCGTGGCTTCCCACGGATGAAGTTGAGTGTCCTGCCTGCGGACTTGCACAGAGCACCTTAATTGTGCGCTAACGGGCGGCGGCGGAAGAAGAATCCCAATGGGCCGGGCTGGGCCTCTACTCCTTCACAATACAACCCTCCCATTAGTGCCTGATGCATGCATTTTAGATGAATGCATGTGCTTTGCTCGACTTCCACCATCGTGAAATGAGGCCTACACTACATCATCATCTGCCCCGCCACGGCACCTAATCCGGCTTTGGTGAAAGTCCTTTTTTGGTTTAAAGATTATGCGATTTGACAATCTTGATAAAGTCGAAAAGACTAGGGATGAAAATGGAGCCGGATTCAATCGAATAATTCGGCTATTGAATCCAGATTTTCGAATTATGAAGCTGCCCTCAGAAGCTTCATTATACAAATACGTGAGATGAATGATTCATTTGTTGCTATCAATATTTAATGTGCAGTTGCATGTTAGAGTCACCTATTTATCAATTTAAAATATAAAAATAATTTGGTGCCATGTTTTAAATAGGAGAGGTCACGAATAGTTATTGGAATAAAAAAATATTTGAATTCGATTCAAATTCGTATCCAACATTTGTCCGATCCGTATTTGTATCCGACATTTGTCCTATTCGTATTCTAATCTAAGGGAAAAAATGTGGGTGTGAATATAATTTGATCACTATCCGCTCCGTTTTCACTTCTTGTAAAGACGAGACGATGATTTCTTCAAATACTCAAGAGTCTATCTAATCTTCAAATACTCAACTAGTAGATTGGGAATATGAGCACACCTATAGCACCTCACATACCGATGTGAGATACTACTATAGAATATCATCGCCAAAATGAAGAATAATAATAAAAGCAATAATAGAAATCACGAGAAAAAATAAAAACTTTAAAAGTACTTTAATAGAGAACCAATAGAAGCTAAAATAAATGTTTGAAATATGGGACCGGTCCACTTCTAATTAAATAAAAAATAAATAAAACAACAAATAGTGGCAAACCACGGTGTTGAAATTCGAATGCTCCCACCCATGAACGAATTTCCGATGGAAAAATTTGCAAAACCGGGGACCAGGACGTAGGCGAATCCATCCCTCTAAGGCAGGTAAGTAATATTTGGGTCTCGTTGGATCTGAATATTAGCCAACAAGTTTTGAGTGTTTCGTTCGTTTCACAACACAATCGGTGTGAGAGCTCGGAGCCATGGACGATTGGACACGCGCAGCCGCAGGGGGACAAGATAAGCTACCATCCATGATGGTGATGAGTAGGTCTATCATGCACGCACTCGGCCCACCTTAATTTCCATCTTATTATTATTATTATTATTATAGTTATTGTTATTTCATCTCACCGACAGCCCATCATTTCTTGTTTCTTCCTTGCTTTCTTCCCTTGTTTAATTGATTTTGGCAATACAAGGCCGGGTCCGTTGAGAGATACATGCATGCATGGTCTGTATAAAGTTCGAATGAGAAAAATAATACTTTCTTGGATACCTGGCTATAGGAATTAGTTGGGATTACGCGGTGCCCGTGAGCATGCATGGACGCATGCTGCTGCTGCTGCTGCTTTTGATGGTGCGCCCATGTGACGACGTGTGCCGGACCGACCGACCATCAATCTCGACTCATTTCAATTCATTGCGAGCGCCGCTCTGCCACCTCAATTTGCCCCCCTCCTCCTCTCTCCCTCTAGCTAGAGAGAGTGTGAGAGAGAGTGGACTAGCTGCTAGCTAGCTAGCTGGGTCGACCTCAAGGCGGCCGTGCCCATGGCGCCGGAGAAGGCCGCCGTCGACGACGTTCCCCATGGCCGTGAAGCCAAAGACAACACCAGCACCAAGCCGGCGCCGGACCAGCCCGCCCCCGACCAAACTGCCCACCAGATTAGCGTTGGTACGTACCTACCTACATACCTCCTCCTCTTCTTCCTCCTCCTGCGTTATTCGTATATCCCTTTCAAATTTTGCAGGTCTCTGTTCTGTCTCTATGGCGTTCGTTGATCTGTTTATTCGCATCAACGAATCCTACATGCATGTTATTAATTTTTCCTTCACTATTTCAAGACTACAAGTCCAGATTAGCTAACGTTAGCGTTAGTAGTGCAGCACCTCTGAATCTCTCTCTCTCTCTCTCTCTCTCTCTCTCTCTCTCTCTCTCTCGTGTGTGTGTGCTGTACCTTCTTCTTCTTCTTTCTCCGTGAATGAAATTAATTAAGGCAATCCTTTCCCTCGCCCTTCATAAATATATATATTTTTATAAAATAGTGCAGTAGTGGCTTCCTTTGGCGAAGGGAATTAAGGGCCATATCTATCATGCATGCCAATTCAATCTGCTACAACTCAGTTCGATCAGTACCTTGTGTTTAATTTGCTTTCCGATCTTGAGGTTAATTAACTCTTCCTATCTATACATGATATTATTGATTCCTAGGAATCAAAGCCAATTATAGCATTATTTCGTCCGTATTTATAAAAATAGCAGATATCGAGATGTATTGTTAAAATGTTGTTTTGCCGTCGGTGGGCGGCGGCGGCGCCGTGAGGCGACGCGTGGCAGCCTGCCACCCGGGGGCCAGACGGCAGGCCTGCCTGCCACCCATGGAGGAGGCGACACCTGCTCTAATTGTTTTTCCGTTTAGTGTTTGTTCGAATTTTTAAATATACTAAATGAGCTCCAAAATTACAAAAATTTATGTACAGCCTTCTGATACAACGTAACTTGTAGTGTGATTTTTGGGTAATTTTATCCATTGTGAATGTTGCTAAAAAATTCGTACAATTTCGATAATTTTACGAGTTTTTATATATAGTAAACGAGTTCCAAAAATTACGGAATTGTATGTGAAACCTCTCAATATAGTAATAGTTATTAAGTAATCTTTTGAGAATTTTATGTGATATAAATTTGACATGTTGAAAAAATTTATCAATACATCTTGTATACTTTTTTTTGTATAAAGACGATACAAAACAGTACCATAACTACCTTTGATTCGAGTACATAGTGTGGACACATTCTCTGTATATGCGTATAGTGTGTGGACCGTGGAGTCACATGCCATGTTCACGGGTTAATATAACTGTTGGGACGTCGTCGATCAGAGATATACTGCTGGATCGATGCGAATGCCTGATTGATTTGATTTGCATGGTTCTCGATCGTGGTTTGGTCGTTCAGGAATACTACTGCTGGATCGATGCGAATGCCTGATTGATTTGATTTGCATGGTTCTCGATCGTGGTCTGGTCGATCAGATCCTTGGTACCAGGCAGGATTCGTGCTGACGACGGGGGTGAACAGCGCGTACATCCTGGGCTACCCCGGCTCGCTGATGGTCCCTCTCGGCTGGGGCGCCGGCACCTGCGGCCTGCTCCTCGCCGCCGCCATCTCCATGTACGCCAATGCCCTCCTCGCTCGCCTCCATGAGGTCGGCGGCAAACGCCACATCAGATACAGAGACCTCGCAGGCCACATATACGGTCCGTTTCCTCCTCCCTCCCCAGCTCGTTCAATCCCCACTGACTTCAAAAATAATGCACGCACGCACGCACGCAGGAAGAAAGATGTACGGACTTACATGGGCGCTGCAGTACGTGAACCTTTTCATGATCAACACTGGATACATCATACTAGCTGGCCAAGCCTTGAAGGTACGTACTGATCATGTGGTACTCACTGTCAGGTAGCTTGTTGTTTGTGTTCATCGCATCCATGTATGCATCTTGCGCATCGATCCTGCAGGCAACATACGTGCTCTTCAGGGATGACGGTGCTCTGAAGCTGCCCTACTGCGTAGCAGTGTCTGGTTTTGTGTGCGCTCTCTTCGCGTTCGGAATTCCTTACCTGTCGGCTCTCAGGATTTGGCTGGGATTCTCCACAGTTTTCGGCCTCATCTACATCATCGCAGCATTTGTGCTCTCGCTCAAAGACGGTACGTACGTGCGATCTATCGCTGCATCGATCATGCGTATATGCAGCTTAATTTACTAGATTGCTAGCCTGTGAAACTGAGACTCGCGCGGTTTGGTCTGTGCAGGGATGCATTCACCTGCCCGGGATTACAGTATTCCTGGAGACACGACTAGCAGGATCTTCGCGACGATAGGTGCCGCTGCAAGCCTGGTGTTCGCTTACAACACTGGAATGCTGCCAGAAATCCAAGTGCGCGTCCATACATAGAGTAGATCAAAGTGGAGCAGATTGTGCGTGCATCGATCTGCTGTCATGCGTGATGAATGAATTAACAGGTGGAGTGGTGGTGTTGCAGGCGACGGTGCGGCCCCCTGTGGTGAAGAACATGGTGAAGGCTCTGTGGTTCCAGTTCACCGTGGGCCTGCTGCCCATGTACGCTGTCATCTTCGTAGGCTACTGGGCGTACGGCTCCTCCACGTCGAGCTACCTGCTCAACAACGTCCACGGTCCCGTCTGGGTCAAGGCCGTCGCCAATCTCTCCACCTTTCTCCAGACCGTCATAGCACTGCACGTAAGCAAGCAACCAGTACTACACTGCATGCACCTCTCTGAATCAATCGATATGATGCTGGCTTTGGCTTTGGCAGATCTTCGCGAGCCCGATGTACGAGTACCTGGACACGCGGTTCGGGAGCGGGCGGGGCGGCCCGTTCGCCGTGCACAACGTGCTCTTCAGGGTGGGCGTCAGGGGAGGCTACCTGACGGTGAACACGCTGGTGGCGGCGATGCTGCCCTTCCTCGGCGACTTCATGAGCCTCACCGGCGCCCTCAGCACCTTCCCCCTCGCCTTCGTCCTCGCCAACCACATGTACCTCGTCGTGAAGCGCCACCAGCTCTCCCCCCTCCAAAGGTCGTGGCACTGGCTCAACGTCGTCGGCTTCACCGTCCTCGCCGTCGCCGCCGCCGTTGCCGCGCTCAGGCTCATCGTCGTTGACTCCAGCACCTACCACCTCTTTGCCGATCTCTGACCGACCCCTCCGTTTGGTGCATGGGCGGCTAGCTTCAGCATCAATTCCTTCATTTCATCCATGCGTTCTGATGGAAGCTAGCTCAAGGCATCACCGATCGATCATTCTCATATATGGTGGCTAGGATGGTATATTCGCGTATTATATATTGCAATGCACACTACGATGCAAGCTAGAATTAATACAAGAGAGATTGAATCAGGGAGGCCTGCAATGCAATGCAATGCCGACTTGTACTGTTTGATTGTCGTTTGGATGGATGCAAATACATACACCTCAACCTAAAGATGAACGGAAAATACCATATATTGTTTGGGGGCCGGGGATTTGGTGTCGTGGGTGGACTAGAATGAATTGAGAAAGTTGAGCAAGGAAACCAAAGGAATATTCATTGCAACTGGCGCAATGCAAGTTGATAAAACGCATCCAAATTGGCACAAATGCTAGGTAGCCAGCGAACGAATGGCCCAGTCCATCCCATCAGTTAGTATATATCAAAGTCGATCGAGTCGCTTTTAACTCTTTGTTCTGCAAAGTGAGTACTCTAGATGGATTGGATTGGGTCGAATTGGATGCTGTACGTTTCAACTCGCATCCATCCAAATTGTTTGGAGGCAGCATGCATGTTCCTCCACCAGCGATCTGTACTACTACTAGTACTAGTAGTAGCCCGTCAACTAGCACCGTATTATTCCCTGAAGATTCGATCTTCGAGTGTTCTACGATCAGATTTTGCATTGATCGACATCGATCCCTCTGTTTCGAGCAATCAACCTTTGGTTTGTATTGTTGTATCATATATGATTTTAATTGCAGTCGTATGTAGGATTCATTTACGCCCATCACATCACATGAGTAGAAGACTAGTCTACAGCCTCATGCAAATTAAAATTCCCGCATCCCAAACGGGAGCTTAAGAGAAATTCAAAAGAAAAAATTGTACTGTAGGTACGCTTGGTTTAAAGAACTAGCAGGTGGCTTGTGCAAAATCGTGGCTAGATTGGTTTCATGTTTTGAAAGATAGCAATTGTTTAAATATAAAACATACAGAGAAATACGCTTTTAGGACAAAACAAGTCAATGTCTTTTTCTACTGCATTGTGTCCTTTCGTGCTAGCCTTATCCAATAGTTAGCAAGACGACTGCCTCCTTCTCCAGCTCAAAATCAACTACTACCCCAGGTGCTTGCAGCCCGACCTGGCCGTCGGTGTGGAGGTTGTTGGAACTAATCTTGTTGTTGATAGTGGTCGGTATCGAGTACTCATATGTTCGAGTGTTGTGTGTCATTTTGTCGAGTACTCGTGTGTTCGAGTATTGTATAGTTATGTGTCGAGTACTCGTGTGTTTGAGTACTGTGTAGTCATCTGTCGAGTACTCGTTTGTTCGAGTACTATGTAGTCATGTGTCAACTATTCGTGTGTTCGAATACTGTGTAGTACTCCATCTTGTATACATTTCCTCGTATACAGTTTAGATTGTTTACGATTATTTTGTAAATTTTTTCCTTGATTTTCGTATTCTATCTCGAATGTCTTCTTTTCTACTTTGTTCTGAATGGAAGCTTCTCGTATACAGTTTAGATTATTTTGTAAAGTTTTTTCTTGATTTTCCTATTATATCTCGAACGCCTTCTTTTCCTTTGCTAATATAGATACATCTTAACCATTATAATTTGGACTCACATCAATTGATGATATAGATCTTTTTCTTTTTTTCTCCGATTAATATGGTAACTTCTACCCCTTGAGAGTGAATGTGGTGGCTTCTTTGGCTTCTGCTTTAATAATATAATAGATTGATGATGGAATTCCTCACTACTGTAGCATCTATCTGTCTATCTAATATCTCTTATCTTATTAAACCAAAGTAAGAAAGAAGCCGCAATGTTTGCTCTCAAAAGCTACAAATTACCATGTTAATAGGGAAAAAAAAGAGAAAGATCTACAACATTTTGTTTGCTCTCAAAAGCTACAAATTACCATGTTAATATGGAAAAATGAGAAAGATCTACAACATTGATTGAGATGAGTCCAGGTTATAACGACGCTGATTAATCAAATAGATATGAGGGCTATTGAAGTTGTATGGGAAATGCAATTGTATTTTCAGTCATATATAAGTATTGAAGTTAGATAGCAAATAAAACACTATTTTTTATAGGTATTGTAATAGTTAGCCACACAATTGCCTGAGGAATTCAGCTAGTTCTGATGAGATCACACGAATTTCAAAGGAATCAAAACATTCACTCTAACCTCAATTTTCCATTTCTTTATTTTTAATACTATGTTCTGCATATACATTCTTATCCTATATATATATATATATATTCTATTTCTATGTTTTTAAATCGTACGACTCGGAGAGGCTCTAATTTTTTCAGTACAGCAGCAGGGCAGGACGAGGAGACGTGAAGAGAAGAAATACATACATTATAGTGTACCAGATTTAGATATAAAGTACCGATAGTAGTCCATGCACATCTGAGTCATCTCCATTATCTATCTATCTATCTAGCAGCAGCCAAGTCAATCTACTAAGCAGGCAAATTGAAGAAATCGTGGGAAGCTACAAACAAACAAACAAAGCAAATCGAAAATGAAGAAAAAAAAGAAAATAGCTTTGCTCTCTCTTTTATTTTCTTTTTTTAACTACAAAGGAGAATACATGCTATATTTATACCATACACCACATACACACATATGAATGTATATGTAGTATATTGAAACACATATTAGATCTAGAGCGAAAATTGACGCTTCTTGCTGAGCAATGGGTGTGTTAATATTCACTCGTGGTTTGGCTTTTTGACTTGTTATCATAGTAACTAACTTTTAAACAATATATATTTTAAAGTGAGATATACAGATAGATTGTAGACACTATTATGAGTTCAGATGTATTAATCAAAATCACATACAATTTTTTCTTTCTACACTTTTTTCATGAATGATCAAAGTTAGAAAATCATAAACCAAAGGTCCGCAGACAAAAAAAAATCCACCCATACTCATTCCTCGATTCGACCGCGGAACTCGACCACAGCCAGCTGCTGAATCCTCTCCTGTTTTCTTTCCTTCTTCCCGGCGCCGACTTCTCCCCAACTTCTCCTGTCCTTTTTGTCCTCCTCCACCACCTCTCTCTCTCTCTCTCTCCCTCTCCCTCTCTCCCTCTCTCTCTCTCCTCTTTTATTGTCCCTTCTCTCTGAGGCGGAGGCGGAGGCGGAGGACTCTCGTCTTGGTCGCTCGCTCTTGCCTCTTCTCTTCACCGGGTTGTCGTCTTCCACCCAGGCAAAGGCAAAAAAGCACCCGCCCGTGGCGTCAAGCATGCCGGACCACGGCTCCAAGCCCGACATCTCCTTCGCCGGCCGCTTCACCGCAAGCGCCATCGCCGCATGCTTCGCTGAGGTACGCACACTTGGCTTCGCTGGCTGGATCTCCTAGATCTTGCTGCTTCCTGGGATCACCCGCTCCGCTCCGCGGGCTTATTCATTTCTTGCCTCGCCGGATCGCCCATAGCTCAATTTCTTGCTTCGCAGGATCAGAAATGTCAAATCTTGGCTGTTCGTGTTCTTGTTGTTACATTGCCTAATTTTATTTATTTAATTTTGGTTCCCAGTTGTGCACGATCCCCCTGGACACGGCCAAGGTCAGGCTGCAGCTGCAGAAGAACGTCGCCGCTGGGGACGCTTCCGTGGCCGCCGCGCCCAAGTACCGCGGCCTGCTCGGCACCGCCGCCACCATCGCTCGGGAGGAAGGTGCTACCGCGCTCTGGAAGGGCATCGTCCCGGGTCTCCACCGCCAGTGCATCTATGTGATAAAGGAGTATTTCAAATTTGTTTAGGTGATATATTAGAGGTGGGTGTAACTACACCGGTGTAGAATGTATTTTTCATATATATATATATATATATATATATATATATATATATATATATATATATATATATATATATATATATTCTATTTCTATGTTTTAAATCGTACGACTCGGAGAGTACAGCAGCAGGGCAGGACGAGGAGACGTGAAGAGAAGAAATACATACATTATAGTGTACCAGATTTAGATATAAAGTACTGCTAGTAGTCCATGCACATCTGAGTCATCTCCGTTATCTATCTATCTAGCAGCAGCCAAGTCAATCTACTAAGCAGGCAAATTGAAGAAATCGTGGGAAGCTTCAAACAAACAAACAAAGCAAATCGAAAATGAAGAAAAAAAGAAAATAGCTTTGCCCTCTCTTTTATTTTCTTTTTTTAACTACAAAGGAGAATACGTGCTATATTTATACCATACACCACATACACACATATGAATGTATATGTAGTCTATTGAAACACATGTTAGATCTAGAGCGAAAATTGACGTTTCTTGCTGAGCAATGTGTGTGTTAATATTCACTTGTGGTTTGGCTTTTTGACTTGTTATCATAGTAACTAACTTTTAAACAATATATATTTTAAGGTGAGATATACAGATAGATTGTAGACACTATTATGAGTTCAGATATATTAATCAAAATTATATACAATTTTTTTCTTTCTACACTTTTTCATGAATGATCAAAGTTAGAAAATCATAAACCAAAGGTCATGAGACAAAAAAAATCCACCCATACTTAGGGGTGGATATGAGGCTCATGACTCGCGGCTCGGCTCGGCTCGAATCGGGCTCGGCTCGGCTCGTGGTGACGAGCCGAGCCGAGCCGGCGGTTGAGCTTCGGCCGTGAACGAGCCGAGCCCGAGCGGCTCATGAGCAGCGGATGGCTCGTTTGGCTCGGGCGGCCCATCGGCCCACTTCGCTCGCGGCCTTGTAACGCATTGATCGTCGGCACTTTCCACCGGCAGACGCTTTTCGGTCGATCTCGATCCCTTTCAACCCTCGATCGGCGACGCCGACGCACTCGATCCTCTCAACCCTAGATCCGGCGCCTCGCGACGGTGCGGCACCGCACCCTCGTCGGCCGCCGGTGCCGGCCCCTCCCCTCCTCCTCGCCTCAGCCTTCACCGCCCTTCCCATCGGCTATCGCCTTCCATAAGTGTAAACCCTAGATCCGGCGCCTCCGCGACGGTGCGGCACCGCACCCTCGCCGGCCCCTCCCCTCCTTCTCGTCTCAGCCTCCACCCCCTTCCCGTTGGCCATCGCCTACCTCAAGTGTAAACCCTAGATCCGGCGCCGGCGCTACGGTGCTACACCTCCCCTCGCCATCGGCCTCTCGTCGGCGTGTAGCGCATGGAGCAGCGTGCGCACGCCAGCATGGAGTCGAAGAACCGCGGAGAGAGGAGGTCCTCCGGGTCCGGGTCCGGCTCCGCCTCGGCCGACCCGGTGGTGAACGCGTCCTAATCCACATCCACGACCACCTTGCGGTGGCAAAGCGACTCCGACCCGACGACCTCGGTAAAGTAGCTCCTCAACCCATGTTCTTGAGAGTTTAATGGAGATTTGAGACTCTCAAATTGAGAGGCTTTCGTGGATTTTGTTTATTGACTGTGTATAGCAGTATAGCCCATCTTTTAAATGTTGTGATGCCTGAATCTTTGTACTGCCTTTGAATTATGTGAGAGCATAGTGAGTAGAATCTTGTACTGCCTGTGTATAGATGTGCTGATTACTGCCTTATTTAGCATATGTCTCATGTGTGTGCATACTGTGTGTAGTGCGAGCAGCCTGTGTCGTCGGACACGCTTGATTTGTCAAATGACGGTGAAGGTTCGCATGTGTCCACGGATTACGCAGCGATGATGCGCATGCGGTAGCAGTCGTGGAAGATGACGATACCAACAAAAGAGTGAAAAGGAAGAAGGGAATTGAAGTATCTCCCACAAAAAAGGGTAGAGGAAAGCGTTCAGATTGTTGGAAGCTATTCAAGGTGGTCAATGTCCCATCCAAGAAGGAGAAAGGGGTGACTGAGACGAAGGCCAAGTGTCGATTTTGTTATGGATTATTCTCTTACAAGCATGGGGGAGCCACTTCACATCTGAAAAGGCATATTCCCAAGTGTGCACCCTATCTAAATAAAGTGGGAAGGCAAAAGGCTCAAGGTACACTCAACTATGATCCCGAGGGATCAAGTTTACCTTTTGTTAATCCTAGTGAATATGACCATGAGGAAACTCGTAGATTAATTGCAAAGATGATAATTGTCCATGAGTATCCATTTAAGATGGTGAAACACAGTTGGTTTAATGTGTTGATGAGGTATATGAATGCATCATACCGGTTTATTGGTAGAAAGACTATAAAATTTGAATGCATAAAGGTTTATCAAACAGAAAAAGAAAACCTTAGGAAGAGTCTTAAAGCTGTGGATAACATAAGTTTAACCTGTGATTTGTGGACATCCAATCAAAACCTTTGTTATATGAGTTTGGTGGCGCATTACATTGATTCTAATTGGGCTATGCAATGCCGTGTGCTAAACTTTGTTGAGTTGGATCCTCCACACACCGGGATAGTGATAGCTCAGGCAGTCTTTGAGTGTATAACTGCATGGAAAATAGAAGACAAGATTATGACGATTACTCTTGACAATGTTGCCTCAATGATGTTCTTGCTAGGAGTTTGATAGCCAAGTTCATTGCTAGGGATCGAAAACTTTGTTCAAATATTTTCATGTTCGTTGTTGTTCTCATATAGTAAACTTGGTAGTGAATGATGGCATGGCACCATTGGAAACTTTGATTAGCAAACTTAGGAGTCATCAAGTACATGAAGAAGTCTCCATCCGTATGTACAAATTCTTAGAAATTTGTAGATCCATTGCTTTGGAAGTTGGAGAGGGCTTAAAGTTGGACGTGTCAACAAGGTGGAGTTCAACATATAGAATGTTGTCCGCTTGCATTGCATACAAGGATGCATTAATCATTATCTTGATTCGATGCTAATTACAAGTGGCGACCTTGAATGAAGAATGGGCATTATACAACAAAATTCAACCAATATTGAAAGCATTGGCGAGGTAACTCTGCATTTTCAGGTTCTCTTTACCCAACAGCTAATGTTTTCTATCCTTACATAGTGAATGTTAAGATTGCATTGAGGGCTGCATGCATTTCTACTGATGAACATGTCAAGCGTATGGGTTCAGCAATGATAGACAAGTTTGACAAGTATTGGTGAAAAAATAATGTTATGGTTATTGCTACTATCCTTGATCCTAGGTTTAAGATGAGGTTTGTTAGTTGGTGTTTTACACAAATATTTGACTCCTCCAAAGCCATTCTTGAGGAGATTGAAATCCGTCTTAGGAGTTGTTTGAGTGTATGGCACATATGAGATGCGACATCGGCTGACAAAAGTCGCCAATAGCAGGGCCGAGTCCTCTTCAACCATAGAAACCAGTACCTCATTGGCCTCAGTTTCAAGTGAGTTTCAGACATTTCTGCGATCTACTTCTACGGAACCATCTAAATCAGAATTACTCATCTATTTGGATGAACCAAATCATCCTTTAGTAGACACAAGTTTCAAATTGCTAGATTGGTGGAGGTTGAATGCTCATAGGTTCCGGTAGTGTCCAATATGGCAAAGAAATTCTTAACTATACACCTAGCACCAGTATCTTGAATCTACCTTTAGTCTTTGGCGGTAGAGTTCTTGATGATTATCGTAGTGCATTGCGCCCGACTATGGTTGAGGTACTAATATGTGCTTCTAGGCGGATACGAGGTTTGCACAATGACATGATACCTCCAATGTTTGTGGTATGTTGTTCCACACTAACTCATTTAATAATCTTTTTTGTTACTATTGAGTCTAACTCGATTTTCTATTGCAGGAACAAGATGATGAGGATGATGTCGAATCTATACCATTTCCTGAGGGTGTCGTGGCTAGCAGCTAGGAGTGGATTGTAAGTCTCTACCAAAATCCTTCATTTCACTAACATTTTGTTACTATAGAGTCTAACCTGCTCTTGGTGCCTCGTCGAAGTTCACTTCTTCTTCTTGGTTCGATGATTTTGGGTGGCAAATGGCAAAATGGCAATGTAGTGAACTTACGCTCTCTTGCATCTGCAATGTATTTTGTTGTTCTTCTTTGTCTGCGGTATTTTTGCTGTCTAGCTCGCTAGTATTCTGCGGCACGGGCGCTGGTGGACTTCTTTACGCTATTATGCTCTCTGGCATCTGCTTTGTTGTAAATTTACCTGGTGGACTTCTACTTCTAATTCTATAGCTCTGGCATCTGTTGTTGTAAGTCCGCTCTTGTGCATTCTGCTGCTTCTTTGTTGTGGTCGCTACTCTTGCGCAATGTATTTTGTTCTTCTTCTTTGTCTGCTTTGGTATTTTCTTCTTGCTGCATCGCTAGTATTCTGCTGGCCTGGACGCCTAGTGGCCTGTATTGTGTATTCTGCTGTTGTCTGCTGTGTATTTTGTTAACCTGTGTTGGCCATGCACACGGACACGTGGACTTCTAATTACTCATTGTTATGCCATCATCTGCATTGTTGTAAATTTACCTGGTGGACTTCTACTTCTAATTCTATAGCTACTGCTGTCTGCTGTTGTTATTCTGCTCTTGTCTGTTCCTGCTGCTGCTGTTGTGGAAATGTCTGCTGTTGTAATTCTGCTGTATTCTACTGCTGTTGTAATTCTGCTGCTGTGGAAATGTCTGCTGCGTAAACCTTCTGTGGAAATGTTTTTCTTTGTTTACTACTTTCTATCTGCATTTCGCTATCTCTGCTTTGTTATTACGCTCTTATCATTCTCTTCTTCTTTGTTGTGGAAATGTCTGCTGTTGTAATTTCTTTGTATTCTCTTTTGTTGTAATTTCTTCTTTGTGGAAATGTCTGCTGCGTAAACCTGCTGTGGAAATGTTTGCTGCTGTTTACTACTTTCTGCTGCATTCTTCGCTATCTCTCTTGCTTGTCGCTAACGAGCCTAACGAGCCTAACGAGCCGAGCCCAAGCTTTTTACCAAGCCGAGCCGAGCCTATTTTTAGCTCGTTATTCTAACGAGCCGAGCCGAGCCGCTTCTCTTCCGAGCTTTCTCGAGCCGAGCCGAGCCGAGCCGGCTCGATATCCACCCCTACCCATACTCATTCCTCGATTCGACCGCGGAACTCGACCACAGCCAGCTGCTGAATCCTCTCCTGTTTTCTTTCCTTCTTCCCGGCGCCGACTTCTCCCCAACTTCTCTGTCCTTTTTGTCCTCCTCCACCACCTCTCTCTCTCTCTCTCTCTCTCTCTCTCTCTCTCCTCTTTTATTGTCCCTTCTCTCTGAGGCGGAGGCGGAGGAGTCTCGTCTTGGTCGCTCGCTCTTGCCTCTTCTCTTCACCGGGTTGTCGTCTTCCACCCAGGCAAAGGCAAAAAGGCACCCGCCCGTGGCGTCAAGCATGCCGGACCACGGCTCCAAGCCCGACATCTCCTTCGCCGGCCGCTTCACCGCAAGCGCCATCGCCGCATGCTTCGCCGAGGTACCCACACTTGGCTTCGCTGGCTGGATCTCCTAGATCTTGCTGCTTCCTGGGATCACCCGCTCCGCTCCGCGGGCTTATTCATTTCTTGCCTCGCCGGATCGCCCATAGCTCAATTTCTTGCTTCGCAGGATCAGAAATGTCAAATCTTGGCTGTTCGTGTTCTTGTTGTTACATTGCCTAATTTTATTTATTTAATTTTGGTTCCCAGTTGTGCACGATCCCCCTGGACACGGCCAAGGTCAGGCTGCAGCTGCAGAAGAACGTCGCCGCTGGGGACGCCTCCGTGGCCGCCGCGCCCAAGTACCGCGGCCTGCTCGGCACCGCCGCCACCATCGCTCGGGAGGAAGGTGCTGCCGCGCTCTGGAAGGGCATCGTCCCGGGTCTCCACCGCCAGTGCATCTATGGTGGCCTCCGCATTGGTCTCTATGAGCCCGTACGCTCCCCTGGCTTCTCTTCTCTCCCTATGTCTCTTTTTGTCGAATACTTGGTATGCAATGCAATAATCAACTCACCGGATTGTACCTTGCAGGTGAAATCCTTCTATGTTGGGGAAGACCATGTTGGGGATGTGCCTTTGTCCAAGAAGATTGCTGCTGGCTTCACAACTGGTACCATCATGATCAAATAAACTCTTGGTCAATTATAGCACCTGAAATATATATGCAGCAAAATCAATGGTGTGACTGACATGCATGCTTTCGATCAGGTGCCATTGCAATCAGTGTGGCCAACCCCACTGACCTTGTCAAGGTGAGGCTTCAGGCTGAGGGGAAGCTTGCACCTGGTGTGCCACGGCGCTATGCTGGGGCAGTGGATGCTTATGCCAAGATTGTTAGGCAGGTCAGGGTCTTTTGTCCCAAATTGGTATTGGATTCTTCTATTGCTGGATTCCTTCACATCTGTTACCTGTATGATCTTTAGGAAGGGGTTGCTGCTTTGTGGACTGGCCTTGGACCGAACGTTGCACGTAACGCCATCATAAACGCTGCTGAGTTGGCCAGTTATGATGAAGTGAAGCAGGCATGCTTTTTGTTTGCAATTTCTCCATTTGTTTGCCCATTTACTTGCAAATGCAAACTGCGCTGCTTATTGTGCAGACAATTTTGAAACTTCCTGGGTTCAAAGATGATGTTGTGACTCACCTCTTGGCCGGTTTGGGTGCCGGCTTCTTCGCTGTTTGTGTTGGTTCTCCGGTCGATGTGGTGAGATGTCCTCCGTGCGAAAAGATCAATTTATTGTGTTCATTTCCCTACTGTAGTGTAGTCTTAAACATTATTTCCTATCTGAATAACGGTAAATAAATTATTCCGAATGACGCTTTCTTTGGTATATCTTTCCACTCAGTATTAAACAGAGGGCATGTTGCACACGATGAAATATTAGTTCTCTTTGGTACCCTCTCGGGAATCATGCCAACCAAATTTCTGTTATCAATGGCGGTATGTGACTGTGATACACTATTTCAAGGTCCAACTAAGAAAA
This sequence comes from Bonia amplexicaulis, assembly GCA_036346245.1. Classification (NCBI taxonomy): domain Eukaryota; kingdom Viridiplantae; phylum Streptophyta; class Magnoliopsida; order Poales; family Poaceae; genus Bonia; species Bonia amplexicaulis. The sequence goes on from CM070766.1 coordinate 17,363,296, forward strand.
TGCAAGTCTTTTATTGTGCACACCTCACAGTCTCATGATGTGTTCATGGTCTTCCCGCGTAGCTATTTTCCTAGTACGGTCTTTGGGAGGTTCATACTTCTGTAGGTTTGTGCCTTCCCTTGTTTGAATGTGTGCATCCACGCTCGCCGCATGCTAATTTGCTGCATGGATGCTGGCTGTTCTTTGTACAGCAAGGAGGCTTCCTAATTTCTTGTGGTCATTATCAAAAAGTCTTTCTGTACTAGTGAGTATTGATTAGTCATTGAATTGTTGGCTTCAAGATCTGTACCTGTAGATAAAGTTTCTCTTTTTTCCTCTGGTAACCGAGACTGATATAAAGCGCCTTCTTGCAGGTTAAGTCAAGAATGATGGGTGACTCGGCCTACACTAGTACTCTAGATTGTTTTGTGAAGACACTAAAGAATGATGTATGGTCCACTCTGATACTCTGTTCATGATTTTTGAGTCACAATTAGATGAGCAGTAAATACATATAGCATCATCTTTCAAAAACATTTGGACAATGATTGAGAATTACATTGGTCTGATTCCATACTGACATTTATTCATAGACTAGAATGTATCAGTATAATTCATTGGCCACTTGTGCAGCCTATCTTGGAATTTAACTGCCTGATGATTGTCAACTTGTCATTGTGAGTGACAACTATCTGGTGGTTTATAACATTCTACTGGGAGTAGTTAGTTTTGCCACCCAGACCTTTCTTAGGAATAAATTGTGCACGGCGGATGTTTTGTTTACTTAAACATAAGTTTATCTTGGTAATAAAAAGTGGAAATCCATTGTTTCGATGCCATCCAACTTTTTGTTATTGTAGGAATAATCTTTAATCTCCTAGCAACTACCATTTGATTTCTGTGTGAACGAAATCTTGGAGTCCAGATTTTGTATAAAATGCCGTCCCCTTTGTACTGACTAATTGTAGGTCTCTGAGCTGCTAAAACACATTTTGGGCAGTGATTTGTAGTCAGAAATGACTGGGAACTTGATTCGCAAAAAAAAAAGAATAAAAGCAAAGAAATGACTGGGAACTGGAAAAATCTGTTTATGTGGAGCACATGCTTTATACCTGTTGGATATATAAGGAACTCAAAGCAGGTAGCTAATAAGAGTTTTCTCTGCACTCTGCAGGGACTTCTGGCATTTTACAAAGGGTTCCTCCCAAACTTTGCTAGGCTGGGATCATGGAATGTGATTATGTTCTTGACACTGGAGCAGGTAAACCAATAGCTGAATTTATAACTATTACAGCGTAATTATATACGCATGTCATGTTGCATCGAATATATAATAAACTGTTGTCTGTTTACTTGCACAGGTCCAAAAGCTATTTGTGAGAAAACCTGCAAGTTAAAGATAAGGCCATATGATTTTTGCAGTCAGGTGGCATACAAGATTTTTTTCCCCTACACAAGTGACACTTTACCCCTTGAGAATCGGAAATCCGACACCTCAATTATCAGATACTATAATAAATTTAGAAGGCCGTTGTATGGCCCTGAAAGGACTATAAAGTAGCGAACAAATGTCAATCAAAGTGTCTTAATTTGTGATGAATGGAGCTGCAGTAGAAGATTGTTGGAGACAGGTTGATCTTTTAATTGTTTGTGTTCTGTCGTCTCCACCTATCAGCGGAATTATATAATTGGAATGCTTGCTGGGTTGGTAGTATGATCAAACTGCTTGGCAAAGTAACGAGTTAGTTACTAGCAAGCAAGAGCTTAGTATTTGGCATAGTACGTCGGTAGGATTTGTAGATTATCTGACTTCACTTAAGCTGGCATAGTGCCTGTAAGAGTGGCCGTTGGATTCAAACGCTGAGGAGAGGAGAGGAGATCCAGCCATTCATTCGTCGTCGCACTCGACCATTCTAAGGGCCTGTTTATGGCTGTAGCTTACGATTTTTGGATGAATTTTTTAATATTAGCTGTTTGCAATAGAGATTATTGAGAAAGAGATATTCACTTGCGATTTTGGATAGTATAGATGTTAGGCTTTTAACGTGTATTACAATTAATTTGTAGATTTCGTTTTAAAAATATTCTGTTTAAAAGTTAAATACTGTAGCAGAAGGTAAAAGCCAGTTTTAAAAACCGAAAAAAACATGGCTAAATAATCCAGTTTAAAAACCGAAAAAAACATGGCTAAATAATCCAGTTTAAAAACCGAAAAAAACATGGCTAAATAATCCAGTCCTAGCTGCCTCCCTCCCCAACCGTCTCTTGCTCCACCGTCACTTCCCTCGCCCTCCTCTCTCCTCCGTCGCCGCCCTTCGCGATGGAGGCGCTCCGGGCCAAGCTGACGGTGTACGTGCGCCCCATCCCCTCCTCTTCTGGTGATGTATGAAGAACAAGTACACTACTGTCAAGGGTGACACAGCCAAAATCCTGAATGATATATGAACAACTTTTGATGATTGAGATCGCTTCGATGGCGTGTTACTGTCGAAGCCAAAATCCTGCATGTATTTCATTTCCGGGCACGCCGATCTGCTGCTATTTTCTCCCCAGCCAGCCATGATCCTGGCTAGGTTGGCTTATTCCTACTGCGGACGCCCTTTACTTCCAAATTATGGGCTTCTACTGTCCTGCTTATTCCTACTGCGTTTTTTTTGTCAGCTGATACCAGATTGTTACGGTGATTAACTATACGAATTTGCAGAACCTTGAAGAGACCACATTGTTCGTATTCTATTGTAGTAAGTGTGTTGTAGTTGTTTTGCTAATGACCGAATCCAATTGTCATATCTTGTTCAATGGGGAGAAAAACCTAGTATGGTAAAAGTTTGAAACAAATATATAGTTATGATGTTTAACTGCTTTCCAACTTCACAAGGGAAGGTTGAAATGCTTGGAAATGAATCAATCCATGCCATTGTACTATGGATTTTCTTCAGGTGAGGTTTTCAATGTGCGGAACTACCGCTTTGAGAGGCGGTAGTACCGCAGAGCGACAGTACCGACGTGTTAAGAGCAGTACTACCGATCTTCCTAGAAAAACAGAGCAGTACTACCGATCTTCTTAGAAAAACAGGGTTTTGGGATTTGAGTCATGGATTAAGTTGGGATGACCTGGGTCATTGGATTAAGGTTGCATGATACATGTCTTGGCTATTGTAGGTCAAGTTGTGAATAACTTGTGCCTGAAAACGATTTCTTTTTTTTGTATGTGTAGGGTCGCTTGGAGCCAACTATAATCAACGGCGATGATCGGGGTTAGGCTCATGAAGAAGTTGAGACTCAGAATGATCGAGGATGTCGGGTGAGACGGTGAGTTCAAGTATGACACTGTAGCGGTAGTATCGTGGTTACTGTAGCAAGCGGAAGTAATACTGTAATTTCAGCGACCATAGTTTCGTTTTTGCTGATTTTTCATAGATTTTCAGTGTTTCGATTTGCTAGTTTTTATAGTGGCTTTCCATCCTTATCTTCATAACTCTGTAGCTACTGAAGTGAATGATTGATGAATATTTAGAAAAAAAAATTAAAGCACCATTCACCCCCTTTGTTTCCATATTCAGTCTTTCACATCATGTAAGATGAAATCCATCAAAAGTTCACATTCAAAAGTGTTAGATCAAGTGATCAACTATTCTCTTGATAATGATAGAAAAAACACTATTCTCCTCATAATGTAATAGTTTGAAACTATTATTTGTTCTTTGGCATGTGACTTTATAGATGAAGCTCGCCATGTTCCTAGTTTTAATCATTGATTGTTGGTACTAGTTTTAATCATTGATTGTTGGTACTAAGCAACTATGCATGTTTTTTCCTTCTCTGTATGCTTCACAAATTGTATTAAACGAAACAAATACCATCGAAGTGGGAACAGAACTTCCGATTGCTCTTAACTTGTTCCGATTTCAGAATATGAGCATTCGCCTGCATTGAGTCATCCACACCTACTACACATACGTAAAACTGTAACGCCTAAGCTCGCCTCCTGTCACATTGATGTTAGTAGTTGGAGGTATATCAGCTGTTTCTTTTTGCACTATACAGTAGCTGCTGCTGTAGAACAACTTTCAAGGTTTTTGACAATATTAGGACCAGTGTTACTGAACATTTTATAACGGTGGCAAGAATCAGAATCTAATTGATTGTGTGGGATTAGTGTTAAAAGATCTTCTCCCTTGCAACTCAGTGAGCTTTATACATTTTAGCGCTCTTATATAGTTTTATGTGTACCATGGAATCCTTCCCAATTTTACATTTTAGTGACAATTCCTTGGTCAACTTCTGACTCATTGGGAACAATATATGGGAATCTCTAATTATACTGTAGAAAGAAATGTGTGATACTTCCATGTTTGTGTGGGCTAGTGAAAACAGCATGTGGCCAACGAACTTATCTATTTTGTAGAATTCTGTATAAATATCAATGCTCATCAAAACCAATCGATCTCTTAAAAAAAATAAGTTGTCATTTCTCCGTGCTGTGTTTATGAGGGGTGCCCCAAAACCAGTCATTTCCTTACAACAACAGTACACTCTAATAACATATCAGGTGGAGACAATAATATGTACAAGAGGATGGCTTTCTGAAATGCATGCACGCAACTACATAGTGCAGGTAATCTAGTTGGCAACAACTTTTAGCTTCCTGAATCATGTACTGGAAATGACCTGAAACTCATTCCCTCAATACACCTGAATGTACACATGAGAACTAGACGTTAGTTGCTAAAGTGATTGGAATTCTTAGTTTGATAAATTGACAATGTTTCTTCTTTCAATGTTCAATCATAGGGTGGATACAAAAATGAATTGTCACATACCTGGACCTATGCTTTGGTTATCAGTACATGATGCATCAGAAATCAACAGGTCTGGATATGCAACAGATTTTTCCATGTTACTGTTCGAACTGATATTTAATCCATTAAACCTAGCATTCGACTTGGCCCCTGAGAGGATCACTCTTGATCTGATCTATTGTGGCCTACAACTTGGCAAGCTTATGGTAATAATATATATGTGTGCTGATAAAAAACTTGCAGTGGTAAAAAGAGGTCAAGGGATATCAACATTAAAACGGAGCAGAAAGAACAAGATAACCGAACAGCCAACAACGAAGACAGCGTGATGAATTCTGAACGACCACACAAGTCCCGAAAGGGGAGTGTTGAGGAACGCTGATGCCATTGTAAGGTTTTATGAAGCAGTTGGTTTGAATACAAAATGCTTAGTTGATAGTTTGGTAAGCAAAGGCAACGAGGGTCTAGATGATTTTGGTTCTGCTGCCTGTGGATACTCATAGGAGAGAGTATGGTCTTCCTTGCAATTCAAGAAGTGGTGTTTTTGCTGCTTAGTTGAGAAGGAAGCCGCATCCCCAATTGTTTTCCAGTTTACACTAATTTCTGATGTAGCATCAAAAGAGTAGGATGATGTAAAACAAATCATGGACTGGATGTTATCCGAGAGATCTACCTGCATGGAGTGAATCTGTCTCGGTCACATCTTGCTGGTGACCGAGCTCATCTTTCCGAAGAGGGAGTGCCTGCCCTCGGCGACCACCTCCCCGGTGGCGGCGTTGGTGATGAGGACGTGGGTGCCCGAGTAGGCGCCCTTGTGGGCCAGCACCCTGGCCGTGATGTGCAGTTGGTCCCCTGGCGCAGCCTGGGAGAGGGAGGCGAAGGAGACGGACATGTCGACGGAGACCTTGAGGTGGTGGCCGTCGGCGATGGCGGCGGCGGAGCCGATCTCGTCCACCAGGGACACCACGGCGCCCGCGGCCAGGCACCCGGTCGACGAGTCCTGATAGTTGGATTGGATTGAATTGAACGAAATGAATTGAATTAGGGAAGGAAGAGAACACAAGAAGAGTACTTACGGTGAGCCTTAGAGGGACGGTGAAGGAGCAGGCGATGTGCCCCGGGCGGATGCGGTGGACGCGGATCCCGCGCAGCGCGAACCCCTCGAAGAAGCTCGACGCCGCCGCCGCCGATGCTGCTGCTGCTGCTGCGCAGGAGAGCGCGTCCACTCGCGCGCACTCGTCGGCGCTCACCCTCAGGGCGTCACGAACCAGAGCCGCAGCCAATTTCAATTTGTTGGAGTCTTCCATGGCCGAGACAAGAAAACTCCTGCTGCCGCCGCCGCCGCCGCCGCCGCTTCCTCTTCTAGGCTTGTGTTGGATTGGATTGGATTGGATTGAAGTATGGAGCGAGTCGGCTCGTCGGGCTCAAGTGACTACTTGACGCTTGCTTGCTTGTTGCTTACTTCCACCTGACTGGCCCGTCGGGCTGGGGGCTGCGGTAAACATGGCTGAGTCCAAAACCTAGACTACTATGAACTTGTTAGGGAGGGTCCTACGCGATCTCGGGCCCACGTCCGGTTTGTGGCAACGAAAAGCCAACCTCAGATGAAGTACGTATGATCGACCCTGAAGGGTTAGTCAATCTCGAGCGAAGTACGTGAGACCGATTCTAGGAGAGTCCAAGGCCAACTCCGGATGACGTACGTGAGGCCCACCCTAAAAGGGTTCGGGACCAACCCCGGACCGACATGGGGTCCCGGACATGGCGGGGGCCACGCAGAGCAAATGACCGAAATGCCCCCAGAAGTAGGTCAAATACAAAGGGTAAAGTTGTAACTACATTGGCCTCCCTCTCTCCCCTATAAATAGGACACTTTGAAATGGGAGAGGGGAGGCCACTCTTGTAACCCTAAAACACTCCTCTTGAATACACTTGAGGGTTGTGTGCTACTCTTGAGTCCCTTTACACCCGCGGCGGTATTCGTATCTGACCGAGGGTGTTTCTAAGTTTACTGTCCAGACTCATACCAATGATAGTTGACGTTGTCCTTGGGGACTTGAACAAGAAGCCATTTCGCCTAAAAAGAGGAAGGCGCGGAAGGCCACCGAGGTCGGGGGTGCGACCCCCTTTGAGACCGAAGTTGAGTCGGTTCATAGCTACTGACCGGCCCGGATGGGGGCGTGGCGGACACCTCTGAGGCTCAGCGACCAAGCGAGACCACGGCTTGCCGACATCTCAAGGGTCCGCGAGGAAGTGGAGAGAGAGTTGGAGGGCCTTCGAAGGCAGTTGAGGAGGCGCAGACCGAGGCCCTATGGTCTGCGGCTGAAGCCTATCAAGTGGGGGAGCTCCGGGCACAGCTTGAGAGGGCACGAGCTGAGGCGTGACTCCCGCTGACCGTTGAGACGTGAGAAGGCGGCTAAGGAGCTAATTGGAGGAAGCGTGCGTGTCAGCACGGTGGGTGACGTGCGTCGAGGCCCCCAAGGTCGAAGCCCTTCAAACCGAGCTAGCTGGGGCCGTGCTCAGGTGAACCTGTAACCACTGACTGGGGCCCAAGAAGCCGACGACCTCTGTGCACAAATTGACCAGCACGAAGGAGGCCACGGCCTAGCGAGGAGAGGAGGCGAGCCACAGATACCAAGGGGCTAACCTTGTTCAGGCCAGCCAGACGCACAACCCCATGCTCAATCTTGCGCCAGCCCCCTTTGCGCCTCTTCACTTCAAGGGGCTCCTACCCACGGGCTGGCCCACCTCATCGACCGTTCGAATTTGTTGAGTCCGAGCTTGCAAGCCACCTCGTGGCCCATGCACTTCCGGATGCCCGAAGTCGCCAAGTACGCGGGGTACTCTGATCCAGTGGAGTTCGTTCATGTGTATGAAACTGCCATCGCGGCAGTGGGGAGAGGCCATCATGGTGAAGAGTCTGCCCCTAGCCCTCTTAAGGGTCTCCTAGTCCTGGTACCTCTCCCTCCCGCCATGTTCGGTGTATTCGTGGGAGCAACTTCGGGAGAAGTTGAGCAACCACTTCCAAGGAAGCCAAAACAAGCCCGTCACATCCTTCGACCTGCACGCTCTCCACGCGCACTCTACGGAGTATAAATAGGATGCGTGAAGAGCACCCTCTGTGCGTACTTTATGGAGTATAAATAAGACGCGTAGAGAGCACCCTCCGCGCGCACTCTATGGAGTATAAATAAGACGCGTGGGGGACAACCTCCTCATGCACTCTGCAGAGTATAAATAAGACACATGGAGAGCACCCTCCGCGCGCACTCTGCAGAGTGGGGCCGTGCTCGGGTGAACCTGCAACCACTGACTGACGCACTCCATAGATACTGAGATTTGGATTTCAGGAACCAACACCCAAACAACTCGGTTCCATCAGCACCAAGAGCCCCCCAAAAGAAAACACTGGCATGCTGCAACTGCAAGGCTGCAACAACGACCCTGCACCCCGTTTCTGGGTACAAACCTCAGACAGACATATATCAAGTGAAACAATTTGTCTGACCGTGAGAGGCACCTGATCTGATCAAATCGGAGAAAAATACATAACCATTCTGAGCACAAGGTTACTCTTGGCCTCACTGCATCGGAGAAAAATACAAAACCATATATATACCAAGTGGAGTACAGCATCACTGCCAGAAATGTTTGTGCCTTACCCTTGGCCTCTTGATAACTTGAAATGAAGTGACAAAAAACAAACAGAGATATCTCATACAAGATTAGAGGGTGTAAAGTTAAATGATATACTCCACTTCCAGTTGGAAATAAGACCAAGTAAGGTATAACCCAACACAATCACCAGTTCAATTGCAGCCCTTCTCGGCCTAAGAAAAGTATGATTGTGATGATGCTAACATCTAAGCTATGCACATTGTAGCAATGGCGTGGAAGAAGAAGAAGAAAACATAAACCTGCCTTCATCTCTGACCATTTACTGCTAGATCAGTACAGTCCAAGCGTGCTCCTAGGCAACGAATTGGACGAACGAGCAGGCCTTCCCTTTCTGGACATTCCATTCTGACTCCGCCGGCTGAATTGGCTACCTCCCACCGGATTTAAGTGAGGAGGAATCATGCCATTGTCAACCCTGCAAGGCAAATACCTTGCACTCAAATTCCTCTCCAATAAAACCTCATCCCTCCTCATCCTCCCTAAGCCATTTACATGAATTTCCACATTGCTCCTCCTCCCGCTTGCGCCAATTGCTGCGCTGCTAGCACTGAACGAGCTTCTCGCACTCACGCTACTATTGCACCTGAGCATCTGTCCATTGTAACCCCTTGCGCGGAGCTCAGGCCATGACTCTGAGAATGATCTGTCGGCCAAACTGGCAGCTTCAGATTCCCTGGTGCTGCTCTTCTTATGTATAATACCCCAAATGTTCCACCCCTTGATCCACTTCTTAGACTTCTTTGCCGGCGCACTCTTGGTGTGATCCCGGAATGCTGGCTCAAAGCTCTCGGAGGTATCATCCCGGAGAGAATATGGTCCCTGCTCCCAGTGCTGATGATTGCCAAGAACGTTCTGGGCATGATGGTAGTGGTAGAACTCTGTGCCGATGGCTGGCGAAACCCTGGCATTGGCATTGGCATTGGCACCAGCCATCATCCTCGGCAGCTCATTGGCATCGGAGAATGACTTGCGACCGGAGATGGACGACCGATCTAAGCTCCGACGCCTCCTGCTGGAGCTGGAGGAGTCCAAGTAGTAATCCCTTGTCTGGGAGGAGCCGCCGGGCACAGCTTCGTCGTCTTCCTCTACAGGGATTTGGCCATCATAGCGTGGGATGGCCACATCCTCGACCACTGACAGCATCGGGGGCAGGCGAGCAAGCACAGGCCGGCCGCCGTGGTACCCGTCCCAGGAAGCACGGGCCCCCTCGTCCACCAGCGAATACTTTGGAGCGTCAACCGAGATGCGGCCGGCGTCCAGCGAGAGGCGGGGATCCACATCGCAGGAGCGCCGGCCGAGCGCGTCGACGGCGAACTCCGACTGTGTGTCCCCGAAGCTGTGGTGCTCGTGCCGGCGGGGATTCTCCGGCGGCATGGCGGCCCTGCTAGTGGCGGGCCCCTGCTTCTTGAGCTTGTTCTTGCGGCGCCACTCCTGCCATCTCTTTCCCAAGACCCCGAAGGTGCCGGCCATCTTCCTGGAGGATTCTTGGCCGATGTGCTCTTTCATCGGCCTCCCCGTGGAGCCGAAATCCCCGATCTGTTGTTCCCCTTCCTCCGGGACGCACGGCGGTTCTTGGTGGAAGAGCGCGCCGCGGGCGTCGCAGGAGCGGCGCTGCGGCTCGAAGTAGGCGGCGGCAGAGCGGCCGTAGGAGAAGGACTTGCAGCGGCGGAGATCCGTGGGGTTTGGGTGGGAGGCGGAGGAGGAGGGAGGGTGGAGGCCGGCCAGGCGCTCGCGGAGGCAGGCGGGGCAGAAGCCTGTGACGGCGACGCCCGGGTGGAGGCCGCAGACGGAGGGCAGCGGCTGATCCATCGCGACAACCAAACTCACTCAACGCAGTCGCAGCTCCATTGATTCTTGGCTGCCTGCTGCTGCTGAGCCAGTGAGCCTTGGTCGATTTAGGAGTGGAGTGGGTTTGGGAGTAAGACAAGACAAAACACTACTCCATTACTATGTTCTTCTAGTGGAATGGAATGGAAGAGTGGAGGAGGAATCTACTCTTCTTCTAGTGTTCTGTTCTGATCTGTTGTGTTGTTGTATTCTCTTATCAATCTACTTACCACTATTCTGCTGCTTCTCTTTTGAGCTGGGCAGGCAAAAGAGACAGACACACTACTCGCTCAATCACACTCAGCTGCTGCTGCTCCTCCTCCTCCTCCACCGGTTCACCTCATCACCGGTGGCTTCCTTTCCCTTTTCCCTTTTCCTTTCTTGCCTGTTTTGCTTTACCCTTTCCCCATCTTGGACCCTTGTCGCACATTCCCATTACTATGTTTGCTGCTTGCTTGTTTCCTTCCATCGCTTCTCTTCCTCTTTTATTTTTCATTTCATACATATGACAAGTTCATGTTCAAGCTCACACCAGACAAACAAATTTAACTGTACCTTCTGCAGCCTTCTCCATCAAAGGTACCTACCACTCTAGCTGTAACGTATATATGCAGTATGCAACTGTATATTTCATACTTCAAATTTAGTGGCAAACCAAATCCCACACAGAAGCCAAGAAAACATATTTTAAACGGCTAGCTTATCGTGTAGGTCTAAAACTATTCTTCTATTTTTCCTATCATTATTGGGTAATAAAACAAAACATTTAAGCATGCAGCTAGCTTAATGCACATTTGCATGTGCTGAGGAGGCTGAGACTACATATATACTACTGAGTTTAATTATATCCTGAGCATCTTTCCAGAAGCCCAGCTGCTGATTTTTTTCGGCTAAAGTTTAGGAACAAGTCCTAACCTCAACCTTTCATTTGTAGAGCAGAGATCATGGCTTGCAGTTTAAAAGTGATCAAGTGAACTAATGACAAATTGATCGACATCTATATGTGGGTGCACGCTTGGTACGAGCATGGATGGAGAAGAGAATGCATTCAGCGCCAGCGCAGGCTAGGCTGCCGCTTTGTTGAGCTGAAATAATTGGTTTTATAGCTAAAATTATATTAAATCTAGCTGAAATTACACTATAACTAATGATGGCTTATTTAGCGTAACTAAATTTATTTTTTTTAAAAAAAATAGATTAGTCCATCATGAACAATACAAACCAATACGGGAAAAAAGCTCAAAAAAACCAAAAAAATGAAATCTAAGAATAATAAAAAAATAAGGTAGAAGACTAATCGGTGAAATTGATGCATCGGCATAGCAAATTATGAGCTGGATGGAGCAGGCCTAGTGCAGTGCAGGGCAACCCAACCATGACAATGATAATAATATTCCCAAGAATGATAATGCCATGCATGCTGAGCGCTCGAGCTCCTTACTTTGGATTGTAGTGCACTACCAGCTTCGATCTGCTGGCTAATGTTGCTGTCCTCAGCACCATGATTGCAGCAGTCTAATTAATTTCCATCTGATCTGAAAGCAACAACACAAGAACTAACACGTGCAGCTGGAGAACTAAATACAATAATCTTGTATATATAGTTGTATATGTCTTCAGTAGAATCATAAATCATAGAATCCATGTAGAGCCTAAGGCACGGCTCGATCCCGTCCGCGCCTACCGGCATCGCGAGGCTTAATCTGCCCTGTCGCCCTACCAACCCGTTAAGCCCAAAAGAGAAAAAAATTAAAAATATAGAAAATTAAGAAAAAAATTAAAATAAGATAGCATTATTACCTCCTTTGCAGCTCTCACAAAAATCTTTGAAGATTTTTGAATTTTTGCCCGAATTTTCACCAAATTTGCGTAAACACTTTCGAAATTTTCACAGCTAAACCGAGAGATGAGAGTGATGTTTGAGGTGTGGAAAATGTAGGCGGATGTCCCTATTTATAGAAAAATTTCATTTTTTTCAAATTTTTGGTTTTTTTTGAATTGTTTTCTCCCAACCAAAAACGGCTATTTTTTCGAAATTTAGCTGCCGGGCATGCCATGTCAAGTCGCAAGACGGTCTGCTTAGGACCGTTGGGTGGACTGTTGCACAACTGCCCGATTTAACGGGCGAAGTGCGATCCGGGTAAGCTTAGCCCATTTGGCCACCACTATCCAGCAGAGTGTAAATGACATGTCCCCTAGCATTACCGTTCTGGTATAGGGTCTCGTTTTTGGCTGCGGCATATGGCTTTTTTTTACAAATTTTGAATTTTGGTCATTGTGACAGACACTACTAAAACAGATACTCATTTGCAATTTTACCGGTACAGAGATGTTAAGCTTTTAACGTGTACTACGTTTAACTTGTAGACCTCGTCTTAAAAATACTTCGTTAAAAGTTAGAATCAGAATGGGTCAAAAAACCGTCCGACTTATACACAGTCGAACAGGCCCTGCAGTAGTACACCGGTGCAATGTATATGCTCTGTCCAAACTCCATATGCACCTTCGCTTTGCACCATTCCCCAGGATTTCCTTTTCTTTGTTTGTTTGGCTCAGCACTGATTTGTAGTTGTAGTAGTACTGTTCACTGCTGCCTCTGAACTCCAGTCCAGATTAAGAATTCAGGGCTCTTTTCTTCTCTTCCTTTTAGAATTTTAACAAGTGGCATCGGAGAATGACTTGCGACCGGAGATGGACGACCGATCTAAGCTCCGACGCCTCCTGCTGGAGCTGGAGGAGTCCAAGTAGTAATCCCTTGTCTGGGAGGAGCCGCCGGGCACAGCTTCGTCGTCTTCCTCTACAGGGATTTGGCCATCATAGCGTGGGATGGCCACATCCTCGACCACTGACAGCATCGGGGGCAGGCGAGCAAGCACAGGCCGGCCGCCGTGGTACCCGTCCCAGGAAGCACGGGCCCCCTCGTCCACCAGCGAATACTTTGGAGCGTCAACCGAGATGCGGCCGGCGTCCAGCGAGAGGCGGGGATCCACATCGCAGGAGCGCCGGCCGAGCGCGTCGACGGCGAACTCCGACTGTGTGTCCCCGAAGCTGTGGTGTTCGTGCCGGCGGGGATTCTCCGGCGGCATGGCGGCCCTGCTAGTGGCGGGCCCCTGCTTCTTGAGCTTGTTCTTGCGGCGCCACTCCTGCCATCTCTTTCCCAAGACCCCGAAGGTGCCAGCCATCTTCCTGGAGGATTCTTGGCCGATGTGCTCTTTCATCGGCCTCCCCGTGGAGCCGAAATCCCCGATCTGTTGTTCCCCTTCCTCCGGGACGCACGGCGGTTCATGGTGGAAGAGCGCGCCGCGGGCGTCGCAGGAGCGGCGCTGCGGCTCGAAGTAGGCGGCGGCGGAGCGGCCGTAGGAGAAGGACTTGCAGCGGCGGAGATCCGTGGGGTTTGGGTGGGAGGCGGAGGAGGAGGAGGGTGGAGGCCGGCGAGGCGCTCGCGGAGGCAGGCGGGGCAGAAGCCTGTGACGGCGACGCCCGGGTGGAGGCCGCAGACGGAGGGCAGCGGCTGATCCATCGCGACAACCAAACTCACTCAACGCAGTCGCAGCTCCATTGATTCTTGGCTGCCTGCTGCTGCTGAGCGAGCGAGCCTTGGTCGATTCAGGAGTGGAGTGGATTTGGGAGTAAGACAAGACAAAACACTACTCCAACAAGTCCAGAGGAGCAGCAGCACATGGAATGGAAGAGTGGAGGAGGAATCTACTCTTCTTCTAGTGTTCTGATCTGATCTGTTGTGTTGTTGTATTCTCTTATCAATCTACTTACTACTATTCTGCTGCTTCTCTTTTGAGCTGGGCAGGCAAAAGAGACAGACACACTACTCACTCAATCACACTCAGCTGCTGCTGCTGCTCCTCCTCCTCCTTCACCGGTTCACCTCATCACCGGTGGCTTCCTTTCCCTTTTCCCTTTTCCTTTCTTGCCTGTTTTGCTTTACCCTTTCCCCATCTTGGACCCTTGTCGCACATTCCCATTACTATGTTTGCTGCTTGCTTGTTTCCTTCCATCGCTTCTCTCCCTCCTCCTCTTTTATTTTTCATTTCATACATATGACAAGTTCATGTTCAAGCTCACACCAGACAAACAAATTTAACTGTACCTTCTGCAGCCTTCTCCATCAAAGCAAAGGTACCTACCTAGCTAGCTGTAACGTATATACGCAGTATGTAATTGTATATTTCATACTTCAAATTTAGTGGCAAACCAAATCCCACACAGAAGCCAAGAAAACATATTTTAAACGGCTAGCTTATCGTGTAAGTCTAAAACTATTCTTCTATTTTTCCTATCATTATTTAGGGTAATAAAACAAAACATTTAAGCATGCAGCTAGCTTAATGCACATTTGCATGTGCTGAGGAGGCTGAGACTACATATATACTACTGAGTTTAATTATATCCTGGGCATCTTTCCAGAAGCCCAGCTGCTGATTTTTTTTCGGCTAAAGTTTAGGAACAAGTCCTAACCTCAACCTTTCATTTGTAGAGCAGAGATCATGGCTTGCAGTTTAAAAGTGATCAAGTGAACTAATGACACATTGATCGACATCTATATGTGGGTGCACGCTTGGTACGAGCATGGATGGAGAAGAGAATGCATTCAGCGCCAGCGCTGGCTAGATTGCCGCTTTGTTGAGCTGAAATAAGTTGATTTATAGCTAAAATTATATTATAGCTAGCTGAAATTATACTATAACTGATGATAGCTTATTTAGCGTAACTAAATTTAATTTTTTTAAAAAAAACAGATTAACCCATCACGAAAAATGCAAATCAATACGAAAAAAAGAACCGGTAAAAAGCTAAAAAACCAAAAAAATAAAATCTAAGAATAATAAAAAATAAGATAGAAGACAGAAGCTTTAAGTCGAAATGAGTGGAATCTAGGTGCAATTGATGCATCGGCATAGCAAATTATGAGGCCTAGTGCGGTGCCATGCATGCTGAGCGCTCGAGCTCCTTACTTTGGATTGTAGTGCACTACCAGCTTCGATCTGCTGGCTAATGTTGCTGTCCACCGTGCTATTCAGCACCATGATTGTAGCAGTCTAATTAATTTCCATCTGATCTGAAAGCAACAACACAATAATTAACACGTGCAGCTGGAGAACTAAATACAATAATCTTGTATATATAGTTGTACATGTCTTCAGTAGAATCATAAATCATAGAATCCATGTAGAGCCTAAGATCTATCCTATTACTTCAGCAACATTTTTTGAAATCGACTTTGTATTTTAACACTTCAATATTTTTAAACTATGGAGTACTTTTAGAACTTTTGTTTAAAAAATATAGTGCAAAGGAAAGATCATTTGTTATTTATGCTAATTATAATGGACAAAAAGAAATAAAAGGTAAAAATTTAAAATTACAAGGACATATGCAAGTAATTATTTACAACAGATCACTAGAATTGGTATAATCGGGTAGGTTTGTATAATATACTTCAAAGTGAGTTCTATGAAAAATTTCATAAAAATCTACCCTTTTATAGCATAATTTGCGTATATAGTATTTTTATGTTGGAAAAATGTATATAGCAATAATAATGTGTTCCGATAAATTTTTTTCAACCAAGTCTTTTTGGAGTATCTTAGAATTAGTATTTAAGTATACCGAAATAATAAAAAGTTATAACATGTTCGTGTGTGTGTGTATATATATGAAACCTTTTTCCGTGCTCCTGAAAGTACATACTCCCACTTCTAATATAACAATTAAATAAATATTTTATGCTTCTCTATTACTTTTAATATAATTAAATACTAATTTTAAAATACTCTAATGTGACTTGGTTGAAAATTTTTCATTGGTGCCCTCTATTTTTTGCTATATACTTTTTTCCATGCATAAAAGAAATATATATACAAATTATGCTATAAAAAGGTATATTTCGATGAAAATTTTTATTGAACTCACTTTAGAGTATCTTCTAATCATTATTAAAGTATGATCAAATAGATAAAGAGGTATAACAATATCACTAAGTCGGTATATAAGAAGTTGGATACTCCTAGAGTACAGATATATACCCACCCCAATGCAGACACTGTCGGTTGGGTCGTCTTGGAAAGACAAGACGGGCGACCGATTTCAAGACGACCCGTTTAGGCACGGCCGATTATGGCCCGTGTAATAAGCGGGTCAGGTCGTGCCTTACCATGCGAACCACGCAGTCTTGCTTAGGCACGGCACGATCCGTCTTGGTCTTACCGGCACGTTTAAGGCTTAACGGTCCGTCTTGGCCGACCAACCCGTTAAGCCCAAAAGAGAAAAAAATTAAAAATATAGAAAATTAAGAAAAAATTAAAATAAGATAGCATTATTACCTCCTTTTAGCTCTCACAAAAATCTTTGAAGATTTTTGAATTTTTTAAATTTTCACCAAATTTGCGTAATAGACCGGTGCAGTGTATATGCTCTGTCCATACTCCATATGCACCTTCGCTTTGCACCATTCCCCAGGATTTCCTTTTCTTTGTTTGTTTGGCTCAGCACTGATTTGTAGTTCACTGCTACCTCTGAACTCCAGTCCAGATTAAGAATTCAGGGGCTCTCTCTTTTTTCTTCCCTTTTCCTTTTTAGAATTTTAACAAGCGTGAAAGCGAATACGATTCCCTTTTTTCTTTCTGTACGTGTGTGAAACAACTTTAGTTCTGATTCAAATTTGCATTTGAATGTGATTTAGCAAACCTTCCGCGCCTTTCATGGCGGGAGGTAGAAATAAAAGCCTAGTTGCGTCGGTGAGTCATCTCTAGCAAGCAAGACCCACAACTCCCTAATCACTTGGCATTGACTATATAGTTTAAAGGTAGTCACACCTTGTCGATCTAAGTTTGATCAGATTAGGCTAGTGTTTACTTTCCTAACCACAAGTTAGATATGCTAAACTTTCTTTGGCTATGTCCCATACGTCATAGGCACATCTTTGATAAGTTGGGCAAAAATATTTGGCAAACTTAGGGCCTGTTTGCTTGCCATACTTTGCAACACTCAAGTTAGGCAACTTTGATCAAGTTAAGGGAGGTATTTCAATGCTTTTTTCAAAGTAATTTGTACAACTTTTAAAGTAGAGCTAAATGGTAGATAGTGATTACTTATCCCTTTGTGTGCTTTGAGATTTGTGTCATTCTTATTAGAGTGAAAAGTATGAAAGCACTACTCTTAAGTTAAGCGCCCGTTTGGTTCGTATCCACACCTGTGCCAAGATGCCTTTTCTGCCACCTAGGTCCTACACGTCAGTGATTCCAAAAAGTGTGCAAGATTTCCTTTTGCTAGCCAAAATATGGCCCCAATTTTGATGAACTAACCTTAGACAAGTTTGGCAAACAATTATGGTAAACTTTAGGAGTCTTAGTATATGAACCAAACATGCTCTAAGTTTGCCAAACTCACCGTGGTTAGTTCATCAAATTTGGAGCCACACTTTGGTTAGCAAAAGGGATCATTGCCACACATTTTTGAGTCATTGACGTGTAAGACTCAGATAGTAGAAAAGGTATCTTGCCATAGGTATGCATATGAACCAAACGAATGTTTAACTTAATCAAACTTGGCTACTATGAACCAAATAGATCGAAGCTTATGTCTTATTTTACATTGTAGTTACTGTTAGTTTATTCTGCGTAATTAAATATAAAAAATAAAAAAATATTAGGTTAATATAGATAATACAAAGAAATAAAGAGGAAAATAAAAAAAAAAATCTCAAAAGAGACAAAAAAAACTAAAAGATTTAAGTCAGAAGTAGAAACCGTATGTTACAGGAAGCTTATTATTATGCCTATGATAGGTGGGACTTATTATGCATGTCTACCAAAATTGCTGAGGTCCCTCTGTATCCAAAAGCTGAAACATCTATCATTGGCTTCTGAGAGGAGGCGGCCTTCCTGTTCAAGCGAACGTCGACTACTGAAGCAACCAACCAGGCCAGGGAAGCTACATCAAACCCAAGGAAGGTACGGCTCCCCGGAGCTCCGATCGAGGCGATTTACGCCGGTCACCGCATCGCAACGGCGGGTGATCTAAACCTAGCTACTACTGCTACCCCTTGTAAGACGGGACGGGGCTTGCCTCCTCCCTCATGGTGCTCCCAGCACAGAATGGCAACGTTTTATTCGTCTGATAATGGCTTTCTGCACTATCGTTTTTACGCAGCCCAGCGTCAACTAGATGGGTCACTGAGATTTGTTCATGCTGCAACTCGCTTGTCTTTCTGGCTGCAACAAGTTGTTTTTATCTATATTTATTAATATGATAGTGAACCATATAGATGTTGAGACGTGATGGTATATATGATTTAGCAGTACTATAGCAGTTGGTATTCAGAGCAGTACTATAGCAGTAATCGTGCTACAATGGTCGTAGCACAGTAGTCATAGAAGTCGCAGTTGTAAGTGGAGTTGCGTAGTGATCAATGGTCGGTACTCGTAAGCTATAGTACCTGGTCGTACTCAAAGACCGGTAGTACCGTCTATGTGAGCGGAACTACCGAAGGTACTTGTCTACAAGCCGTGGTCGTGAGGACATGGTCGAAGGACTCATGAATGGACCTAAAGCAGAACCCGAAGGATTATGTGCGGTCGTAGACCGGGCCAGATAGCAGTTAGTCCGCATGTAACTGGTCGTGTCCACTAAATCAAGTGTAATGGTTAGTGGAGCAAGTCGTACGGATAGTTGGGAGTGTGCGAGTCATAGAGATCGTGGTTGGAAGAGTCGGGTAGTTTTAGCCTGTATACTTGTAATCAAAGTCTATAAATAGATGAGAAAATAGAAAAGCAGGTGGCGGATTGATGCAGCGCAAACTCGTGTGTCTTGAGTTGGAGCAGAGGTGTTCGTGTGTGTTTTCGATCACCGTGTGTGTGCGTCAGGTTCCGTCCTTGGGCCAACAAGTGGTATCAAAGCTTGGTGTTGTTCGCTTGTCGGAGAAGAAGCTGAGGAAGACTTCCGTGTGTCAGAGGAGAAGAAGACTCGGTGATTCTCGTGAATTGAGAAGATGTCGAGAGAAGGAAGGAGTATGTCTCCTCCAGCGGTTTGCGGTCTGCTTCGAGGTGATTCATTTGCCTCCTGATTGCAGGTGGCCGTGAAGAGGGAGTGTGGTGACATTGTATCTGCATCTCACCCGCACGAACTACACCGTCTGGGAGATGAGATATGGGTGGCGCTTCAGGCTTAGAGTGTGTGGGAAGCAATCAAACTTGGTACCGCCGAGTACCAGAAGGATCGGATGGCACTATACGCTATCTACCAGTCGGTGCCGGAAGATGTCACGTCTTCTCTCGTCGGGAAGGAGACGTTGGTTGTCTCTGGCATCTTAGCGTTGGGCGACACCACGGTGGATAAAATTGCTGTTGTTTACAGGTTTCTTTGGGTCACCCCACCGCGCTACATGCAGCTCGTAACCTCTGTCGAGCAGTGTGTGATCTTGAAGACCCTCACAGTTGAAAACCTCATTGGGTGGTACAAGGCCTACGACGAGTGGTGAGAAGTTTTGAAGGTGGCTGAGGCTCATTGGATTTGGAGATGACAGTGGCGGTGCAACTTCACGTGGTTGGAGAAGAAGATGGTGGCTCTGGTGTGAGGGTGCATGAAGGGGAGGTGAAGGTAGTCACTAGTCTTGGCTTTATAGCCAGAGCAAGGTGGTAGCGCCAGTAGCGGCGTGAGGCGAGCTCGGCGCGTAGGTAGCGACGTGGACAGCTGCGTGGGTTTGGCGTTGGGACGATGATGCAATGGTAACGCAAGAATCGTCGTTCCTCCCTGGAGCGGGCGTGCGAGGTGGTCATGAAGAATAATGATGGCGTGGTGTGTTGAGTAGTTGGCGGTGGGATTTGGTGGCAGTGCAAATTTGACGGCAAGGATGGCACAGCGTTGGCGCTAGCACCGATAAATGTTGGTGTGGGAGCTGGTGCAGCTTGGTGTGGGCGAAGGCAGCTACAGGTTGAGGTGGTGTGGCGCGAGTGACTGGTGACGCGATGTGAGACAATGACAACAGGGAGAAAGCAGACAGCAAAAGTGCGCCTTATCAAGGTGGAAAAGCGCATTTCCAGAGAAGGGAAAGCGGGTTTTAGTTGGAATTTTCGGATTTGGTCAAAACTTATAAATTCAAACAAAATTTATTTAAATTCAAAAATTTCAAAATCTTGGGTCGTTACGGAAGAATAATTCTTTGTGGAAATAAACTATTCCATTTAAAATTCCTATATAATTGATGTTTTCCGCTAATTTGCCGGTCTTTATGCTGTTGCATTCCATGTGGAGTCTGCGAGTTTATTGCTAGAGATGAAAATGGACATGGACGTGGCGCGCGCGGAGGAGCTGGCCATACGGCCTTTGCTAACACAATGCACGGTGAAGAAGCAGTGGAGACATACGGCGAGAAAAATGGATCAGTGGGGGCGGGTGAAGGCAGGTCCTACCTACTCGCGCTTCAGTCGATCCCAACTATTAATGGCGATGCAACTGCAATTACAATCCACCTAGAAATTCCAGCAACCTGTCTCAGTGTTATACCGACCGACTGGTTTAGTAGTACCGCTGCTACTAGATGTATGTAGAGAGAGTTACTTGGTAAACCTCTAGCTGCTGCTGTACGATCACTTTGGTAGCTGTTCGACTGCTTTTCCTTGCTGCTGCACTTGAGTTACCGTGATCAAACTCCTCTACGATGGCGCAATGATGTTGACGATCACTGTTCACCGTGGTCGAAACCCTTTTTGACCACGTTCTATGCTTCTCGGCGCAATCGCTGCCTCCTCCGACCACTCACGCCGTGATCGAAGCCTTCTCGAGTTTTTACAACGTGGTCGTAAATTCCTCAACATGATCGTAGCTTTTATGCCGTGGTCGATAAGCCTTACGACCACGTTCTGCACTTCTTCAACGTGGTCGAACGTCTCTTCGATCACTCCTGCTGAGATTTTGCCGTGGTCGTAAGTCCCTCCGACCACGATAAACGTGGTCATAGAACGACTTCGACCACGCCTACAAGCTTCTCTAAATCTTCGACAATGCTTAGGGTTTTACCTTTTTCTACTTTATTACTCGCAATAGCTTTGACTCCACCTAAATACTCTGTTACTTGGATTTCCCAACATAACTCGACTTGGATTAATTGCAACAGCCACCGGAGCAAGCTAGGGTACGCGCGCGGTGCAGCCCCCGTCTGCTTTATTACTCCTCCTACAGTTTCGCCTACAGTTTTGGTTGAATGGTCGGCTGGATTAATTTGGTGCACACACGCGCGTACACGGATAAATACGATCCATCTCCATCACGAGTCAGCCCACCATTAGCAGCACTGTATTGTAGAGTAGACCACCATTGTTCTGCTCTGCTCTGAGCTCAGCCCTCCTTGTTCGTTTCCAGACGAGAGAGACTGACTCCAATTCAGTCAGACGACTCTCCCCCCTCCCCACCAGCTACAGCTCACCAGGTAGGTAGGCACCGGAGTAGATCAAATCAAGAACCGCCGCCGGCAAAAGATCGAATCGAACCGGCTAGCTAGGATGATCGGTGGTGCGCCGGCACCAGGTCGGCCGGTATTCGTGCTCTTCGGCTCCTCCATCGTGCAGTTCAGCTTCAGCAACGGCGGATGGGGCGCTACCCTCGCCGACATCTACGCCCGCAAGGTACTAGTAACATCCATGGCTCCCCTTCCCCTCCTGTGATTGTGACTGCCAATGAATATATTCCTCTCCAATTCCCCTTCACTAGCTACCTGGATCACTCTTCACGGATGAAAAACAGCTGGTTCACTAAATCACGCCACCTCCCTCTACTCAACATATTCTACTCCTCCCTCGGTGCGGACAAGTATATATCATCTTTTTTCTTTTTTCACAAAATGCTACAAGTAACAGAATTTAGGGAATTTCACAGGATATTACTCAATTACTACACGAATCTGGAAAATTTTCCCCATTAGCTGGATGGAAACGAGGAAAATGTGATAAGGTTATGTTATCTTGTGAAAAACACACATCTGTAGAATACAATCGGCTGTGTTAAATATTTTATTGCCTGCTGACTTATTGTAGGTCTACAACTGTAAGTCAGAATATTTAGAACAGACATGAAAGTTTTTTGTGGGTGGGGGGTGGCGTGAAACTTATCTGGCATGAGTTAATATGAACTGTTGATTCATATTGCCCTTATAAGAAACAAATACCTGCTCCACTATGGCTGATGATATATTTGTTGTTCTCCATCTCATACTTGCTTTCTGCTTTCGTTTTCTTTTCCGTCGAAGTACTGCTTTGTGTCATAATGGAAATCAAAGTATTGCTTCGTGTAGAAAAAAAATTGTTGGTGCTACAGATTTTATAGAATCATCAATAAGTCATTAACACTCTTCAAAAGATAACAAAAACAGGAAAATAAACCATGATCAAACAATATCAGCTCTTTCGAACATGGCCATCAGCCTAACAAGTAACAACGAAATTGTCTTACTTCACTAATCGTGTGTCTGTCTGTCTATCTGCAACTCATTCAGGCTGATATTGTTCTCAGAGGGTATATTGGTTGGAACTCAAGGCGTGCCCTTGAAGTCATCGACAAAGTTTTCCCCAAGGTATCCTATCCCATGCTCTCCTTAAGACCAGATCAAGTAACATGGAGAATTCAACTCATTACATGGCTATGGGTGGCGGAGCTAAAAAAATTGTGTTGGTGCACCATTGATGCTTTCGTACTATTTACACGGTGCCACATAGGTAGACAAAAAAAGATGTCAGTTTTTCTACAAGATCTGAACAGAGGGCATAGAATAAAATTTACGTCTAATTTCGTCATGTACTATCAAATTGCAATGAAGTATAAATTCAATGCAGTTAAGTATAAATTCAATCAGAACCTATAGCTAGCAAGGGTATATACATAATTTTCAAAAACTTTGGGAGTGCCCATGCATACAGGGCACCATAGCTGGCTGCACCCCTGACCTGCAGCTAATCTGATAACTCTTATATTTAAGCAATAGCCTCTTTTGCACTGATTAATGCACTGCTCTTCTGAGAAGAGCAGATCTGCGTGTACCCTGGTTGTTGATCGCCATTAGCCAGGCTAGCTGTTATTTATTGGCACAGTTTTGGAATGATTAACGGTGCTCTTTCAATGTGTCAGAAATCCTTTTTTGAGTTCAAAATATAAATCTTACCTAGTAATTCTCAACATAAAAAATCTATAGAGGTGCCAAGTTCCAATAGCATACTCTCTTACTTTTGCAACGGAAGATGCGAACTCACATTATCCTAAAAGTTGTTGATTGCTTGCAACTCTTTCTTTCTCATCTACTTATCTAATATTCTAATGTAAGTGTGTACCAGATTGTTGTACATGAAAAGGAAATACATGGAAAACCTTTTTGCTCCCCTGTGTTAACCTCCCAAGATTACAATCTAAGAGAAGATACTTGTAATTCTAGAATCATCTGTTTTGCGACTAAACAATATAGATGGTGGTTTGCCAAATTAATAATTTAATACCCTCCATTTGCCGTAGGATTCACCAGTGCAACCTTCTTTGATAATAGTTTACTTTGGTGGCAATGATTCCATTGCTGCCCACTCGTCTGGCCTTGGACCTCATGTGCCGCTTGAGGAGTACATAGACAACATGAGAAAGATTGCCGAACACCTCAAGGTACAAAATTTTGTATACAAGTCAGATTTGCATGCTTAGACTGTTTGTATGCTTGTTTGACTGCTGCCTTTATGTTCAGTGCCTGTCTGACAAGACACACGTCATTTTCCTCAGCTGCCCACCGCTTAACGAGGACATGCTCCAGAAATCAACCAGGTGACAAAGGATCATCTCTACTAGGATATCTGCATTAATCTAGTTTAAATTGAAGGTAATCTTGATGTTACAATTAATGCATTGCTGATGCCTGCCTTGTCCTGAAATGCATGCAGCACCGCCCTGAGTGAGATAGTGCGTACAAACGAAACCTGCCGTCTGTACTCTGAAGCCTGCGTATCTCTATGCAAAGAGATGGACCTGAAGGTGGTTGATCTTTGGAATGCTATGCAGAAACGGGATGACTGGGCGACGGCCTGCTTTACGTGAGTGCGCGTGTTCATCTGTCTGTTTACTTTTCCCCGGTTCTTCCTACAAACTCTACTCTTGAGAAAAACAGGAATTCTGAATCAATGTTTACATGCAGTGATGGTCTGCATTTATCTGAAGAGGGGAGCAAGATAGTTGTGGAGGAGATCCTGACGATCCTGAAGGAGGCAGACTGGGATCCATGCCTACACTGGAAGGCGATGCCGACGGAGTTTGGGGAGGACTCGCCCTACGACCTTGTTTCCTCCAGCGGGCAATCCACCGTCAACCCCTCCGAATGGACCATCCACAGGAAAATACCATGGGACTGACTCTCTCCATGGCTCAGCTGAAGCTTCCAGCTGCCTGACTAGACTAGCTAGTAATTAACTAGCATCCCTACATTATATATATATATATGCTGGTGATCGATGGTCTATTCATCGTGATATGACTGATGGATGGATGGATGGATGGACCATGCATTCATGAATGGACGAAGAACATGATAAGATCGATGTTGTAGGGTGTTGGAAGTCTTACGACTTCTTCAGGACCTTTACGACCGATTACGATTGCTTTCGACTGCCTCTCGCTGCTATTCGACCTCTCTATCGCTCCTTCGATCGATTCGCCTTCATGGTCGGAAACCTTCTGTTGAGGTTTCGACTTTTCGACCGCGCGTCTTTGCCGCTACGCTGCTCTTTCTTCGACCTCGCTCGAATTACCGTGATCGCAACTCTCTACGATCACGCAATGATGCTGGTGATCACTGTTCATCGTGGTCAAAATCTTCGTCATGGTCGTGTCACCTCCCGACCACGTCTTCTTCAGATTTGCTGTGATAGAACGCCTGCCAACCACGCTTGTCGATACTTTGCCGTGGTCGATACCCCTTCTGACCATATTTGCCGTGGTCGTTAGCTGGTATCGACCACGTCTGCGAGATCACACAATGAAACCGATACTCAGGTTTTTGCTTCTCTCTTCTTTATTTCTCGCATTGATTAGATTACATGACTCCACCCCTTTTTATACTCGGCTCTACGACTTGCGCACGGGTTTAGACTCCGAATACAACTTGACTCCGACACCGGTCTGATTACTACTAACTTTCGACTTCGATTACTACTGACTTTCGACTTCGAATAAAACTAACATTCCGGTCTGACTTTCGATCACGACCAGACTTTGAACACGAATTCTAAAAACAAGATTATTTACGACATTCTCTCCCTAATCTTGTTTAGCAACTTCAATCATGCCGATTTTCCTCCTCATCTCTGAGAACTTGATTCGACCAAGTGGTTTTGTCAGTATGTCTGCCTTTTGTTCCTGTGTACTGATGTACTCGATCGCGATTCTTCCTTCTTCAACACAGTCTATGATAAAATGATATCTGGTGTCTATATGTTTGCTTCTATCATGAAGAACCGGATTTTTGCTCAGTGAAATAGCAGATTTGTTGTCTACCTTGAGTACGACTTTCAAAACTGCTTCGTCCGACAATTCGCTTAATAGGCGAGCCAGCTAGACTCCCTGGCATGATGTTATGCTCGCTGCTATGTACTCCGCTTCATAAGATGACAAAGCCACCACTCTTTGCTTCTAAGATTGCCAACTGACCGGACTTTCTCCTAGCACAAATATCACCCTTGTTGTGCTTTTTCGATCATCAACGTCTCCCGCCATATCATTGTCATTGTAGCCTGTCAGCTGCAAAATCTTTCTGCTGCCTTCCTATACTGGATGCCAAAGCTCAGAGTACCTTTCACGTATCTCAGAGTGTGTTTAACAGCAATCATATGCTCCTGAGTCGGCTTTTCCATGAATCGACTCACATACCCGACCGGAAATATAATGTCTGGACGGGTGTGTACCAGATACCGGCCCTGTTCTTTTCAGCTTCTAAAAGCTGTTTTTTGGCTTTTCTACAATAACTAGCTTTTAAACGGAGTATTTTTTTAAGATATGATTTACTAGTTAATTATAGTACATACTTTACTGACTTTATTTATACTGGCAAAAACCACACGTGAGTTTCTGTTACTCTGTAATCTCTCATACAAACAGCCCAAAAGTCACAAGCCACAGCCAAAAGCCACAAGCCGCACCCAAAAAGAACAGGCCCTCCGTAGGCTCCCGACAATACTTCTGTACTGCGTGGCATTGATCGGAGATCCTAGGCCTGTCTTGCTTAACTTCAGATGGTTTCCCATTGGAACTTGGCACGGGTCACAGTCTCCCATGCCACACTTCTCCAGAATCTTTTGAGCATAAGTAGACTGACAGAGTGTAATGCCGTTTTCAGTCTGTTTTACCTCAATGCCGAGGTAGTAACTTAGGAGCCCCAAGTCTATCATTTTGAATAGCTTCATCATCTCTTCTTTAAACTTCATAATCTCCTTTGGATTTGTTTCTGTGATGATCAAGTCATCCACTTAAACCCTCACAATCAGCCTTGTCTTCACATCCCCTCTCGTGTACACGGCATGCTCCGACTTACACCGTTTGAACCCGAGTGATGTGAGCTTGTTTGAGCTCATACAGAGCTTTGTTTAGTTTCAACACCTTCTCAGCTTGCGTCTTGAACTGGAACCCTGGTGGTTGAGCTACATATACTTCCTCCTCAATGTCTCCGTTCAAGAAAGCTGTTTTCACATCCATGTGGTGTATCTCCCACCCACCGTTTGCTACCAAAACAAGGAGAACACGAATTGTTTTCATATGAGCCACTGGCGCAAATACTTCTTCATAGTCTACTCCATGTTTTTGAATATATCCTTTAGATACAAGTCGTGCTTTATGCTTTACGACCTCTCCCTGAGAACTTCTCTTCACTTTGTAAATCCACTTCAAACCAATGGCTCGACGACCTTTCAGTAAGTCAGTGAGTTCCCACGTGTCATTGTCTTCAATCAACTTCAACTCTTTCTGCATATCAGCCCTCCAGTGTTCATCTTCTTTTGCTTCTTCATAGCTCTCAGGCTCTTCAGCCGTGGTGTAAAGCAACAACTCCTCAGTTTGCACTGGCTCAGTTTGTGCATAGATTTCGCTGATGCTTCTCATCTTTGGTATTCTACCATTGGAGTCTTCTTCATCTAAAGCTTTTGTTTCAGCTGAAGTCTGATAAGTCTCAACACCTGATGGGTTTGTGCTCTGAGGTGTGGTCGGAACTCCACCTTCCCAGCCTATGTTGTCGGCATCGGCTGTTTCGACATCGAAAGTTACCCACTTCGTCATATCCTTTTCGATGTTTAGATGTTCTTCCCACTTCTAGTACTTGTCTTCTTGAAAGACAACGTCTCTACTCACATGTAGCTTTTTTCAACAGGATCATAGCACCTATATGCCTTCCTGCCTGGCTCAGACCCGAGATAAATCATCCTCTTACTTCGGTTGTCCAACTTCTTCAGATAATTGGTTGTTTTCACATGTGCTAGGAAGCCGAACACCCTCAAATGCATGACATTCGGTTTCTTCGACCACGACTCATATGGAGTGACTCCATCGAGTGATCTCGTGGTGGCGCGGTTTAGAAGATAGACCGCGTGCCTCACCTTACGCCCAAAACCTCCGGCGTAAATCGCTCTTCAATAGACTTCGAGCTGTGGCCATTATAGTTCTGTTCCTTCTCTCCACGACTCTGTTTTGTTGAGGTGACTAAGGGGCTATAAAAAATCTTGCAATACCTTTCTTTTCACAGATCGAGTCGAATTCTTTTGAGAGAAACTCTCCCCCTCGATCTGATCTGACGGCCTTCACCCTGTGATCGACTTTGTTTTCAGCGAGTGTAATAAACTTCTGAAAACTGAATTTCGCCTCATCTTTGCTCTTTAGCATGTACACCCACATGGCTCTGGAGTAATCATCAACAATCAGCATGAAGTATTGATTACCGGCATTAGTTTACGGTGTGATCGGTCCACACAGATCGACGTGTACCAGCTCCAATGGGTGTGATGCTCTGTACTGTGCCTAGGAC
The DNA here is from genome assembly GCA_036346245.1 of Bonia amplexicaulis. Classification (NCBI taxonomy): domain Eukaryota; kingdom Viridiplantae; phylum Streptophyta; class Magnoliopsida; order Poales; family Poaceae; genus Bonia; species Bonia amplexicaulis. The sequence goes on from CM070766.1 coordinate 17,391,622, forward strand.
GAAAAACTGCTGTGAGTTTGTTTTGCCACCAGACAGCCTTCGCAGACTTGCTCTGGTGATCGATCTTTGGTAGTCCGACCACCATCTCCTTCTTCGCTCTGGTTTTGAGGCTTTGGATATTCATACGACCAAATCGTGCATACCATGGCTAGGCTGAATCATCTGTTGAAATCATCTGTTGAAATCTTCATGCACTTCGATTTACATGCTTCAATTGGAATTTTGTAGTCGCTGACGAGCCCCATCCATTCATGATAGAGAGTTGGTTCGGTACATTTAGTTGTTTTTCAACCGTTCAATGAAGTTCATCCAACGGTTATCATGGTTTTGACACCTCCAATGTTTGTGAGTGGTGCACAGGGATGGTGTTAGCGAAATGGGTAAAGGAGTCATTTCGCGTGAGAACTCGCTGTCTTAGAAACTATCCCCACGCGCAAGACGCCGCACCACTTTCCTCCCTCACGCCAAACACGAAAGCAGAGAGAGAGTTTCGGGGAGTCGGAGGCGAGGCGATCTCCTCAACGACTTCGCCGTCGACGATGGTAGCGGCGACGAACACCTCGCCGGCGGAGGAGACACGTCCGTCCCCTCCTCCCCCTGGGCGCCGGTGACGGCGAGTGGAGGATGGGATTTCCCCCGTACCCCGGTGTCATGAAGACCACCTCGCCGCCGCCATCATCACGACTATCTCGCTGCCGCCATGAACAACCTCCACCGTAAGTCCCATCTTCCTCAAACCCGCTGCCCTCCTGATCTCCTCAAACCAACTAACCAGCGAAGAAAAGGAGCAAAACAACACAGAACCTGAACCAAAGCGCGGTCCGGCGAAGACTACGAGGCGGGGAGGGGAGAAACCCGGACCGAAAGCCCCAAAGCGATCCGCCTCCCGCATTGCCTCGGCCGCTCGATTCGGTGAATCCGAGCCGCCGCTTGCATGTTGCCACGGACGGTTCAATTTGGGCCGGATCGGTAAGCATTTCGACCACATGCATGCTCTAGCCCGGTGGTGAGGCATAGGGACGCGCGCGGCGAGTATGAGGATTTCCATGCAGGTGAGGCGGTCGATCTGAGTTTTCCTTATCTTTTCGCCGTGGGGGAATGTCTCAACTATTGTAGGGCATTTTATCTTTGTGTTATTTTCTTTTTGTTTCAGTTTATTTATGTTTTTGTTATTCAACTATTGTAGGACATAAGAATATCATCTCAGTCCAGTAAGCAAGAGATGTATGCTCTTTTTGTTTCAGTTTATTTACTTATGTCTTCAACCTTGTTTAGGAGGCCTAGGTAGGTGGCACTTACATACCTATTGGTTGTGGGGCATAAAACATGCCCAATTAAAAGTAAAATGAATCTGCGTATGAAATGATCATCTGCAAATTTGCTACCCAAAACGACTTCTTCCAAACTTTCCAGTGAAATGCTAGCTTTGCCATCGCCTGCATAGAGCTTAAACATATCATATTCTACGTTGTCTGGGATGCATGTTATTTCCTCTCCTTTGTCCGGTAGGTCCATGATACATTTGACATCCCACATAGTGATGGAGAGTTTCTTCCCATTGATATGCACGGTTTTATCTGTAGGATCATACTGATCTGCTATCCACATGCAAAGCTTGCGGTGGATATTCATATGCTGCATACATAAGAGGCCAGCAAATCCAAGATTCTCGATGAATAGCTTTTGTGCGATGCTGATTCTCTGTGCTATGTCAACGAATTTCCTCGCTGAGCATACTATATTCAAATCTCTACTCCGCATGCCTGGCGTCTGTCATAAATGGAAAAAGACATAGATCAGTACGTGTAGACATATATTCTCATTTGTGCAAACCATTTCTTTGTTTCCCCTGCAATTGTTAAGTATTGGAATTGAACTGTTAATTTTGAATAAAAACTTCAAACTCCACGAGAGATCTGCTAGTACAATAAAATTGTATGCTTCGCTTATGCAGGTGCCCTTCAGTAGGTGATAATGAAGGAAATAATACCTACATCGGTCAATTTGTTACGTTGAAGATTCCATGGGTGGTTGCAGAGTTTTATGTTGAAAACAAGAGACAGATCTCATGTATGGGTACTTGAAATGAAGAAAACATTACAGCAAAAATGAAATGTTTAGGTACCTTCATCGTAGACATCGGCATGTGTTGTGTTCACCCTCCGCCGACTGGAAAAGCTTGGAAGGAATGTGCCTACTGTTGTATATAGCTGGCAAAAGCATACGATGGGGATAATAACAACTTCCGATTCTGAAGTTATTGTTGTGGCTAACAACCTAATATCAGGCGACGACTAACTGTCGAAAGCTAACGATTCAAAAATTAGATTCTTGTCTATATCTAAGCAAGTAATTTAGACAAGTAATTTGAAAATATTATTTCTTCATATAGGCCAACCGTGTACGTACTGCATTCAGAGAAATTGCAATGGCGGCGAATAGGTTAACTCATTGAGAGAACCATTGCTTGCCCGCATAGGTTAATATAGCCAAACGACGTACGTACTGCATTCGACGATTTCTCATGTGCAGTACGAAATGAGCTTTGGCGGCGAATTCTAATGGCACGTCAGCGGTGCAGGTGGGAGTCTAACGTGAAATTTTGAGCTCATTTAAAGAAGGACTGCTTGCTTGTATTGGTTGACACTACTATACGGTGTACGCACTGCCTTCTATGATTTCTCATGCACGAGACAAGTATGAACTATGGTGGCGAATTGTAATGACGTGTCAGCGGTGTAGGTGGGAGTTCAACGTGAAATTTCGAGCTCATTCAGAGAAGGATTGCTTGCCCGCATAGGTTAATATAGCCAAACGACGTACGTACTGCCTTCTATGTTTTCTCATGCGATGCAGAATGAACTATGGCGGCGAATTCTAATGGCACGTCAGCGGTGCAGGTGGGAGTTCAACGTGAAATTTCGAACTCATTCAGAGAACGATTGCTTGCCCGCATAGGCTAATATAGCCAAACGACGTACGTACTGCATTCGACGATTTCTCATGTGCAGTACGAAATGAGCTTTGGCGGCGAATTCTAATGGCACGTCAGCGGTGCAGGTGGGAGTCTAACGTGAAATTTTGTTCTCATTTAAAGAAGGACTGCTTGCTTGTATTGGTTGACACTACTAAACGGTGTACGCACTGCCTTCTATGATTTCTCATGCACAGTACAATATGAACTATGGTGGCGAATTGTAATGACGTGTCAGCGGTGCAGGTGGGAGTTCAACGTGAAATTTCCAGCTCATTCAAAGAAGGACTGCTTGCTTGTATTGGTTGATACTACTAAACGGTGTACGCACTGCCTTCTATATTTTCTCATGCACAGTACAGAATGAACTATGGCGGCGAATTGTAATGACGTGTCAGCGGTGCAGGTGGGAGTCCAACGTGAAATTTCGAACTCATTCAGAGAACGATTGCTTGCCTGCATATGTTAATATAGCCAAACGACGTACGTACTGCCTTCTATGTTTTCTCATGCACAGTACAGAATGAACTATGGCGGCGAATTCTAATGGCACGTCAGCGGTGCAGGTGGGAGTTCAACGTGAAATAGGCTAACTCATTCAGAGAACGATTGCTTGTCCGCATAGGTTAATACTGCCAGCTTTCTATGTATGTTGTAGTCTACCACTGCATAAGAAATATGGCACAGACATGCTCATAATGATACCAAGTTTCACATCTGGCACATCACATCTTACAATAAAATGATTTGCCTCAAATTGAATGAAAAGCAGAATAATTGAAGGTGTAATTTCGTAACTTACAGCCTCTTCAATTGAAATTTTTTTAGTCCACCTAATTAATGACCCTGAGGATCTGGAAAGTTGTCTGACAGGGAAAGAAAATGCAAAACCAAGTGCCTTCCCCCCATCTTTCCCATCCTCCCTTTGAATAAAATTCTTTAGTGCTGAGGCAATGAAATTGAACAAATCCTGCAAATAAAGTAAAACTCACATACAGAAGCACTATAACTTGTAGGGAAGTGGAAATAAAATGATGAAGGATTACCTCGCTTGTACTCTTAGTCAATTCTTCAGTGATAGGATGATGTTCAACTTTTTAATTGATGATGGTAGACCATGCACCAAATTCTAGTTTCAAGACTCTAAAGCTCGTCCCTCCAAGATCAATGGTATAATAGATACCTTCCTCACTCCTGGTCACATGCACAATACGAACTACTGTAAGACTTACACAATAGCGGATTTTAGGATAAATTGTCCACCAGACACACTTGAATAAAATATATGCATGAACATTACATCATTTTATAAAATAAAAAAGAATGCAACATGCACATGAAATAATTTAAATAGGTATAAGGATTATTCTCATTGATGCAGGCCCCTTCAATACAATTCCCACAGTGGACAAATAAGTGTGTCTAGAATTCAAAACAAAGCCTTCTGCTGTACTTGAAAGAAGGGCAAATAATACAGCTTTAGACAAGGTTGGAAGGAATATGACATCAATGCAAGGTCAACAATGAAAGCATAAAGGAGAAGAAGGGTCGCAGTTCTAGTTTCATGCATATCAGAGTCCTCATTTAAAACGTCTCAATCTCAGTATGTACTCATTCCAAGTATTAATTTACTACACATGAAGTCTGGATATTCAAGTTCATAAACTGTATCGTAGAGAGGCAGGCAGGGAATATTCCTAAAATGCGACAAGGAGAGCTCTTGATTTGCATGAGAATGCAACACAGAGAGAGAGAGAGAGAGAGATTCCTGAACCAGGTCAAAGGGAAATCTTGATTTGCACCTAGTCCGATCCAATCAAATCCGCGCAAAATCTGTACCAAAACATATCGCTCGCTACAAAACGGGGAATGGAATCCACCGCACGTGTATAACCCTAACGAAACCAGACGATTGCGAGAAATAAGCAGGTAGGAAGAGGAAAGGAGAGGGGGAGAGGAGGGGGAACGTATGGTGGCGAGGCGAGCTCTTGTTGGCGCGTGGGCTTGGTGGCGAAGGGGGCGGCGGTATCGTCGGCACAAACGGTTCCCAAGCACTGGCGCTCTGCTGTGAGGCCAGCTGGGTCGTTGAGGACGACGGCACCACCTACCGCAAGGTGAGAGCTTTCGATTTGGCCTCTCAATCGGTCGATCTGCTGCTGCTCTCTCTATTTCCGGATCTTGGGCGTGTAGATCCGGATCGGTGAGCTTGGTTCTTGGTTCTTGGTCGTAGGGTTGCAAGCCGCCACCGTCGGGCGGTCGGTGGCGGCGAGCTCTTCGCGGCGTGGGCTTGGTGGCGGAAGGGGCGATGGTATCGTCGGCGACGAACTCGTCATTGCGGTTTGAGAGGAGGACGAATGATGCGCAGGGTTGAGAACCGATTGGTCGCGAGAGAACCGATGCGTTGGGTCCAGGCTCTCGCTGAGTCGGTCGCGAGAGTTAATGTAATATCCCAAACGCCGTTACGGCGCATGTTTTTAAATAAATCGCGGAATCGCGGTTTTGATGCATCGCGGAAGGGAAAAATCTTGGGGAAAATTTCTTCATCTAGGTAAATCCATCCCCATCCCAATCCTCTGTTTATTGGTTTTATTAGGGTTCTTGGCTCGATATTCATGGATAGATATTAGATCAATCACCCGATTAGAATTTTGCCGCGGATTGGTTTTAGATCTATTCGCGCAGCGCCGGTTGTCTCTCAGTTTTGGGCTCGAAATTGATTTTTCCTGAGGGTCTCCCCAAAAGGAAAAGTGTAGAGGACGTCCAGATCTAGCTATTATATTTTTTTCAATTTGTTTCACCAATGGATCTGGGAGATACGGGGTCGCCAAACTCGCTGATTTGCAGGCGGCCAGATCTGCGCAGCCGACGGTAAACCGTCGTTTAAAATTATAAAACGAATTTTCCTGCAGGTATTCCCAAAAGGAAAGTTGTAGATTACTTCCATATTTACCTCCTGTAGTTTTATCAAAATTTTATACCACGGGATCTAGGAGAAACGGAGACGACAATATCGCTGTCCGGCAGGCGGTCGGGTTGTTATAGTCCGACTGTAATCCGGGGTTTAAAAATAGTAGATGAATTTTATGGCCTTGGCCGTAGTTGGGAAAATTGTAGATAATTTAGATATCTAGCTTCTGTGTAAATTTGGTAATTTTTAGACCTCTGTGCTGTCGGGGCCGCGCATTTGAATGCGGCTGCCCAAATCTGCAGAGCAGAGCTTGTCCTCTGTTTTGGGCATTTATTTACTCCTAGCTATGATTAAAATAAAAATAGGTGTTCTCCATGAAAATTGTAGGTTTTTAAGTCATGAATCCAGAGAGGTATTATTTTCTATTTTTAGATGTATATATTTAAAGATACAAAACTAAGAAGCAGCGCTGCTGCAGAGACTAAAATGCTGTTTTGTGGAGCGGAGAGGAGTTTTCATGGTTCGGGTCTCTAGCGATGTTTTATATTTTTATGTCATGTTTGTATGCTGTGGTTGAGTGCTGAGAGGTGTCTTATGGACAGGTGGTCTTGTCCTGAGCGCCCTTGACTTTTGTTGTTCGTCGCTTCATCGTATTGAGGCAAGTAAGCGTAGCGGTGGTTGCTACCGTTTAACCGTTGTTCATAATACATTCAGTTTACATTATTATCGTAATTTGATACAATTGCCATGATTGCATGATATTTTAATTGTGGAATTCTTGCTTAATGTTAATATGTTGATCATGAAATTAGTATGTGGTGGATGTTGATTATGTTGAGAGCATGATAATGCTCCTTGCGGATGAATTAATGTGATTAATGGATTTTCATATTATTCAATCATTCATGACATATCATGTCCTTTGTATGTGGATGTCGCCGCTTATAGCGCGACCGTACAGTGATAAGCGTCGTATATTGCCGTGTCTGACGCACCTCTTCGCCCATGGAAGCATTCGTATATTGTCAAATACGATGCATTGCACTTTCGCTACGGCAAGAGTAATGTGGAGCATAGCATGAGCATTCATATGCATTCATATGCATTGCATTGTGGAATGATCATTTGCATACATATGCAATATAATGTGGTGAAGTTATTTTGTGGAATGTACAACTTCATAGTTGTAATGTGGAATTGGCTCTTTGTGAGCTATTGATTGAATGAAGGTTGTGGTTGTGATATTGAAATGTGGTTCGTCCCTTGTGTGATTAAGATGGTGTCATGAAACTCTCTTTTCATACTTTCCTTGTTTATAGTAATTGTAGATATGAGAAGTAATATAGTATTGAAGTAAGACATACATATGTTTTATTGCCTTTGATAGTGGTAGTGGTTGTGGATTTAAAATAGTCAGTCATGAATTCAATTGTTATTGTTTTACCGTCATTGATAGTGAATTGAGGTCGTGAATATGTACGTTGTTAATTATGGAAGATTAAATGTTGTTGATTAATCTATTGTGGCTTGTGGAGGAATAAATGTTTCTTTTGCATTTAATACGGGATAAAATGATTGCATTCATATGCTAATTAAATCTGAAATTTTAGAGGTATTATTCATAGAAGTTTATGGTGGTTTAATAACTTTGAACATAAATTGTAATTGTGGATGTATGGAATTATAATGATGATGTTTAAATTGCTTGTAGTTTGAATAACTTGTTAAGCAGTTTACTTGCGAGATTTTTATCTCACTCTTGCTTCCCCTCCCTCTGGTGGACTTTGAGCATGCATTGGGAAGGGTAGAGCGGCACCTTGACCGATGCACTTGTATTATAATCTTAATGCTGAAATAAAGTTGAAAGAATTCTAGTCATTTGCTTAGTTATCATATTGATGTATGTTTCACCTTTTTAATGTTGAACATGGAATTGTTCCTTTGGTTGTTATTGTTAAGTTGATTATGAATATTAAATTGTTCTCATTATTCGTTATTTATTAGTTGTTTACGCCCGCTTATACTATCTTGCGTAATCTTGTTGCTAGTTTGTTTTATTTATAAATTGACTAGTAGAGTAGTATTAGTGGCATTCCGAGGCATTGTGGGTCCCGGGTGTTACTGATTAGTATCGAGAGCGGGCTTTAGGTCCGTGGTAATTAAACTATTAAATTGACACACTTGCAGAGAGGATAGGATGGGTCAAGCATTGCATTTATGCTTTTGACATGTTGCATTAATGATTTATGTTGAGATGATCTTGTATGATTATGATTTGCTCCTATGGTATTATGAGTGCGAATTGTTAATGATAATATGTAGAGATTGTTTTTTGCCTTGGCATTTGCGAGTCATACCACTTGTTTGTAGTATAGGGATTAGCGATGAAGTTACTTGAGTAACTTAATTGCATATGTTGTGAGTGAGTTTCTTTAGAAATATTGTTATCTTTCTTAAGTGGATTACGCCGATTCTTAGCTTATTGCGTTAATGAATTTCCTTTGAGTTTGTAATTCTTGCGGTTGAGGGTATGCAATTGGTCTCTACATTCCTTGAAGCAATTATTGTTTCTTTAGGACTAATGAGATACTTTTGCTACCTATGCTTATTGTTGGCTTGTAAGGTTAGTTCCTTCGTGGGAGTTTGTCTTGTTGTGAATCATGGCTTATTGGTTCGCTTGGTATTTTCTTTCATAAATGAAAGTTCTATGTTGCAAACTCATTAATATGTTAAAGCCTTGGATTTACGTATTTCTTTGAGATTTTCTCGAGTGTTGAAGTTTAATTCCTTTCCTTTCTAAAAGAAGTGTTAAAACCCTTTGTGCTGTTTTGCTTTGCCTAAGTGAATGTGGTAATCATATAAAATAATTCTTAAGGTATGAATTATCATGTTGAGATGTTAGCGTGGTGCATAATTAATTTTAACTAGCATCCTTGGAAGTGTAGATGATTAATTTGATATTACCTTGTAATAGTTTCTAGAAGAATTGTGATCTAGAATTTGTCTATATATGTTTAGAACTCATGGAGTTATTGAGAAGTGTGCAAAAGAACTAGAATGATTATTATGATTGTTTAAATTTCTATCATGTTGGATAAATTGAATTATTTTTGTCTTTAGCAATTAATCTGACCGTTTGGAAATTAGTAAGTAAGGATGTGTTGGAATATTACCTTGGTAATATTGACCTTTAATCTGTCATTTATTTAGATACTTTATGAGCATGTACAATTATTAGATTCATCTATCTTTCACCATGTTAAATTGTTAAAACATGTATAAAGAAATAGATGAAGGTTGAGGTAATGAATTGTAGAATCTTGTCTTACAAACTGGTATTATTGAAGTTTAAAATTGTTTCGTTCTAATTTTTGAACGTAAGGAAAAATATTGAATCAAAGTTCATGATTGCTTTATGATTGTAAATAGAGTTAGATCATGAATGTTGTTATGATAAAATAATAATCAACTATTTCTAGTAATGACTAAGAGTACAATCAATGTGTGCTAAATTAGAGTTGAGCATCATTAAGAATTGAATGTATGAAATTTGATGAGAGATTTATACTAGCATGTTTTGTGAGATTGCCATGTTCTAGCATCATCTTGTTTAAGAGCTTTGCTTTAATATGGTGGTTTATGCACTAGGATTTCCTAGATTAAATAGTCGCAATCTTATTTAGATAATAGAAACATGATGAAATGATTTCTTGTGTTTCTTTTGGAAAAGTTTATGCCATGATTAGTGAATATGATGATGCTTGTTAAGAATGTATTATTCTGATGTTAGTATGATGGTCAGTAGGTGGTTGTGATGATAATGTTCAATGTTCTATAAATAAAAGAATTTGATAACTTCCATGATACTATTTAAATCAAAAGATTTGAGATTTGCGTATCACGATCTTTTGATCTCGACTTATGTCGCATTGAAATTGTTTGAGCAAAAGCCTTTTATTAGTTCTTAAGGGATTATTGTGTTGCGTCTTCAATTCTCTTTGTTGGAATTGTCGGTGATACCGTAATCAAAGAAGGTTGTTCTCTTTGTTAAAAGAAAAGTTTGGGTAAAAGTATTGGAGGTTGAAGTCAAGTTGTGCGTTTCTTTTTGAGTTGTATTTGACTTCTTATTCTCGCCGCATAAGAGTTACTTGAGCTCAAATGGCAATATTTTCATGATATAAGAGCTTCTTGAGCTCGAATGGCCTTCTATATTCGTATTTGGTTGAGATTTGATGTTTTCTTCTTGAGGAGGCATGTGCCTTGATTGTGATCTTATCTTTTGTTGTCCAAGATTTTATTGCTTCTTCTTTTGGTCTTTTGTTTATTGCGGATGGTAACATTTTCCTTTGTCTTGGAATTTACTTCTTTTTGCCTCTCAAGAAAGGGGTATTTGATTTGGGATTGCAAAGTCTTTTAAGATGTGTATGGCATCTAGTTGGTGTGTTGGGCGATGATTTGGAAATCCTTGGTTCAAGGAAGTTAAATTTTCAAAGGGAATGGATTGGAAAGTTAATAATATCTCGAGCAGTATTATGCTCTCTTGATTCTTGTGTGAACTGTGTGTTATGGCAGAAGTCATCTGCAAAATTGAGTTGATATATGTTGTGATGTATTCTTTTCCAGTTAGGAAAAGAAAATAATTGTTTTGGTCTGTCGAGTGTTTTTCACTCTTGGCTTGTGCAGTGTGGATTCTCTAAATGTCTATTTGGAGAGTGTGAATGGTTTTGTTGTGAATCCTTTGATTTGGATCGTGGTCATTTGAAGGAAGGTTGTTTGCTAGTGTGTTGCTTGAGAACGCTTCATTCTTCTTGTGGTTGGGTTACGTTTGTAACAGTTATTGTTTGTGCTTCGGGTAATGTTATGAGTGGAATCTGTGGTTGAATTCTTTAAAAGGGGTACAATGTATTACCCCGATTATAATATATAGAGGAGAATATTCTAAGAATGAGGATGGTATTAGATAAGTGGCTTCATAGTTGTGGTGGAGAATTTTTGTGAGAACGGCGGGATTTGTTGGCCGCTCAGAGCCGACAAAAGAATTGCGGGCGCTCGGCGTTGACCGGCGTGTGTCAGGGACTAGACGAGTTGGACATGAGGAAGAGAGCCACCAGATATCGGAGGCCCTCTTGTGAATCGGTCGAGCGAGAAGGTGACGTGGAGCTTGAAGTTCAAATGTAGAAGAAGGACCCGAGTTCTTCGAGGGCGGGTGAGAACCCGTAGTTGTTGTTCCCTCGTGATGTTCTATCCTTGGGATGCTCTATTCTTTGGTTATTCTTTTCTTGATTGTTCTTTATCTCGTGGGTTGAGGAGCGAGATTCGAGGACGAATCCTTTTAAGGTGGGGAGAATGTAATATCCCAAACGCCGTTACGGCGCATGTTTTTAAATAAATCGCGGAATCGCCGGTTTTTCGGTAAATCGCGGGAAGGGAAAAATCTTGGGGAAAATTTCTTCATCTAGGTAAATCCATCCCCATCCCAATCCTCTGTTTATTGGTTTTATTAGGGTTCTTGGCTCGATATTCATGGATAGATATTAGATCAATCACCCGATTAGAATTTTGCCGCGGATTGGTTTTAGATCTATTCGCGCAGCGCCGGTTGTCTCTCAGTTTTGGGCTCGAAATTGATTTTTCCTGAGGGTCTCCCCAAAAGGAAAAGTGTAGAGGACGTCCAGATCTAGCTATTATATTTTTTTCAATTTGTTTCACCAATGGATCTGGGAGATACGGGTCGCCAAACTCGCTGATTTGCAGGCGGCCAGATCTGCGCAGCCGACGGTAAACCGTCGTTTAAAATTATAAAACGAATTTTCCTGCAGGTATTCCCAAAAGGAAAGTTGTAGATTACTTCCATATTTACCTCCTGTAGTTTTATCAAAATTTTATACCACGGGATCTAGGAGAAACGGAGACGACAATATCGCTGTCCGGCAGGCGGTCGGGTTGTTATAGTCCGACTGTAATCCGGGGTTTAAAAATAGTAGATGAATTTTATGGCCTTGGCCGTAGTTGGGAAAATTGTAGATAATTTAGATATCTAGCTTCTGTGTAAATTTGGTAATTTTTAGACCTCTGTGCTGTCGGGGCCGCGCATTTGAATGCGGCTGCCCAAATCTGCAGAGCAGAGCTTGTCCTCTGTTTTGGGCATTTATTTACTCCTAGCTATGATTAAAATAAAAATAGGTGTTCTCCATGAAAATTGTAGGTTTTAAGTCATGAATCCAGAGAGGTATTATTTTCTATTTTAGATGTATATATTTAAAGATACAAAACTAAACAGCGCTGCTGCAGAGACTAAAATGCTGTTTTGTGGAGCGGAGAGGAGTTTTCGCGGGTTCGGTCTCTAGCGATGTTTTATATTTTTATGTCATGTTTGTATGCTGTGGTTGAGTGCTGAGAGGTGTCTTATGGACAGGTGGTCTTGTCCTGGCGCCCTTGACTTTTGTTGTTCGTCGCTTCATCGTATTGAGGCAAGTAAGCGTAGCGGTGGTTGCTACCGTTTAACCCGTTGTTCATAATACATTCAGTTTACATTATTATCGTAATTTGATACAATTGCCATGATTGCATGATATTTTAATTGTGGAATTCTTGCTTAATGTTAATATGTTGATCATGAAATTAGTATGTGGTGGATGTTGATTATGTTGAGAGCATGATAATGCTCCTGCGGATGAATTAATGTGATTAATGGATTTTCATATTATTCAATCATTCATGACATATCATGTCCTTTGTATGTGGATGTCGCCGCTTATAGCCGCGACCGTGCAGTCTGGCGTCGTATATTGCCGTGTCTGACGCACCTCTTCGCCATGGAAGCATTCGTATATTCTTGAAATACGATGCATTGCACTTCTACGCTACGGCAAGAGTAATGTGGAGCATAGCATGAGCATTCATATGCATTCATATGCATTGCATTGTGGAATGATCATTTGCATACATATGCAATATAATGTGGTGAAGTTATTTTGTGGAATGTACAACTTCATAGTTGTAATGTGGAATTGGCTCTTTGTGAGCTATTGATTGAATGAAGGTTGTGGTTGTGATATTGAAATGTGGTTCGTCCTTGTGTGATTAAGATGGTGTCATGAAACTCTCTTTTCATACTTTCCTTGTTTATAGTAATTGTAGATATGAGAAGTAATATAGTATTGAAGTAAGACATACATATGTTTTATTGCCTTTGATAGTGGTAGTGGTTGTGGATTTAAAATAGTCGGTCATGAATTCAATTGTTATTGTTTTAGTCATTGATAGTGAATTGAGGTCGTGAATATGTACGTTGTTAATTATGGAAGATTAAATGTTGTTGATTAATCTATTGTGGCTTGTGGAGGAATAAATGTTTCTTTTGCATTTAATACGGGATAAAATGATTGCATTCATATGCTAATTAAATCTGAAATTTTAGAGGTATTATTCATAGAAGTTTATGGTGGTTTAATAACTTTGAACATAAATTGTAATTGTGGATGTATGGAATTATAATGATGATGTTTAAATTGCTTGTAGTTTGAATAACTTGTTAAGCAGTTTACTTGTCTGAGATTTTATCTCACTCTTGCTTCCCCTCCTACTGGTGGACTTTGAGCATGCATTGGGAAGGGTAGAGCGGACCTGCACCGATGCACTTGTATTATAATCTTAATCTTTGAAATAAAGTTGAAAGAATTCTAGTCATTTGCTTAGTTATCATATTGATGTATGTTTCACCTTTTAATGTTGAACATGGAATTGTTCCTTTGGTTGTTATTGTTAAGTTGATTATGAATATTAAATTGTTCTCATTATTAGTTATTTATTAGTTGTTTACGCTTCCGCTTATACTATCTTGCGTAATCTTGTTGCTAGTTTGTTTTATTTATAAATTGACTAGTGTAGAGTAGTATTAGTGGCATTCCAGGCATTGTGGGTCTGAGGGTGTTCTGATTAACCGCTCGTAAGCGTGTAAAGCGAAAATACAAATTTGCCTTTACCAATTAAGCGGCCGGATGTGTTAGAGGTGTTAGCACCTCCGTATGGGTGAACCAAAACTCTTCGTGATAACGCTGAAGATAGAGGTGTCCAAGCGGGCGGGCCTTAACGGCCGCACTGCTGCGTCTGCCATCGTTGGCTTGCCCCGACCGGCGACAAGACGGAGGCTAAGCAGTAAGGCCGACGCGGCAAGACGGCGGGCCGGCCGTGCACAGGCGGCCTTGTGACGACGGCGGCAGGCGACGGCAGCACGCCTGGTTTAATCGGCCGTCGTGCCGACGCCTGCCACGGCACTGCCTACCGTTTAATTCGAAAAAATAGCGGTTTTTGACCGTTGGAGGGAAAAATTGGGAAAAATAACAAAAATTCGAAAAAATCTGAAATTTTTCCTATAAATAGGGGGGCAGCCGGCCTCCATTTTCCACACCTCAAACCTCACTCTCATCTCTCGGTTTAGCTGTGAAAAATCCGAAAGTGTTGCGCAAATTTGGTGAAAATTCGGGCAAAATTCGAAAATTCAAAAATCTTGAAAGATTTTTGTAGGAGCTACAAAGGAGGTAGTAGTCTTGTCTTATTTTAATTCTTGGTATTATTTGTTGGTTTAATAGTAAGTTAATCGTTCTTTTATATTTCAATTTGCAGTTGATTTAATGGAGAACTACGATTTTGAACTCTCCGAATTCGGCCTCTCGGCGGAGGATATGCAACCGTTTCAACAAGCATATCCATCGCGGAGGACATACAACAAGCGGAGAGGAGGCCCGGTGGAGCATATCCATCCATCTTCTGCGGCTCAACAAGTGCATCCACAACAAAGCACGGTGCAAAAGAACAAGAGCGATTACATCGGCGGTTTGGAATGATTTCGACAAGAAGATCAAGACCAGCGATGATGGAAATTGATGAGGTATCTTTGTTTGTAAAATTTGTGGTAATGAAGCGATCGCAAAATCTTGGTGGGACGGGTCACCTACAACGACATGCGACAGTCGCAAAGAAGGCAAGGAATACAAATGCGTCAGACACAGCTGCAATACAACCCCGACGGCTCGGTACGTACGTGGGAGTACAACCCAGAGGTAGCTCGGGAATCTCTTTGTAGATTGATTGCTTCTCAAGATTTACCTTTAAATTTTGGTGAGTCAGATGCTTTTGAAAAATATATTAGAAATGCTCATAACCCTAGATTTAGTTCTGTATCTAGGCAAACAACAACTAGAGATTTAATTAAATATTATAACAATTGTCGTGAAAATTGAAAGAAATGTTTCATACATGTACATTCTCTATCGCTTTGACATCCGACATATGGAGTGGTAGGGCTAGAGAAGATTATATTAGTGTTGTTGCTCATTATGTTAATGATGAGTGGATAATGGAAAAAGAATTATAGGATTTAAATTAATTAATGTTTCACATAATGCTGAAAATATTGCAGAAAGTATTATTAGAGTTGTAGAAGATTTTGGCCTCACGGATAAAATTTTTTCTATAACTTTAGATAATGTTTGCAAACACTAAACTATGGAAATTCTTACTCCTATGTTTAATTCTTATGCACAATCTTTTTTACTGCATCAACGTTGTGCTTGTCATATTATTAATCTCATTGTTAAATCTGGTTTAAAAGATTAAATGCTTGTATTGATTCTTTTAGGGATGCAATTTCATTTATTAATTGTTCTAACCAACGAATAGCTGCATATAAGAGTTTTTGCGTAGCAATGAGCGTTAATCCTAGAAAATTTGGTTTAGACATGCTGTTAGATGGAACTCTACTTACCTTATGCTTAAACATATGTTGCCATATAAGAGCACATTATCGTATTCCTTCACACCCAAAGCCATCAATCTCGTAGCTCCTCCAGAGAACCCAAGTTAGAGACCACGAACTTCTTGAGGACGATTGGGTTGTTGGTGCAAAAAATATTTTCTTTTTTAGAACTTTTTCATAAAGCTACACTTTGTCTTTCTGGAGTATACTACCCTACATCTCCTCTAATTGTTCATAACATTCTTGAAATTGCCACTCACCTAAAAGCTTTTGAAAATGATCCTATACTACGGGATGCTGTAGTTGCCATGAAAACTAAGTTTTTAAAATATTGGAGGGAAATTCCTATTTTATATGCATTCGCCTTTATTTTGGATCCTAGGGCCAAACTCCAAGGATTTATAAATGTTTTACAACTTTTAAGTGATGCTACTGGTTTAGACTACTGTACATACTATACTCTTTGTTAGGATAAATTATATGAGGTATATGATAAATATGAAAATAAGTTTGGGTGCATGCGTTTGGAAAGACCCCGTAGTCCCTAGCACCTCTGGGGGACTATGCAATGGGGCAAGATTTTTGGTTCTTCGTCTAGGGATTCTCGTGCGGTGCGGTACACAACAATCGGGAGGAAGGCGACAAAGCACCTGGAGACCTATCAAGCTATCTCAACGGTGATAGCGTGAGCTTCGGCGAGGAGTTGAACATCCTCTCATGGTGGCAAACCCGAAGGTATCATATCGATGCTATCCATATTAGCACGGGATGTGTTGATCTATTCTGTCTCTACAGTCTCCTCGAGTCGACATTCGATCTTTCCGAAGAATAATTGAGGAGCGACGAACAAGTCTCTCCAACGAGATGGTCGAAGTACTTCGACCAGTCAAAGGCTGGGAACAAGTGAATCAAGACTTCAACATCTGCAGATAATAAAGATTTAGAAGAATCTTTTGAGAATTTGTATTTAGATAGCAATGAATAGAATTTTCAATATTTTCTTCACATCAGACCACTAATGAGCTTTATAGGTGTACTCTTTTTCTTTACCAAGGTTTTCTCAAATTGAGTTTTACTTGGTAAAGTTTTTAATGAGGCGACCATCCCATGTAATTTAATAAATTAATAAAGCTCATTATGTCATTGCAAATATTTATTTTATGATTAACAATGTCTACATTTTATATATTTTTCGATTTTTCTATATTTTACAATTTTTCTTATTTTTTTCAATTTTCTTATTTTTTCTTTTTTCAAGCTAAGCGGGCTGGCGGTAAGAGCTACCGTTTAGCCTTAACTAGTGCAGGCACGCAAGACGCAGACGCCATGTGGCCGTGCGGCTCGCACCGCGACCCGTGGGCGGCACGGCACGACCCGTTTATTACATCGGCCTTAACGGGCCGTGCCGAGCCGGGCCCGTCGTCGTCTTGACCTGGCACGGCCCAATGGACACCACTAGCTGAAGATCCGTGACTCAATCGGGGAAAAGGCCTGGGAGGAGGGGATAAAGGCAGAGAATTTCCTTCCCCATCCCCGTCTCATCTCCTGTTGCAAGCAGCCGAGCCAAGACTCCAGGGGATGCGGCTCCCGGCGGCGGCCACCCTCCTCTTCCGCCCGCCGCAGCCGCTCCCTCACGGCGGCCTCTTGCCTCCACGCCTCTCCTCCGTCCAACACCTTCCCTTCGCCCGCCCACGCCGCCACTCCTCTTCGACGTCAACAGCCTCCTCCCCGCCTCCAACACTGCCATCTTCTACTGGAGGCGGAGGCGGAGGCAAGGCCGTCCGCCGCCGCGCCCGCGACTCCCCCGAGGGCCTCCTCAGGCATCAGCTCGACATGTGCTCCCGCAACGCAGACCTCCCCACCGCCCTCAGCCTCTATGACGCCGCCCTCTCCCCTGCCTCCCCCATCCGGCTCTCCCTCCACCACTATAACTGCCTTCTCTACCTCTGCTCCACCGCCGCCGCCTCCTCCCCAGAGGCCGCCCAG
Source organism: Bonia amplexicaulis (assembly GCA_036346245.1). Classification (NCBI taxonomy): domain Eukaryota; kingdom Viridiplantae; phylum Streptophyta; class Magnoliopsida; order Poales; family Poaceae; genus Bonia; species Bonia amplexicaulis. Next base: position 17,409,247 of record CM070766.1, read on the forward strand.
CGAGGCTACGAGATTTTTCAGGATGGAGGCCGACCACGTCGAGCCCAACGAGGCCACCCTCACCAGCGTCGCCCGCCTCGCCGCTGCGCGCCGCGATCCACCCATGGCCTTCTCGCTCGTCCGACGCATGGCCGCCGCCGGCATCGCGCCGCGCCTCCGCACCTACGGCCCCGCCCTCTTCGCCTACTGCGACGCAGGCAACGCCGACGGGGCAAGAGAGGTCGAGGCTCACATGGACGCCTCCGGCGTCGTGCCCGAGGAGCCCGAGCTCGCCGCGCTGCTCCGTGTCAATGCTGACAAGGGGAGAGCCGACGAGGTGTATAGGGTCCTGCACAGGACGCGCGTGCTTGTCAGGCAGGTCTGCGAGGCAACCGCCCAAGTAGTTGAGGCCTGGTTTGGCTCGGACGCGGCGTCAGAGGCGGGGTTGGACAAGTGGGACGCCGACAAGGTCAAGGAAGGGGTTGTGAAGGGTGGTGGCGGCTGGCATGGGCAGGGCTGGCTGGGCAAGGGGCAATGGAGCGTTGGGCGAAGCGAGATGGACAAGAATGGGACATGTCAACGGTGCGGGGAGAAGCTTGTGTGCATCGACATCGATCCATCGGAGACTGAGAACTTTGCCAAGTCGCTCACTGAACTGGCGTGCAAGCGGGAGGTCAAGGAAGATTTTGTGCTGTTTCAGGTTCAGTGTCCCTTCTTTCACTGAACTTCGCAAATTTATTTCCAATGGGGAAAGGATTGATTCACAATCTTTCGTTCTGTTACTTGTGATTTAACTGCATATCTGCTACATTGTAAGCTTCTCTGTCTAATTGAGAACCTGATATCTGCAGGACTGGCTCCGTCGCCATGGACCATTCGATGCTGTTATTGATGCCGCTAATGTTGGCCTTTACGATAATAAAGCTTTCAGTTTTTCTCAGGCAAGATTAAGAAGACGTTTGTCCTGCAAAGCAGTGAAGCTATGATCCGATTGTTCATGCCATGCAGGCAGACAGACAGCTAATACTGTCAATTATGCACCATGCTTTCCTTGTAGGTGAACTCTGTTGTAAATGGCATACGGAGAATAACTAAGTCAAAGAAACTCCCACTGATCATTTTACATCGGAGCCGAGTAAATGGTGGTCCTGCAAAAGTTCCATACAATCAGAAGCTTCTACAGAGTTGGCGGAGCGCCAGAGCACTATATGCTACTCCTCCTGGTTCCAATGATGATTGGTGAGGCCATGTTTCCTGCTTGACATAACTATAGTAAATTCATCTGATGAAAAAGCATTATTAGCTGTTTTACCTACCAAAGGCCAGCTGATTGTTGTGAACTAGCACAACAAGGGGGTAATTATCTATCGGAGAGAGGTCGGACGTCGACGACTTGAAGTAGAATGGCGCTAGGTGAAGAGGACATCGATTGTGGGATGAATAGATCTAGAATATCTGGTTAAGGGAATGACCACAGCTGGACTTTAGGAACTAGGGACTTATTTATTCATCTTTGCTTGATTAATAATAGATACATGTTATCCCTTTTATACGGACGACCTGATTTGACGTCTAAGAAATAATTTATAAGGAAGCTTATCTCTAATAATTCAATCTAATAATAACTTGCCTAACTAATAGATAATACCAAACATCTAATAGATAGATTTATAAATAACAAATCATATCTAATATGCGCGGCGCTACAGTACTTTTCCCGAATATTAGACCTTAACATTGCACCCCTTGCGGTGAGGCATCTCGTCCTCGAACTGCGGTAGTGGCCACAGTTGAAGACCCGCTCTTCGCTGTTAGCCTTCAATTTATTAAAGAGAGATGGTGTGGCACTGGAAGCTATGGTGAGTGACTCTGATATCAATTTTTGTGAACTAGCACAACAAAGGGGTAATCATCCGCCGGAGAGAGGTTGGACGGCGACAACTTGAAGTAGAACAGCGTTAGGTGAAGAGGGCACCGATTGAGGGAGGAATAGATCTAGAATAGCTGGTTAAAGGAACGACTACAACTAGACTTTATGAACTAGGGACTTACTTATTTATCTCTGCTTGATTCATAATGGATACATGCTATCCCTTTTATAGGGATAACCAGACTTGACATCTAAGAAATAATCTATAAGGAAACTTTTTTCTAACAATTCAATCTAATAATAACTTACTTAACTAATAGATAATACCAATATTCAAGTAGGTGCTAGGCGGGCGGCAAGCAGAGGCTTAGCGACTAGGCTGCCCAGGTAGGGACTTTGCCCTCCCTCGCTCTCCATTTCTCCCCTGATTCCTCCTCGGCCTCCTCGGCCTCGCCCGATCTCCGCCTCGTGGGGTTGTCCGCCGTGAGTGGCACTGACGGTGGGAGGCGAAGGGGACCGGGGAGGCGGAGAGGGCAAAGGGAGGGAGGTGGAGAAGGCGAAGGAGAGGAGGCGGAGAAGGCGGACGGGCACCGGGGCACGGGTAGAGGCCGGAGGGAAGATAAGTACACAACGAAGAAGGGGAGGAGGGAAGGCGAAACACACCTGGGCGGCTGGGCGAGGTGGAATCCGGTGAGGAGGCAGACGGTGTTTATCGGCTACGATGAGGCCGAATCCAGCAAGTCAGCGGTGGCGGCAGCTCTGTGCGTGCGTGCGAAGAAAGCCTAGCTCCCCGTGCAGCGCCCTCGACGGCTCGACTATTGGTATTTGGACTCCTTTCCCTCCCTCTGTTATATACCCCATCATTCTCCGCCTAGCACGCCTAGGTGGCCGACAGATTCGCCATGGCAGACTGCCCGCCACCACCGCTGGTCAACCTCCCCGCCCAGGCCGCCTTTGACCGACTACGATCTGCCTCGCTGCCTAGCGCCCACGCACCCGATTTTCTCCCAAGGCCCGGCGGGCCCCTGATTGTTAGATAATACCAAACATCTAATAGATAGATTCCTAAATAATAAACCATACCTAATACGCCCGGCGCTACAATACCTGCGAGCTACAATACCTGTGCTACAATACTTTTCCTTAATATTGGACCGTAACATTGGTAGTATGCTCTCAGTGAAGTAAGCAATGTGCCATTTACAGTACTATGTAAATTTCACTAGATGATGGTGAGAGATGCCGAGGAGTGATTTGGGAATTATGCTTGCTTCCGTAATTGATGGATTAATTTTTTAGCCTTGAATTGTTCTCTAGGTTTTCCACCTCTGCAAATCGTTTATTTCCTATCCTGCTGTAGGTATTGGCTGTACGCAGCTGTTAGTTGCCGGTCATTGCTTGTTACAAATGATGAAATGCGGGACCACTTGTTTCAACTGCTTGGCACTAGCTTTTTTCCCAGATGGAAAGAAAAGCATCAGGTTTGTTTCTCATCTGCAGAACTCAACCATGAAGTCTGTACTTTCTAGAATGTTGAACAACCCATTAAATACGGTTTCTTGCTCCGAAGCTTGTTTCTTAACTGCTGCTCCATTTTAATGAGATGATGCAAAGCTTGCTCACAAGTTGAGGCTCAGTGGTGAGGCCTGAGGGCTATTGCCCCTTTGTTGGACATGTCATATGAGTAGCTTTGATGACATGTCCAAAAACTTCCCCTGAATTAATTTTGCTCCTGTTTCTTTCAAAATTTCTATGTAAAGAATCCGAGGCAACTCTATGCAGGTCAGGCTAACATACTCGGGGTGTGGTCCTTCTTTTCATTTGCCACCACCTTATTCAATTGTTATTCAGGTGATTAATCGAAATCTGGACCAAATTTATTCCCCCTCAGTATCACTAATGCGTGAATAAATGCTGAATGGCCCAACAAATGGTGCTATCGTTCTTTGATGTAGGAATCTGAAGATGGAAGCTGGCATGTACCAACAACAACTGGTGATATTGAAAAACCACGGCAGTGGATTTGTGCTACTAGGAAAAGTTCAGAGGAATCATCTCAGCAACTTGCAAGGTCAAGTTAGATGGGCTGTTAGGCTTTGCTAGATTGGATTCCGTTATCTATCGGGATATGACCTCATGGGGCCATGCGTGTACCAGAAGTATGAAAATACTGAAATTTCGGCCTGAGGCCTCTGTTCTTATCCTAGTTGAGTTTTGAACAGTAGTTGCTCTTGAGATTCAGGGAGCAGTTGAGCTGACCAGTATGTGTGAAAAAGCACATGGTTATTAGTAGTGAGCACTGAGCAACCATGGGATGTTGCCCGTGAAAATTTTGCTGTAACATGACTAGTGTGATTACTCTGTCTGCCAATACGGATGATTATTTAGCTGAAATGTTGTGCATGTATGGTACCATGGATGATGATATATAGACTGCTAGTAGTGAGGCATCCTTATACTCTCTGAATTGTGACGATGGTTTACACAAACTGATGATAATTTTAGTAATGTTAATTTCGCAAGTGCCAAATTAAGAAACTGGAGAATAAATTACCAGAATGTAGGCCAGTTAGATTAAGCCATTTCATTTTGCTGCATTTTGTTGTTGAAGTGTTACCCATCCTTCTAGATTATTACATCAAGTCTGTTGTACTATACATGTTATAATATGTGGTTTTTGGTTTGGTACTTGACTATTCTTCACAGGAATTAAGAGAACCGATGAAGCCATACCTTTTGCGAGGCAAGTTTAGTGTTCCTTGATAGTGGCGCCACAGAAGATAAAAAGCTAGCTAAGAAGACCGAGCTAATTATCTGGCTGAAATTAACAGCTTGCCAGGTACAATTTTGGGTATCACTGATGCAAAACTGGTTATTGGTTAATGGTGAATTTTCTATTTTTCTTTCTTTTGGATGCAGAGGCAATTATATGAAGCATTTCTGAACAGCAAACTAATCCATTCATCTATGCAGGGATCACCCTTGGCCGCAATCACAGTAAGCATCACGTTCAAAGCTATTTCTTTGTACTGATCCTGTCTACCTTTATTTGTCCTCATGTTGCCTGCATCCTGTGGCATTTACTCATCTTTTTTTCACATATGCTCATCATGTAAATTTTTATGGGAGGAGGCGTTTACTCATCGTATGGTGTTGTGGATAGTGTTGTTTCTGTGATGCACATTCTCTTGTTGCTTAATGGACTAAATTTATTTAAAAAACATTTTTACTGTGCATGTTCCTTGGTGCAATTATTTTTGTTTCAATTTTTTCTTCTTATAAACAGATTTTGAAGAAAATATACTATAACCTGTAAGAAACCTTGAAGCACAAATCTATTGCAATAGCTTATGAGGCTTATATAGTACAATGGATACAAACATTAGAAAACAGGAAAAGACCTAGATACCATTAACACCCATGAAAGTTTTTTTGTGGGTGGGGGGCGTGAAACTTATCTGGCATGAGTTAATCTGAACTGTTGATTCATATTGCCCTTATAAGAAACAAATACCTGCTCCACTGTGGCTGATGATATATTTGTTGTTCTCCATCTCATACTTGCTTTCTGCTTTCGTTTTCTTTTCCGTCGAAGTACTGCTTTGTGTCATAATGGAAATCAAAGTATTGCTTCGTGTCGAAAAAAATTTGTTGGTGCTACAGATTTTATAGAATCATCAATAAGTCATTAACACTCTTCAAAGATAACAGAAACAGGAAAATAAACCATGATCAAACAATATCAGCTCTTTCGAACGTGGCCATCAACCTAACAAGTAACAACGATATTGTCTTCACTAATCGTGTGTCTGTCTGTCTATCTGCAACTCATTCAGGCTGATATTGTTCTCAGAGGGTATATTGGTTGGAACTCAAGGCGTGCCCTTGAAGTCATCGACAAAGTTTTCCCCAAGGTATCCTATCCCATGCTCTCCTTAAGACCAGATCAAGTAACATGGAGAATTCAACTCATTACATGGCTATGGGTGGCGGAGCTAAAAAAATTGTGTTGGTGCACCATTGATGCTTTTGTACCATTTACACGGTGCCACATAGGTAGACAAAAAAAGATGTCAGTTTTTCTACAAGATCTGAACAGAGGGCATAGAATAAAATTTACGTCTAACTTCGTCATGTACTATCAAATTGCAATGAAGTATAAATTCAATGCAGTGAAGTATAAATTCAATCAGAACCTATAGCTAGCAAGGGTATATACATAATTTTCAAAAACTTTGGGAGTGCCCATGCATACAGGGCACCATAGCTGGCTGCACCCCTGACCTGCAGCTAATCTGATAACTCTTATATTTAAGCAATAGCCTCTTTTGCACTGATTAATGCACTGCTCTTCTGAGAAGAGCAGATCTGCGATGTACCCTGGTTGTTGATCGCCATTAGCCAGGCTAGCTGTTATTTATTGGCACAGTTTTGGAATGATTAACGGTGCTCTTTCAATGTGTCAGAAATCCTTTTTTGAGTTCAAAATATAAATCTTACCTAGTAATTCTCAACATAAAAAATCTATAGAGGTGCCAAGTTCCAATAGCATACTCTCTTACTTTTGCAACGGAAGATGCGAACTCACATTATCCTAAAAAGTTGTTGATTGCTTGCAACTCTTTCTTTCTCATCTACTTATCTAATATTCTAATGTAAGTGTGTACCAGATTGTTGTACATGAAAAGGAAATACATGGAAAACTTTTTGCTCCCATGTGTTAACCTCCCAAGATTACAATCTAAGAGAAGATACTTGTAATTCTAGAATCATCTGTTTTGCGATTAAACAATATAGATGGTGGTTTGCCAAATTAATAATTTAATACCCTCCATTTGCCGTAGGATTCACCAGTGCAACCTTGTTTGATAATAGTTTACTTTGGTGGCAATGATTCCATTGCTGCCCACTCGTCTGGCCTTGGACCTCATGTGCCGCTTGAGGAGTACATAGACAACATGAGAAAGATTGCGGAACACCTCAAGGTACAAAATTTTGTATACAAGTCAGATTTGCATGCTTAGACTGTTTGTATGCTTGTTTGACTGCTGCCTTTATGTTCAGAGCCTGTCTGAGAAGACACACATCATTTTCCTCAGCTGCCCACCGCTTAACGAGGACATGCTCCGGAAATCAACCAGGTGACACAGGATCATCTCTACTAGGATATCTGCATCAATCTAGTTTAAATTGAAGGTAATCTTGATGTTACAATTAATGCATTGCTGATGCCTGCCTTGTCCTGAAATGCATGCAGCACCGCCCTGAGTGAGATAGTGCGTACAAACGAAACCTGCCGTCTGTACTCTGAAGCCTGCGTATCTCTATGCAAAGAGATGGACCTGAAGGTGGTTGATCTTTGGAATGCTATGCAGAAACGGGATGACTGGGCGACGGCCTGCTTTACGTGAGTGCGCGTGTTCATCTGTCTGTTTACTTTTCCCCGGTTCTTCCTACAAACTCTACTCTTGAGAAAAACAGGAATTCTGAATCAATGTTTACATGCAGTGATGGTCTGCATTTATCTGAAGAGGGGAGCAAGATAGTTGTGGAGGAGATCCTGACGATCCTGAAGGAGGCAGACTGGGATCCATGCCTACACTGGAAAGCGATGCCGACGGAGTTTGGGGAGGACTCGCCCTACGACCTTGTTTCCTCCAGCGGGCAATCCACCGTCAACCCCTCCGAATGGACCATCCACAGGAAAATACCATGGGACTGACTCTCTCCATGGCTCAGCTGAAGCTTCCAGCTGCCTGACTAGACTAGCTAGTAATTAACTAGCATCCCTACATTATATATATGCTGGTGATCGATGGTCTATTCATGGTGATATGACTGATGGATGGATGGACCATGCATTCATGAATGGACGAAGAACATGATAAGATCGATGTTGTAGGGTGTTGGAAGTCTTACGATTTCTTCAGGACCTTTACAACCTCTTACGATTGCTTTTGACTGCCTCTCGCTGCTGTTCGACCTCTCTATCGCTCCTCCGATCTATTCGCCTTCGTGGTCGGAAACCTTCTGTTGAGGTTTCGACTTTCCAACCGCGCGTCTTGGCCGCTACGTTGCTCTTTCTTCGACCGCGCTTGAATTACCGTGATCGCAATTCTCTACGATCACACAATGATGCTGGTGATCACTGTTCATCGTGGTCAAAACACCCTTTCGACCACGTTCACTTCTTTACAACGTGGTCGGAGTTTCTTCCAACCACGTTTAGAGCTTGGCAGAGTAGTCGAAGTCCCTTCTGACCACTCACACTGTGGTCGAAGCCTTTATAACGTGGTCGAACGTCCTTACGATCAAGTTCAATCTTCTTGAATGTGGTCGATCGCTCTTACGACAACGTTCAATCTTCTTTGATGCGGTCGTACGTGTTCCGATCACCCTCAAATTTTCTCCGTCATGGTCGTGTCACCACCCGACCACGTCTTCTTCAGATTTGCTGTGATAGAACGCCTGCCAACCACGCTTGTCGATACTTTGCCGTGGTCGATACCCCTTCTGACCATATTTGCCGTGGTTGTTAGCTGGTATCGACCACGTCTGCGAGATCACACAATGAAACCGATACTCAGGTTTTTTTTCTCTCTTCTTTATTTCTCGCATTGATTAGATTACATGACTCCACCCCTTTTTATACCCGGCTCTACGACTTGCGCACGGGTTTAGACTCCGAATACAATTTGACTCCGACACCGGTCTGATTACTACTAACTTTCGACTTCGATTACTACTAACTTTTGACTTCGAATACAACTAACATTCCGGTCTGACTTTCGATCACGACCAGACTTTGAACAAGAATTCTAAAAACAAGATTATTTACGACATTCTCTCCCTAATCTTGTTTAGCAACTTCAATCATGTCGATTTTCCTCCTCATCTCTGAGAACTTGATTCGACCAAGTGGTTTAGTCAGTATGTCTGCCTTTTGTTCCTCTGTACTGATGTACTCGATCGCGATTCTTCCTTCAACACAGTCTATGATAAAATGATATATGGTGTCTATATGTTTGCTTCTATCATGAAGAACCGGATTTTTGCTAAGTGAAATAGCAGATTTGTTGTCTACCTTGAGTACGACTTTCAAAACTGCTTCGTCCGACAATTCGCTTAATAGGCGAGCCAGCCAGACTCCCTGGCATGATGCTGTGCTCGCTGCTATGTACTCCGCTTTATAAGATGACAAACCCTAAACTTAGGAGCCCCAAGTCTATCATTTTGAATAGCTTCATAATCTCTTCTTTAAACTTCATAATCTCCTTTGGATTTGTTTCTGTGATGATCAAGTCATCCACTTAAACCCTCACAACCAGCCTTGTCTTCACATCCCCTCTCGTGTACATGGCATGCTCCGACTTACACCGTTTGAACCCGAGTGATGTGAGCTTGTTTGAGCCCATACAGAGCTTTGTTTAGCTTCAACACCTTCTCAGCTTGCGTCTTGAACTGGAACCCTGGTGGTTGAGCTACATATACTTCCTCCTCAATGTCTCCGTTCAAGAAAGCTGTTTTCACATCCATGTGGTGTATCTCCCATCCACCGTTTGCTACCAAAGCAAGGAGAACACGGATTGTTTTCATACGAGCCACTGGCGCAAATACTTCTTCATAGTCTACTCCATGTTTTTGAATATATCCTTTAGATACAAGTCGTGCTTTATGCTTTACGACCTCTCCCTGAGAACTTCTCTTCACTTTGTAAATCCACTTCAAACCAATGGCTCGACGACCTCTCAGTAAGTCAGTGAGTTCCCACGTGTCATTGTCTTCAATCAACTTCAACTCTTTCTGCATAGCAGCCCTCCAGTGTTCATCTTCTTTTGGTTCTTCATAGCTCTCAGGCTCTTCAGCTGTGGTGTAAAGCAACAACTCCTCAGTTTGCACGGGCTCAGTTTGTGCATAGATTTCGCTGATGCTTCTCATCTTTGGTATTCTACCATTAGAGTCTTCTTCATCTGAAGCTTCTGTTTCAGCTGAAGTCTGATAAGTCTCAACACCTGATGGGTTTGTGCTCTGAGGTGTGGTCGGAACTCCACCTTCCTAGCCTATGTTGTCGGCATCGGCTGTTTCGACATCGAAAGTTACCCACTTCGTCATATCCTTTTCGATGTCCAGATGTTCTTCCCACTCCTAGTACTTGTCTTCTTGAAAGACAACGTCTCTACTCACATGTAGCTTTTTTTCAACCGGATCATAGCACCTATATGCCTTGCTGCCTGGCTTAGACCCGAGATAAATCATCCTCTTACTTCGGTCGTCCAACTTCTTCAGATAATTGGTTGTTTTCACATGTGCTAGGAAGCCGAACACCCTCAAAGGCATGACATTCGGTTTTCTTCCTGACCACAGCTCATATGGAGTGACTCCATCGAGTGATCTCGTGGTGGCGCGGTTTAGAAGATAGACCGCGTGCCTCACTGCTTCTGCCCAAAACCTCCCGAGCAGGAATCTACTCTTCAGTAGACTTGAGCTGTGGTCATTACAGTTCTGTTCCTTCTCTCCACAACTCTGTTTTGTTGAGGTGACTAAGGGGCTATAAAAAAAATCTTGCAATACCTTTCTTTTCATAGATCGAGTCGAGTTCTTTTGAGAGGAACTCTCCCCCTTGATTTGATCTGACGTCCTTCACCCTGTGATCGACTTGCAGCAGGTGCATGTCGGATGCCAGCAGTGAACAAACACCTTTTCTCGGTGATCGTTGTGCCTTTTAGTGAGGAGTAGTAGCTAAGTGTCCATTTTTTCTATGAGATGGAATCACCCGGTGAAGCATAGCTGGGCTACGGTGAAGCTGCGGGGCTGCGGAGGCGAGCAACACTTCCAGGAGAGCAGTGGGCAGCAGGGTACATGTCGGATGCCAGCAGTGAACAAACACCTTTTCTCGGTGATCGTTGTGCCTTTTAGTGAGGAGTAGTAGCTAAGCGTCCATTTTTTCTATGAGATGGAATCCTACGGTGATGCATAGGTGGGCTACGGTGAAGCTGCACTCGAGCAGGCAACAGGTCCAGAGAACAGTGGGCAACAGGCTGTATCGGATGCCAACAGTGAACAAACACCTTTTCTCGGTGATCGTTGTGACTTTTAGTGAGGAGTAGTAGCTAAGCGTCCATTTTTTCTATGAGATGGAATCCTACGGTGATGCATAGGTGGGCTACGGTGAAGCTGCACGGGGCGAGCAACACTTCCAGGAGAGCGGTGGGCAGCAGGCATGTCGGATGCCAGCAGTGAACAAACACCTTTTCTCGGTGATCGTTGTGCCTTTTAGTGAGGAGTAGTAGCTAAGTGTCCATTTTTCTATGAGATGGAATCACCGGTGAAGCATAGGTGGGCTACGGTGAAGCTGCCGGGGCGAGCAACACTTCAGGAGAGCAGGTGGGCAGCACGGTGTGTCGGATGCCAACAGTGAACAAACACCTTTTCTCGGTGATCGTTGTGCCTTTTAGTGAGGAGTAGTAGCTAAGTGTCCATTTTTCTATGAGATGGAATCACCCGGTGAAGCATAGTTGGGCTACGGTGAAGCTGCCGGGCGAGGCAACACTTCCGGAGAACAGTGGGCAACAGGCATGTCGGATGCCAGCAGTGAACAAACACCTTTTCTCGGTGATCGTTGTGCCTTTTAGTGAGTGAGGAGTAGTAGCTAAGTGTCCATTTTTCTATGAGATGGAATCACCGGTGAAGCATAGGTGGGCTACGGTGGCTGCACCGGGCGAGCAACACTTCAGGAGAGCGGTGGGCAGCAGGCATGTCGAGATGCCAGCGGTGAACAAACACCTTTTCTCGGTGATCGTTGTGCCTTTTAGTGAGGAGTAGTAGCTAAGTGTCCATTTTTTCTATGAGATGGAATCACCCGGTGAAGCATAGCTGGGCTACGGTGAAGCTGCTGCCGGGCGAGCAACACTCCAGGAGAGCAGTGGGCAGCAGGCATGTCGGATGCCAGCGGTGAACAAACACCTTTTCTCGGTGATCGTTGTGCCTTTTAGTGAGGAGTAGTAGCTAAGTGTCCATTTTTCTATGAGATGGAATCACCGGTGAAGCATAGTTGGGCTACGGTGAAAGCACTGCCAGGGGAGGCGAGCAACACTCACCTTTTCTCGGGAGCAGTGGGCAGCAGGCATGTCGGATGCCAGCGGTGAACAAACACCTTTTCTCGGTGATCGTTGTGCCTTTTAGTGAGGAGTAGTAGCTAAGTGTCCATTTTTCTATGAGATGGAATCACCGGTGAAGCATAGGTGGGCTACGGTGGTGAAGCTGCACTCGGGGCGAGCAACACCAGGGAGAGCGGTGGGCAGCAGTGCATGTCGGATGCCAGCGGTGAACAAACACCTTTTCTCGGTGATCGTTGTGCCTTTTAGTGAGGAGTAGTAGCTAAGTGTCCATTTTTCTATGAGATGGAATCACCGGTGAAGCATAGGTGGGCTACGGTGAAGCTGCACGGAGGCGAGCAACACTTCAGGAGAGCGGTGGGCAGCAGGCATGTCGGATGCCAGCGGTGAACAAACACCTTTTCTCGGTGATCGTTGTGCCTTTTAGTGAGGAGTAGTAGCTAAGTGTCCATTTTTTCTATGAGATGGAATCACCCGGTGAAGCATAGCTGGGCTACGGTGAAGCTGCACGGGCGAGCAACTCCAGGAGAGCGGTGGGCAACAGGCATGTCGGATGCCAGCGGTGAACAAACACCTTTTCTCGGTGATCGTTGTGCCTTTTAGTGAGGAGTAGTAGCTAAGTGTCCATTTTTCTATGAGATGGAATCACCGGTGAAGCATAGGTGGGCTACGGTGAAGCTGCACGGAGGCGAGCAACACTTCAGGAGAGCAGGTGGGCAGCAGTGCATGTCGGATGCCAGCGGTGAACAAACACCTTTTCTCGGTGATCGTTGTGCCTTTTAGTGAGGAGTAGTAGCTAAGTGTCCATTTTTTCTATGAGATGGAATCCTACCCGGTGATGCATAGGTGGGCTACGGTGAAGCTGCACCGGGCGAGCAACACTTCAGGAGAGCGGTGGGCAGCAGTGCATGTCGGATGCCAGCGGTGAACAAACACCTTTTCTCGGTGATCGTTGTGCCTTTTAGTGAGGAGTAGTAGCTAAGTGTCCATTTTTCTATGAGATGGAATCACCCGGTGAAGCATAGGTGGGCTACGGTGGCTGCATCGGGGCGAGCAACACTTCAGGAGAGCTATGAGTGGGCAGCGGTGTGTCGGATGCCAGCGGTGAACAAACACCTTTTCTCGGTGATCGTTGTGCCTTTTAGTGAGGAGTAGTAGCTAAGTGTCCATTTTTCTATGAGATGGAATCACCGGTGAAGCATAGGTGGGCTACGGTGAAGCTGCACGGGCGAGCAACACTCCAGGAGAGCAGGTGGGCAGCAGTGCATGTCGGATGCCAGCGGTGAACAAACACCTTTTCTCGGTGATCGTTGTGCCTTTTAGTGAGGAGTAGTAGCTAAGTGTCCATTTTTCTATGAGATGGAATCACCGGTGAAGCATAGGTGGGCTACGGTGAAGCTGCCGGGGCGAGCAACACTTCAGGAGAGCGGTGGGCAGCAGGCATGTCGGATGCCAGCGGTGAACAAACACCTTTTCTCGGTGATCGTTGTGCCTTTTAGTGAGGAGTAGTAGCTAAGTGTCCATTTTTCTATGAGATGGAATCACCGGTGAAGCATAGGTGGGCTACGGTGGCTGCACGGAGGCGAGCAACACTTCCAGGAGAGCAGTGGGCAGCAGGCATGTCGGATGCCAGCAGTGAACAAACACCTTTTCTCGGTGATCGTTGTGCCTTTTAGTGAGGAGTAGTAGCTAAGTGTCCATTTTTCTATGAGATGGAATCACCGGTGAAGCATAGGTGGGCTACGGTGAAGCTGCCGGAGGAGCAACACTCAGGAGAGCGGTGGGCAGCAGCATGTCGGATGCCAGCGGTGAACAAACACCTTTTCTCGGTGATCGTTGTGCCTTTTAGTGAGGAGTAGTAGCTAAGTGTCCATTTTTCTATGAGATGGAATCACCGGTGAAGCATAGGTGGGCTACGGTGAAGCTGCCGGAGGCGAGCAACACTTCAGGAGAACGGTGGGCAGCAGTGCATGTCGGATGCCAACAGTGAACAAACACCTTTTCTCGGTGATCGTTGTGCCTTTTAGTGAGGAGTAGTAGCTAAGTGTCCATTTTTCTATGAGATGGAATCACCGGTGAAGCATAGGTGGGCTACGGTGGCTGCACCGGAGGCGAGCAACACTTCAGGAGAGCGGTGGGCAGCAGTGCATGTCGGATGCCAGCAGTGAACAAACACCTTTTCTCGGTGATCGTTGTGCCTTTTAGTGAGGAGTAGTAGCTAAGTGTCCATTTTTCTATGAGATGGAATCACCGGTGAAGCATAGGTGGGCTACGGTGAAGGCTGCACTCGGGCGAGGCAACACTTCAGGAGAGCAGTGGGCAGCAGTGCATGTCGGATGCCAGCGGTGAACAAACACCTTTTCTCGGTGATCGTTGTGCCTTTTAGTGAGGAGTAGTAGCTAAGTGTCCATTTTTCTATGAGATGGAATCACCCGGTGAAGCATAGGTGGGCTACGGTGAAGCTGCCGGGGCGAGCAACACTTCAGGAGAGCAGTGGGCAGCAGTACATGTCGGATGCCAGCGGTGAACAAACACCTTTTCTCGGTGATCGTTGTGCCTTTTAGTGAGGAGTAGTAGCTAAGTGTCCATTTTTCTATGAGATGGAATCACCGGTGAAGCATAGGTGGGCTACGGTGAAGCTGCCGGAGGCGAGCAACACTTCAGGAGAGCAGTGGGCAGCAGGTATGTCGGATGCCAGCGGTGAACAAACACCTTTTCTCGGTGATCGTTGTGCCTTTTAGTGAGGAGTAGTAGCTAAGTGTCCATTTTTCTATGAGATGGAATCACCGGTGAAGCATAGGTGGGCTACGGTGGCTGCCGAGGCGAGCAACACTTCAGGAGAGCGGTGGGCAGCAGGCATGTCGAGATGCCAACAGTGAACAAACACCTTTTCTCGGTGATCGTTGTGCCTTTTAGTGAGGAGTAGTAGCTAAGTGTCCATTTTTTCTATGAGATGGAATCACCGGTGAAGCATAGGTGGGCTACGGTGAAGCTGCCGGGCGAGCAACACTTCCAGGAGAGCGGTGGGCAGCAGTGCATGTCGGATGCCAGCGGTGAACAAACACCTTTTCTCGGTGATCGTTGTGCCTTTAACTGAGGAGTAGTAGCTAAGTGCCCATTTTTTCTATGAGATAGAATCACCCGGTGAAGCATAGCTGGGCTACGCTGAAGCTGCGCCGGAGCAGGTAACACTTCTGGAGAACAGTGGTCAACAGGCTGTATCAGATGCCAACAGTGAACAAACACCTTTTCTCGGTGATCGTTGTGCCTTTTAGTGAGGAGTAGTAGCTAAGTGTCCATTTTTCTATGAGATGGAATCACCCGGTGAAGCATAGCTGGGCTACGGTGAAGCTGCCGGAGGCGAGCAACACTCAGGAGAGCAGTGGGCAGCAGGGCATGTCGGATGCCAGCGGTGAACAAACACCTTTTCTCGGTGATCGTTGTGCCTTTTAGTGAGGAGTAGTAGCTAAGTGTCCATTTTTCTATGAGATGGAATCACCGGTGAAGCATAGGTGGGCTACGGTGCTGCTGCCGGAGCGAGCAACACTTCCGGAGAACAGTGGGCAACAGGCTGTATCAGATGCCAACAGTGAACAAACACCTTTTCTCGGTGATCGTTGTGCCTTTTAGTGAGGAGTAGTAGCTAAGCGTCCATTTTTTCTATGAGATGGAATCCTACGGTGATGCATAGGTGGGCTACGGTGAAGCTGCACTCGAGCAGGCAACAGGTCCAGAGAACAGTGGGCAACAGGCTGTATCAGATGCCAACAGTGAACAAACACCTTTTCTCGGTGATCGTTGTGCCTTTTAGTGAGGAGTAGTAGCTAAGTGTCCATTTTTCTATGAGATGGAATCACCCGGTGAAGCATAGCTGGGCTACGGTGAAGCTGCCGGGCGAGCAACACTTCAGGAGAGCGGTGGGCAGCAGTGCATGTCGGATGCCAGCGGTGAACAAACACCTTTTCTCGGTGATCGTTGTGCCTTTTAGTGAGGAGTAGTAGCTAAGTGTCCATTTTTTCTATGAGATGGAATCACCCGGTGAAGCATAGCTGGGCTACGGTGAAGCTGCACCGGAGCAGGCAACACTTCCGGAGAACAGTGGGCAGCAGTGCATGTCGGATGCCAGCGGTGAACAAACACCTTTTCTCGGTGATCGTTGTGCCTTTTAGTGAGGAGTAGTAGCTAAGTGTCCATTTTTCTATGAGATGGAATCACCCGGTGAAGCATAGGTGGGCTACGGTGAAGCTGCTCGGGCGAGCAACACTTCAGGAGAGCGGTGGGCAGCAGGCATGTCGGATGCCAGCAGTGAACAAACACCTTTTCTCGGTGATCGTTGTGCCTTTTAGTGAGGAGTAGTAGCTAAGTGTCCATTTTTCTATGAGATGGAATCACCGGTGAAGCATAGGTGGGCTACGGTGAAGCTGCTGCCGGGCGAGCAACACTTCAGGAGAGCAGGTGGGCAGCAGGCATGTCGGATGCCAGCGGTGAACAAACACCTTTTCTCGGTGATCGTTGTGCCTTTTAGTGAGGAGTAGTAGCTAAGTGTCCATTTTTCTATGAGATGGAATCACCGGTGAAGCATAGCTGGGCTACGGTGAAGCTGCAGGGAGGCGAGCAACACTTCCAGGAGAGCAGTGGGGCAGGGCATGTCGGATGCCAGCGGTGAACAAACACCTTTTCTCGGTGATCGTTGTGCCTTTTAGTGAGGAGTAGTAGCTAAGTGTCCATTTTTCTATGAGATGGAATCACCGGTGAAGCATAGGTGGGCTACGGTGAAGCTGCACGGAGGCGAGCAACACTTCAGGAGAGCGGTGGGCAGCAGGCATGTCGGATGCCAGCAGTGAACAAACACCTTTTCTCGGTGATCGTTGTGCCTTTTAGTGAGGAGTAGTAGCTAAGTGTCCATTTTTTCTATGAGATGGAATCCTACCGGTGATGCATAGGTGGGCTACGGTGAAGCTGCACTCGGAGGCGAGCAACACTCAGGAGAGCGGTGGGCAGCAGTGCATGTCGGATGCCAGCGGTGAACAAACACCTTTTCTCGGTGATCGTTGTGCCTTTTAGTGAGGAGTAGTAGCTAAGTGTCCATTTTTCTATGAGATGGAATCACCGGTGAAGCATAGGTGGGCTACGGTGAAGCTGCCGGGCGAGCAACACTTCAGGAGAGCGGTGGGCAGCAGGCATGTCGGATGCCAGCGGTGAACAAACACCTTTTCTCGGTGATCGTTGTGCCTTTTAGTGAGGAGTAGTAGCTAAGTGTCCATTTTTCTATGAGATGGAATCACCGGTGAAGCATAGGTGGGCTACGGTGAAGCTGCACGGGCGAGCAACACTTCAGGAGAGCAGGTGGGCAGCAGGCATGTCGGATGCCAACAGTGAACAAACACCTTTTCTCGGTGATCGTTGTGCCTTTTAGTGAGGAGTAGTAGCTAAGTGTCCATTTTTCTATGAGATGGAATCACCGGTGAAGCATAGGTGGGCTACGGTGAAGCTGCCGGAGGCGAGCAACACTTCCAGGAGAGCACGGTGGGCAGCAGTGCATGTCGGATGCCAGCGGTGAACAAACACCTTTTCTCGGTGATCGTTGTGCCTTTTAGTGAGGAGTAGTAGCTAAGTGTCCATTTTTTCTATGAGATGGAATCACCCGGTGAAGCATAGCTGGGCTACGGTGAAGCTGCCGGAGGCGAGCAACACTTCAGGAGAGCAGGTGGGCAGCAGGCATGTCGGATGCCAGCGGTGAACAAACACCTTTTCTCGGTGATCGTTGTGCCTTTTAGTGAGGAGTAGTAGCTAAGTGTCCATTTTTCTATGAGATGGAATCACCGGTGAAGCATAGGTGGGCTACGGTGAAGCTGCCGGAGGCGAGCAACACTTCCAGGAGAGCAGTGGGCAGCGGTACATGTCGGATGCCAGCGGTGAACAAACACCTTTTCTCGGTGATCGTTGTGCCTTTTAGTGAGGAGTAGTAGCTAAGTGTCCATTTTTTCTATGAGATGGAATCACCCGGTGAAGCATAGCTGGGCTACGGTGAAGCTGCCGGGCGAGCAACACTCAGGAGAGCAGTGGGCAGCAGTGCATGTCGGATGCCAGCGGTGAACAAACACCTTTTCTCGGTGATCGTTGTGCCTTTTAGTGAGGAGTAGTAGCTAAGTGTCCATTTTTCTATGAGATGGAATCACCGGTGAAGCATAGGTGGGCTACGGTGAAGCTGCCGGGCGAGCAACACTTCAGGAGAGCAGGTGGGCAGCAGTGCATGTCGGATGCCAGCAGTGAACAAACACCTTTTCTCGGTGATCGTTGTGCCTTTTAGTGAGGAGTAGTAGCTAAGTGTCCATTTTTCTATGAGATGGAATCACCGGTGAAGCATAGGTGGGCTACGGTGAAGCTGCTCGGGCGGCAACACTTCAGGAGAGCGGTGGGCAGCAGGCATGTCGGATGCCAGCAGTGAACAAACACCTTTTCTCGGTGATCGTTGTGCCTTTTAGTGAGGAGTAGTAGCTAAGTGTCCATTTTTCTATGAGATGGAATCACCGGTGAAGCATAGGTGGGCTACGGTGAAAGCTGCCGGAGGCGAGCAACACTTCAGGAGAGCGGTGGGCAGCAGGCATGTCGGATGCCAGCGGTGAACAAACACCTTTTCTCGGTGATCGTTGTGCCTTTTAGTGAGGAGTAGTAGCTAAGTGTCCATTTTTTCTATGAGATGGAATCACCCGGTGAAGCATAGCTGGGCTACGGTGAAGCTGCACCGGGCGAGCAACACTTCCAGGAGAGCAGTGGGCAGCACGGGCGAGGCAACATGTCGAGATGCCAACAGTGAACAAACACCTTTTCTCGGTGATCGTTGTGCCTTTTAGTGAGGAGTAGTAGCTAAGCGTCCATTTTTTCTATGAGATGGAATCCTACGGTGAAGCATAGCTGGGCTACGGTGAAGCTGCACCGGAGCAGGCAACACTTCCGGAGAACAGTGGGCAACAGGCTGTATCAGATGCCAACAGTGAACAAACACCTTTTCTCGGTGATCGTTGTGCCTTTTAGTGAGGAGTAGTAGCTAAGTGTCCATTTTTTCTATGAGATGGAATCACCCGGTGAAGCATAGCTGGGCTACGGTGAAGCTGCACCGGAGCAGGCAACACTTCCGGAGAACAGTGGGCAACAGGCTGTATCAGATGCCAACAGTGAACAAACACCTTTTCTCGGTGATCGTTGTGCCTTTTAGTGAGGAGTAGTAGCTAAGTGTCCATTTTTTCTATGAGATGGAATCACCCGGTGAAGCATAGGTGGGCTACGGTGAAGCTGCACGGGAGCAAGCAACACTTCCGGAGAACAGTGGGCAACAGGCTGTATCAGATGCCAACAGTGAACAAACACCTTTTCTCGGTGATCGTTGTGCCTTTTAGTGAGGAGTAGTAGCTAAGTGTCCATTTTTCTATGAGATGGAATCACCGGTGAAGCATAGGTGGGCTACGGTGAAGCTGCCGGGCGAGGCAACACTTCCAGGAGAGCAGTGGGCAGCAGTGCATGTCGAGATGCCAACAGTGAACAAACACCTTTTCTCGGTGATCGTTGTGCCTTTTAGTGAGGAGTAGTAGCTAAGTGTCCATTTTTTCTATGAGATGGAATCCTACCGGTGAAGCATAGGTGGGCTACGGTGAAGCTGCACCGGAGGCAGGCAACACTTCCGGAGAACGGTGGGCAACAGGCTGTATCAGATGCCAACAGTGAACAAACACCTTTTCTCGGTGATCGTTGTGCCTTTTAGTGAGGAGTAGTAGCTAAGTGTCCATTTTTTCTATGAGATGGAATCACCGGTGAAGCATAGGGTGGGCTACGGTGAAGCTGCACGGGCGAGCAACACTTCAGGAGAGCAGTGGGCAGCAGGCATGTCGGATGCCAGCGGTGAACAAACACCTTTTCTCGGTGATCGTTGTGCCTTTTAGTGAGGAGTAGTAGCTAAGTGTCCATTTTTCTATGAGATGGAATCACCGGTGAAGCATAGGTGTGGCTACGGTGAAGCTGCCGGGCGAGCAACACTTCCAGGAGAGCAGGTGGGCACCGGTGAGGCATGTCGGATGCCAGCGGTGAACAAACACCTTTTCTCGGTGATCGTTGTGCCTTTTAGTGAGGAGTAGTAGCTAAGTGTCCATTTTTCTATGAGATGGAATCACCGGTGAAGCATAGGTGGGCTACGGTGAAGCTGCACGGGGCGAGCAACACTTCAGGAGAGCAGGTGGGCAGCAGGCATGTCGGATGCCAGCAGTGAACAAACACCTTTTCTCGGTGATCGTTGTGCCTTTTAGTGAGGAGTAGTAGCTAAGTGTCCATTTTTTCTATGAGATGGAATCACCCGGTGAAGCATAGCTGGGCTACGGTGAAGCTGCGGGGGCGAGGCAACACTCCAGGAGAGCAGGTGGGCAGCTTGGCATGTCGAGATGCCAGCGGTGAACAAACACCTTTTCTCGGTGATCGTTGTGCCTTTTAGTGAGGAGTAGTAGCTAAGTGTCCATTTTTCTATGAGATGGAATCACCGGTGAAGCATAGGTGGGCTACGGTGAAGCACTCGGGCGAGCAACACTCCAGGAGAGCGGTGGGCAGCAGGCATGTCGGATGCCAGCAGTGAACAAACACCTTTTCTCGGTGATCGTTGTGCCTTTTAGTGAGGAGTAGTAGCTAAGTGTCCATTTTTTCTATGAGATGGAATCCTACGGTGATGCATAGGTGGGCTACGGTGAAGCTGCACGAGGCGAGCAACACTCCAGGAGAGCAGGTGGGCAGCAGGCATGTCGGATGCCAGCGGTGAACAAACACCTTTTCTCGGTGATCGTTGTGCCTTTTAGTGAGGAGTAGTAGCTAAGTGTCCATTTTTCTATGAGATGGAATCACCGGTGAAGCATAGGTGGGCTACGGTGGCTGCCGGGCGAGCAACACTTGGGAGAGCAGGTGGGCAGCAGCATGTCGGATGCCAGCGGTGAACAAACACCTTTTCTCGGTGATCGTTGTGCCTTTTAGTGAGGAGTAGTAGCTAAGTGTCCATTTTTCTATGAGATGGAATCACCGGTGAAGCATAGGTGGGCTACGGTGAAGCTGCACGGGGCGAGCAACACTTGCCAGGGAGAGCAGTGGGCAGCAGTGCATGTCGGATGCCAGCGGTGAACAAACACCTTTTCTCGGTGATCGTTGTGCCTTTTAGTGAGGAGTAGTAGCTAAGTGTCCATTTTTCTATGAGATGGAATCACCGGTGAAGCATAGGTGGGCTACGGTGAAGCTGCACGGAGGCGAGCAACACTCAGGAGAGCGGTGGGCAGCGGCATGTCGGATGCCAGCAGTGAACAAACACCTTTTCTCGGTGATCGTTGTGCCTTTTAGTGAGGAGTAGTAGCTAAGTGTCCATTTTTTCTATGAGATGGAATCACCCGGTGAAGCATAGGTGGGCTACGGTGAAGCTGCACTCGAGCAGGCAACAGGTCCAGAGAACAGTGGGCAACAGGCTGTATCAGATGCCAACAGTGAACAAACACCTTTTCTCGGTGATCGTTGTGCCTTTTAGTGAGGAGTAGTAGCTAAGTGTCCATTTTTTCTATGAGATGGAATCACCCGGTGAAGCATAGCTGGGCTACGGTGAAGCTGCACGGGCGAGCAACACTTCCAGGAGAGCGGTGGGCAGCAGTGCATGTCGGATGCCAGCGGTGAACAAACACCTTTTCTCGGTGATCGTTGTGCCTTTTAGTGAGGAGTAGTAGCTAAGTGTCCATTTTTCTATGAGATGGAATCACCGGTGAAGCATAGGTGGGCTACGGTGGCTGCCGGAGGCGAGCAACACTTCAGGAGAGCAGTGGGCAGCAGGCATGTATCAGATGCCAGCAGTGAACAAACACCTTTTCTCGGTGATCGTTGTGCCTTTTAGTGAGGAGTAGTAGCTAAGTGTCCATTTTTCTATGAGATGGAATCACCGGTGAAGCATAGGTGGGCTACGGTGAAGCTGCCGGCAGGCGAGCAACACTTCGAGGCAACACTCAGGAGAGCAGTGGGCAGCAGTGCATGTCGGATGCCAGCGGTGAACAAACACCTTTTCTCGGTGATCGTTGTGCCTTTTAGTGAGGAGTAGTAGCTAAGTGTCCATTTTTCTATGAGATGGAATCACCGGTGAAGCATAGGTGGGCTACGGTGAAAGCTGCCGGGGCGAGCAACACTCCAGGAGAGCGGTGGGCAGCAGGCATGTCGGATGCCAGCAGTGAACAAACACCTTTTCTCGGTGATCGTTGTGCCTTTTAGTGAGGAGTAGTAGCTAAGTGTCCATTTTTCTATGAGATGGAATCACCCGGTGAAGCATAGGTGGGCTACGGTGAAGCTGCCGGGGCGAGCAACACTTCCAGGAGAGCGGTGGGCAGCAGGCATGTCGGATGCCAGCGGTGAACAAACACCTTTTCTCGGTGATCGTTGTGCCTTTTAGTGAGGAGTAGTAGCTAAGTGTCCATTTTTCTATGAGATGGAATCACCGGTGAAGCATAGGTGGGCTACGGTGAAGCTGCCGGGCGAGCAACACCAGGAGAGCGGTGGGCAGCAGGGTGTCGGATGCCAGCAGTGAACAAACACCTTTTCTCGGTGATCGTTGTGCCTTTTAGTGAGGAGTAGTAGCTAAGTGTCCATTTTTCTATGAGATGGAATCACCGGTGAAGCATAGGTGGGCTACGGTGAAGCTGCCGTTGTGAGGCGAGCAACACTTCATGGGAGAGCGGTGGGCAGCAGGCATGTCGGATGCCAGCGGTGAACAAACACCTTTTCTCGGTGATCGTTGTGCCTTTTAGTGAGGAGTAGTAGCTAAGTGTCCATTTTTCTATGAGATGGAATCACCGGTGAAGCATAGGTGGGCTACGGTGAAGCTGCCGGGCGAGCAACACAGGAGAGCAGGTGGGCAGCAGGCATGTCGGATGCCAGCGGTGAACAAACACCTTTTCTCGGTGATCGTTGTGCCTTTTAGTGAGGAGTAGTAGCTAAGTGTCCATTTTTCTATGAGATGGAATCACCGGTGAAGCATAGGTGGGCTACGGTGAAGCTGCGGAGGCGAGCAACACTTCAGGAGAGCAGTGGGCAGCAGGCATGTCGGATGCCAGCGGTGAACAAACGCCTTTTCTCGGTGATCGTTGTGCCTTTTAGCGAGGAGTAGTAGCTAAGTGTCCATTTTTTCTATGAGATGGAATCACCTGGTGAAGCATAGCTGGGCTACGGTGAAGCTGCATCGGAGCAGGCAACACTTCCGGAGAACAGTAGGCAACAGGCTGTATCAGATGCCAACAGTGAACAAACGCCTTTTCTCGGTGGTCGTTGTGCCTTTTAGTGAGGAGTAGTAGGTGAGTGTCCATTTTTTCTATGAGATGGAATCACCCGGTGAAGCATAGCTGGGCTACGGTGAAGCTGCCTCGGGATCGTTGGCGAGCAACACTTCAGGAGAGCGGTGGGCAGCAGTGGGCATGTCGGATGCCAGCGGTGAACAAACACCTTTTCTCGGTGATCGTTGTGCCTTTTAGTGAGGAGTAGTAGCTAAGTGTCCATTTTTCTATGAGATGGAATCACCGGTGAAGCATATTTGGGCTACGGTGAAGCTGCACTGGAGAGGCAACACTTCAGGGAGAGCTAAGGTGGGCAGCAGTATGTCGGATGCCAGCGGTGAACAAACACCTTTTCTCGGTGATCGTTGTGCCTTTTAGTGAGGAGTAGTAGCTAAGTGTCCATTTTTCTATGAGATGGAATCACCCGGTGAAGCATAGCTGGGCTACGGTGAAGCTGCCGGGGCGAGGCAACACTTCAGGAGAGCAGGTGGGCAGCAGGCATGTCGGATGCCAACAGTGAACAAACACCTTTTCTCGGTGATCGTTGTGCCTTTTAGTGAGGAGTAGTAGCTAAGTGTCCATTTTTTCTATGAGATGGAATCACCCGGTGAAGCATAGCTGGGCTACGGTGAAGCTGCGGGGCGAGCAACACTTCAGGAGAGCAGTGGGCAGCAGTGCATGTCGGATGCCAACAGTGAACAAACACCTTTTCTCGGTGATCGTTGTGCCTTTTAGTGAGGAGTAGTAGCTAAGTGTCCATTTTTTCTATGAGATGGAATCCTACGGTGATGCATAGGTGGGCTACGGTGAAGCTGCACTCGAGCAGGCAACAGGTCCAGAGAACAGTGGGCAACAGGCTGTATCAGATGCCAACAGTGAACAAACACCTTTTCTCGGTGATCGTTGTGCCTTTTAGTGAGGAGTAGTAGCTAAGTGTCCATTTTTTCTATGAGATGGAATCACCCGGTGAAGCATAGCTGGGCTACGGTGAAGCTGCCGGAGGCGAGCAACACTCCAGGAGAGCAGTGGGCAGCAGTGCATGTCGGATGCCAGCGGTGAACAAACACCTTTTCTCGGTGATCGTTGTGCCTTTTAGTGAGGAGTAGTAGCTAAGTGTCCATTTTTCTATGAGATGGAATCACCGGTGAAGCATAGGTGGGCTACGGTGACAAGGGTGAGATAAAAATCTCAGCAAGTAAAGCTGTTTAACAAGTTATTCAAACTACAAGCAATTTAAACATCATCATTATAATTCCATACATCCACAATTACAATTTATGTTCAAAGTTATTAAACCACCATAAACTTCTATGAATAATACCTCTAAAATTTCAGATTTAATTAGCATATGAATGCAATCATTTTATCTGTATTAAATGCAAAAGAAGCATTTATTCCTCCACAAGCCACAATAGATTAATCAACAACATTTAATCTTCCATAATTAACAACGTACATATTCACGACCTCAATTCACTATCAATGACGGTAAAACAATAACAATTGATTCATGGTGACTATTTCAAATCCACAACCACTACCACTATCAAAGGCAATAAAACATATGTATGTCTTACTTCAATACTATATTACTTCTCGTATCCACAATTACTATAAACAAGGAAAGTATGAAAGAGAGTTTCATGACACCATCTTAATCACACAAGGGACGAACCACATTTCAATATCACAACCACAACCTTCATTCCATCAATAGCTCACAAGAGCCAATTCCACATTACAACTATGAAGTTGTACATTCCACAAAATAACTTCACCACATTATATTGCATATGTATGCAAATGATCATTCCACAATGCAATGCATATGAATGCATATGAATGCTCATGCTATGCTCCACATTACTCTTGCCGAGGCAGGAAGTGCAATGCATCGTATTCGACAATATCTGAATGCTTCCAGCGGCGAAGAGGTGCGTCGTATTCGGCAATATCTGATATTTGTGCCGCACGGTCGCGGCTATAAGCGGCGACATCCACATACAAAGGACATGATATGTCATGAATGATTGAATAATATGAAAATCCATTAATCACATTAATTCATCCGCAAGGAGCATTATCATGCTCTCAACATAATCAACATCCACCACATACTAATTTCATGATCAACATATTAACATTAAGCAAGAATTCCACAATTAAAATATCATGCAATCATGGCAATTGTATCAAATTACGATAATAATGTAAACTGAATGTATTATGAACAACGGGTTAAGCGGTAGCAACCACCGCTTCGTTTACTTGCCTCAATCCGATGAAGCGACGAACAACAAAGTCAAGGCGCTCGGGGACAAGACCACCTGTCCATAAGACACCTCTCAGCACTCAACCACAGCATACAAACATGACATAAAAATATAAAACATCGCTAGAGACCCGAACCCGCGAAAACTCCTCTCCGCTCCACAAAACGGCATTTTAGTCTCTGCAGCAGCGCTGCTTCTTAATTTTGTATCTTTAAATATATACATCGAAAAAATAGAAAATAATACCTCTCTGGATTCATGACTTAAAAACCTACAATTTTCATGGAGAACACCTATTTTATTTTAATCATAGCTAGGAGTAAATAAATGCCCAAAACAGAGGACATGCTCTGCTCTGCAGATTTGGGCAGCCGCATTCAAATCGCGGCCCCGACAACACAGAGGTCTAAAAATTACCAAATTTACACAGAAGCTAGATCTCTAAATTATCTACAATTTTCCCAACTACGGCCAAGGCCAGAAAATTCATCTACTATTTTAAACCCGGATTACAGTCGGACTATAACAATCCAACCGCCTGCCGGACAGCGATATTGCCGTCTCCGATTCTCCTAGATCCCGTGGTATAAAATTTTGATAAAACTACCGGAGGTACATATGGAAGTAATCTACAACTTTCCTTTTGGTAAGACCTGCAGGAAAATTCGTTTATAATTTTAAACTACGGTTTACCGTCGGCTGCGCAGATCTGGCCGCCTGCAAATCAGCGAGTTTGGCGACCCGTATCTCCCAGATCCATTGGTGAAAAAATTGAAAAAATACAATAGCTAGATCTTGACGTCCTCTACACTTTTCCTTTTGGGAGACCCTCATAAAAAACAATTTCGAGCCCAAAACTGAGAGACAACCGGCGCTGCGCGAATAGATCTAAAACCAATCATGGCAAAATTCTAATCGGGTGATTGATCTAATATCTATCCATGAATATCGAGCCAAGAACCTAATAAAACCAATAAACAGAGGATTGGGATGGGGATGGATTTACCTAGATAAAGAAATTTTCCCCAAGATTTTTCCTTCTCCTTCTTCTTCTTCTCTTCTTCTTCTTCTCCTTCTTCTCCTTCTCCTTCTCCTTCCTCTCTTCCCTTTCTTTTCTTCCTTGGCACCATTGCAGCAGCAAGGGGAGAGGGCATGAGGGTGGTGGAGGCTGGTTTGGGGGTGGAAAAGAGGGAGGGGCCAATGGAGGGTTTATAAAGAGGGTGCTAGGGTTTGGGAGGAGTGCAGGCCCCATTTGGGTGGTGGCCCAAACGGCAGCCCACCCTCGAACCGCTTAAAACATACAAATTAATTATTTTAATTTATTTAATTCATTTTACAATGTTCTACAATTTATATTTTTCCTTTCCGCGATTTACGAAAAACCGTCGATTCGCGATTGACTTAAAATCTTATCACAGTAACGGCGTTAGGGATATTACATTCTCCCACCTTAAAGGATTAGTCCTCGAATCTGGCTCCTCAACCCACGAGATAAAGAACAATCAAGGAAAGAATAACCAAAGAATAGAGCATCCCACGGATAGAACATCACAAGGAACAACATCTACGGGTTCTCACCGCCTCGAGGAACTCGGGTCCTCCATACGTATTTGAACTTCAAGCTCCACGTCACCTCCTACTCGGACCGATTCGTCAATATGGCATCACATCAACTCAGATGAGTCCACGACTGCGTGGGTCAACATCGAGCACACCGCAACTCTTTTGTCGGCTCTTAGCGCCATGAGATCCACATCTTTCACGCAAAATTAACAAGCCACTAACTAATACCATCCTTCTTATTAGAATATTTTCCTCTATTTATTATAATTGGGATAATACATTGTACCCCTTTAAGGAATCGACCACAGATTCCACTCATAACATTACTTGAAGCACAAACAATTACTTTTACAAAAGTAACACAACCACAAGAAGAATAAAGCATTCTCAAGCAACACACTAGCAAACAACCTTCCTTCAAGGACCACGATCCAAAACAAAGGATTCATAACAAAATCATTCACACTCTCCAAATAAACATTTGGAGAATCCACATCACACAAGCCAAGAGTGAAAATCACTCGACAAACCAATTCAATCATTTTCTTTTCCAAAGCGGAAAGAATACACCTCAACAAATAACACTCAATTTTGCGGATGATATCGCCATAAATACAGTTTAAATAAGAATCAAGTGAGCATATTATTGCTCGAGATATTATTAATTTCCCAATCCATTCCCTTTGGAAGATTAACTTCCTTGAACCAAGGATTTCCAAATCATCGCCCAACACACCAACTAGATGCCATACACATCTTAAAAGACTTTGCAATCCCAAATCGAATACCCCTTTCTTGGAGAGGCAAAAGAAGTAAATTCGGCACAAAGGAAAATGTTACCATCCATAATAAACAAACGACCAAAAGAAGAAGCAATAAAATCTTGGACAACAAAAGATAAGATCTGGCGAAGGCACATGCCTCCTCAAGAAGAAAACATCAAATCTCAACCAAATACGAATATAGAAGGCCATTCGAGCTCAAGAAACTCTTATCTGGTGAAAATATTGCCATT
Organism: Bonia amplexicaulis; assembly: GCA_036346245.1. Classification (NCBI taxonomy): domain Eukaryota; kingdom Viridiplantae; phylum Streptophyta; class Magnoliopsida; order Poales; family Poaceae; genus Bonia; species Bonia amplexicaulis. The sequence goes on from CM070766.1 coordinate 17,437,386, forward strand.
TGAGCTCAAGTAACTCTTATCGGCGAGAATAAGAAGTCAAATACATCTCAAAAAGAAACGCACAACTTGACTTCAACCTCCAATACTTTTACCCAAACTTTTCTTTTAACAAAGAGAACAACCTTCTTTGATTACGGTATCACCTCGACAATTCCAACAAAGAGAATTGAAGACTGCAACACAATAATCCCTTAAGAACTAATGAAAAGGCTTTTGCTCAAACAATTTCATTGCGACATAAGTCGGAGATCAAAAGATCGCATCGCCAAATCTCAAATCTTTTAACTTAAATAGTATCATGGAAGTTATCAAATTCTTTTATTTAAAGAACATTCAACATTATCAACACAACCACATACCGACCATCATGCTAACATCGAATAATACATTCTTAACTAGCATCATCATAACCACTAATCATGTCATAAACTTTTCCAAAAGAAACACAAGAAATCACTTCATCATGTTTCTATTATCTAGATAAGATTGCGACTATTTAATCTAGGAAATCCTAGTGCATAAGCCACCATATTAAAGCAAAGCTCTTAAACAAGATGATGCTAGAACATGGCAATCTCACAAAACATGCTAGTATAAATCTCTCATTAAATTTTATATATTCAATTCTTATTGATGCTCAACTCTAATTTAGCACAAATTGATTGTACTCTAGTCATTACTAGCAATAGTTGATTATTATTTTATCATAATAACATTCATGATCTAGCTCTATTTACAATCATAAAACAAACATGAACATAGATTCAATATTTCTCCTTACGTTCGAGAAATTAGAGCGAAATAATTTTAATCTTCAATAATACCAGATTTGCAAGACAAGATTCTACAATTTATACATCACCCTTCATCTATTTCTTTATGCATATTTCAACAGTTTAGCATGGTGAAAGATATATGAATCTAGCAATTGAACATGTTCATAAAGTATCTAAATAAATGATAGGTTAAAGGTCAATATTATCAAGGCAATATTGAACATATCCTTACTTACTAATTTTCACACGGTCAGATTATTTACTAAAGACAAAAATAATTCAATTTATCCAACATGATAGAAATTTAAATAATCATAATAATCATTCTAGTTCTTTTGCACAACCTCAATAACTCCATGAGTTCCAAACATATATAGACAAATTCTAGATCACAATTCTTCTAGAAACTATTACAAGGCAAAATCAAATTAATCATCTACACTTCCAAGGATGCTAGTTAAAATTAATTATGCACCACGCTAACATCTCAACATGATAATTCATACCTTAAGAATTATTTTATATGATTACCACCTTCACTTAAGCATAGCAAAAACATCACAAAGGGTTTTAACACCTTCTTTTAGAAAGGAAAGGAATTAAACTTCAACACTCGAGATAATCTCGAGAAAATCGTAAATCAAGGCTTTAACACATTACTTGAGTTTGCATCTCAAAGCGGCATTTATAAAAGAAAATACCAAGCGAACCAAAAGCCATGATTCACAACAAGACAAACTCCACGAAGGAACTAACCTTACAAGCCAACAATGAGCACGGTAGCAAAATTATCTCATTAGTGGGAAAGAAACAATAAGCGCTTCAAGAACGGTGAGACCAATTGCATACCCTCAACTGCAAGAATCACAAACTCAAAAGAAATTCATTAAGCGCAATAAGCTAAGAATCGGCGAGAATCCACTTAAGGAAGATAACAATGTTTCTAAAGAAACCCACTCACAACATACGCAATTAAGTTACACGAGGTAACTTCATCGCTAATCCCATGCTACAAATAGTGGTATGACACGGCAAATGCCAAGGCGACAAAACAATATCTACATATTATCATTAACAATTCTCACTCGTAACAGTCATAGGAGCAAATCATAATCATACAAGATCATCTCAACATAAATCATTAATGCATCATGTCAAAAGCATAAATGCAATGCTTGACCCATCCCATCCTCTTGTGCAAGTGTGTCAATTTAATAGTTTAATTACCACGGACCTAAAGCCCGCTCTGATACCAACTGTAACACCCCAGGACCCACAATGCCCTGGAATGCCACTAATACTACTCTACAGACTAGTCAATTTATAAATAAAAACAAACTAGCAACAGTACTACGCAAGATAGTATAAGCGGAAGCGTAAACAACTAATAAATAACAGAATAATGAGAACAATGTAATATTCATAATCAACTTAACAATAATAACCAAAGGAACAATTCCGTGTTCAACGTTAAAAAGGTGAAACATACATCAATATGATAACTAGCAAATGACTAGAATTCTTTCAACTTTATTTCAGCATTAAGATTATAATACAAGTGCATCGGTCTGGTTGCCGCTCTACCCTTCCCAATGCATGCTCAAAGTCCACATGCAAGGAGGGAAGCAAGGGTGAGATAAAATCTCGGCAAGTAAACTGTTTAACAAGTTATTCAAACTACAAGCAATTTAAACATCATCATTATAATTCCATACATCCACAATTACAATTTATGTTCAAAGTTATTAAACCACCATAAACTTCTATGAATAATACCTCTAAAATTTCAGATTTAATTAGCATAACTGTAACACCCCAGGACCCACAATGCCCTGGAATGCCACTAATACTACTCTCTGACTAGTCAATTTATAAATAAAACAAACTAGCAACAAGTACTACGCAAGATAGTATAAGCGGGCGTAAACAACTAATAAATAACAGAATAATGAGAACAATGTAATATTCATAATCAACAACAATAATAACCAAAGGAACAATTCCGTGTTCAACGTTAAAAGGTGAAACATACATCAATATGATAACTAGCAAATGACTAGAATTCTTTCAACTTTATTTCAGCATTAAGATTATAATACAAGTGCATCGATCTTGGTGCCGCTCTACCCTTCCCAATGCATGCTCAAAGTCCACACTGTAAGGAGGGGAAGCAAGGGTGAGATAAAAATCTCAGCAAGTAAACTATTTAACAAGTTATTCAAACTACAAGCAATTTAAACATCATCATTATAATTCCATACATCCACAATTACAATTTATGTTCAAAGTTATTAAACCACCATAAACTTCTATGAATAATACCTCTAAAATTTCAGATTTAATTAGCATATGAATGCAATCATTTTATCTGTATTAAATGCAAAGAAGCATTTATTCCTCCACAAGCCACAATAGATTAATCAACAACATTTAATCTTCCATAATTAACAACGTACATATTCACGACCTCAATTCACTATCAATGACGGTAAAACAATAACAATTGATTCATGGTGACTATTTCAAATCCACAACCACTACCACTATCAAAGGCAATAAAACATATGTATGTCTTACTTCAATACTATATTACTTCTACGTATCCACAATTACTATAAACAAGGAAAGTATGAAAGAGAGTTTCATGACACCATCTTAATCACACAAGGGACGAACCACATTTCAATATCACAACCACAACCTTCATTCCATCAATAGCTCACAAGAGCCAATTCCACATTACAACTATGAGTTGTACATTCCACAAAATAACTTCACCACATTATATTGCATATGTATGCAAATGATCATTCCACAATGCAATGCATATGAATGCATATGAATGCTCATGCTATGCTCCACATTACTCTTGCCGGGCGGGAAGTGCAATGCATCGTATTTCGACAATATCACGAATGCTTCCGTGAGCGAAGAGGTGCGTCGTATTCTGACAATATCTGACGCTGTACCAATGCGATCGCGGCTATAAGCGGCGACATCCACATACAAAGGACATGATATGTCATGAATGATTGAATAATATGAAAATCCATTAATCACATTAATTCATCCATGAGGAGCATTATCATGCTCTCAACATAATCAACATCCACCACATACTAATTTCATGATCAACATATTAACATTAAGCAAGAATTCCACAATTAAAATATCATGCAATCATGGCAATTGTATCAAATTACGATAATAATGTAAACTGAATGTATTATGAACAACGAGTTAAGCGGTAGCAACCACCGCTTCGTTTACTTGCCTCAATCCGATGAAGCGACGAACAACAAAAGTCAAGGGCGCTCGAGGACAAGACCACCTGTCCATAAGACACCTCTCAGCACTCAACCACAGCATACAAACATGACATAAAAATATAAAACATCGCTAGGGCCGAACCAGCGAAAACTCCTCTCCGCTCCACAAAGCGGCATTTTAGTCTCTGCAGCAGCGCTGCTTCTTTTGTATCTTTAAATATATACATCGAAAAATAGAAAATAATACCTCTCTGGATTCATGACTTAAAACCTACAATTTTCATGGAGAACACCTATTTTATTTTAATCATAGCTAGGAGTAAATAAATGCCCAAAACAGAGGACATGCTCTGCTCTGCAATTTGGGCAGCCGCATTCAAATGCGCGCCCCGACAACACAGAGGTCTAAAAATTACCAAATTTACACAGAAGCTAGATCTCTAAATTATCTACAATTTTCCCAACTACGGCCAAGGCCAGAAAATTCATCTACTATTTTTAAACCCCGGATTACAGTCGGACTATAACAATCCAACCGCCTGCGGACAGCGATATTGCCGTCTCCGATTCTCCTAGATCCCGTGGTATAAAATTTGATAAAACTACCGGAGGTACATATGAAGTAATCTACAACTTTCCTTTTGGTAAGACCTGCAGGAAAATTCGTTTTATAATTTTAAACTACGGTTTACCGTCGGCTGCGCAGATCTGGCCGCCTGCAAATCAGCGAGTTTGGCGACCCCGTATCTCCCAGATCCATTGGTGAAAAAAATTGAAAAAAATACAATAGCTAGATCTTGACGTCCTCTACACTTTTCCTTTTGGGGAGACCCTCATAAAAAAACAATTTCGAGCCCAAAACTGAGAGACAACCGGCGCTGCGCGAATAGATCTAAAACCAATCGCGGCAAAATTCTAATCGGGTGATTGATCTAATATCTATCCATGAATATCGAGCCAGAACCTAATAAAACCAATAAACAGAGGATTGGGATGGGGATGGATTTACCTAGATAAAGAAATTTTCCCAAGATTTTTCCCTTCTCCTTCTTCTTCTTCTCCTTCTTCTTCTTCTCCTTCTTCTCCTTCTCCTTCTCCTTCCTCTCTTCCCTTTCTTTTCTTCCTTGGCACCATTGCAGCAGCAAGGGAGAGGGGCATGAGGGTGGTGGAGGCTGGTTTGGGGGTGGAAAAGAGGGGAGGGGCCAATGGAGGGTTTATAAAGAGGGGTGCTAGGGTTTGGGAGAAGTGCAGAGGCCCCATTTGGGTGGCCCAGCCCAAAGCGGCTAGCCCACCCTCAGAACCGCCAAAACATACAAATTAATTATTTTAATTTATTTAATTCATTTTACAATGTTCTACAATTTATATTTTCCTTTCCCATGATTCTCGAAAAACCGTCGATTCGCGATTGACTTAAAATCTTATACCGTAGTGGCGTTAGGGATATTACGAGCAACACTTCTGAAACGATGGGCAGCAGGTGCATGTCGGATGCCAGCGATGAACAACCACCTTTCTCGGTGATCGTTGTGCCTTTTAGTGAGGAGTAGTAGCTAAGTGTCTATTTTTTCTATGAGATGGAATCACCGGTGAAGCATAGGCGGGCTACGTGTGGTTGCACAGCGAGCGAGCAACACTTATGGAGAGCGATGGGCAACAGTGCATGTCGGATGCCAACGGTGAACAAACACCTTTCTCGGTGATCGTTGTGCCTTTTAGTGAGTAGTCGCTAAGTTTCCATTTTTCTATGAGATGGAATCACCGGTGAAGCATAGGCGGGCTACGGTGAAGTCAAGCCGGAGCGGAAACACTTCACGAGCAGTGGGCAACAGTCATGTCGGATGCCAGCGGTGAACAAACACCTTTTCTCGGTGATCGTTGTGCCTTTTAGTGAGGAGTAGTAGCTAAGTGTCTATTTTTTTCTATGAGATGGAATCGCCCGGTGAAGCATAGCTGGGCTACGGTGAAGCTGCACCGGAGCAGGCAACACTTCCGGACAACGGTGGGCAACAGGCTGTATCAGATGCCAATAGTGAACAAACACCTTTTCTCGGTGATCGTTGTGCCTTTTAGTGAGGAGTAGTAGCTAAGTGTCCATTTTTTCTATGAGATGGAATCACCCGGTGAAGCATAGCTGGGCTACGGTGAAGCTGCACTGGAGCATGCAACATAGGACAACAGTAGACAGTGGTTGTGTCGGATGCCAACAGTGAACAAACACCTTTTCTCGGTGATCGTTGTGCCTTTTAGTGAGGAGTAGTAGCTAAGCGTCCATTTTTCTATGAGATGGAATCACCCGGTGAAGCATAGCTGGGCTACGGTGAAGCTGCACCGGAGCAGGCAACACTTCCGAACAACAGTGGGCAACAGGCTGTATCAGATGCCAACAGTGAACAAACACCTTTTCTCGGTGATCGTTGTGCCTTTTAGTGAGGAGTAGTAGCTAAGTGTCCATTTTTCTATGAGTTGGAATCACCCGGTGAAACATAGCTGGGCTACGGTGAAGCTGCACCGGAGCAGGCAACACTTCCGGAGAACAGTGGGCAACAGGCTGTATCAGATGCCAACAGTGAACAAACACCTTTTCTCGGTGATCGTTGTGCCTTTTAGTGAGGAGTAGTAGCTAAGTGTCTATTTTTTTCTATGAGATGGAATCACCCGGTGAAGCATAGCTGGGCTACGGTGAAGCTGCAGCAGAGCAGGCAACATTTACGGAGAACAGTGGGCAACAGGCTGTATCAGATGCCAACAGTGAACAAACACCTTTTCTCGGTGATCGTTGTGCCTTTTAGTGAGTAGTCGCTAAGTTTCCATTTTTTCTATGAGATGGAATCACCCGGTGAAGCATAGCTGGGCTACGGTGAAGCTGCACCGGAGCAGGCAACACTTCCTGAGAACAGTGGGCAACAGGCTGTATCAGATGCCAACAGTGAACAAACACCTTTTCTCGGTGATCGTTGTGCCTTTTAGTGAGGAGTAGTAGCTAAGCGTCCATTTTTTCTATGAGATGGAATCACCCGGAGAAGCATAGCTGGGATACGGTGAAGCTGCACTGGAGCATGCAACACTTCCGGACAACAGTGGGCAACAGGCTGTATCAGATGCCAACAGTGAACAAACACCTTTTCTCGGTGATCGTTGTGCCTTTTAGTGAGGAGTAGTAGCTAAGTGTCTATTTTTTCTATGAGATGGAATCACCCGGTGAAGCATAGCTGGGCTACGGTGAAGCTGCACCGGAGCAGGCAACACTTCCGGAGAACAGTGGGCAACAGGCTGTATCAGATGCCAACAGTGAACAAACACCTTTTCTCGGTGATCGTTGTGCCTTTTAGTGAGTAGTCGCTAAGTTTCCATTTTTTCTATGAGATGGAATCACCCGGTGAAGCATAGCTGGGCTACGGTGAAGTCAGCCGGGCAGAAACACTTCACGAGCGGTGGGCAACAGTCATGTCGGATGCCAGCGATGAACAAGCACCTTTCTCGGTGATCGTTGTGCCTTTTAGTGAGGAGTAGTAGCTAAGTGTCCATTTTTTCTATGAGATGGAATCACCCGGTGAAGCATAGCTGGGCTACGGTGAAGCTGCCGGGCAGAGCAACACTTCCAGACTTGATGGGCAACGGTATGTCGAGATGCCAACAGTGAACAAACACCTTTTCTCGGTGATCGTTGTGCCTTTTAGTGAGGAGTAGTAGCTAAGTGTCCATTTTTTCTATGAGATGGAATCACCCGGTGAAGCATAGCAGGGCTACGGTGAAGCTGCACTGGAGCATGCAACACTTCCGGACAACAGTGGGCAACAGTACATGTCGGATGCTGTGATGAACAAACACCTTTCTCGGTGATCGTTGTGCCTTTTAGTGAGGAGTAGTAGCTAAGTGTCTATTTTTTCTATGAGATGGAATCACCGGTGAAGCATAGCTGGGCTACGGTGAAGCTGCGGAGGCAGCAACACCGAACAACGAGGCAACAGTACATGTCGGATGCCAACAGTGAACAAACACCTTTTTCTCGGTGATCGTTGTGCCTTTTAGTGAGGAGTAGTAGCTAAGTGTCCATTTTTCTATGAGTTGGAATCACCCGGTGAAACATAGCTGGGCTACGGTGAAGCTGCACGGGAGCAGGCAACACTCCAGGAGGCAGTGGGCAGCAGGGTGTGTCGGATGCCAGGTGAACAAACACCTTTTCTCGGTGATCGTTGTGCCTTTTAGTGAGGAGTAGTAGCTAAGTGTCTATTTTTTTCTATGAGATGGAATCACCCGGTGAAGCATAGCTGGGCTACGGTGAAGCTGCGTGAAAGCGAGGCAACATTCTGGAGACGGGTGGGCAGCGGCAACATGTCGGATGCCAACAGTGAACAAACACCTTTTCTCGGTGATCGTTGTGCCTTTTAGTGAGGAGTAGTAGCTAAGTGTCTATTTTTTCTATGAGATGGAATCACCCGGTGAAGCATAGCTGGGCTACGGTGAAGCTGCAGCAGAGCAGGCAACATTTACGGAGAACAGTGGGCAACAGGCTGTATCAGATGCCAACAGTGAACAAACACCTTTTTCTCGGTGATCGTTGTGCCTTTTAGTGAGGAGTAGTAGCTAAGCGTCCATTTTTCTATGAGATGGAATCACCCGGAGAAGCATAGCTGGGATCGGTGGTCAGACCTGGAGCATGCAACACTTCCGGACAACAGTGGGCAACAGGCTGTATCAGATGCCAACAGTGAACAAACACCTTTTCTCGGTGATCGTTGTGCCTTTTAGTGAGGAGTAGTAGCTAAGTGTCTATTTTTTCTATGAGATGGAATCACCCGGTGAAGCATAGCTGGGCTACGGTGAAGCTGCACCGGAGCAGGCAACACTTCCGGAGAACAGTGGGCAGCAGGTATGTCGGATGCCAGCGGTGAACAAACACCTTTCTCGGTGATCGTTGTGCCTTTTAGTGAGAGTAGTCGCTAAGTTTCCATTTTTCTATGAGATGGAATCACCCGGTGAAGCATAGGCGGGCTACGGTGGCTGCCCGGAGCGGAAACACTTCACGAGAGCAGTGGGCAGCATGTCAGATGCCAAGTGAACAAGCACCTTTTCTCGGTGATCGTTGAGCCTTTTAGTGAGGAGTAGTAGCTAAGTGTCCATTTTTCTATGAGATGGAATCACCGGTGAAGCATAGCCGGGCTACGGTGAAGCCTGCCGGGCGAGCAACACTTCGAGACAACGATGGGCACAGTCATGATCGGATGTGCATGAACAAACACCTTTTCTCGGTGATCGTTGTGCCTTTTAGTGAGGAGTAGTAGCTAAGTGTCCATTTTTTCTATGAGATGGAATCACCCGGTGAAGCATAGCAGGGCTACGGTGAAGCTGCACTGGAGCATGCAACACTTCCGGACAACAGTGGGCAACAGGCTGTATCAGATGCCAACAGTGAACAAACACCTTTTCTCGGTGATCGTTGTGCCTTTTAGTGAGGAGTAGTAGCTAAGTGTCTATTTTTCTATGAGATGGAATCACCGGTGAAGCATAGGCTGGGCTACGGTGGTGCCGCCGAGGCAGCAATTGCACTGCCAGCAACAATCGATGGGCAGGCAACTCCGTGCCTTTAGATGTAGTAGCGATTTTTCTATGAACGTTGAAACACCTACGGTTTCTCGGTGATCGTTGTGCCTTTAGTGAGGAGTAGTAGCTAAGTGTCCATTTTTCTATGAGTTGGAATCACCGGTGAAGCATACATACGGTGAAGGCGCTCAGGGCATGTATCGAGATGCCAACGGTGAACAAACACCTTTTCTCGGTGAGCCTTTTTAGTGAGGAGTAGAAGCTAAGTGTCTATGTTTTTTCTATGAGATGAATCACCGGTGAACAAACACCTTTTCTCGGTGATCGTTGTGCCTTTTAGTGAGGAGTAGTAGCTAAGTGTCCATTTTTTCTATGAGATGGAATCACCCGGTGAAGCATAGCATTTGAGCTACGGTGAAAGCACGCAGAAGAGCGAGCAACATTTACGGAGAACAGTGGGCAACAGGCTGTATCAGATGCCAACAGTGAACAAACACCTTTTCTCGGTGATCGTTGTGCCTTTTAGTGAGGAGTAGTAGCTAAGTGTCTATTTTTTCTATGAGATGGAATCACCCGGTGAAGCATAGCTGGGCTACGGTGAAGCTGCAGCAGAGCAGGCAACATTTACGGAGAACAGTGGGCAACAGGCTGTATCAGATGCCAACAGTGAACAAACACCTTTTCTCGGTGATCGTTGTGCCTTTTAGTGAGGAGTAGTAGCTAAGTGTCTATTTTTTTCTATGAGATGGAATCACCCGGTGAAGCATAGGCGGGCTACGGTGAAGCCAGGTGCTGCGTTGTGCCGAGCGAGCAACATTCACCGAGAACAGTGGGCAACAGGCTGTATCAGATGCCAACAGTGAACAAACACCTTTTCTCGGTGATCGTTGTGCCTTTTAGTGAGGAGTAGTAGCTAAGTGTCTATTTTTTTCTATGAGATGGAATCACCCGGTGAAGCATAGCTGGGCTACGGTGGCTGCACGAGCGAGTAACACTTACGGAGAAACGGTGGGCAACAGCATGTCGATGCCAGCGGTGAACAAACACCTTTTCTCGGTGATCGTTGTGCGTTTTAGTAAGGAGTAGTCGCTAAGTGTCCATTTTTTTCTATGAGATGGAATCACCCGGTGAAGCATAGGCGAGCTACGGTGAAGCCTGCCGGAGCAGCAGCAACACTTCTAGGAGAGCGATGGGCAGCAGTCACATGTCGAGATGCTGTGATGAACAAACACCTTTTCTCGGTGATCGTTGTGCCTTTTAGTGAGGAGTAGTAGCTAAGTGTCCATTTTTTCTATGAGATGGAATCACCCGGTGAAGCATAGCTGGGCTACGGTGCTGCACCGGAGAGGCAACACTTACGGAGAACAGTGGGCAACAGGCTGTATCAGATGCCAACAGTGAACAAACACCTTTTCTCGGTGATCGTTGTGCCTTTTAGTGAGTAGTCGCTAAGTTTCCATTTTTTCTATGAGATGGAATCACCCGGTGAAGCATAGCTGGGCTACGGTGAAGCAGCTGCAGGAGGCGAGCAACACTTCACGAGCAGGTGGGCAACATGTCGGATGCCAACAAGTGAACAAGCACCTTTCTCGGTGATCGTTGTGCCTTTTAGTGAGGAGTAGTAGCTAAGTGTCCATTTTTCTATGAGATGGAATCACCCGGTGAAGCATAGCTGGGCTACGGTGAAGCTGCACCGGAGCAGGCAACACTTTCAGGAGAACAGTGGGCAACAGTGTGTCGGATGCCAGCGGTGAACAAACACCTTTCTCGGTGATCGTTGTGCCTTTTAGTGAGGAGTAGTAGCTAAGTGTCCATTTTTCTATGAGATGGAATCACCGGTGAAGCATAGGCGGGCTACGGTGAAG